>JAVQMG010000129.1:22090000-23312500 GCA_032878915.1 Castanopsis chinensis | reverse complement strand
TCGTGTTCGGGTGCCATATGTACTCCTTCTATAGGGTTTTTTTGGCCAATCCTTGTACCTAGACGCGTTTTCATCTTCCGTCTATGATTTTTCATCTCTTTTTGGATAATTTAGGCTATTTAAGAACAATTATCTTGAGCAATTATTTTGTGGAAGAATCCCTCAAAATAAATACTAGTAAAGTTTAGACTAACCACAATTTTATTGTTATCCAATCATCCCTTTTATTCCTATGCATGCAACCCTATTTTAAACAATAATTATCAACCAATCACAAAATTGTTTAATTAATTTTAATTGTTTGACCAATCAGAATTAATTTAAATTAATCATATGTGGTCGACTTTTCTAGACACCATGCATGCTGACCGTGCAAACCTTGATCATGCAATATCTTACGAATCGATGGTCCAATTTGAAAATCAAAAACACCATTGCGACCGTTAGAATCTCAAGATCATTTTCATGATATGTAATGAATGACATGATGCATGTAATGCAAAGACAAAATGATGTATGTAATGCAAGAACAAATTGATGTACAATTATGATTTTTGGGGTACATGGATGGTCATTCGGGTCATTTGAGTCATTCTCCTTGATTAAATCATTGGTGCAAAATTAAGTATCTATAGAATGCCCCTCATTGACAGAGCTTGAAAAGCGAATGTCAATGTCAAATAAAGACACTAATTTCAGCAACCATGATTTAGTTGAGGTGGAATTTTCAAAGATTACCTAGCCCTCGAACCTAAAATCTTGGAACATAGAACTAGCCTTATCTTTTGACAAAAAATGAAAATACAGGACTTAGTTGGTAGTTGATGACTCTGGACATGATTCTTGGCAATTGGGTAACCAAAGGACTTTTCTATCCTAATCTTTAAAATGGAGTTGTTTGGGATGCGATTAAAGGTCCTCCTCTACTTCAATCTAGAATGAAATGACAATTAAAGGTCCTCCTCTACTTTGATTTGGAATGGGATGGCAATCAAAGGTCCTCTTCTACTTTGATCTGGATATGTAATGTCGATCAAAGGTCCTTCTCTACTTTGATTTGGAATTGTTGAAATGTCGATTAAAGGTCCTCCTCCTCTCCTTCAATCTAGAAATGTAATGTTGATCAAAGGTTCTCCTCTACTTCGATCTGGATATGTAATGTCGATCAAAGGTCCTCCTCTACTTTGATTTGGAATTGTTGAAATGTCGATTAAAGGTCCTCCTCCTCTCCTTCAATCTGGAAATGTAATGTTGATCAAAGGTTCTCCTCTACTTCGATCTGGATATGTAATGTCGATCAAAGGTTCTTCTCTACTTTGATTTGGAATTTTTGAAATGTCGATTAAAGGTCCTCCTCCTCTCCTTCAATCTGGAAATGTAATGAATCAAAGGTTCTCTTCTACTTCGATCTGGGATTGAATGACGATCAAAGGTCCTCTTCTCCTTTGATCTGGAATGGGATGGAATATCGATCAAAGGTGCTCTTCTACTTTGATCTGGAATTGTTAAAATGTCGATCAAAGGTCCTCCTCTACTTCGATCTGGAATTGTAATGTTGATCAAAGGTCCTCCTCTACTTTGATATTGGATTTGCTTTTTGCAAAAAAGTCAAAATTTAAAGTTATATTTTAACTGATAGGTGCTTTGTGGTCCCACTGCTTCTAAAATGTGTTATTTGCTCACTCTTGATTTGAACTTTACCAAGAAAAGTTTAATTGACAAAAGATTTTATTTTTGAGAAAAAATTGATTTTTGAAACTTGGAAATTTTGAAATTAACATTTAAATTTTTGAGACTTTGAAACTTTGAGATTTTGAATTGATGTTTGGAACTTGAAATTTGAAATTTTTCAATTTAGGATTTTGAAAACTAAGGCTTGAAATTTTGATCAAGAAATTTTAGAATCTGAAATTTAGAATGTGGAATTTTAAACTTGGGAATGAAAATTTTGAATTTAAAATTTGTGATTTGGGATTACTCTTGAAGATTTGTTTATGGAGATTTGTCCTTTGAAGATTTGTTCAAGAGATTTTTCCTTCGAAGATTTATTCAGGAGATCTATCCTTTGAATATGCGTTCGTGGAGATTTGTCCATTGAGGATTTGCTCAGGCGATTTTTCCTTTGAAGATTTGTTCAAGAGATTTATCCTTTGAAGATGTATTCATGGAGATTTTTCCATTGAAGATTTGTTCAGGAGATTTGTCCTTAGAAGATTTGTTCAGGAGATTTTTCGTTTGAAGATTTATTCAGGAGATTTATCCTTTGAAGATGTGTTCATGGAGATTTGTCCATTGAAGATTTGTTTAGGAGATTTGCCCTTAGAAGATTTGTTTAGGAGATTTTTCCTTTTGAAGATTTGTTTAGGAGATTTTTCCTTTGAAGATTTATTCAGGAGATCTATTATTTGAAGATTTATTCAGGAGATTTTTCCTTTGAAGATTTGTTCAAGAGATTTTTCCTTTGAAGATTTATTCAGGAGATTTATACTTTGAAGATGTGTTCATGGAGATTTGTCCATTGAAGATTTGTTCAAGAGATTTATCCATTGAAGATTTGTTCAGGAGATTTGTCCTTAGAAGATTTGTTTAGGAGATTTTTCCTTTTGAAGATTTATTCAGGAGATCTATTCTTTGAAGATTTGTTCAGGAGATTTTTCCTTTGAAGATTTGTTCAGGAGATTTTTCCTTTTGAAGATTTTTTTTAGGAGATTTATCATTTTGAAAAGTTTGTTAGGAGATTTGTCCTCTGAAAATTTGTTTAGGAGATTCATCCTTTTGAAAATTGTTTTAGGAGATTTATCCTTTTGAAATTTTGTTAGGAGATTTTTCCTTTTAAAATTGAAGTTTTAGGAGATTTTCCATCTTTTAATTTCCTGCAAGAAAAACAAGAGTTGATTTCTAGTCAGTTAACTTGTATAACTTATGAACTACCACTCTCTGATCTTTGCATTTTATGACTTTGATATGTATGGACTTATTCTTGTAAGAGCTTGATTCTAAAAAGTTTAGAGTTTACCTGATGAAGATTCGTGGTGCAAATGTTTGAATTTACCTGATAGGTTTTGACCTGGGTGATCTTACCTAAATGAGGTATAGCTGAATGCTCCTAGTCTACAAATTGAAGCATGATTTTGAAAACCTTGACTTTTGAGGAAAAGAAGTTTTTTTTTTTTTTTTTCAAAAAGATGAGGCATGGCCGAATGCCCCTAGTTTAGAGATGAATGCATGATTTTTGGAAATCTTGATATTTTTGAAAAGATGATGATGATGATGATCTCTCTCTCTCTCTTTTTTTTTTTTTAAATGAATGAGGCATGGCCTAATGCCTCTAGTTCAACAATCAATGTGAATTTTGAAAAATCTTATTGTGTAAGGACCTCAATAAAGAAAAATTTGAGTAAAACAATATTAAAATCACAAAACTAGGCAAAATAAGGACTGCTGGGAGGATGGGCCAATGGGCTCTATTGGAGTGCCGATTGGCACATCTAACTTGAAAATTTATGGTGATTGTTGAGTAGATGAAAGATCCATGTCCACCTTCGATAAAAGATTCTTTTCATGAGCTTGTTTGTAATCAATTATTATAAAAAAGTTTTGGGCCAATGCCCCTAGTTTAGACATGCTTGCACAGAAAATTGATGACATGCTTAATGGAAAATAGATGCTCCTAGCCTAAATTCACACAATTTTTATTTTATTTTATTTTAAGCCTTTGAAATTTTTTTTGAGTGATTGTGACCTGGCCTTTTGAAAAGGCTGCCTACATACCTCTCTCAAAGAGAATTAGGTCCAAACGTAGTTCAGAAAGTTTTTTTTTTTTTTTTTTTGAAAAATTATTTCTTTTTTTGAAAATTTTGAAGTGAAGACTTTTTTTTTTTGGGTAACTGGGATCGGGCCTTTGAAAAGGCTGCCTATGTACCTCTAACATAGAGGATTAGGTCCATAGGTAGTTTGAAAGAAAAGTTTTGAAAAATGAAGTTTTGAAATTTCTTTTGAAAAATGAATTTTTGAAATGAGTCTTTTTTTTTTTTTTTTTTGAAAAAAGCAATTTAATTGGAATGAGATTTTTTGAAATTTTATCTTTTTCAAATGAACAAAAGGTGATTCTTTGAACAACCTCTTTGACTAATCACAATGTTCAATTGTTAACTCAATCTCATTGGCTAGAAAAGATTTGAAATCATTAAAAACATGTAATCAAATTTGCTTTTTTATTCTAAATTTTTTTTTAGATTAAGTCTTCAAAGACAATCAAAGAAATGAAATGCTTGCGAATCACACATATTGGGCGTAAGCAAGAAAGGGAAAAATCCTAAGTTTGAAGATTTGAAATTTTTTCTGAGAATTTGTTCCCTTGAGAGTTATTTTCTGTTGGGAGCAAACTAAGTTAGTGTTTGGGGCTCAGAAAAAAAATTTTTGGTCACTTGAGAATTTGTGAAATCTATCCTTTAAAGACATCAGCTAGTGGGGCTTGATAATCTTAAGCAATTTTGCTTCTTAATCCATGAGGAAATATTATCAGAGCTAAATGCATGCTTTCAATCAGCAGGACTTCAAGGAGGGCTTTATTCAAAGGTTGTAACGTAGGCTAGGTTCTTATTATTGAAAGGAAGGATATAAAATGATTAAAAACCCTTATGATGTTTCCCTAAGTATGCAATACTTTAAATTCAATCATTGGAAGATTTTTTAACATCTTCTATCATTGATTCTTGTGCTAAAATCCTTGTCATGTTCATCATCTTCTCATTGGTCTTCATTGATTCCTTTCATTTAGTCTTGATTTTTATAGCTTGACAACTTCCTCTTTTTGGTCTTCTTAGCATCCTATCTTGTGGTCAAATCACTCACTCTCATTTTTTGTGAAAGAATTCTTTGATTTTTTTTTTTTTGCCCTAACTTTTACCTAGACTGCCCTTTTGGGTTTTCAGCCTAGCAGACTCTTTTTTTTTTTGGAATTTCATTGGCTTTCGCTCAACTGCATTTTTCTTTTTCAATTTGACAAACTTTCATCTTTCTTGGATGATTTTTCATTTCTCCTTGATACCTTCTTACACTTTCATTTTTCTTGACTTGACTGAACACACTTTTTGTTGTTGTTGATAAAATGTGTCTTATTTTTTCTTTTTCTCATCTTCCTCAATTTGATTTGATTTTGCTCTTGATGAATCTTCATTTTTGCTCATCTTCTCAACTTGAATGGTCTTTTAGGGAATTCATGTCTCTTGTGTCTTTTGATGAATCAATATTATCTCACAACTTAATGAAAATTCTTGCATTCACTTCTCTCTTTCTCTCTCTTTCTTTGGTTGAAGTCTTTTCTAGCTAGATGGCCTTCTTTTTTCTCACAGTTTGATGCTTTCTTAGAATCTTATCTCCCATTGATGGATTTACTTTCTACCTAGCTTTGATGAACTCTCTTTTCTAAACATGATGAATTTCCCTCTTCTTAACTTGTCGTATTGTCTTCATTGAGGGCCTTACCAAGTGGTGTTGGATCCATAAGGTCAACACTTTCTCATCCTTAGATTTAAGCATGCATACTTAATTTCCCCACCCAAGGTTTAAGTTGTTAGTGGGTTCATTGAAAAATTGGCTAACTGTTTTAAGGCTCAAGTTGGCTAGCAATGGATATTTATTGTAATAGGTGTCAAGGAATAATACGAGTTATCGAAGGTGGCCTCCTATCCCTAGTGATGCTTTCTTGTAAGCATAGTGACTTAAACTCCTTCAATAATTTTTTCTTGGAATAGAAGTATAAATGCTCCAATGATATAACAAAATTTTGAGAGATTGGGATTGAGTGTATGTGGTTTGAGAAATTTGGGTGAATGGATGTATTTCTTTGATTGCCTTTTAGGACATGTTCTTATCATATTTTGAATGTTTAGCAAAAGTCCTTACATGGATTGAATGAAGTTAAGTCCCTCCTTGGAACAAATTGATTGGCAGAGCAATTAATTATCATGATTTGGAAAAAATTTTGCCAAATGGATCTTCTTGTATTCTCTTGAAAAGAAGGCTTTTGAAAAAAAATCTTGGAGTCTTTGAAGGAACACAAAAAAAGGATTTTTAGAAAAAGGTTACTAAGAAGGCACAATGCCCCTAGTGTAATTGTTTTTTTAAAAAAACTCCTTTTCCACCTGTTAGGACATATGTAGTTGTTCAAGCTTGTGAACATATGTCACTATTTTATGTAGTTGGCTTATCCTTAGACAAAACGCACTTTACTTGTAATTGGGTAGATCTAGGATGGGTTAAACACTTCAAGAAACAGTGGTTCAAGATTAAGTGTTGAAGCCGTCAAAGTCTGTCCAAGATACAAGCAAGGAAGTGCTGGTTTTTAAATCTCGACACCTACCTCGACAGATACATCTATCGAGATTTAAAGAAGCTGTTTTGCCCGAGCCTCGACAGCTGGCTCGACACCTCTCGACACCTCTATCTGTCGAGATTTAAAGAAAACAGAATTCCAAGTCTGTTTCAAGTCCAATCCATGTGTGTGTCTTTGGGACTTCTTTTCTCCTAACCCTAGACATATAAAAGGATTATTTTAAGGGCCGTCAAACAGAGCAACAAGCAGAAATCACAAGACACAAGTTGCTTCTTCTCTATTCATGCAAATTGTGATTTGTGAGACAAAGTTCGTGCCCTAATCTCTGATGATTTGAAGAACTTTGCAGCCAACATTCTTTCTTCCTCAAGTTGGTGAGTGAGTCACGTACTTGGATTCGTGCAAAGGGAGTAAGCCGCGTACTGGGATCCGCGCATCACATTGGTTAGTCACGTACTGGGAGCCGTGCATTGAAAAGGAGAAATTGTCACTACAGAACAAGTCCAATTGGGTATTGGGGTAAGAGTTCAACTGTAGGTTGGTGAGGTACTGGGATTCCTTACTTGTAACTGCTTGTTGTGATAATAGTGGAGTTTCGGGAGTGGTGACCTTAAATCACCCGGTGGGGTTTTTGCCTTAGGGTTTTCCCCATTCGTGAACAAATCACCGTGTTATTTATTTTCCGCTGCATAACTTAGTTTCGGTGATTTGTTTGTGCTGCCACGTTGTATTGCATGTTAATTTGATTAATTAAAAACTAGGCTAATTAATTAATCTAAATTATCACAAGGGGTCAACGCGTTTGTGGCCTGTCACCACCCTTTTTTTTTCTTTTGCTTTTGAATTTTTTATGTAGATATGAACAACATGATGAATCAAATGCATTAAACACAACATGGACTTTATTAAGCAAATAATCAACTAGTAAGCAAATCCTAAGTAAACAATAAAACCAAAGAACCAAAATGAAATTCAAACAAAGTCAGGATAACTGGCAGATGATGGCGGAGTAATGACTTGTTGGTCAATCAGATTTTGAATGGCATGTCGCAGATTGATACATTTGTCTATTTGAAGGCCAAGTTCTTGATGATATTTGCAGAACTCAGGTGACTTGTAACCTTTAGGTAGTGGGCTTATTGGACGTTGAGGTTCAAGTGGGCCAAGATGCCCTTCAAGCTTGAGCTTTTAAACAATTGGCTCATAGGCATGTGGAGTTCATTAAACTTTCTTTGAGGCCTAGAATTGACAGTTGATGATGTTTGGGGAACTATAACATTGATTGCCTCCTCAATGGAAGTGTGGGTTGCAGCTTTCTAAAAAACGAAACCTTCTTCATTCTTCAAGATGCCATTATTGATAGCATCTTCCACTTAAGTACCAGCTATGACCAAGGCTTTGAAGTTCGGAAAGTAATGGGCAAAAAGATGCTTGCAGAATATGGGTAACAAATTCTTGACCACCATTTAGATCTGCTCTTCTTCACTAGATCTTGTGATCATCTGGGTTGCCTTGGCTCTCCATTTGGTTATGAAGGCGGAAAAAGACTCATCGGTTGTTGTGTTGTGGTCTCCAAATCTCTCCTTGTCACATCCACCTCGATGTTGTACTTGTATTGATTGTGAAACTCACAGCAAATGTCCTTCCAGCTTCTTGCTCTAGCATCATCTAGGTTTAGGAACCACCTAAGAGCAGCTCCAGTCAAAGTATTTTGGAACATTTGAGCAAGTAGTTCTTCGGTTGCTCCTAGGTGCGGCATGGCCCTCACGTACATCTTCAAATGGGACTTTGGGCAGTTTATCCCATCAAATTTGTCTAAAGTTGGCATCTTGAATTTGGAAGGCAATCTCACATTTGGGAAAATTGAGAGGGATTCGTAGTCCGTGAGGTCTTCCATCTTACGGGCTCTTATAATCATCTCCTCCATTTTGTTCATTCTTTCGTTGATCTTCTTCTCATTTTCAATGGTTGGTGGACTATGGTTTGCTTGGTTCTCCTCTTGGTTAGTCTTTAGACTCTGAAACTGTTGCACCATACGGTTCATGTCTTCCCTTAGCTGGATTTAACTAACTACCATGGTGTTGAGTAGCTCTTGAGTGTTTATGGATTCCTTGGTGTTTGGATATTCTCCCTCTTCTGCCATGGTGTTTAGGGCTTTAGGCTTTTTGTGGCTTGAACTGTAATGTAGGTCGAATATTAGATTGTGATGTTGTAGCAACAAAGTCTCCTCTATGCTCACGAGCTTCAGTTTTGTGATAGGAATGATGGGCTTGGAACTGGAACTATAAGCTTGAGTGTCGGCCTTAGGCCCTTTTTACAGCCTTCCTTCAGATCTTGACCAAATTCTTAATTCTCTCTCTCTCTTTCTCTCTCTCTCTCTTTCTAGAATAGGTTTTCTAGGTCAATTAAGGCTACAACCAACCAAGCAAAACAAACACACACAACGTGCAATGCAATTTTAATCGGGACTGACCTAAGGGTAGGTTTTAAGTTATTACGTTGTAGGGTAGGTTTGTTGTTTTATTGTTTCCCATAACTAGGACGTTACTCCTCCCAACTTGTAATGTAATGAACGTTGCATTGGTCCAAACGGAATGGTTTGTCCTTTATAGTAACATGAAATGATCTAGTGACTTAAGGCTATGAGTTGGTGAGTTCGCCACTGGGTACCCGAATCTAATGAAGATCAGTGATCCATGGTTACTACCACCATAAGTCGTTGAAAAGGGGTACATACATATTGTTTGAATGGCACACGCTATGACAATTAGGGAAAGATTTTGACAAACAATACATACAAAAAATATCATACAACAGAATATCATACAAGATCTCAATAATCATAAATAAACAAACAAACAATAATATCATGCAAGACCATGCAAAAGAAGAGTACACGTTTGGTCATTTAAGTCTAATATGAAGTTTAGCCCTCGACATCCCCAGTGGAGTCCCCATTATGAGAGACCTCACCAAAAAGTGCCTCTAAAAAAGAGAGATTTTTGGAGTGCTTTTTAGGGCACCTCTTTTTGGGGTAAGTGGTGTGGAGTCACCTCTTATGTTTTATGTACAAAAAATAAGAAAAACTAATATACAAATACATGACTGAATTGTTTTGTTTCATTGATTGAATAATAAAAAATACAAATTTGAAAGCTTGAACTTTACATGGCTTTGGGTTCTAGCTACAAACTACCAAATATACATGGCTTTTTGTCCTAGTTACAATCTATCCAAAATAAAAACAAAGATAAAGCTAGATCTACTTAATCAAAACATCTAGATTCGGAGGCTAGGTTACGGAATGGAAAGGTATTAGGCACCCATTTCGCCTAGACAGAGTCTGGTCTTCTAGACTCTTGTGACCAATGTAGCAATTGATGCATGTCATGAATGATATGTTGCACATGTGAAATAAACTAAACCACACAAAACCATTTATGAATGTATCCTCCTTTTGTTTAAAATAAATTAGCTCTGTTTTAATGATTAGAAAAAATTGATTTTGAAAAATCAGATATGTTTTTGTATATGTAAAAGGAATGGTTTTTGAAGAGAAAATTCATATATGTTTTTGTATGTGTAAAAAGAAGGTTTTTTGAAAAGAAAATTCAGATCAGTTTTTGTAGAGATAAAAAAAATGGTTTTGAGTTTTGTAAAAGATTCGATCTATTTTGGTGATGATAAAAAAGTGGTTTTTATAATAGAAAAAAATCAGATCTATTTTTATATTTGCAAAAGATATATATATATATATATATATATTTATATATATAGAGGATCTCGTTCACAAAATAATTCCATGCTGCATGACTCAAAACAAAAAAAAAACAACAAAACAACAATTCATGGTCTCTTTCTTTATTTCAAAAATCTGCATGCATTAAAAAAATAAGATTTGTATCTAAAAAAGATACAAAATCCATTTTTATCTTAAGAAAAATTCAGATCTACATCTAAGGAAGATGTAGATCCATTTTGTTTTGAAGAAAAATTCAGATCTACATCTAAGAAGATGTAGATCTGTTTTATTTTGAAGAAAAAATAGTTTATTACATGCAGATTTCAAAAACTAAGAAACAAATTATAGTCACAATAAAAGAATCAAGAACATGTTTTGATAATCTAAATTGACAAATAAGAACATGAATATTGAGAAGCAAAAAAGCATGCATCATCATGATTAGAGAAACATTAAGAACAAAAGGGTTAGAAAGTAACCTCTTGCATGAGCACTCTTTTACTTAAGATGATGTTTTTGGGTTCAAAGAAACTTATTTAGTTCTCTTTGAAACCTAAAAACCCTTATTCTTGTAGCAAATCTTAGAGAGGATTAGAGAATATCAACGCTCCTTAAGTCTTAAAACGTATGCCTCTCAAAGCGTAAAAAAAAGGTGCTGAATTATGAGGTCAGAGGACTCTAAAAAATAACTACAGACGATTAGAGTTTGAATCCGAACACATCCTTTTGCGAAAAGGTCAAAATGGGTGTGCCTTATTGTCACCTGAAGGCCATTGGAACTAAACCCAACCAAGGAAAATTCGTCACTCCAAAAGTGCTGAATTGGCTCTTGGAGTCCAAACTCGCTTTCGTGCTCGGGTGCCATTTGGACTCCTTCTCTAGGATTTTTTGGCCGGTCCTTGTACCTAGACGGGTTTTCATTCTTCGTCTATGATTTTTCATCTCTTTTTGGATAATTCAGGCTAGAAATTATCCTAACAATTATCTTGTGGATGAATCCCTCAAAATAAGTACTGAAAAAGTTCAGATTATCCACAATTTTATGATTATCCAATCATCCATTTTATTCCTATGCATGCAACCCTATTTTAAACACTAATTATCAACCAATCACAAAATTATTTAATTAATTTTAATTGCTTGACCAATCAGAATTAATTTAAATTAATCATGTGTGGTTGACTTTACCTAGACACCATGCATGTTGACTATGTAAACTTGATCATGTGATATCTTTCGAATCGATGGTCCACTTTGAAAATTGGAAACACTGTTGTGACCGTTAGAATCTCAAGATCATTTTCATGATATGTAATGAATGACATGATGCATGTAATACAAAGACAAGACAATGTATGTAATGCAAGAACAAATTGATGCATGTGATGCAATTATGATTTTTGGGGTACATGGATGGTCATTCGAGTCATTCTCCTTGATTAAATCATCAGTGCAAAATTGAGTGTCTACACCTGTGCTAAAGAATCAATCACATCAATAGAATAAACAGGATTGTCATCATTTGTATATTTCATGGCATCATAAATATTAAACTTAACAATTTCACCATCAAATTCCATGGTAAGTGATGAACCAAAAATTTATGATCGTCATTATAAGCAGGTCGTCATTCATTAGAGAAGATGTTACTCATTTATTACGGTCATTGATGACAAAACGTAACTGACAGAGCAATGCTCACAGAATGAGCTGTAACCACCAAACAAAAATTTTGTAACGCACTAGCCGTTGAGCATAAATGTAGTGCATCATTGCCCATTAATGAGACACACAAAATACTTTACGAAATCACTCTTTACTCATTTTCTCTCTAAAATCTTCCTCCCTTATGGACTTAAGCATCAGAGGTGGTTTGGTTGATGCCACACTGGCATGTTACTCTTCCATCCAGTTCATTTTGCAGGTTTTGCTTCTACAAGACGACCCCATCCACATCATCGTCCATTCACTATGACGAGGAGCTCAATTATTGATTTTTTGCATCATCAGTTTCGTGCCGTCTATGGGGACGCTAATCATTCAAGCCATCTTTTCTTGTGACAAAAAAGTTCCTCGAAGTACGACAAGGAGGACCTCATCTAGATGCTGTGCAACAACAACAAATCCAAGCCCTCTTGGCAAATGTGGGAGAGCGGACTCGCCTGAATGTAGAACTATGAAAGACGATGGAGTCTCAAAATGCAGAATGTCGGTGAACAGGTGAAAACCAAAATGAAGAAGAAAGAAATTCTCAAGCTAATAAGTGAGACAGAACTTCAGGAGAAGATTCTACTAGGGTGGAGAATGAGCTCCGCAACATGAGAAAAGAGGTGGGCGAACTAACAAGTGCTATGATGGACAAAGGCAAAGAGAATTTGGATGGGATGATTCGAAGGACGGACTCACCCTTCACTACTGAAGTACTGAACCATCCCCTCCCGCCAAAATTCTGTCTTCCACAATTGGAGTCATATGACAGTTCCAAAGATCCCTTAGATCACATTGAATTATTCAAGATGCTAATGCTATTGAAGATGACCCCAAATGAAGTGATGTGTAGGGCATTCCTAACAACACTAAAGGGAGCAGCCAAAGTATGGTTCAGCAAGATAACCCCAAGAATCATTGTAGACTTTGAACAACTTAGCAAGGGTTTTGCTCGTCATTTCATTGGGGGGAAAAGGCATAAAAAGTCAACTGGCCATCTTCTCAACATTCAGCAAGCAGAAGGAGAATCACTAATGCCATACATCACTTAGTTCAATAAGGAGCTGCTGCAAGTAGACGAACCTGAAGACCAAGTCATCCTAACAACCTTCTAAGCAGGATTGCTACCAGGAGATTTCTTCTTCTCAATTACTAAAAGCCTACCAAAAATAGTAGCGGAGTTGCTCCGTAAAGCCTACCAAAAAGTACATGAATGCAGAGGATGCAGTGCTTGCAAAGGAGATGAAAGGAAAAAGGAAGAGAGGCGAAGGAACAAATAGCAATCGGGATAAGAAGAAGGAGACACGAAACGGTGGACAGACTATACGGAGAAAGAAAGAGCTTCCAGATAGGAAATCCAAGTTCACCTACTTCACCTCTCTAATAATGCCAATTGAGTAAGTCCTTATGCAAATAAGAGACGATCCTTCCCTACAATGGCTGAAGCCAATTAGCACTCCAGTAGAAAGAAGAGATAAGAGCAAGTGCCGTAGATTCCACCAGGATCACTGACAGCGTATTGATGAGTGTAGGCACTTGAAAGACCAGGTGGAAAATTTAATCAAGAAAGGGAAGTTGTAGAAATACATTAGAAAGACGGGAGCCATACAGGTACCAACATAAGGACAACCAAGACATAACTCTAGAGATAGGGGATTCCAAACCCCCTACAGGAGAAACAAAGATGATCTCGGGAGGAATAGCAACAGGCAGAATGTTGAAATCTCTAAAAAAGGCATAAGGAAGGGAGATAAACAGTGTCCATTCACGGCTCCCTCCAATGAAGATGCCAAGGAATGACTAACTTGATATTGTCTTCTCAGAGAGAGACGGTCGTGGCATAAGGCAACCCCATGACGATCAACTTGTAATCATGCTCAGAGTAGAAGAATTCAACATCCATTGGGTGCTCATTGCCTACATTTAAGCAAATGAAGCTAGATGAGAAGAAGAATAGGCCTTTCACCTTGCCTTTGGTATGCTTCATAAGGGATAGGATCGTCCCTAAAGGCATCGTCACTTTAACTGTGATTGCAGGAACTTATCCGGCACAGTTTACCAAGGAAATTGATTTCCTTATAGTTGATTGTCCTTCAACATACAACATCATCTTGGGAAGACCTACACTCAATAGACTAAGAGTGGCAACATCAACATATTACTTAAAAGTGAAGTTTACAATAGCCGATGGGATAAGAGAAATCAAAGGAGACCAAGTTTTGGCAAAAGAGTGCTATCAAGCTTCCTTAGCATCTAGAGAGAATCACATGTGGGTGATCAATGAACCAAAGCCCATTGCTAAACCGTCAAAAACACCACAAGAAGTGGATATCGTCCCAAGAGACTCGTCGAAGATATTGAAGATCGGAATGGCATTTCTAGCCTCTGAGAAAGAGAAAATGATCTCCTTCTTAAGGGCAAACCAAGATTTTTTTTCTTGGAAACACGAAGATATGCCTAGGATTGATAGGAAGATCATACAACATTGTCTTAACGTCAACTTTGAATACAAACCTATACAGCAGAAGTGAAGAGTGTTTGCACTAGAATGCAACAAAGTTGTAACTGAAGAAGTAGAGAAACTACTAGAAGCTAATTTCATCAGGGAAGTCTTCTATCCAGATTGGCTTGCAAATGTGGTTATGGTGAAGAAGAGCAATGGAAAGTAGAGGATGTGCATCGACTTCACAGACTTGAATAAGGCTTGCCCAAGGGATAGCTTCCCCTTGCCAAGGATTAATCAACTGGTAGACTTGACTGCTGGACACAAGCTCTTGAGTTTCATGGACGCATTTTCTGGATACAACAAAATTCTTATGGATGAAGACAATCAAGAGAAGACCTCATTTGTTACCAGCTAAGGATTGTATTGCTACAAAGTTATGCCATTTAGACTGAAGAATGCGGGAGCCACCTACCAAAGGTTGGTGAACCTCTTTCATCAGATTGGAAGGAATGTGGAGGTGTACGTAGATGATATGCTGGTAAAAAGCAAGGATGAAGCCAACCACTTGGACGATCTCAAAGAAACCTTTAGCACACTACGTAAGTACAATATGAAATTAAACCCTGCAAAGTTTGTTTTTGCTCTTGCTTCAAGAAAATTCTTGGGCTTCATGGTGTCCCAACAAGGTATAGAGGCAATTCCAGACAAATTCAAAGTAATAATCAAGGTCAAATCATCAAAGATGGTGAAGGAGGTACAGAGCCTAACAAGAAGGGTTGCAGCCCTAAACAGATTCATCTTTAAGGCAATAGACAAGTGCATGCAATTCTTCAAGGTATTAAAAAAAGCTTTTCGATGGAATGATGAATGCAAGGAAGCCCATGCCAAGTTAAAGGAGTACCTAACGAAGCCACCTTTGCTAAGCCCCTTGGTGATAGGAGAGAAGTTGTACCTTTACTTGGCAAAATATCCAACATTGTAGTAAGTTCAACATTGATCAGAAAAGAAGGGAACGTGCAAAAGCCCGTCTATTACACCAGCCAGGCATTTCAAGGTGCAGAGGCGAGTTACCCAAGGATGGAAAAGATAGCTTTCGCATTATTGGTCACCTCTAGAAAGCTCTGTCCTTATTTCCAAGCACACCCCATCATGGTCATGACAGATCAGCCTATAAGAAAGATGATGAACAAGACTTATTCAATTGGCAATGAGTTGGGTCAATTCGACATTGAATATCAACCACGAGTAGTAATCAAAGCCTAGGTGCTAGCAGACTTCATTGCAGAGTTCACTTACCCTTATAAGGAAGAAGAAACTCCTATGGAAACATGGACGGTCCAAACAGATGGGTTTGAAACAAGGAAAGTAGGATGAGCAGGAGGCGTGCTCATATCTCTAGAAAGAGAAACATTGAATTATGTTGTTAGATTACAATTCCCAGCAACGAATAATGAGGCAAAATACGAAGCATTGCTAATAAGGTTAAGCTTAGCAAAAGCTCTAGGGGCAAAGAATCTTATCGTCTAAGCTGATTCTCAGTTAATAATTAGACAAGTGAAGGGAGATTACGAAGCCAAAGAAGAAAGGATGCTGAAGTACATAAAGATCGTCCAATGACTATCACAGCACTTTGATAGCCTAGACTTTGTGTAAATCCTAAGAACCAAAAACGTAGTAGCTGATTTTCTGGCAAGATTGGCCTCATCAGACAATTACAATGCAACCTTTAAATTATGTGTAGAGATAAGGGGGCAGCCAAGCATAGAAGGTGGGCAAGTTCTAAAGATAACAGAACAAGTCGAGTGGATGACTCCTATGATCCGTTATTTAAAAGAAGGATGGCTCCTTGAAGATAAGATGGAAGCAAGGAACATATAGATTAGAGCATCTTGCTTCGTCATTATTGACGACGTGCTTTATAGACAAGGATATTCACTCCTATATCTAAGGTGTGCTAGTTCTGAAGAAGCAGATTATGTGCTCTGCGAGATACAAGAGGGAATCTGTGGAAATCATGCTGGGGAAAGATCCTTAGCAAGAAAGGCCTTCAAGGCAGGATATTACTGGCCAACCCTACAGAAAGATGCATATAACATCGTCAGAGCATGCGACAATTGTCAATACTTCGCAAATGTCCAAACAAGACTAAGAGAGACGATGATATCCATATCCTTACCATGGTCCTTTGCCCAATGGGGAATTGATATTATGGGTCCCTTCCCTCTAGGGAAGAAGCAACTTAGGTTCCTGACCGTTGCTATTGACTATTTCACAAAATAGGTAGAAGCAGAGCCAGTGACGACGATAACAGAGGCTAAGGTCATAAGCTTTGTGTGGAAAAATATCATTTGCAGGTTTGGAGTCCCACATGACATAATATCAGACAATGGAAAGCAATTTGATAACCCCAAGTTTCAAAAGTTTTGCCAAGACTTAGGTGTCAAGAATCACTACTTTTCTCCAAGACACCCTCAGGCCAACGGCCAGACAAAAGTGACAAACAGAAGCTTGCTCAAAATTATCAAAACCAGGCTTGAGGGGGAAAAAGGGGCATGGCCCGAAGAACTACAAAATGTCCTTTGGGCATATAGGACGACTATAAGAGTTCTAAAAAGAGAAACACCATTCGGACTGACATTTGGCATTGAGGTCGTCATACCAGTGTAAGTGGGATTGGCGAGCATCCGAGTCAAAATATATGAAGACCAGAAGAATCAGTAAGAGATTAACAGCAATCTGGACCTAATCAATGAAGTTAGAGAAGAAGCTATGAAGCGAATGGCCAAACACAAAGAGGCAATACTACCCGTAACGAACGCTTTACATTTTCAAGTTGCTTAATCTTCATGTCAGCATGTACGACAATTGTTACTTTCATCATTCATAAGATCAATAATACATGAAAGCATTATCCATGTGTATTTATCAATGATTATCCATGACTTGTCAACACGTATGTAACAATGATGACCCATGATCTATCACTATCAAAATGTTTGCAACACTTAGGAGTCGTCCTTGGGAGACGTCTCAAGGATCTTTGTCATTAAAATTTTAAATGAAAAGCTATTCGCACACAACTAATGGTATCATAGCCATTGAAGTTGTACATATACAACTACCAAAGTCGACTAAATCAGAATTGTGTAAACACAACCAACATAATGATCATTCAAGACAAAACAAAAAATGGTTAACATAAAAGATTCTCCAATACCACGAGTAGAGCGCAACACCGTTATTCAAACATAACTCAATGAAAAGCTGTTCAAACACAGCTAAAAATACTAAGTTGTTCAAACATAACTAGCATCATCATTCAAACATGACTCAATGAAAAGCTGTTCAAACACAACTAGCATCGTCATTCAAACATGAATAAATGAGAAGCTGTTCAAACATAGCTAAAAATACTAAGTTGTTCAAACACAACTAGCATCGTCATTCAAACATGACTCAATGAGAAGCTGCTCAAACACAGCTAAAAATACTAAGTTGTTTAAACACGACTAGCTTCATCATTCAAACATGTCTCAATGAGAAGCTGTTCAAACACAGCTAAAAAAACTAAGTTATTCAAGCACAACTAGCAACGCTATTTAAACATGACTTAATGAAAAGCTATTGAAACACGGCTAAAAATACTAAGTTGTTCAAACACAACTATAATCGTCAGTCAAATGTGACTCAATAGAAAACCATTCCAACACAACCGAATGCAAGGAGCTGTTCATATACAAGCTAAGTACGAAAAAGCTGCTCGAGTGCAAATTGAAGGTTATCTCAACATAACTAACATCGTTATAGAAGGTCATCCAAGCATAAAAAAGTTGTTTACTACAGCTAAAAGTAGGAACTTCATAAATCCATCCATCATCGTCAAATGAATTGTTTAGTTGCCCAAAACAGCTGACCCAAAGAGAAATATTGTTCTTGCCTTGCAAGGAAATTAAAAAAAAAAATAAATGAAAAGATTATCGCTCATTAGGGACAGGGTCTGCAGGGGTTACAATAGTGGCCTCCTTCATTACTTCAGCAACGTTTGTGGCTTCCTCCGTCACATTCTTTGTTGTGGCCTCCGAAGGACAATCAGACATAAGCTCTTTCTTAACATCACCAATGATAAGGCTGGAAAGGTCCAAGTCAGGATAATGCTTCACCATCCATTTCCTGAGAAGATCAAAGACTTCCACGTAGTGCCCACACAATTCGTCTGAGTACTCATCAGAATCCTTGAATTCCTTCATTGCCCTGGCCCTATATTTCTACAACTTTAGTTCCAGATCACCAATTTTCTTGTCCTTTAGCTTGTAGAAGTCCTTCTCCACTTGTAGGCACTTCTCCAAGGCTGCCACCCGTTCTTTATCATTCTCATCTTCAACGGTAAGAATGGCAACCTTGTTTTTAAGCGTCTCATTCTTAGCAGAGAGGGACTTGACCAGAGGTTCAGTCATGGCCATTTTATTCTCCAAATCTAGTAGCTTCCCAAAAACAAACAAAGACTCTCCCAAAACCTACAAGAAACCTCACTCAGCAAAACACAAAGTAGAGGTAATAAAAAAAAAATGCATCATTAATGCATACTTGCATAAGCTTTTGAATGTGGGAAGACATCACCTCACGGAGAGTGCCTAATGAGCCTTCAGAGTAGCTGCGTCAACATCATCCTTGAAGTTAGGAAGGAAGGATTTACCACCGACTTTCTTCTTCTTCCTTGTCTCCTCTCCACCAGAGGCAATCATCTCTAGTGATAAAGTGGGAGAGGCAGGGCGATTTGTAGGAGGAGTTGTTTTCACTGGATATTTCTTAACAACACCCCTAGCCTTTTTCTTAGACAAAATGCCACTGGCGGTTCCACCCTTGGCCTTATTTTCTTGAGCTTCGGCTAATTTCTGCTTACTAAACTTGATCATCATTCCTAAAAGGAAGAAGAGAAATATATATATATATATATATATATATATATATAATTTGAGAAGGAAGTTCCAAACCTAAGAAGCACTCACTCTTCTTCACAACTTTCAAATCTTTCCAAACCTTTGTAGACGGTTCTGGACCCAAAAGATGAAGAAATAAAGATTGAGGAGAGACGAGCTTGTCAAAATCCTTGACGGTTTCCAAATATTCTCTTACTTTTTTAACATGAAGTTGGTACCTCTTCTTCAGACGAGGACGCTGGGCAACTGCAAAACAAGAATACAAGTATGTCACCTATCATTGTCACTCCCAAAAGAAGAAGAAGAAGAAGAAGAAAAAAAAAAAGGACGAGGAAGAAGCACTAGACATGGGAACTCCCCGACTACGAAAAAACTTGGGTCTTCGTCCAAGTCCTCACTAGGGACGAACTTCCAACCACTTCCAAAAACAAAAAAGAAATTTGGTTCCAATTGCGAAGAGACGATGAGTAATCAAGTATTAACCTAGAAGCCCTTTCCCACGGCTTAAACTCATAATAGCCAGAGTCCTTTGATTTTCTCAGACGATTAAAATGAAGGAATTCATCCCTCCTGATGGTGTCACCATCATTGACAGACATCCACTACCATACAAGAAATGATGATCCACTAGGAGTTGGGCACTAATTGCGTCGGAGCAAGATGCAAGTAAGAAAAAAGTTCCCTAACAAAGGGATGGACTAGGAAACGGAGAACACTAGTAAAATCGGCCTCGTAAAAGTAAACCTTGTCTGCATAGGTGTGACAGGCTCTATCCTTGTCACTCGGGATCCTAATCTTTATCAAATCAGGGAACTAAAACCTTTCCGTGATCCGTTTCTCATCCTTCTCTGAGAGGGAACACGAGATGTTCAAGGCTTTATAAGGGGTGGAGGGAGAATTGGCCTCAGAAACCTGTCTCTAAGTCACTAGACCTAACGTCAGACATTTTTAATAAACTAGGTTTCTCAATAGAATGGGAAACCAGAGGAAATAATGAAGAAAGTATAAACTTGCATGGACAATCCTCCCCCACAAAGAAATTAACCCACCTAAGACACTCTTCCTTTACAGACTCGAGCAAACAACCTAGGCGAGCGAAAAGAAAATCTATTGAAGGACAATCAACCCTAATAGAAGAGTAATCTACCATGGAAGATTAGGAAAAGAATCAAGAGTACGAAGAACTTACCAGGGAACGTGGGACAAAGAAAGAAAATCTTGAAAGAGAAACAAGCCCTAGAACGAAAATTGAACAAGGAAATATTGCAGATGAAAGAAAACAAGAGGGAAAAGTGTGAAATAAGTGGCCAAAACTTGCGCAGGAAAACTGAGAAACGTCTGCACATCAAGCACATTCTGACCGTACATGCGGTACCAACTGCTCAAACATTAATTCGTCATAAATGCATTGTATACAAAATACGAAACATTAGGCGAATTTGTTCTTTTCTCGTCTAACAGATGAGAATTCAAATAAAGTGGGTAGTTGATGAACCAGAAATTTATGATTGTCATTATATGAATTTCGTCATTCACTTAGAGAAGACATTATGCATTATTATGGTCATTGATGACAAAACATAGCTAACGGAGCAACCGTAAAAAAATGAGCTGTAACTTCCAAATAAAGATTCTGTAATGCACTAGTCGTTGGCCCAAAATGCAGTGCATCATTGCCCATTAATGAGACACACAAAATACTCTTCGAAATCACTTTCTACTCACTTGCTCTCTAGAATATTTCTCCTTTACTGACTTAAGCATTGGATGAGGTTTGGAATACGCCACACTGGCATGTTACTTTTTCACCTAGTTCATTTTGCAGGTTTCTCATCTACAGAGACGACCCCATCCACAGCATCATCCATCTGTTACTACGAGGAGCTTAACTATTGATTTTTTACATCATCAATAAGTGTGCCACTATGAACATCTATCTTAGTCTTGGATGTCTTTAAGAATGGTCTTCCTAACAAAATAGGAGTAGTTTGATCACCATTCTCCATATCAAGCACATAGAAATTGCCAGGGAAAACCAAATCATTAACTTGCACAAGAACATCCCCAACTACACTTTGTAGGGAGTTTTCTTTGAATAACTGTAGAAACATTCTCTCATACTCTCACCTTATCACATCCTTTGAGTTTATGTTTCCTCTTAATTGTACACAGTTCTTTCAAGAATTTTGCATAACAAGGTACTTGTTAGTGGAATATTTACCTCGCATCAACAAAAAGTATCATATAAATCTTTATTTTGCTCATCTTTTCTAGATTCTACTCTGAGGAAAAGGAGGTACTAGTTTATAATAAAAAAGGTGGAAACTTACCTTTAGGTATGCCATCGTTATTGGGAACGTTCTTGTTTGCAATGACGCTTTTTTCCTTTTCTTGCTTCGATGATGTAGGGGCTGCCTTTTCTGGACTCTCAACCTCTTTACCACTTCTTAAAATGATTACACTTTCATTTTCTCTTGGATTTACTACCATTTGAGAGGGTAATTTCCTCGAACTTTGTGCCTTTAGCTGACTAATTGCAGTTGCCATTTGCCCCATTTGATTGTCTAAACTTTGAATATTAGCTTTCATCTCTTGTTGAAATTGCAAAGTATTAGTGGCGAGAGACTTAACAATATCTTCTAAAGACATACCGGAATTAGAAGCTTGGCCTCGGTTGTTGTCTGGGGGGTATGCCTACTTATATTGCTAGCAACTTGGGTGGTTTTAAGTTATAGGTAGATTTACTTGTGGATTCCCATAGCTAAGATTGGGGTGATCCCTCCATCCCAGGTTATACATGCTCAAATAGGGATTATACTTCCTTTGTGGTTGTCCAGGAAAACCACCTGCCACATTCACTTGTTCAATGGGCTCCTCTTGAAGAGTTGGGCACATATTGGTTGAATGCCCTACTATCGAACAAATTCCATAAGCTTTCATCGTTTGCATATTACCTACAACAATTTGACGAACAAGTGAAGTTAGACTCGTAATTTGTTATTCTAGGGGGGAAATATTTACCTTATTAACATGCTTTGATGGAAAGTCAAGCCTAGTGCCAAATTGTTGAGAATTGGTTGCCATATTTGCAATCAAGTTTCTTGCGGCCTCAAGAGTTTTATCCACCAAAGCCCCTCCACCAGTGGCATCAATCATGCTCCTATCAGTGGGTAGAAGGCCCTCATAGAAATTTTGGATAAGTAGATGCTCACTAATTTGATGATGGGGGCAGCTTGCACATAATTTTTTGAAACATTCCCAATATTCACGTAGGAACTCTCCGTTGCGCTGCCTTACTCCACAAATTTCTTTTCAAATGTTGGCTGCCCTTGAAGCTGGGAAATATTTCTCCAAAACCAACTTCTTTATCTCATTCCATGTTTTAATACTCCCGGAGGGTAGATAGTAGAGCCAATCCTTAGCCAAATCCTTCAAAGAAAACGGAAAGGCTCTTAATTTAATTAGATCTTCAGTCACCCCCGTGGGTTTCATACTCGTGCACACCACATGAAGCTCCTTTAGATGCTTGTGAGGATCTTCACCTGCAAGGCCATGAAAAGTGGGTAACAGATTTATTAGTGCAGATTTTAATTCAAAAGTAGTAGTAGCATCTAAAGTAGGGAATGTTATGTATAATGGTTGTTGATTCAAATTAGGGGCGGCAAGCTCTTTCAAAGTTTAATTTCTAGCCACGACTTCTTCCTCTTCTAAATCAGAATTGCTAGCAAACAGGGAATCAAGAGCTAGATCGTGCTCTTCAGAATTTCTTCGAACTTTCCTCCTTAATTTGCACAAAGTTCTCTCTATTTCTTGGTCGTACTACAAATCACCTTGATTAGAAGATCAAGTTACAGTCATAAATAATCAAGGAAACTCTAATAAACCATGGAAAAACAAACCAAGAAAAATCTAGATTAATGAAAATAAATAAAAATTCTACGCAAAAACACAAAAAAAAAAAAAAAAAAAAAAAAAGCCTAAAAACCCTAGAAATCAGCAGAATCTGGCCTTCAGAGGGTGGGGCTAGTAATCCTTTGGATTAACTAGTCTTGCATAGAATGTTGTTTACCTTTAGAAAACTATACTATCAAGTCCTTGTTCTACTGCAATCAAAATTTTGCCGAAATTGTAACTATTGAAAACTAACAATTTTTTATTTGAAAATTTCAAGAACAAAATAAGGATCAAAAGAAGCACAAAAATCAACTAGAATCACTCCCCAGAAACGGCACCAAAATTTGGTGTGTTGTCATAGGCAACCAAAAACAAAACTTATATTCTTAAAAATATATGTAGTAGTGCGAGTAAGGATCATTCCCACAGAAAGCATCTGGCCTAGTTTTATGCTTCGTAAACAAGGAGGAGAGGGGGGGGGGGGGGGGGTTTAAGTATAATGGAAACAATTTAAAAAAAAAACAACTAAGGAACAATTCAAATTAAAGTATCGAATTCAATCAAAAGAACAAACCTTGTTCTAAGTCAACATCCACCATCGAAATTTTACAACTGATCATTGATGCAAGTATATATCAGTTCACACTTTGAATATTCACCGTTGGAACTATTTTCATATTTCTCCTTAGTCATAATTAATTAGAAAACAAGCAATCTAATTAACCTTAACTACTAAACAACCCAAGACAAGCGCTGAAGGTTTAATTTAGTAGCAGCCATCAGAACGAGAGAGATTGATGAAGCTAAACAACACAAACACAAGTGGTTGCATTTAATTTAGTTGAGCATTCTTCCTAAGATCTAATAATTTCTAACGTAGCAAATCATTAAATCTTGGTTGCTTCACAAATTAGAGGGATCAAACAATTACAGATTTGATATCTAACCTAGCAGTAGATTGCAAAGGATAATAAACTACTAGGCCTCCTAGTAATTAAACGAGACAATCATGAAAATAGGCACAGAAGAACATTCGATATTCAAAGTATAAATTGAACAATAAAAACAAATTAGATCTCACAATTTTATTGATTCCAAGGCTTCCATTTCCTTCGACCGAGTATAAAAGTTTTAGCCACCTAAGGCCATGATGAAAACTCGAATGAGAGGTTAGAGAAGAGGAGAGAGAGAGGCATGTATGAAGTCTAATTTTTCCTCCTCCTTTTACACGTTAAGTCACCCTTTCAGAAGCCTACAAAATCTCCTAAAAATATTCTAAATAATAATATCTAAATATGACTAATTAAGGAAAATATTAAAAATAAAATAAAGTCCTACCATAACTAAGAAAGTAGTGTTTTCAACTGGAATTTTCATGCATTAGCTGGAAACTTCTAAAAATAAACCACATCAGATCTACATATTAGAATTGCAAGCTAAGGAATGTTCTAGAACCTTAGCAGTGCAGGTACAGCAACTTCAAGCCCAATTTCGACCTTGATGTAGCTAGTGTCACTTAAAACTAAAAACATAAAAGTTGCAGAGCTTTTTCTTTGTGTTCCATAGCATCTTGAATCATCTCAATCAAAGTTCTAATGAGAAAGTTATGCCTAAATTGTGAAGTGATGTCAAAGTTGTCCAAAATTGCCCAATTAGCTTCGTTTTGCACTTAACGCCTCCATTTGCATCCTAAATCAAAATATTAGAATAATGAGTACATTTAGGCACAAAATGAGTGTAGAAGACTAAACATTAAGGGACAAAAATGTAACATTTTGCTTTCTCATCGGTGTGCTTTTATGAGGCAGCTTTCTAGTGTGGCCTTAGATTTCTCGTCCACCCTTTCATCATGGATCTTTTGAACCATTTTAACATCGCTACTGGGCAACTTGTGCCAAACTTATGGAGGATAGTGGTCAGCTATGTGGAGATCTAGATGATCGTCGCTAATGGGGATAAGATTAGTTTGGATGAATTTGTTCACCTGTATTGTTTGAAGAAGTTGAAGGAGTATGGGTATTATGAACTCGTGCCCTGGGTTAGGAAAGCTAGGATCGTTACTGATCTTCCTTCGTCCTTCTGTTATTTGAAGTGTCAGTTCATTTTTGTGTCTAGGGATGGATGGGAGACTCTTTTTGATGATTTTTGGGGTGGAGTTCCTAGGTTGCTTAGTCGTTGGAGAGCCCCGAGTCTAGGTGTGTAGTCTTTCTGCAAGTCCCTTCTTCTTCTTCTTCTTCTTCAATTTCCGTAGTTTGTTACTTACCTCTTATTTTTTGTGTCCATGCAATTAAGAAGCGTCCAAAACTTATGAGCAGGTACAAAACTGCTACGGAATACGTGAAGACAATTGATGACTTTGATGATCTAGTTAATCTAAGAACATTGGCTCGTTACTACCTTAGTCCAGAGCCTTTTTCTTTTGTTCTGTGTGCTATTGAAATCGAAGAAAAGAGTAAGTATTCTTTTACTTTGTCCTGAAATAATCCTTCTTTTTTTTTTTTTTTTCTTTTTTTTTTTTTTTTTTTTTTTTTAACAAAACTTGTTTCTATTTTGTAGAGATGATGACAAAGTTCAATTAGGAGATGTATACCAAGATGAGTGCTAGAAAGAACGAGCCTCTCTTGAGCCTCGAGAAGAGGGGTGTACGGGTGGTTGAGAAAGGAACTCCAATCACTCCTGTTGTTTCTATCCCTGAGGCCACGAGGGTCGCTTCTCCTGCTACCTTGGTGGAAGAGATCACTCCTCGTTTGAAGAGGTAGTGAGTGGCAAATAAGGCCAAGGAAAAGGTGGGCTCTCAGTTGTCTACTGTTTGAGATGACGACGGCCTGGCTTTGATGAGGGCGTAAGACGCCTTTACTGCCTAGGATCTCAAGGTGCTTTCAAGAGTTCCTTTCAACAAGATCACCAGCTGTCACAACCACAAATTGGTCCAAGTATTGTACTTGTAATCTTCCTTTTATATTTTTATTTTTATTTTAAGATTCTGTGCCTAAGACAACCTTTCTTTTTCCTTAGGTGTTGGGAGAGATAATTCATTTTACCTCTGAGTATTTGGCACATGAGGCAAAGGTGGTATCGATGGGTTCCAAGGTGGACGCTCTAGAGGCCGAGAATGCAAAGCTGAGGAGGGATATGATCTTTACAATGGATGAGGCCAATTTTGCCAAGGGGAGAGTTATGGTTCTTGCAAACGAGCTGAAGGTTGAGAAGCAGTTGACCTTGGAGAAGGACGAATGACACTGTAGCTACTAAAGTCATCGAGGCCTTTCAATAGACTAAAGAGTACAACATCGTGCTTTTCAGCTGGTACTATAAAGGCTTCGAGCTTCTTTAGCGATACCTCGTCAAGCAACCCTCGGGGAGTGGATTTAGAAAACCTGGACTTCGAGGCTGTAGATAGGGAGATTGAGATTGATGAGGCGTCTCAATCAGTTGCAATGTTTTCTGAGGGCAACGCACTGAGTGAGGCTAGTCGTGGATCTAAGGGCGTTGCTCCCGAGGTGGTTAGTGGGAACGAAGCTGCTACTTAGCTGTCCATAAAATCTATCTAGTATATTCATTTTGTTTTTATTTCGTTTTTGATGTCCAATATGTTTTTGTACTTTATATTCTGCTTTTAAGACAATGCCCTTTGCCTCGTGTTTGTTAGGCATTAATTGCTAATTATGAGAAAAATTACATATTTATGCTATGGTTCATTTCCATACCTGCGATGGTTTTTCTTCCATTCTTTCATGGTCATCATGTTGACATTCTTGGTGATCTACACCTAACTTGTACTTTTACGAGAATTCTCATCTACTTAGGGTTTTCATTAGTGATTTATATCCGTCAGTGACTTACTTCTGTCTAAGGGATCTATCACTTAGCCCGTTTTAGGTGACTTACATCCATTTAAGGATTTTTATCACTTGGCTCTGTCAGTGATTTACATCCGTCTAAGGAATTTATCACTTAGCCATTTTTAAGTGATTTAAATCCATTTAAAGAATTTTATCACTTGGCTTTGTTAGTGATTTTCATCCGTCTAAGGAATTTTATCACTTAGCCATTTTTCAGGTGATTTACATCCATTTAAAGAATTTTATCACTTGGCTTCATTAGTGATTTTCATCTGTCTAAATAATTTTATCACTTAGCTATTTTTTAGGTGATTTACATCCATTTAAGGAATTTTATCACTTGGCTTCATCAGTGATTTTCATCTGTCTAAGGAATTTTATCACTTAGCCATTTTTTAGGTGATTTACATCCATTCAAGGAATTTATTACTTGGCTTCATCAGTAATTTACATCCATCTAAGGAATTTTATCACTTAGCTATTTTTTAGGTGATTCACTTCCAATTAAGGAATTTTATAACTTGGCTTTGTCAATGATTTTCATCCGTCTAAAGGAATTTTATCACTTAGCCATTTTTTAGATGATTTACATCCATTCAAGAAATTTTATCACTTGGCTTTGTTAATGATTTATATCCATCTAAGGAATTTTATCACTGTTAGGACATATGTGATTTGATGTTAGGAACAAATGTCAACATTTTATGTATTGGGTAATCCTTTGACAAAACGCACTTTACTTGTAATTGGCTAGATCTAGGATGTATTTAATACTTCAAGAAACAAGGTTTCAAGTTTAAGTGTTAAAGCCATGCAAGTCTGTCCAAGAATCAAGTGAAGAAGTGTTGTTCATTAAATCTCGACAGCTAGTATCAATCAAGGTTTAAAAGAGCTGTTCAGCCTGAGGCTCAACAGTAGCTCGACAGCTAGGGTATTTGTCGAGGTTTATGAAATTCAGTTTTTCAGGACTATTTTTCATCCAGCCTGTGAGTATGTGTTTGGGCTTTCTTTTCTGACAACCCTAGACATATATAAGGATTATTTTAAGGGCCATCTAGGGTGGCATGAGTATTGAGAAAAGTCTTATTCATGCAAATTGTTACCAGAGACAATATTTGCCCTAATTTACCTTGAACAAGCTACTGTATTTGTACACCGTAGGGTTTCATAACCAAGCAACTTCATGATTTTCATCGTGTGATGAACATAAGAACTTTGTAGCTAACATCCTTCTCAAGTTGGTCATCAAGTCACGTATTGGGATCCGCATATCTATTGGTTAGTCATGTATTGGGAGTCATGCAATATAATGAGAGATTGTCACTACAGAATAAGTCCAATTGGGTATTGGGGTAAGGGTTCAACTGTTGGTTGGTATAAAGTACTGGGATTCCTTTACTTGTAACCACTTATTTTGATAATAGTGGATTCTCAGAAGCGGTGACCTTAAAATCACCTAATGGGGTTTTTGCCTAAAAGGTTTTCCCCATTCTTAAACAAATCACTGAGTCATTTAATTTCTGCTGCATATTTAGTTATTTGGTTATTTGTTTGTGTTACCATGCTTATTTCATGTAATTGAACCTAATTAATTAACTTGTCTAATTAATTGGTTAATTCATCACATGAGGTAAATACAATTTTTGCCTTTCAAGTGGTATCAGAATAGGCTCTAATTTGGGTTTAATCTTTGCTGTGAGGTCCATTGACACCTGTTTGTCATGGATAGAGGATAGTCACTTATTGTACCTCCTTTATTTAAAGGTACTAACTATGCTTACTAAAAGGTATGCATGAGAGCTTTCTTGCAGTCTTTAGATGAGAAAGTGTGGTAAGCTGTGAAGATAGGCTAGACTAAGCCGAAGGAAGCGCCGACCGACTGGGATGATGTAAAGATCAAGAGGGCAAACTTTAACAACAAGGTATTGAATGCTTTATTCCGTACGGTCACAAATGAGAAGTTTAAGAAGATCTCCTCCACTGAAACTACAAAGGAGGTGTGGACCATTCTCTAGACAACCTATGAAGGAACCAAGGCTGTCAAAGAGTTGAAGTTACAGAGGCTTTCTACAAGTTTTGAAGAAATCAAAATGGAGAAGGATGAGTCATTTGATGAGTTCTATGCCAGGCTTAAGGACATAGTGAACTTAGTGTTTAATCTTGGGGAAACCATTCCCAAACCCAAGATTGTGAGAAAGTTGCACAGATCTCTACCCGAGAGATTTCATGCCAAAATCACTGCTATAGAAGAATAAAAGGATATTGATAAGATTCCTTTGACAGAGCTGGTTGGTAATCTACAGGCCTATAAGTTAGGTTCGACAAGAATTGGAAAGTCAAGTAGGGGCAAAAACACAACATTGAAAGCCAAGAATAGTGACACAGATGAGTCTTCTGATAATGAAGATTTTAAAATGAAGTCTTATATCACCCAGTAGTTCAAGAAGTTCATGAATAATGCTAATGCAAAGGGCTTTGCTAAGGACCATAGACAATCAAGTTGTTCATAGTCTAAGAGCCAAGACAAAGGGAAGAAGAATGCTAGGGATGGCAGTCAGTACATTGTTCACTCAGGGCCCAAGTGTTTTAGGTGTCAAGGATTCGGTCACATGAAACAAGAGTGCCTCACTTATCTCAAGTCTATTGGGAAAAGTAAGGCATTTGCTACTACCTTGAGTGACACCGAACTTGAGGATGATTCCAAAAACGAAGATGATAGAATCCTAAATGCCTTCACCGCCAATGTCAATCCTACTGAGGGAATTGTGGAAGATGTGGATGAAGAAGAAGACTTGGTGGAGTCAAAATTTAAGAAGATTGATGAGCAAGATGACATTCACACAGCCTATGCAAAGCTATACACGGTTTTTGAAAAACATGAGATGTTGTATAGGTTAGCCACCAAGAAGCTCTATGATGTGGAGCTTGAACGAGAACAACTCTCCACAAAGGTTGATGAAGCAAGTCAGACTAATAAAGCATTGAGGTTTGAGAACAATTTCTTGGCTGAGAAGACCAAGAAGCTTGAGGTGAAATTGTTCCAAGTAAGAGCTCAATTGAAGAGAACCTTAAGTGCGAAGCTTGATGAGATGCTCAGCATGCAAAAACCTGTCTTCGATCGAACTGGTTTAGAGTATGATCTTTCTTCTCCTAATATTGCTTCTTCTAGTACTACTGTTTTTATTTCTCTTGCTAACAATATTGACTATGAGAATAATGATGCTAAAACTGTGATAGCTAGTGAGAACATAGACAAGGGTAAATTTATCTTAGAAGTACCCCCTAAGCTTGCTAAGAAAGAAACCAAAAACCCTAGGGCTAAGAAGAGTATTGCTCAAAAGTCCAAAAAGAAGAAGTTGCATCTTTTTCATCCCTGTGGAACAACTGGACACATTCAACCAAATTGCTACGAGTGGCAACCCACTCAACAGAGCAACAGCATAGTCTCAGTAGGAAACTAGAGTCAGTTTCCCTCCTCTCTTGCTCCTCTTGGAGATCTCCTTAAGGCCCTCATGTTCCTTACGAACTTGAACAATTGCAATTCTTCCCCCTCTTTGCTAGTCCAAGGGTTCACCAAAATGAAAGGTTCTTCTAAGGTGTGGAAGGAAAAAGGCTCCAAGTGATTTAGTCACTTTTTCTCTTTCCTTCTCCTGTTTTTGTTTTGAATTACTTGTGTGTTTTGCTTTTTTTTTTTTTTTTTTTTTTAGACAGTCTAGTTTTTATGCATTGCTTTATTTGACATGTTTTTGATTGGTTGTTTTTCAGTTTTTTTTTTTAATTTTTTTTCATTCATAAAAACAAAAACAAAAAAAATGAAAAATCAGAAAAATACAAAAACAGCATGTGTATGTGTACATTGGTGCTTGTGTACCTTGAATGACCAATAAAACAAAATTTTCTAAACTTTGTATCTTTTGTAGCTTAGATGAGCATCTTTATGAACAACTAAGCAAGTGAGCTTTGTAGCTCTTGTTTGTGATGAATAAAATTAAGTTATCTCTAGTACTTAACACTCGTATCACTTTTTCTGATTGGAAGGACTAGAAAATTCTAAGAGAAAGGCATAAATAACCATCTCACCACTGTTACCCGCCAATCATGCAATGACATCTGTATACTTCGGCATAGCAAAAGTGCAATATCAAAAAGCTTAATATAATTGGGTATTTCTTTTCTCTCTCTTGTATGCCCATGCATGATATTCTTAATAAAAAAATATGCAAAGAAAAATAAAAGAAAAAAGATCAAAATGCTTTATATATGATTGTAAGCGCATATTTTAGGAGATGTAGGAGTTATAGGATGTATCTCGAAGGTGATAGTCCCCATTATGCAGTTATGATCGTGTGTAAGTTAAATTGATTTACTCGTATCTCAAATCGTCATAACATAGAAACACTTATGCAATCTTGAGATGTTTTTCACACACAACACGCAACATTCTTTGCTACTTTTGATACATGTGCAGGTACAATATGATTTAGACATCACAAGGTTTACATTTGTTAATGTATACTCACTATACTGTCTTAACTTGTTTTTGAAATATAAAATTGGTTAGACTGTTTAGTGTGTGTGTGTGTTTTGGATCTAAATGCATGACATTTTTCTTGATTGAGAGATGTTTTTGAGAGATTAAAACGTTGGTTGGATCTTAGGTTGAGTTGCATGTTTGATTGCATTTATGCCAATGTTTTTCTCTTCTTGAAAAACTGTTTTTAAAGCAATCTTGACAGCTCCTTGACACCTCTCGATAACTAGGCTATCTATTAAGCTCTTCAGTTTTTTCTTATAGCAATCTCGATAACTCCTCGATCCATCGAGAAAGTTTCTGTCTCCTTGATAGATTCTCAACAGCTCCTTGATCCATCAAGCTCATTCTTGCTGTGGACACCTCTTAACAGCTACTCGATAGCTATATCTCTCCAAGCTTTAAAGCTGACACCTCTCGATCTGTCAAGATTTAAAAGGTTCTATAAATGGCTTCCTAGCGATACTAGACTCACTTCTCTCTATCTCTCTCGATTGTTTGCTGTTGTTTCATCTCCCAAACACCTGTCTCTCACTCTAAAGTTCTTGTGAGATTTTTGGGATGGGTTTTGTTGAAATGATTTTGAATCATCATGCATTGCATCACATGTGCATTATAACATTATTTCATGCATTTTAGATGTGTGTTTACTTTGTTACTATGTTGTATGCTGGTAGGTTTGGATTGGATTGAGCCCATGATGCATTTACTATTGCATATCACATGCTCATGCATTTTCATGCATACGTACCTTCAAGTTTCTATATTTGTTATATTGTATCTTGTTGGTGCTTTTCTGATTCTCTCTCTCTCTCTCTCTCTCTCTCTCTCTCTTATGTTAGTTACGTCATGGCACCTAAGCGTAAATCCACTCCATCCCGGAATCCTTTTCATTCCTGGGCATCTACCTCTGCTAATCCTACCCTTTCTTATATTCAGTTCCATGATGATAAAGCCCGCAAGGACTTTTCGAAGAACTTTTCTAGATGAGGCATTCATTTGGAACGCCAAGTCATTTTGTCAGACTTTTCTGATACTGACCCACCCATTGTCATTCACAGTAGGGGTTGGGAGTCACTATGTGACATCCCGGTCACTTGTCCATCCGTGCTTATCCAGGAGTTATACTTTAACATGCATGGATTTGATTATTCAGTACCTCTTTTTGTAACTCGCGTTCGAGGTACGTGCATTGTGGTCACTCCGGATATTGTATCTGACGTTCTTTATATCCCTAAGGTAGCGTATCTTGACTACCCTAGTTATGATTGTCTTAAGACCTTGTCTAAAGTCGAGTTTATATCCTCTTTTTGTGAGCAACCTTCTGATTGAGGTGATCGTTAGTTCGCTTCTTGTTCGAACTACCCTAGGTTCATTAACATGGTTATGACCATTGTTTTGCATCCTTTCTCTCATTATAACTCCATTATAGAGCCCCGTGCTCTATTTTTGTTATCCTTCATTGAGCATCTTACTATAGATTTCCCCTCTCATTTTACTCTTTCACTTATAGACGTGTATAGGGATATGGCGACCCGTGATAAACTTATCTTTCCTTCTGCTATCACGAGGATTCTACGCCATTTTTCTGTTCCCTTTCCCGTTTTTGACCACTTCCATGTTATTTGTGCCATAGACGTCGCTACCATTAAATGGAGTGCGGCGCAGCTACGTTCGAGGCTGTTCGGGTTGACGGTTCCTCCAGCTTCTACTACTACATCCACATCCGCTCCCTCTTCTTCTATGGGCAGTGTGAAACTCGAGGACATTATGGCATAGCTTGTGCATATAGATGCTCACCTCGACACTCTCAGTGATAAGTTGTGTCAAGTAAACACCCATGTTGGTCGTATTGCACAATGACAGGCTGTCATGGGTGGCTTCGTTGCTTCTCCTCCTCCTACCCAAAGGCTTCTGAGGATAAGGACGATTATGGTGATGCTGATGCTGATGCTGATGCTTCTAATGCTGAGGATGATGGTGCTAGCTCTTCTAGTGCTGATAAGATGTATACTTGATACACTTACCCTTTGTCACTTGTGACAAAAATGGGGAGCAGTTTTGGATATAAGAGTAGTCATACTCATAGGGGGGTTAGTATAGGAGGTTTTTGCTAGGGGGAGTGATCATATTTTTTAGGGATGTAGTGAGGATTTTGATGTATCTGTTTCCTTTCTTCTAATTTTAGATACATTGTTCATGTACCTTTGGTCTTGTGACCACTTTGTGATAGAATACCTTGTATATGCTGATGATATATATATATACATTTGAGGTTGTTATTACAGTTATTTCACCTATCTCTACATGTGATGTTTCTTTTCTCTCTTTACACACATGTTTCTTGTTTATTGTATTCAATATTTTATTTTTGTTTCACACAAAGATGCCTTAATTAGTTTTGTTTAAGTATTTCAGAAATATAGGTTATCAAAGTCTACTTGCCATGAACTCTCTTCTTGCAAAGTTTTCAAGAGTTTGTATTAGGATAGATTTTAATGTATTCAACAAGTGAGTATGAGTTGAGTGATTTATGACTTCTCTCATATGTTCATTTGTTTGTTGTGGTTTTGTCATAGATTGCCAAAGGGGGAGATTGTTAGGACATATGTGATTTGATGCTAGGAACATATGTCAACATTTTATGTATTGGCTAATCCTTTGACAAAACGCATTTTACTTGCAATTGGGTAGATCTAGGATGTATTTAATACGTTATGAAACAAGGTTTCAAGTTCAATTGTTAAAGTCATGCAAGTTTGTCCAAGAATCAAGTGAAGAAGTTTTGTTCATTAAATCTTGACAGCTAGTATCAATCGAGGTTTAAAAGAGCTATTCAACCCGAGGCTCGACAGCTAGGGTATCAGTTGAGGTTTATGAAACTCAATTTTTTAGGACTGTTTTTCATCCAATCCGTGAGTATGTGTTTAGTCTTTCTTTTCTCACAACTCTAAACATATATAAGGATTATTTTAAGGGTCATCTAGGGTGGTGCGAGTATTGAGAAAAGTCTTGTTCATTTAAATTATGACTAGAGGCAATATTTACTCTAGTTCATCTTAAAGAAGCTGCTGTGATTGTACACCGTAGGGTTTCGTGACCAAGCAACTTCATGATCTTTATCGTGTGATGAACATGAGAACTTTGCAGCCAACATCCTTCTCAAGTTGGTGATCAAGTTGGGTACTGGGATTCGTACATCTATTGGTTTGTCACATACTGGGAGTCGTGCAATACAAGGAGATATTGTCACTACAGAACAAGTCTAATTGGGTATTGGGGTAAGGGTTCAATAGTAGGTTAGTATAAGGTACTGGGGTTCCTTTACTTGTAACAACTTGTTTTGATAATAGTGGATTCTTGGGAGTGGTGACTTTAAAATCACCTGGTGTGGTTTTTGCCTTGGAGTTTTTTCCTATTTGTAAATAAATCACTGTGTTATTTAATTTTCGCTACATATTTAGTTATTTGGTGATTTGTTTGTGCTACCACGGTCATTGCATGTAATTGAATCTAATTAATTAACTTGATTAATTAATTGGTTAATTTATCACAAGGGGTCAATACATTTTTTGCCTTAGCCATTTTTTAGGTGATTTACATCCATTCAATGAATTTTATCACTTGGCTTCATAAGTGATTTACATCAGTCTAAAAAATTTTATCACATAGCCATTTTTAGGTGATTTATATCCATTTAAGGAATTTTATCACTTGGCTTCGTCAGTGATGTACATCCATTTAAGAAATTTTAATACTGGGCCATTTTTATTTTCTCTGTACTTGCACACAATCCGTTGGAATATTTGCTGAATAGTACTTTTATTGCAGTATTTCAAATGAAGATATTACTTTCATGAATACAATGGTACTTTACTTCTATTGATATTATTTTTTCAAATGCTCGATGTTCCATGGCCGTGGTAACTTCTTTTTGTCCATTGACTCTAGGTGGCAGTTGCCTTGCCTGGAGTAATGGACGACCTTGTAGGGTCCTTCCTAAGTTGGTCCAAGCTTCCCTTGGGTTGGATCCTCTGTCCCCAGCGTGACTCTAAGTAGGATAAGGTCTCCTATATTAAGTTTTTTGAACTCCACTCTCTTGACTCTACCATCTTCTGCTAGTATTTCGCCATCTTTTGGGATGCTTCCTCTCTTACTTCGTCCAGACAGTCTAGCTTGATTTTCAATTGATCGTTGTTACCTTCTTCATGGAAGACCTCTCTTCTCATCCTAGTGACTCCTACTTTAATTGGTATCACTGCCTTGGTGTCGTAGGTGAGCTTGAAGGGCGTCTCTCCTGTCGGGGTCCTCGTGGTAGTTCTGTATGCCTACAAGATATTGGGCAGTTCTTCGAGCCATGCACCTTTTGCTTCTTCCAATCGAACTTTGATGATCTTCAGTAAGGTTCGGTTTGTCACTTCCATCTGTCCGTTCGTTTATGGATGTCTTGGACATGAAAAATGGTTCCTAATCCCTAGTTCTGAGCAAAAGTCTCTGAAGTTTTGACTTTTGAACTGGCGTCTGTTGTCTAATATCATTATTTTGGGTATCCTCGAACCTGCACATTATGTTTCTCCACACAAAGTTTTGGATCTTTGCCTCCGTGATAGTTGGTCGTGCTTTCTTCAACCTATTTTGTAAAGTAGTCAATGACAACTAATAAGAACTTTACTTGTCTCTTACCTTGAGGAAGTGGACCCACAATGTCTATCCTCCATTGAGCGAATGACCATAAGGAAGTTATGGTTGTCATCTTTTCTTTTGGGATGCGTTGGATATTTCCAAATCTCTGGCACTTGTCGCATCGTTCAATGAATTTCCTCACGTCTTTCTACATAGTAGGCCAGAAGTAACCTGTTCTGATGATCTTGTTTACCAGGGATCTCAGGTCTGTGTGGTCGCTGCAGACTCCTTCATGGACTTCCTTGAGAATATATTTAGCTTCATCTTCTTCGACACACTTTAGGTAGGGCAAAGAGAACCCTCTTTTATACAAGGTGTCATTCAAGATCATTAGCCTTGCTACTCTCTTTCTGATCTTCTTAGCTTCAACAACATCCATTAGGAGTCGGCCCTCTTTAAGAAAAGATAGGATCAGAGTCGTCCAGTTGTTTTGGCTTTGAACCTTTAGAGTGTGGAATTTGTCAATGCTAAGATACTTTTGGACTTTTACTCTCAAGTCTGGGGGCATGGACCCTTCTTCTAACAATGCCAGCCTTGCTACTTCATCTGCTTCTGAGTTTTTGTTTTTCGAGACCTGCGTGAAGTCTACCTGATCAAATTCCTGAGTCAATTGGTCTGTCAACCTGAGGTATTTCTGCATCCTATTCTCCTTTGCTTCGTATTTACCCTTTATCTATCCAATCGCCAACTTAGAGTCACTTTGGAGGAGTAGGTCTCTGGCACCCAATGATTTCCTAACTCTGAGCCTTGTTAGTATGACTTCATATTTTACTTTATTGTTGGTGGTTTTACCCCATACTTGAGGACATTCCCCTCTGAGGCAATAGTGATGATCCCTACTCCCCCTCTTTTTTGGGCCGACGATCCGTCAATTTGTTTTGTCCATCTTTCTACATCATCTTGGACTTCTTCTTCGTTGGGAGTTGTAAACTCTGTGATGAAGTTTGCTAACGTTTGTGCCTTGATCGTTGTTCTGGGGTGGTATTTAATTTCGAACTAGCTAAGTTCAACTACTCGTTATATCATCATTCCTACAACTTTGGGCTTGTTCATTGACTTCCTTATTGGCTGGTCCATCATTACAAAAATAGGGTTTACCTGGAAGTAGAGACGTAGTTTACGAGAGGCAACGATTAGGGCAAAAGCGATCTTTTCAATTCACGGATATTTTGCCTCAGATCCTTGGAAGGCTTAGCTGACATAGTAAACCGGGAGCTGCACCTTATTCTTTTCTCGAATTAGAGCTGTACTCACAGTAGTGGCTGACACAGTTAAGTATAGAAACAGGTATTCTCCTTCCTTTGACGGACTTAGGAGTGGTAGGTTGCTTAGGTAATGCTTTAGTTCCTAGAAGGCCATTTCGACTCCTCCGTCCAAGTGAAAGCTTGTTTTAGAGTCTTGAAGAAGGGTAGACACTTGTTCGTCACTTTAGAGACGAACCTGTTGAGGGCTGCAATCATTCCAATTAGCTTCTGAACTTCCTTCACCGTTTTTGGCAATGTCATCTCTTATATAGCTCGCACTTTTCTGGGTTAGCTTCTATTCCCTTTTAGGACACCATGAACCCTAGGAACTTTCTTGATGCAACCCCAAAGACGCACTTATTGGGATTTAACTTCATTTGATACTGTTTGAGGGTATTGAAGGTTTCCTAAAGGTTGTCTAGGTGCGTAGCTTCCTCCTTGCTCTTGACAAGTATATCATCCATGTATACCTCTATGTTTCTCTTGATCTGTTTACTGAACATTTTGTTGACTAACCTCTGGTAGGTCACTCTTGCATTCTTCAGTCCAAAGGACATTACCTTGTAGCAGTAGAACCTCTGGCAAGTGATGAACGCAGTCTTCTCCTGACATTTTGATCTGGTTGTAGCTGGAGAATGCGTCCATGAAGGTAAGGAGCCTGTGTCCTATTGTGGATTCCATAAGCTGATTTATTCTTGGTAAGGAAAGCAATCTTTTGGGTAGGCCTTATTTAGGTCCTTGAAGTCTACGCACATTCTCCATTTCCCATTTGCTTTCTTTACTAAGACGATGTTGGCTAGCCAATCTGAGTAGTAGACTTCACAAATGAAATTGGCTACCAGTAACTTGTTTACCTCATCCATGATTGCTTTATTTCTTTTAGGGGCAAAGACTCGTCGTTTATGCTAGACGAGCTTCCTCTCCAGGTCTACATTCAGATGGTGCTCAGTCACTATGCCTGGCATGTCCTCATGACTCCATGCAAATACATCCAAATTTCCTTTAATGAATTGGACTAGCCTCCCCTTCATCTAATCGCTCAAGGTCGTCCCTATCCTCATGGTCTTTGTTGGTTCTTTATCTATCAGTTCCACAGTTTCCAAGACTTCCACTTTCTCTTCCTCCTTCTTCTTAATCATCCATGTATGGTTCTCCTTTGCAGCTAGCACTGCTTGGTAGCATTTTCTGACTAGCACTTGGTCTCCTTTCACTTTGCCTATGCCATTTTCCATTGGAAATTTTACCTTCAAGTAGTAGGTAGATGTTTTTGCCTTTCAACAGTTGAGTGTGGACCTTCCAATTATCACTTTGTTTGAGGAAAGGCAATCTACTACAAGCAAGTCTAGCTGACGAGTTAGCTGTTGGGGATGAGACCCCACTATAACTGTTAATGCCACTACACATTTAGGGTATACCTGATCTCCATTGAAGCTAATGAGGGGGGGGGGGTGGACTTAAAAGGCCGTAACCTTCTACTTTCAATTGCTGAAAGGTGAAGAGCTAGATAATGTCTGCAGAGCTACCATTGTCTATAAGAATCCTCCTGGTGTTAAACCCTTCTATCATGAGCATAATAACCAAGGGGTCGTCATGTGGCTGCTTCACGCCTCTGCATCTTCTTCTGAAAATAGGATGTCCCTATCCGTTTTTCTTCTCTGCTTAAGGGTTGGTATCCTATGGACACTGTTTACTTGTCTCTGTTGCGACTTCTTGAGGGATTTAAAGGATCGTCCTGTAGACAGCCCTCTTGTGATCATCTTTATCCCTCTTATCGCACTTTGCGGATGATTGAACGTGTTGTCCTCATATTTGGGAACATCTTTGTGCTTCTCCTTGTCAACTTTTTTAGAGTTGCTAGATTCTCCCTTCTTCACAAACTTCTGTAGATTTCCCTTCCAAATAAGTTCCTCTATTTGCTCCTTCAGGTATCTGTAATCTGCAGTGTAGTGGCTGTGGTCCTTGTGGAAGCGGCAATATTTCTTCTTGTCACGCACATGGGCGATGAATGTAGTAGACTTGGCCACTTGAGGTAATGGCTGTCTTTAATCTGCATTAAAATTTTGTTAATAGGCATAACCAAAGGGGTAAATTTTACCTTTCAAGGAATTTTTTTGTCTCTCTGCTTACTTCCAATAGTTCTTTAACGGTCTCCCTTTTCTCTTTTACGTCTCTTTCGGTCTTCTCTTTTCCCCTTTCTCTCTTTAGGTTTCTCCTTGTCACCTATTACTGCTAGGGCATCTTCGGCGTTCATGCACTTCTGAGCTTTCAATAGCATTTTGGCCATCATTCGCAGAGGGCTTTTTGCGAGTGCGACCACAAACTCTCTAGATTTCAACCTAGCTTTGAAGGTCATTAGCTACACTTTGTCGTCTTCTTCATTTATTTCTAGGATTTCTCTGGTGAAACGCTTCACATATGACCTTAGGGTCTCCTTCACCCCTTGCTTGATGGTGAGCAGATGGTCTGCAGGTCTTTTTAGGCATTGTCCACCGACGAAGTGGCGTACAAAGGAGTTACCCAACTGCTTGAAGGTGGTGATATGATCTAATGGATCTTTCAACCATCAAATGATTCGAGTTGCGGAAGGTAAAACTTCTAGTGCATAGGGCATTTTAGGACTTTTGTTGTGAAAAGTGAGTCCATCCTTCTGACCATTCGGTCCAAGCTTCAATCTGTTTTCTCCTTTATCGCACTCCTTAGCTCGTCCATCTCTTTCCTCATTTCCCTAAGGAGGTTTGAGTTCTCGTCTTTAGGGGTTTTTGGTTGTCGGTGATCGCTCCTTCTTTAGCTGTCTTTGTCTTCATTCTGGTTAGTCCCAGAGCGATTCTCCTCCTGTTGAAGCTGCAACCTCATCTCTTGGTTCTATCTTGTAAGCTCCTCTACACTAGCTGTGAGTGTTTGGATTTACAGAGCTAGTGCTGAAGAATCTTATGGCGTGCCGGACTCCATTTGAACTTTAGGATTGAATGGAACTGCTGTTTTGGACTAAAGTAAAAAATTGTCGTCCCCACAGACGATGCCAAACTGATGATGTTAAAATCATCAGTTGAATGGGTTCATCTAGATAGGTCAACACAGGTTCGTCCTTGACACCTGTTAGGTTAGGAGCAAAGTCCACCATGTCTGGTCACCGGTGTGGTGTCGACCACAAAGTCTCCGATGATAAAGTCAGTCAATGGATCTTTTTAGAATAGTGAGAATTTAGTGGTAAGAATAAGTATAAGTATATGCATGTACCTCTTTATAGGCTTTTTCTAGTAGTCATTGTCCTTCTTAAATGGTGAATTGAAGCTTGCTTGAATAACGTCTCAGGTCTTTACTTGGTCTTTATGAGGGCTTTTTCTACTTGGCCTTTACTTCATCCTCAGGGTGATGAAGTGGAAGGTGATCGAGATCAACGAGAACTTATGGAAACTGAGACAAAAGCAAAAGAACATCCTTTAAGCTCAAGAGGCCGTGGCGAACGGAGCCAAGCTTCATCATCTTTTGCAGTACCTTCAGAAGCATTTCAAATCATTCTTGAAAGGATTGACGGACTTCATGATGTCCAGAATGAGCAATCTGACAGACTGGCTACTATCTAAGAGCAGATGAATCTTCTTTCAGCAAAGTTTGACAGTTTCTCTGCCCAGCAGTAGCCCTTTGGCCATTCCAGTCAAAAAGGAGGGAGAAGTAGCTCTTAAGGGGGAGTAGAGCATCATTTTGAGGAGAAGTAACACCTATAAAACCTTAAGCAGTTTACTTTATGTTGTTTATGTTTCTGGTGTTATGTTTAGGCTATTTTAATATGGGTTTGCACAACACTTTGTTAAATACTTTGGTTTACATATTTCAGTTGTTATTCAGTTCTTTTGTTTTGTACTTTAGCTTTGTAGCTCAGTACTTTTAGTTAATATTATGCATTTCTTTTAGTACATCACTCTTGTGCCCTTGTTGGATTTTATATCCTTGATGCAATTACCTTGTGTTGTTGTATCGGTTGAGTGTTGGACATGCAAATGATACTTTGCTTTGAGTTTATAAGCTTGCATGTTTGGATGTTCATTCCTTAAGTGAATGACCATTGTAGTCACTATTTATAGTGATTGCTTGTTTTTGGTCAAGCCATGCTTTACTGCTGTTACTCTTTATTGCTTGATCGCATTGTGCTTGCTCCATATGCATTTCAAGTTTTCTGCTTACAATGATCATGTTATGTTGTTGTTTTCAGGAAATACTTGTCTGTATGGTTCAAGAGCTTCACAGATTCTAGAGTTAGGTGTGAGTGAGTTTTGTTCAATTGTTCCCAACTCACATGTTAAGTCTAGAGTTTGTTTTAGGGTTTTGTCACGGAATAGCCAAAGGGGAGGATTATAAGGTTGAATTTATTCAATCATTTTGTTGGCTTTATTCCTTGCCAAATTTGCTTGTAATTCAACATTTAGAAACCATGTATTTAGGTGGAAATCATGTAAGGGTAGTGTGTAAGAGAGTGTGATAAAAAGCTCAAAAGTGTGCATTTAAGAAGGGCCTCATGAATGGATTCATGACTGGCAAGTCGCCAAAGATGGCACATGTGAGAAGCATGCAGGGGGAGCTGAAGGGTCACGCCAGCTATCGTACTACAGGACAAGACTTCCAGCTAGCCAGGCAGTTAGCTCGCTACTCAAACTCGCGACTCGTTCCAGCCGTGAGCTCGAGTTGTTAGAATGCCCAGTTTGGCTGTAACTGATTTTTCACATTCCATACACACCTTACTATAAATACTCTTATACCCACGAAATGTAGAGAGCTTCCAGAGAGAATTTTGAGAGAGAAACTCTAGAGAAAAACAAGATTGACTCATTCACAATCTTCATCCTTTGATTCTCCAAAATTCCTCTATTCTCACCCTCTCCATTATTACATCCTTGAGAGGTACATTAGCCAAATCCTTATCTCACCATACCCATATCTGTGAGGAGGCATTTTGGTACTTGGGAAGCAGTTAAGAAGGGACCAATTCGTTTTGGTTGATGCAATGGGCTTATTGTTGGATCTGGTAAGCTAGAGAAGACAAGGTTTGGCATAACCATGTTCGAGCAAGAAACTTGGAGGGCTTAGGTGCATTGGGTAGATTAGGCTTGGAGGGCCTTTTGCTATTCATGTATCTCAGCTTCATTCTCAAGTGGATTATTGACGATTTGAAGGGCGGCGGAGAGGTTTTTCACCTAAGACTTCGATTTACTCTTCGATAACACATCGTTGTGTTGTCTTTGTGTTTGCATCTCTCTTTCCTTAATCTTTACCTTTTAATTGCTGCTATGGTTGTGATTAATTTCGTTTTAGATTGTTTTACCAATTCTGTTTTAGTTTATTTTCATGTTCCGCATATACATTGTTTGATTATAAGCTTGTGTTGGTAATTTGTAAATTGGGGTTCTAAACTTTCATAGGTGTTTTGCACACTTTTTGAACATTCAATTGGTATCAAAGCTAGTGCACTTGTTATGGTTTAATTATCTAAGTGGGATCCTTGACCCCGTTTGAAATGGATTGATCTCAATCTCTCAATGCTCCACCATATTTTGATGGAAGCAACTATGCTTTTTGGAAAGTTCGCATGAGGGCATTTTTGTGTTCAATTGATGAGACTATTTGGGATGCTGTAGATGTAGGATGAACTAGGCTGGAGGCCGCTAAATCCACATCGGATAAGGCGGCACTTGCGGCAGCCAATGCAAATAGCAAGGCACTAAATGCTATCTTTTTGTGGTGTTTCTCCAGATGAGTTTCACAAGATTTCTCACGTAACAATTGCCAAGGAGGTATGGCAAATATTGGAGACCACCTATGAAGGAATAAAGAAAGTCAAGGACACTAAATTGCAGATGCTAACCACTCGATTTGAAGAGCTGAAAATGAGTGATGACTAGTCATTTGACTCATTCTTTGGCAAGCTGAATAAGGTAATTATCGGCAAGTTCAACTTGGGTGAAAAAATGGAGGACTCAAAGATAGTGAGGAAAATCTTTCAATCACTACCGGAGAGCTTTCGTGCGAAGGTTACAGCTATTGAAGAGAGCAAGGACCCTGATGATATCAAAGTTTAAGAACTAGTTGGCTCACTCCAAACTTATGAGTTGTCATTACCATCACAAAAGAAAAGCAAATCTCTTTCTCTAAAGACGATCAATGAGAGGATGGAAACTCACGACTCATCGGATGAGGATAAGGTGGAGAAAGATGTGGCATATCTCGTAAAGAATTTCCGAAAAAATTTTGTTGAGAAGGGAAGATCCCCAAGTTTCAGAAAGGAGAAAAAGGACTTCAAAAGGAAAGATGGGAAGGAATCTCAATCCTCTCAAGGAATCACATGCTTCGAATGCAATGGACATGGACATGTCAAGAATGAGTGTCCTAATTATTTGAGAGGGAAGGGCAAGGTGTATGCCACCACTCTTAGTGATTTCGACTCCTCTAATTCAGATTCAAATGAAAGCTGTGATGGAGAGGGAAACTTCTCTACATTCATGACCATTGCTCATGTGGAATCTTTGGATGATTTAAGTGTGTTGGTGAAAGAGCTTGGTGAGCACACTGTATTGGAGTCAGTGGGAATAGCTGAAGAATCCGATGATGAAGAAGATGAAAGAGCAGAGGGACTACAAGAGACCTACAACACCCTCCTTGAGAAGACCAGTGAATATGCAAAAGTGGCTAACACAGCCATTAAGAAAATGAAGAGAGCTGAGCAAGACTACAAGAGTCTTTTAGTCCGTGACAAGCCACAAACGCGTTGACCTCTAGTGATAAATTAAATTGATTAATTAGCCAAGTTATTAATTAATCAAGTTAACATGCAAAATCACGTGGCAGCACAAACAAATCACCAAAACTAAAGTATGCAGTGGAAAATAAATAACATGGTGATTTGTTTACGAATGGGGAAAACCTGACGGCAAAAACCCCACCGGGTGATTTAAGGTCACCACTCCCGAAACTCCACTATTATCACAGCAAGCGATTACAAGCAAGGAATCCCAAGTACCTTACCAACCTACAGTTGAACCCTTACCCCAATACCTAATTGGACTTGCTCTGTAGTGACAGTTTCTCCTTTCAATGCACGGCTCCCAAGTACGTGACTAACCAATTGCGCGGATCCCAGTACGCGACTTCAATTCATCAACTAGAGAGAGAGTTGTTGGCTGCAAAGTTCTTCAAATCATCCACACGATGAATATCAGGAAGATGCTTGGTTACAAAACCCTACGGTGCACATTACACAGCAACTACTTCACAAAGGATAAACTAGGGCATGAACTTTGTCTTTTTTATAACAAATTGCATGAACAAGAATTACTCAATGCTTGTGCAACTTGCATCTATTTGACGACCCTTAAAACAATCCTCTTATATGTCTAAGGTTAGGAGAAAAGAAGTCCCAAAGACATATTCACGGATTGGAATTAAAACAGAACTGAAAATCTGTTTTCTTTAAATCTCGACAGATAAAGGTGTTGAGGATTTGTCGAGAAGCTGTCGAGGCTCGGGCTAAAATAGCTTCTTAAAGCTCGATAGATGCATGTGTCGAGACAGGTGTCGAGACAAGTGTCGAGCTTTAGTAACTTGCACTTTCCAGCTTGTTTCTTGGACAGACTTGATGACTTCAACACTTAATCTTGAAACACTGTTTCTTGAAGTGTTAAACACATCCTAAATCTACCCAATTACAAGTAAAGTGCGTTTTGTCAAAGGATAATCCAATTACATAAAATAGTGACATATGTCAACAAATTGAACTACATATGTCCTAATAGTCCGATACAAGAAGACTAAGTGTGAAGTCGAGACGCTGAATGGAGAGCTAATCGAAGCCTACTCAAAGATAAAATTTCTTGAGCTTAAGTTGATCCAATCTAACGCTAAAGTAAAGCGGGTCTCCTCCGAGAAGCTTGATGAAATGCTTGCTCACCAAAAACCTTTTTCCAACAAAAGCAGATTAGAATACATCGAAGAGTGTAGCTCGGTTGCTAATATATCCAAGGAAATGAACTTTGTGAAAGCTAAGGAACAAGTGGTAGAAACTTCAGTTGTTGAGAAAGTGAAGCCTGAAAAGAAGCGGAATGTAACTGACCAAAGGTTTTTGACTAAGGCTCCTAACCAATTAGTGGTTAGGGTAAAGGGAAATCTCCCCCAAAGTCAACTAAAAATCATACACACAATAAGGAAAAGAGAGATATTTTCAGCCATAGCAAAAGAAGAAAAAAAAAAAAATAGAAGAAAGGGAAAGGAAGAAGATGATACAGAGAAGTGATATAGAGAAGATGAGAGGGAGAAGTGAAGTGAGACTCAAAGACATGGAGAGGGAGAAAAGCAAAAGAAAGATTAAAAAAAAAAAAATAGATGGAATAACTTAATATTATTTTATTATAATAGTCCACTACAGTAAGCTGTTAGAGATAACAACTCACTCTCTAACAGCTTACTGTATCTAAGTGCACGATTAACATCACAATTAAAAATCATGTCAATTTGCAATGAAATTTTTTGTAAAGAGATCTTTAATAGAAAATTGTGGTCTTATATAAAATTGACTTAACTTGTAAAAATTGTTGTCCTTAAAAAAGGATTTTGACTCTAAGCTAGAGAGGAGAGGAGAGGAGGATAGTATATAAAGGAATACTACTTAGTATTTTGGCTCTTTTTCTCCGTAATTTTTAAAGGTTCATATTTATAAGTCCAATTAAATATCATATCAAGTACAAAATGTGTTCTGCAAGAAATTAAATTCTTAATTACTTGTCTTCCAAAGTATGATTTGCTTTACATAGGTTATACATGAGGCCGATATGAGCTGTTCAACATGTCACATGCATGGTATAATATATGCACATTATATTATATTATGGGTTATAAATTAACCTCAGTTAATTAATTCAATTACCCAAGTTGATTAATTATGTCAAATTATATGCAAATCATGGAGGTATCAACAAATCACCAAATAAACTAAGTGTAGCGGAAAAGAAATAAACACAGTAATTTGTTGACAAATGAAGAAAACCTCCTGCAAGTTAAAAACCTCATCGGGTGAATTTCAGATCACCACTCCTAAGAATCCACTAATCAAGAACAAGCAGTTACAAGTATAAGGAATCTTTCCACTACCTTAAACTATCCTAAAATACTAGTTTACAGTTGAACCTTTACTCCAATCCCAAAGTGGACTTGATCTTGTAGAAGATTTTTTCTTTTGCATGGATCCCAATACATGATTAAGTCCAAGCAACCAAATTGATTGTTGTTGGCTGCAAGGTTTTTCACTTCAAAGCACGTTGAAGATCTGGAAGCACTTGGTTACAAAACCTTAAGATGCACAGTACGCAATAGCCTCTCACAGAGTGTATGAGTTCTCTAATTGAGTCTCTATGTCTTTGATGACTTTAAAATAAGCTTTTTATATGGTCTAGGTTTTAGAGAATGAAACCCTATCAATCCAAGTCACCATGGGCTGAAATTTGGATCTAAGAATTCTGAAATCATAGATCTCAATAGATCAAGGTTGTATCGAGCTTCACCACTAAATCTTGATAGATGTTAATGTCAAGAACTACTAAAACTACTTTTCTTAACTTGTTTCTTGAATCAATCTTCAATGATATCACTTAGGATGTAAACTTTACATACTTCTTGATATATTAAACCCAACTTAGATCTACCCAATTTCAAATAAACTCTGTTTTGTTAAAGGTTAAGCCAATACTTATAAAATATGACCCTAACATTATATGTGTGTGTGGTTCGTAGTTTTTAAGAGTACTAGTTTATATACAGCCTTGAAGGTTGTTGGAATGATTTGATGTTACAAGAAGGCCTTAGCACCATGTCTTTCGAAAGTAGCATTAGTTCTATTGAGGCTTTAGCTGTTGGCATACTCACCTCTCCCATTCCCTTAACAAATGTCTCACTATAAAATGACTATATATGGGATTAATTATTCTGGTCCCTAGCTCTTGTGGCATAAAAGATAATCTGAAAACAATTCATAGTTTCATACTCCTACTAGCTAGTTTTGATTGAATAAGGACTTCAAATTTATTTGGTTGTGACCATCCTAGAGGAAGACCTTAATAAAATGAACCACCCGTCACTACAAAGTTTTAAATTTCTTCTCTCTCTCTCTGTAGAAAATTTGTTCGTCATTTCTACAGGTGCAATTGCTTTCAGCTTTATATCCAAAAGTTTTTATCAAGTAATGGCTTGTCATAATCGCATTACACGCTAGCTGAATAATTGAGCAGGGCTAAATGTGCATAAATAGGAGTACAGTAGAGAAGGAATTTAAAGTTTAGTTCTAACTGCCAAAAAATAATGTTGGAAGTTAAAAGAACAAAATAAAAATCAAACTTTTGAGTGATGCGACTACCCTTATCTTGCATCATTCGTCCTTTTTCTAGAAATAGCGTCTGTTACTATTGTTTAAACAACAGTTTTCAGCATTTAAGCTTAAACAATATTACACGTATTTTCACACACTTTTTCATTAACATGTATTTCCAAAAAATACAAACAATATTTTTTGAACAACATTACCAAACAGGCACACTACAATATGTTAAAGAGACTATAGTAACTTGTCAAAATATTATTTACCCTAAAACTCATTAGCTTAATTTGTGGGTTAAAATAGTACACAAAATTATTTTGGTAAAAAAGGAGTCCATAAAATTCTTTTCGTTTTTAGCCTTTTCTTTTGTTAAGTTTTTTTTTTTTTTTTTCATATTTTAAAATTCCCGATTTTTAATAATTTTTATACGAATTTATAATTGATATCCACAATTTACATACATAAATTATATATATTTTTAATTATTATGTTCTGTTGTATTTAAAATTCCTGTAAAATGCATATACTGTAGTTGATTCTTATTTGCTACTATTGAGCCACTAAGTTGGGAGCCTTATCGGTGTGGCAAAGTAAAATATTGGAGAAAAACTTTGTGGAATGGAGCATTGTTGTAACCCTATTTTTTTTAATAAGAGATGCTATGTCTACAACATTTTTACGACACTTTCACAACAAATCATACGTGGTTAGTTGTTATTGATTCAAATTTGAACCTAACACTAAGATTACTTTTTTGCCCAAACAATGCCAACCAGTAAAAACCTGCTACTTAAGATTTATTGTAAAAATATTGTGGACATATCATTTTTTTTTTTTTTTATAGGTTGGGGGTGTGAAGGCCAATGCTCCTCATGGTATAGTTTAGGGGTATTTTTCTCTTTTTTTATAGGTTGGGAGTGCAAAGGCCAATGCTCCCCATGGTATAGCTTAGGGGTATTTTAGGATATTTGTATCAAATATTGTTATTATTATGAGAAAATTACACTTTACCTCATAAACTGTACCTCTTTTTATACTTATCCTCTTGAACTATCAAAATGCACACTTAATATAACACAAGCACTCCTAATTTGTAAGAATGCATACTTACCCTTTTAAACTATTACCCTTGTAACATTTTGCACCTCATGCCTTAGATAATTTTTTAGAAAAGTCAAGAAAATGTGTATTCTCATAGTTTAACAGGGTAAGTATAAAAAGTGTATAATTTAGAGGGTAAGTATAAAAGAGTATATAGTTTAGGAGGTAAGTATGCATTTAGATAGTTTAGGGAGTAAGTATAAAATGATGTATAATTTAGAAGGGGTAAAATGTAATTGCCTCTTATTATATATAAAAATTGTTGTAATCCTATTCATAACATAATACAAACACTCTTTCAATCAAAAAAGAAAGAAAGAAAAAAAGTAATGCTAGAGAATTATATATATATATATATATATATATAATTAACATGATATTTTATTATTTGAATAGCCACATTTTATATGAATTTACTATTAACTCCATTTTTTTCATATACCCATAACAACATACTTAATCAATCGTAGTCGTGAGGCGTGCCTAGACTTATTGACAAAGAAAGAAATGCCATGCCTAACACTTAATCCTTCTCCATTCTTTGTGTATTTAAATGGATGAATCATTCAATTCTTTCAACCCGTCGATTCTTCGGCCATAAAAACCAATGTGCCTAGTTGGATTGTGATTTGTAAACTCCAGGACAATGTTTGTTACGTGTTACGCACAGAAGATGTCTAGTTAGCAATCATCAAATTAATGCGATATGATAATTGGGGCTTCTCAACGCCCTTCTTTAAAGGATTTTTTTTTTTTTTTTTTTTTTTTTTTTTTTTTTTCAGCAGTTCATATGTCATTTATCGATCAGCCCTAAAGCCTCAATGAATTTAATTCCTAGCTAGTAGAGAAATCAGGCCCTCAATCTCCATGCTTCAGTTTCCATGTGGTCCATAAGAGAGATGTATTCTTGCGCTGGTTCAATTCAAGTTCATTTCATGAAGGCCTTCAATTTTCAAGGTTCTTGTCTCATTAATTTCGGCACTACTAGTACTAGTCCTTTTCAGTACGTAGATTCAAGGTTTCATTTAGGAAGAAGTTCAAGTTCGAATTAATGGGTTCTATTATATACCAAGTAAGCCTGAGCACGTGTAAGAAGTGCACTTGCTCAATGCATGCATATTCTTAGAGAAGATGGAAGAGAGCTTGAAACTTGAAAGTTGAGATCCTTTTTAGCTTAATTAGTGGGTAAATGATAACAAAGTTGTTGTAAGTGCGGAAGCTTTTGTTGGGATTTATGCCTTAAAATCTAATTTATTGGCATATCATAAATAATTAAATTGCTTAATTATATGAGATTATTTATAAATGAACTAATGAGACATTATTATAGTCCATGAGATGCATTGTATGTGGTTTATGTGATTTAGTCACAGAAGATGTAAATTACAAGTTCCTTGTAAAATCAAAATGTTGTTCGTAGTCAGTGATGAAATTGGGTGTTTCATCTGCGAAGACTATAGCACATCAACTAAGATGATTTGTCTTAATCATGGAAGTGGAGACTTCTAGTTGATTTGTTGATATGTCTTAACAGTTAAGTCTTTCTGAACTGGACCGCTGTGAGATTAATTATTCATTCAACAACTGTCACCTTAATAAGTAATCTCACGACTTCTAATTTCATAGACTCTTAATTCTGAGAGGGTAGTGGACCTAATCATAAAATGTTGGTTACTTTGATATATTAAGAGTGAGATCTGATATTCACGGTCAAAACCTTAGTATGTTGGGTGACCACACGTAGTGTTGAGAGAACACATATTCTCAAGATGGAATCTATAATCTCTTTTGGTAGAGACATGAAATATCTCTTTGAGATAAGTTTAATGGGAACTGGTTATTTAGGGCACTACTTTAGTAAGGAGTTACAAAAGCTTATATTTATTGAAATTGGATTTCAATAAAGTGAGAATTTATTATGACTTTGTTCACTATGGATATTTCATGAAATGGTCAAATGATAACATTGGAGTCTTGAAATATAATTTATTAATAAGGCCTAGAGTGCAATTATATTTATATGGTGGTATTAAATATAATTAATGGTAACTTTGGACTTGTCAAGAGTTGACAAATAAGCCTAAGACCCATTGTAGCTAGTCTTATTTGTTCACTTTGGTCTCATCTCAAGCCACAAACTAAAACCCAATTGGGTAGGTCCAAAAGGCTAATCCAATTAGATAATCAGTTTTTATTTAATAAGAGTTATTAAATAAAGTAACTACCAAGGTAGTTAGAATGTACGTATGATGAAAAGAAAAAAGAAAAAACAGTTTTTCTCTACAATGAGAAGAAAAAGAATTTTTCTTTTGAAATTCAACGTACATAAAGACTGATTGAGAGACCATACTTCTTGAGCATTATATAGAATTGTGATGAAGATTGAAGGTATTCTCAATTCTTGTTTTTGAATTTCACTGCATCAAGGTACGCTTTCTATTCTTTGTTCTAAAATTTAAGGTTACACGTTATCTCTCATGAATAAAGTAGATCCTTGTTTGTTGCTTATGCTGTGTGTTTTGTATGAGATGCAAAACTAGGTTTTCCAACAGCTTTGACACTAATTTGTTGAGAATAGTGGAAGTGTATATATTTATTTGTTGTTTGTGAATTCAAATAACAATGAATTTATGCAAAATAGAACTAGAAAGAAAAAAGAAATAATCACCTAGGGAACACAAAGCTTTACGTAGTTTGGCCTAAGCTTACATCCATAGGTGGTGTCAAGGAGAAAATTCACTAACAAAGGAGGGAGATTACAATAGTAGCACTCTCAGCAAATCCAAAACCCAAATACACCCAAAAAGCTATCACACACAAAGAATAGAGAACTATTCTAGAAGCTTTTAAAGTTGCGGCACTTACACACTGTATCTTTTAATTGCCACATAATAATAGTAATTTTATGAACCAAACAATGATTAACTAGGGTTGCAGGTGAAACTCCCAATCCAAATAGGAATAGATGTTAGCAAATAATGGGAATTAATCCCATGTGATGCACTTACACTATACTAACATACATATCAAGCCACCAAGTCTAATTTTTATGAAGAGACTTAATCTCCTCACTCATATCAATACTCCACTGAGCCAAATTCTCACTAGAGACAGCTTCACGATAATTGGAAGGTTCATGATACTCAACAGTCTCAACCAGAGACAAAGCATAAGCAACAAAATTTGCATCAACAAACCTCTGTGGTGGTCTAATCTGTCTCCTCTCTCTACCAGTGGCTATATTGTATTGTTGTTGCTATTGTGATACATTTAATTTGTCAGTAGAACCATGCACCTCATCTTGAATAGGCTGAATTGAAGTGCTATCATGCACTTTATTCAAATCTTCAATCTCAAGCTCCACCTGCTCACTAACATCATGGTCTTTTACTGCCCTAATACACTCTTTTCTCTAGTCAAGGATAGCAAACTCATCAAATTTCACATCTTTGCTGACAATTAACCGGGAGGGATTTTGAATTTGTAACCTTTTGGTCCCTGATGCATAGCCTAAGAATATGCACTTCTTTGCCCTCAATTCAAGTTTACCATCATTCACGTTAGCATAAGAAAGGCAACTAAATACTCTCAAATTAGAGTAATCAATAGGTGTACTAGACCATATCTCAAAAGGAGTCTAACATTCAATTGCAGTTGATGGAGACCTATTGACTAAATAGCAGGCCATATTAATTGCCTTAGCTCAAAAGTCCTTAGACAAACCAGAATTTGAGAGCATAGAACTAGGCTTCCCCAAATGAGTTCTATACATATGTTCTACAACCCCATTCTACGGTGGTGTTTCTCTAACAATGCGGTGTCTCACTATGCCTTCATTCTTGCAGAACTTATCAAATTCACCTAAGCAATATTCCAAACCTTTATATATCCTAAAATTCTTAATTTTTTTACTTGCTTCTCAATAAGTGTCTTCCATTGTTTGCAGGTGACAAAAAAAAAAAAAAAAAAAAAAAAAAAAACTCTTATTTTTCAAAAAATACACCCAAACCCTTCCATAAATAGTCATTAATGAAAGTCAATGGAATAGACAGGAGAAGGACCCCAAAGATCGAAATGGATATAATCCACTGTGCCCTTAGTCTTGTGATTAGCTATACTGAACTTGATCTTGCACTGCTTTCCAAAGATGCAATGTTCACAAAAGTCCAACTTTCCGATTTTCCGACCATTCAACAAACCTTTTTTGCTTAATATTGATATGCTCATCTCACACATATGCCCCAATTGCATATGCCATAAATAAGTATTATCTAAGTCTAAATCTGAGGATGAAGATATTTCTATGAAACCTACAATTGTGCTTCCTTGTAGCATATAGAGACCATTCGCCATTTTTCCTATAATGAAAACCAGAGCACCCTTACTGATTTTCAAAACTCCACCTTCACCGATGTATTTGTACCCTTGAGAATTGAATATATCTAAAGACAAGATTTTTCTTCAAATCTGGCACATAATGAACATCAGAAAAAGTCCTAACAACACTGTCATACATCTTAATTCTCATAATTCCTGTCCCTACTTTAGTCATCACATTTTGTACCTTCTACAACTTGAGCCCTATTCCCTAATGATGTTGGAATTCTAAAGCCCAAGGTTGGTTTAGGGCTCGATCATATTGAAATTGACTTGAGGAAAGTGTTTTTGGAAAAATATAACCTTTTTATGAATTAAATAAGCTATTTTTTGAAAAGAAAGGCCACGGAAACCTTAGAGCATGCGTACACTTACACACGTATGTGCATGCAAGCTCTAGATTTGCATGCGCATGCTTCATGCATGTGTACACATACACGTGCACACATACGCGTACTAGGGTTCTAGAAACTATGAAAAGCAAGTTTTTCTACATTAGAGCTTGGTTTTGGAATGAATCTTACATTGTCTGGGAGCCATTCCAAACCCCCATTTTCTAACTATAAAAAGTCATACATGGTAAATTTTCAAAATAATTAGAAAATCCTAAGGAAAAAAGAAAATTCACTAGAAATTGTGAATCAAAGAGGGAGTTTTTTACAAAACATCCTCAAGTTAATATTTTTCTAATTGAGGCATTTTCTAGCCTTAACCTTTAAGTTTCAAGTTTACTAATCACTCCTTTATTTGACTGTGAATAGCTTGACTGAGGGGAATGGTCAAAATCAAACTAAGGAACTTTGCGTTTTGAGGTATAATGTTCTAGCCCTTTCCTTTTTTTCCTTTTTCTCTTTTCGATTCCTATTTTCCTTTGTTTTTGTTTTTTTTTTTTTGGTTCTTTATTCTCTAATATGCTTGTTTAGTTTCAATTTACCTTGCTTTTCTATTTTATGCATGTTAGGTTATTAGATTTAAGTTTTTCTGTTCTTCTGTGTGCTTGTGTTTTTGGCTTATGGTTTTTGGGCGTGTATGCACATGCACACTTTCTGCAGGCGTATTCATACTTGAAGTATGCATACACATGCAATTAGGCTGCGCATGATGTGGGCACAAGGGGTTTGGAGTCGCCACCTAGTTTTTGCAATAGTCTAGGAACCATATATATAGCGTCCTCTCGAGGAAAAACCTTTGATCTTACTACTAGAGTATGGGTTTGGAGTTTAGGTATGCTCTTGGAAAGGTGTTAGGCACCCAAGATCGCCCAACCCAACTGTTGGCCTCCCATTGTTGTTTCTTACATCTTAACCTTATTAAAAACATGTTCAACACTCATATCCTAACTCACACACACACACACACACACTAGCATTCATCTAAGCACACAACATGACATTTTTCATCCCAAAACAACATATCATATCTATCCATAAAACAAGAGAGAGCCAAACACATATGAGAAACCCTAGCATGTGACACCCTATCCATCTCTATCATCAAAAAAAGAATCATAACACAAATGTATGAACATTTTCAATGCGTGATTTATCTTACTTACCTTGCAGCAACACAGCAACTACGACATTAATGCATGGACATGTAAATGGATGGTCATAGTATTTAAACAAGACATAAACATAAAACCCTAATTGAAACATATTAAAGATAATCAAGCATACTAGACAGAGACTCAAGTATGTATAAAAATAATGAAAAGGGGTTAAACAGAGGCAAAACATGTGAAATAAGCAAACTAAACAATATAAGAAATCCGAATTAGGATTTCTGGGCAAGCACCTGCGTACGCAGCCAGAGGCTTGCATACATAGAATCTAACCTGCGTACGCATGCTCATGGCATGCGTGCGTGGACTCATTCACAAACCCTAACCTAGGAACACAAAATAGAAAAACATAGCACAAAAGGAAGCCCTAATTCTAACAAACTAGCATGCTTATAAAGCAATTTGTTGTAAAAGCGGAAGCTTTGATGCCAATTTGTTGAGCATAGCGAAAGCGTAAATATCTATTTGTTGTGTGTCAATCCAAATAACAATCTTACACAGGGAACACAAAGATTTATGTAGTTTGGCCTAAGCCTACATCCACGGGTAGTGTCAAGGAGAAAATTCACTAACAAAGGGAGGAGATTACAATAGTAGCACTCTCATTGAACTCAAAACTCAAACACAACTAAAGAGCTATCTCCCACAAAAAATAGAGAAAACTACTCTAGAAGCTCTCAAAGTTGCGGCACTTACACTTTGTGTCTTTTAATTCCCGCATAACAATAGTATATATATGAACCAAATAATGATTAGCTAAGGCTGCATGTGAAACTCCTAATCCCAATAGGAATAGATGTTAGCAAATAATGGGAATTAATCCCATGTGATGCACTCACACAATACTAACATGCATATCAAGCCACCAATCAACAACGGTGACAATTATGACAATTAAATGCATGTTCAGTGAACAATGTCATGGCGTAGGTTTTATTTTTTTATTTTTTAAAAGAGTTTCAACTTATGACATTCGCTTCTATTGATAGCTCTTTATCATCAGATCAAGACACCAATTGATTTTCAATGTAGGTGGGCATTGGACTCTAAATTTCTTATTCCATTATCAGAGACTTTATCAGTTGAACTAATTGGAACCCACATTTTTTTGGTGTAGGTAGATTTGCTCAACAGAACTGAATCCTTTTTATTTCAAGGTCTCTCTATTTCATCCAATTTACCTATAAGATTTTATTTTCTGGATTGAACAACCAGGGGGGGGGGGGACGCCCTATGTTGGCATCATATATAATTCGCATCATATATAATTTGGTAAAAGCCATGAAAACTAGCATAATATTAATACCTAACTAATCTCGCGCTGGCATGAAAAGAACAATTTGCAATAAAGTGAGCATACACCCGATCAAGCTAATAAAAGAATTAGCATTGCGTGGCTGCAACCACGTTAAACTTATGCTGGATCGGAGCACAACTAGCTGAACTTAGGGGGGGAACGCCTCCACAAAAGTATCTATATATATATATATATATATATATATATGACGGCTCGTTTTTGTGCTATACCTATTGTATTATGCAGTTCTATTATTTGAGCTCTAGCATAATCTAAGAACAACCTAAAATAGTGTAAACAAATTGGTTTACACGATACCATGATTAACATAGATGCAGATGGGGTAAAAAGCAAAAACTAGTCAAATACATTTTATAAAATAAAAAAAGACACATAATAACGAAACGAAATATATTTTACATTTGATTTTTTTAGTTTTTGCTTTAAATTTCAAAATGAAGTATATTTGAAATTCACCCCACTTCTCTACTATATCCTTGAGTTATTATGCATTCCTGCAGCTCCTTTTCTTTTAAGCATGAAAGTTACTTTTAATTCTCAACACATCATTCAATATAATAATAGATTTAGTGTTGAAAATATTCACAAATTTTCATATTCTTGTGAGAAGCAAAAACAAATAGAATATAAATCATATGATACAAGAAATTACGTGGTTTACCAATTTGCCTAAGTCCACAGAGTTGTAGTGATTTCACTATTTTCAGTGAAAAAAATATAAAATACAACAGTATAATTTTTTATTTATTTCCTCTCAAACAGCACAGCAAACCCTAATTTGAAACAATGGTATTTATATCTCACACTAAACAGAGGAACACAGTACAAAAAAAAAAAAGGTCTATAGCCGCATTTTTTTGGCTATAGGTTAGCTATAAAGGCATTTCTAAGAAACACTGTGTATAGTACACTAGCCAAGGCATGTGAGAGTGTCGATGTGGTTGGATCTAGACCTTACACATGGAATAGTTGTGAGCGAGGGAGAGGAAACGTTGACTACAAGATATTATCCTTAGCTCGTGTCAATGGCGTGACTACCTTAGGAAGGAATTAAGATATGCATCTGACATAAGTACTCAAGAACTCATAAAAAGGGAGATAGTGACCTCCTAAGGTCAGCAACTATAGAAACAACCCTTATTGGCTGAGTGCACGTTGGACCACTTCAGGGACACGTGTATCATCTTTAGTGCCTCTGATGTCCCTCTCATTGCTCAAGAGTTGTTTCCCATGCAGTGGCAAAGTCACCTACCCCTCAGGCCACAGTGCTGATGTTGGCACTCTCTCTCTCTCTCTCTCTCTCTCTCTCTCTCTCTCTCTCTCTCTCTCTCTCTCTCTCTCTCTCTAGTCACAAAAATAGTACCTTAGTTGTAGTAAGGTCCAAAATAAGAAAATGATGACTTGATACCTATCTTTGTACTCAACCATATTCCTCAAAATAATATTTAGCTGGACTATTAGGGTAAGAACCCAAGTAGATCTTTTGAGAAGAGAGTAGAAAGTTGATAAGGAAGTTAGGTAGAAAATAAAGTCCCTCTTTTGAGGAAGAACATCTTTATTGTACAAGAGATACCTCTTTTTCCATTCAATACAAAGAGTAACAAAGCAAGAGTGATTCTCTCTTGCTCAGACCGTGGTTTTTAATCCATTTCTTAGGGTTTTCCACGTACATCTTGTGTCCACTTTACATTTTTGCAATCACTTTCTTCTTCTCTAAACATTATGATGTCAAAGCTAGCATTTTTGTCACTCGTGAGATTTCTCATTGAGATATACTGTTAGATAGCTTATTTACACTCCCATATAAGTTCAAATTTAACTTGCATATTCCGCAAGTAACTCGCAACTTGGCTAACCCGTGAGTGACCCACAAGATGTACTAACTAGTTGGATTTTAAGAGTAACCTTTCCTCTTCTTTACCCATACTATATATACCCTCATCGCCCACAAAATTGTAAAGAGACTATTCAAAAGAAAACCTTAAATAGGTTTCTATAACACCCACCTTGTTAGAGAGAGCTACTCATTGTCAATAGAGAAATCTTTGTAGTCTCTTCTCCTCCCCTCTCCCATTGTTATAACTTGAGAAGCGATTCATACCCAAACACAACCCTAACCTATTCAAAGTGTAGAGAGGGTTTTAGAGCTCAGGAAGCATTAGGTATTTACCAAAATAAGCCGATGAGACTTATTGATGCAATCAGGCGATATTGCAGAATCCGAATAACTAGTAAAGACAAGACTTCGAGAAGTCCATTGGTAGCGGAAGCTTGGAGAGCTCAAGTACTTTGAGTAGATTAGGCTTGGAAGGCCTTTTTGGTATCCTTGTACTCCAACTAATTCACTAGTGGATCAATTCAGCTTGGAGGGCTACGGAGAGGTTTTTGTGCCGAGTTCTTTGGTTTTTCTCTTCAAACATGTCTTAGTGTTATTTTGTGTTTGTATCTCTCTTCCCTTACACTTTATGCTTTATACTTATTGTTTATTGTATATGCATATGCTTTAGAGTATTTATGGCCTTATTGCATTACACTTACTCTTATTCCGCACTTAGTTAAGTAGGGTAAAAGCAATCTAGCCATTTGTTTGTTTTACACTATTTGAACTTTCACATGGCTTAGAAAGTGCTGCTATAGGTCCCACTAAAAAAAATTAGTGGACCTATTACGACGCTTGGAAAGTGCCGCAATAGGTCTTGGCATGACTTAGACCTATTATGATGCTTAGAAAGCGCCGCTATAGGTCATACCAAAAAAAAAAAAAAAAACAACAAAGAAAAAAAATATTTACAATACAACTTCAACTCTCTCTCTCTCTCTCTCTCTCTCTCTCTCTCTCTCTCTCCCCATTATCAATCCACCTCACCGTGTTGTTGTTGATGAAGCTCAGGCCTCCATCCATTGGTTTACTAGGTGCCTTTCTCTCTCTGGGTGTTGTCGCCCCTCCTACCTGAAGCCGAGGAACTTGAGCTGCCCCTCCTTGCCAACAACACCCTAGATCCCAGCTAATCCTCCTCGCCGACGACCTACATCTCCTCCTTACCCATTAATTTCACCCACATCTCCTTCATACCCATTTCACCCACATCTCTTCCATACCCATTTCCACACAACCTTCCACAACCATACCATTTCCCCTTCCCTCATCTCCTCCACAGTCTTGGTACATCTCTCTCTTTCTCTATCTCCATTTGGTTTATTTTTATTTTTAATTTTTAAAGAATGGGTTATTTTGTTGTGGTTATGTTAAAGTTTGGTTTTGGTTGTAATATGCATGTGTATTACTGTGGGATCGTTTTGAGAATTTTTTTGTTTTGATTTTGGTTAAAGTTGTGTTTTTGTAGCTGTTGTGCCAACTGTTGAAAGAACATGGTGTAAATGTGTGATTTATTTATTTATTTATTAGTGAGAGGTTTTTAGCAATGTTTTTAAAACATAGAACACTGCTATAGGTCAAACACCATTATTTTATCTACATACTATTTTTTTATTAAAAAAAATTGTCATAAGGTTTGGTGGGTGTAATTTTATAATAATGCAAATGATGTTTTACGTATATTGCTGAAGCTATTGCACTAGTGTACTTATAAAGTTTTTGTGATTACATTATATTAGCTTTTGCAAGGGAAACAATATTGCTTGTAGTAAGTTTGGATTTCTTGGAAAGCATCGGGTTGTATATTGGGCGTAGTAAGTACTTTCTACTCAACAGAATAGTTTTTTAGATTGAGCCAAAAGATATTAAATTTCTGCTTTTTGTTGGGTTGTTGACTTGGTGTAAGCCGGTGGCTTACTTGGTGATATAAGCTGGTTTTCATTGGATATTGGGAGCGTTAATTGTGAATTGTGTATACCTGCATTAAATTAGTAATGTTTGCTACATTAATTTAACTTAGTGGCAATTTCTTACTTTTTGTATGTTGTAGATTTAAAATAAATAAAATCTTGGTGGTTCTACAGTGTTTATTAGAGAGCTTAAGTGGGGTATTTGTATTTTGCGTTATTGGGAAATAATTTGTTATTCGTTTATGGGGGTAATTTGTTACCCACTATGTGTTTTGTGTAGCTGTGATAAGGTTGGCTTTCTTCTATATACAATGATACGTTCAATTTCTGCATTGTATTGGATTGTTGACTTGGTGCAAGTGGGTGGTTTACATGGTAATATAAAGTAGTTTTCATTTTATATTGAGAGTGTTGATTGCATATTGTGTATATCAAGATGGTTATTATTCATGATGTTGTCAATGCCATTTCCTCTTAGGGACTTCTATTGCTAGGGACTCCTAATAGTTTATTCTTGAAAATTATAGAATGACATATTTTAGTTTTTTTTTTTTTTTAAATTGTAAAGTTGTTTTTTTTTTTTTTTAATTTGTAAAGTTGTTTTTTTTTTTTTTTTTTTGGTTTAATATTTTGTTTATTTGTTGTTTTTTGGCACAATCTTGTTGTAGTTTAGGCCATTTTTGCTGTTATTTAGACCTTTATAATTTTGTTTAAGGGGTAAAAGATTATGTTTAGGATCAATGTGGCAAGTGGTCTAGTGGCCAGGCCTTGTTGGACCTTAAGCCAACAAAACTTAGGTCTTGGGTTCAAGTTTCCCTAATCCCCACTAATGAGTGGGTTGGTACTTATCTCCGGCTGTGCTGTCCTGGGAACGTGTAAGGTTTTGCCATCCTCCCCCTCTAACGCATTTTTCTCCAAAATAAATAAATAAATAAATAAAGATTATGTTTAAGGGGTCAAGACTTTTTTCATTAAACCTAAATTCTTGTGATTTTCAAATTAATCAATGTATTATATATATATATATATATATACAATCTTTAATTAAACATCATAAATTAATTATGCATACAATCTTTCACTACAAGAAAAGGGGGTTATTGTGGCGGGTTAAAAGCACCACTAAAGGTACATTTGACCTTTAGCGGCAGGTGCTATTGCGGTAGTTCATCCCGTCAGTGTTGTAGAGCTGCAATATATCTATTGCGGCAGTAACAAAAAGATTCGCTATATATACACCTTTTAGTGGCGGTTTTGGTTTATTGTGACAAGCAAAAAATTCCGGACATATCAGATTAGAATCCGAGTCAATTGACTTTTTGCGGCAGGTTATGTGCACTGCTATTGGTGTCCACCTTTAGTAGCAGGCACGAAGTGCTGCTATAGGGAATCAATTAAAATGAACAAATTGCTCTAATAGCTGCAGGCAAGAAGCGCCGCTATATGTGACAACCTTTAGCGGAGGGTGATAAGCGCCGCTATAAGGCTTCATGTAAAACAAAACATATGCACCTTGTAGTTGCGGATATGACTGTCGCTATATGTGTGAACCTTTAGTGGCAAGTGATAAGCGCCACTGTAGGGTTTCATTTAAAACATAACATGTGCACCTTTAGCGACGCTTTTTTACTGCTACTATAAGTTAATTTTACTTTTCTACTGGATTTTAAAACCACTATTTGCTAATAAATTGTTCACAGACCTGTTACAAAGAACTTATAATAGTTTTAGCTCTAATTTTAGCTCTATTGACACAATAGCACAAATGTAACAATTAACACCACAAATGTCTCCAAACTAACATAACATTAACATAGAAATACGTAATTAAATACATAACATTGTCTATAACCATTGTCGTAAGATTAACAAAAAAAGATATGGTCCTTTAATACCATAAACAAAGTTTCAAAGTGTTTAAAAATATCCTTCAATAGTTGTAAAATATGCAGTTGTTCAAATGTAGTTCTTTGTACACCAAAAAGTCCTCAAATTCCAAGATAAAACTTATAAGCTGTTTGATTGATGGGATGAAGCTAATGATTTTTGGAGAGCTGAAGATTGTTAGACCAAAGGAACATCCTACATACAAATTATAATTACTCAATAAGTGCATATAAATGGAATAGAATGACAAGAAAATATTACCAAGTCAAAAAATGGGAGCAAGCTAAATCAGAACCCCTCTTAAAATCTAGGGGATAGCAGAAAACCATTTAACATTTTGGATAGTCAACGCCACTTTAATCCAAAAAAGCTATTTTCACTTAACTTTTATAAACATCTATCCACACTTGATTCTTCATAAACAAATTCTATAGTTGCAATGTGACAGTCAACTTTATAGATCAAGGTTAGAGATCTCCAAAAACAAAAGTGTATTCATTCCTTAAGTTTTGTGCAAATACGTGTCAATGACAATCAAACATTCATAGTTGCTACTATATAGACAATGAAAGAAACAAAGATACAATGGATATGTGCTACACCAAGCAAGCCAAATACTAAAATGAACAACTTGAAAAATGAGTTGATTTTCATTGCTCTTTGTACACACTAAAGTATTATATACTTTCTCCTTAAATACCCAAAATATTTTTTTAAAAAAAAGCTTTACAATAAGACTTCACATCATTGTTTTTGCAAGTGTGAACTTATTACAATCTCAAATCCAAAAGGAAAAGGAAAAGAAAATTATTGCTATCATTTATGTCCCATAAATTTAAAACAGGAAAAAAAAAAAAACAAAAAACAAAAAATCAACCCTCTGTGGCCTATTAGCACTGCCAAGCTGCCAACCCAACTCCATGCCCATTTTGCAGCCAAATAGAGTAGTGCAGAGTAGAGCAGTGTAGTGTTGTGCTATGTAGTGTTATGCTGTGCAGCCAAGCAAAGTAGTGCAGAAACTTCTCCTTCAATTTTAAATTATTTTAAAATTGACATTCTTAAAATCATTTATCACACCTGACTGCATTGTGAAGAAATTTATTGCATTTGTTGAAGCATGCGAGCCATTCTTCACTCTATATCTTCGAATTGACTAAGTCTTTCTTTCATTTCATCAAAACATGCCAGTTTCTCCTCCATAGTAGCCCAGGAAGCCTTCAGTTATGCAACTTCGTTGCCCCTTGCTTGACTGGATTGTATTTAAATGTCCGTGAGAGCACTCTTGCTACTTCAATCACTTGGGCTTGGACCAAATCCTACCCCATGAATACGAAATTTGCACTCCTTACACATCACTTTGGCAAACGCATCATCAGTCGAACATGCAATATTGCCACTTGTATCAGATGACTACAATTGGTTTGAAGGGCCAGCCAACAATTCTTTCATTTTTTCCTGATATTTGAGTTTGAACAAAACAAAAAAGTTAGAAATTAGCAACATCATATTCTACTATACATTGCATAGGCTATATTGATATGCTTAAAAAGTTAATGTACTACTACCATGGCATAAATCAAAACTAAATTAGATAGGGCCTCATATACGCCCAAGTTAAAGAACAAGACTTTACAAAGATGCATTATCAACAAAAAATGAAGAACCAGATTACAAACTTCAAACTCTTAACAACGAAAAAAGAGTCATAATTATTAGTAAGACAATGCCAAGTCAAAGACACAATAATTTTCATATAGGGACCTACAATTCACAAAAGCCCAGATTAACACTGACCCAGATTAACAAAAGCCCTTACTTTTAGAAAATTTACTACAAATCACACAAACTACAACCATGTCGCCAAGATATCCAGTCTCAACCAATGCAATTTATGTTGAAGTACATTTACGATCATCAAGTTCCTATTATCATTAATTCATTTACCTCTAGCATCATGTACATGCTAGATTATTACACAATGTAACTAGGCATGCTATCCAAATCATATAACAAAATGAAACAAGAATTCATTGTACTACACAAACCTGACCCAATCAACTAGAATCAAATAGAGATAGAGACAAAGAAATATAGTACCTCAATAGTCCAAATAAAGAAATCAAGAGAATATCCAAGAGTACCTAAACCATTTGCAACCAAAAAATTTCTATAAGACCTCAAAATTTCACAAATATCCAAGACAATGAGAGGTCAATAAACATTGTTTATTAGGCAGGAACATAAAACACTAACTAAGGTGTGTTCTAGTTAGTAGATAGCTCCACCCATTGCCACAAATGCCATTGAAATCCTTGCTCCTCAACAGTTGTATATACTTGAAGATAGAAAGGACCTTGGATTAATAGTATCCAAAGCATACTTTAAATAGTGTGGGAGAGAGTCGATTTTCTTACTAAACTAATTAGTACAATGAATAGAGAGAGAAGCACCAAAGACAGATTACAATCAATTACATAAACATGCAAATGAGATAGTTGACATTGTAGTATCTATTCCACTAGAAATGTTTAATAATTGGCCCTTGAAAGAAATACTTTTTGAAGGGTTTGAATCACATATTCTAGCAAATCATGTGAACATCGACCACCTAGAACTGCCATCACAATTAAAGCTTTATTCAATTGGGAACTTAGAAACTTTTAATAATTGACCCTCAAAGAATTTTTTTTTTTTTTAATGGTCTGAATCACATATTCAGATAAGTGATGTGAACACCAACCACCTAGAACTCAAACTAAGAAAGTATTATGATATTATTGAGACTTGAGTTGACTTTCATAAATCATGAAAACACAATTTAAGATTCCTATGAAAATGCTTTGGATTAAGAATTTGACTTGTTGGACAATCATAGAACCATGACAAAAAAAAACAAATGGTGTAGGTTGATATTAGTAACTGAAATCACCGGGGCAAAATAAAGAATGGGTCTTTTGTCTTCTTAAGTTTGTGTCAGCCCACAAGATAACCTCATTGGAACTCCTCTTTTCCCATGTTAGTATGTACTTCACAAACATAGAGGTAATGGGGGTGGCACACATACTAACATTTATATAATGATATTATTAACTATTTCACAAATACTTACATATATCTAAATTGGACCAAGCATGTCACAAGTCAACATATCAATATTAAATGTTTGTTGGAATATGATTACAATCAGCCATTATAATGAACGGTTTGCAAAAACTAGTCAAGAAAAAAAAAAAACAGTTTGAAGATACTAGAGTTTTTTTTTTTTTTTTTTTGAAAAATCACGTATAGAAAATCTTCATTTTGGATAAGACCAAAACACAATGTCCACAAAACCCAATAAAATGTCTTCTTCATTCAACAAAATCATCAAAATCTAGCACAAAACACAACCACATATTAACCAAAATCGGATAAGACCCATGAGGAGAGAGAAAAGCAATACATTATCCCATAAGGAGATAAGGAAGTGATTGTTGTAGTTGGAGAAGTAGGATTTGAGTGAGAGAGAGGCATGATTGAGAGAGAGAGAGAGAGAGAGAGAGAGAGAGAGAGAGAGAGAGAGAGGTGTGAGATTGGGGATTTAGGGTTAAAAGGGAAAATAATAATAATAAAAATAAAGAAATTCTGGCACCCAAAATATTGAATGCCCACCTTTGTTTTATTTTTAATTTTCACCAGTGGTGATCCAAAATTATTTTGTCACTGATTAGATCTAATTTTTTTTGCCAATAGTGATGAAACCTTATTTTGTCACCAATGAAATCTAAATCTTATAGATTGGGTAGGAGTGGCAAAATCAACCCAAACTCATTTGTCCAACTAAACCACCCAATTATTGATTGGGTTAAATAGTTATTAACCTAATTAAACTCAATTAATATTATTGTTAATTGGGTTTTAACTCGGTACCCAATTATTATTTTTATAAATTACCAAACTCTAAAATATCCAAAACCACTAAAAAAGACCAAAATACCCATTAAACCTCAAAAATTACCACATACCCCTAATTTAAAAAATGACATAAATACCCTCGAGACCAAAAATTTATCAAAATATCCCCTAAACCTAAAAAATAACTGAAATATCCTATAAACCTAAAAAATGACTGAAATACCTAGGGGTGGCAAAATCAACTCAAACCCATTTGCCCACCCAAACCCACCCACTTAAATAAGACCTAAACCCACCTAACTATTAATTGGGTTAAATGCGTATTAACCCAATTAAACCTGATTAACATTAATATTTATTAGGTTTTAACTGGTACCCAATTATGACATAAGTATCATTTCTACAAATCAGTCAACTTGAAAATACCTCAAAACCACTGAAAATACCAAAAATGCCCCCTTAAATCTAAAAAAATTGACATAAATACCCCTGAAACATAAAATTTACGAAATGCCCCTTATACCTAAAAATAACCGAAATACCCCTAAAACCTAAAAAATGATTGAAATACCCCCCAAAACCTAAAAAATAAATGAAATACCCCATAAACCTAAAAAATGACCGAAATACCCCCTAAACCTAAAAAATGATCAAAATACTCCCCTAAACCTAAAAATGACATAAATACCCCCCTAAACCAAACAAATGACCAAAACATCCCCAAAACCTAGAAAATGACCAAATTACCCCTTAAACAGAAAAATAACTAAAATACCCCTAAAACCTAAAAAATGACCGAAATACCCTCGAAACCTAAAAATTGATCAAAATACCCCCAAAACCTAAAAAGAACCAAAATACCCTCTAAACCTAAAAAATGACCACAAACCCCCCCTAAACATAAAAGTTACCAAAATACCCTCGAAACCTAAAAAATGACTGAAATACCCTCAAACCTTTAGAATGAAGAAAATACCCCTAAACTTACAAAATGACCAAAATACACCCAAAACCTCTAAAATGACCACAAATAACCCAAAACCTATAAAACTACCAAAAATACCGCAAAAGCTATAAAACAATCAAAATAGCTTTATACTTTTAAAACAACCAAAATACCCCCTCAAAATATCTAAAATGACCAAAATACCACTAAATCATAAGATGAACAAAGTAAAGCCTCTAAAATAACCAAAATTGAGGTTTGGGGTATTCCGGATGTTTCGAGGGTATTTTCATCAAATTAAATGTTCTAAGAGTATTTTAGTCATTTTGTAGGTTTCGAGGGAATGTTAGTGATTTTTTAGGTTTTTGAGGTGTTTTGTTAATTTTTAGATTTTAGAGCTGTTTCAGTAATTTTTTAGGTTTCGGGGTATTTTGGTCATTTTTAAGATTTTGGGGTATTCAATCATATTTTAGGTTTAGGATGTATTTTTTTTCATCTTACAAGTTTAGGGGCATTTCTGTCATTTTTGGTAATTTTTTGGCAATATTTTGGTAATTCTTTAGGTTTCAAGGGTATTTTGGTATTGTTTAGGTTTCAAGGATATTTTGGTCATTTTTTAGTTTTAGATTTTGGTAATTTTTAGGTTTCATGAGTATTTTGGTCATTTTTTAGGTTTCAGTGGTATTTCGGTCATTTTTTAGGTTTAGAGGTATTGCGGTCAATTTTTAGTTTTTGAGGATATTTTGGTAATTTTTTAAGTTTCAGTGGTATTTCTGCTATTTTTTAGGTTTATGGATTATTTTGGTCAATTTTTAGGTTTTAGACGATATTTCGTCATTTTTTAGGATTTGGGGGTATTTTGGTAAATTTTAGTGGTTTTTGAGCATATTTGGCCTTTTTTTTTTTTTTTGTGTGGATATTTTGGTAAATTTAAAGGATTTTAGAAGTACTTTAGTCATTTTCAAGTTTTAGGGGAATTTTGGTAATTTTGATTATTGGGTAATTGGGTGGGTTGGAGTTTACCGATAATAATTGGGTTCGGTTGGGTTGGAAGTAATTAGTTAAATGGGCAATAAATGGATAAATGAGTTTTACGTGCCTACACAAAATAATAAAAGAAACATCGTTGGAAGTCTGAGCAAATGAAAATGGAAGTCGAGAATGGAAGAATCATCATGACTAGTAGTGGATCAAGATGATTGAGACAAGCTGTGTATTGTGAGAAAATGATGAGTGGGTCTTTATGTTGGGACCACCGTTAAGCCTTTGGGTCTCCAGCGAGTTGGGTCGCTGGGAAAGCAAAATGTAGTTGGGGCGATGGTCAAAACTACTATTATAACTAAGAAGCTATGCCGCCAAAAAGTATCTATTGCGGCGGTTTGATAATACCGCCGCTATAACTAAATTGAATGCCACTAAAACTCCTATATTGCAGCGGTTTTATATAGCACCGCTGTAGTATGCGGCAAAAGGCTATGTCTATTGCGGCAGTTTGATGGAGCGTAGCTATAGCTAAGTCAAAAGCCACTAAAACATATATATTGTGGCAGTTTTATATATCGCCACTATTGTACGCCACAAAAGGACAAATCTATTGCAACGGTCCAATTGAATGCCGCAAAATATCTCATGTACAGGGGCAATCCAAAAAAGCGCAGCAATATGTGACATATATCGGCAGTTTTTGCAACCGCTGCAAAAAAAAAAAAAAAAAAAAAAAAAAAAAAAAAAAAAACCCGCCGCAATAACTCGTTTTTCTTGTAGTGATTTTTCTTCAAGTCAATATAAAGTAACATCTTGACTGGTATCATATAAAACCGCCCCTACCACATTGTAATTGAAGGGACTAGCTAATAAAAACAAGTTTCTAAATGTGTGTTTGGCACGAGTATGTATTTAGTTTTGTATGCGGCTCTTTCATATATTTAAAAAATTTTTGTGGAAAAAGAAAGGGAAAAGTACAACCCTTTTATTTAGTTGAGTTGGTCAGTTACTACTCTCTCTATCCCACTTTGTTTGTCCTGTTTGAAAAGTCAAATTTTTTAAGAGAACATCATTTATTGTCTTATTTGCCTTATAAAAATGTATAAGTTTACATAACTACCCTTAAATAAATTTATCAATTTATTTAAAAAAGAGTTATTCTTAATGAGGCAACCAAAAAGGTGTCCCAATTAGATTGATTTAAAAAATATATATATTAGTTAGCTTTTTTTTTTTTTCAAATAGTTTTAAAAATAAAGTAGGGGTATGATAGGAATATTAGTAAACTAATAACTCTTATTTTTACAAACAGGACAATATTTTGGGACATCCCAAAATGGAATAGAGGACAAACAAAGTGGAACGGAGGGAGTATTTGATTTCCAAGAAATATATTGTTCTTGTTTAGAAGTAGAGTTTATTTTTATATTAAACTAAAAAAAAAAATAAAGTGAGCAAAAGTACAGTACATTTGTTTCTATGTAAATTTGAAGGAAAAAATTTCTCTCTAAACTAGTTTAGTGAGAAACTTTTCAAACTCCTCCTATATTTTTTGATTGAATGTAAATTTTGAAAATCTAAGGATTGAATTATATGTTCTTATTATATTCTCTATGCTTACAAAATTTTCAAAATGATTAATAATCAACAGCTATGTCATTAATGGCATTTTTAAATAAATTGAAAATAAGTAGTTTCAAATAAGCCCTTGGAGAGTTGTAAGTCTTTTCCTGACATATTAAACAAGGACAAGTTTTTTCCCATAATAACACAATGCAAAAAGGAAAATATATTTCTGAAGTTTTAAATTTTAACATGAATTTCCGATCATTTGAATCCAGCACATCTACATAAGAAAATCGGCATGTAGATGTTTTGGCTAGTCATAGACCCTCGATTCTATGTAATTTTGCTGTTTTTGAAAACCCACAGTATGTGGTGGAAGAACTCCTATCCTTAGATAAGAAGGGCGATGCCTTTAATAGACTTATTGCTATTTAATCCTTGTTTATTTTTTTATTTTAAAAAAAAAAAGAAGAAACTTCTAATACCACGAGCTACAACTTGATGTCGGTTGAGAAAGGGGGGGAAAATTCACTACTTTCACTATTTTGGACTGATTTTCATTTGAAATAGTTTTTTTTGTTTTATTTATTGATTTTTTTCTCTAAATTTATTACTTTATAAAAAGAAATTAAAATAAATAATAAAAAAAACTCGCCAAGTCAACCTGAAATGCAAGATTCATCCGTTAAAAAATATTATTATTTAAAAAAAAATTTGAGATTGATGGTAATGCCATCGGTAACCTAGCTAAAACGTGAGAGGGGGTGGTTTGAATCAGATTAGAACCTCTGACTGAGTACACAAATAAGTTTTGAGGATTTTCTATCAAATTAGAGGAATAACAATATTGAACATTAATAAATAATACAGCTGAATTAATGTCGGCCATACAGCTGAATCAAGCTACCTAGCTTTGGAAACCAATGGGTATGCAGATATGTTTTTTGAGTAGAGAACAGACTTGAGTATCGGAGTGTGATGTAAACAAAGACAACTCAACTCAGTACTGCATGCCCTTGTATATTATAGCTTTCCCTTCTCGATAAGATGGAATAGAATTTCATCAACGTGAAATGTGAAAAAGAAAAATATATTGGATAAAAGAAGGTAAAGACGGGAAAATAAAACCATGGTTTCTGAATTCTGACTCTTTTATATTTTCATATATAGGATAGAATAGAATACAAGACCTCTATATATATATATATATATATATATTTGTATATATTATAGAGTCTGTGACTATGGCCCACCCTAGACAAAAACAGTGAAACCTAGCTTGTTCCAGAAGGGACACAATATATTTCTCTTTACCTAAATTCTAATCATGTCATTTTGTTTTAAACCATCAACTTCAACATGCCAACCAATTAATAAAACGTCTCCGTTGTATACTAGGAACTATTACCCCAATTAGGGGTGACAATTTTTATCCATATTCATGAATCCATCCATTACCCACCTTATTTGGATAAGTCTTAACTCAACCCATTTGGTTATTTAATTAGATGGGTCTAAATGGATAAATTCACTAATACCTACTAAACCCATCTAAAATTTAAATAAATAACATAAAATCTAAATTCTTAAAAAATGACCAAAATACCCCTGAAACCTAAAAAATGACCAAGTACTCCCAAAACCCAAAAAATTACCAAAATACCTCCAAAACCCAAAAAATGAACACAATACTCCTGAAATCTAAAAAATGATCAAAATACCCCGCAAAACCTAAAAATTACCAAAATATCCCCAAAACAAAAGAAAATGACTAAAATACCTCCGTAACCAAAAAATGACCAAAATAACCCCAAAGCCCAAAAAATGACCAAAATACTAAAAAAAAAAAAAAAAAAAAAAAACTCAAAAAATGACTAAAATACCCCTAAAACCCACAAATGACCAAAATTCCTCTTAAATCTCTAAAATGACCAAAATACCCCCCAAAACCTCTAAAATGTCCAAAATATCCCCAAAATCCCAAAAAAATGACCAAAATACCACCGAAACCTAAAAATGACCAAAATACCCCAAAAACCCACAAAATGAGAAAAATACCTCCAAAACCTCTAAAATGAGAAAAATACCCCCTGCAAACCTCTAAAATGTCCAAAATACCCCCAAAACCCAAAAAATTACCAAAATGCTTCCTAAACCTAAAAAATGACCGAAATACCCCCTAAGCCTTAAAAATGACCGAAATACCTCTGAAACCTTAAAATCACCAAAAATACTCCAGAAACCTAAAAAATGACCAAAATACCTCTAAAACCTATAAAATGACTAAAATACCCTTGAAACTTGAAAATATACCAAATTACCCCATAACCTAAAAAATGGCTAAAATACCTCTGAAACCCATAAAATTACCAAATTACCCCCTAAACTTAAAAAATGACTAAAATACCCTGAAACCTCTAAAAAAAAGACTACCCCGAAACCTAAAAAATGACTAAAATACCAAAAAACCTAAAAAATGACTGAAATACACTCAAAACCTAAGAATTACCCAAAATACACCCTAAACCTAAAAAATTACCAAAATACCCACTAAACCTAAAAAAATGATCAAAATACCCCAAGACCTAAAAAATGACTAAAATAACCCTAAAACCTAAAACAATGACCAAAATGCCCCAAAAACCTAAAAAATTACCAAAATACTCCCTAAACCTAAATAATAACCAAAATACCCTGAAACCTAAAAAAATTACCAAAATACCCTGAAACCTAAAAACTGATCGAAATATCCCCAAAACCTAAAAAATGACCAAAATAACCCCAAAACCTAGAAAAAATGTCGATAAAAACCCCTAAAACCCAAATTATGACCAAAATACCCCTAACATGTAAGAGGACCAAAATACACCTGAAACATCTAAAATTACCGAAATAGTGGTTTAGGGTATTTTGGATGTTTCAAGGATATTTTTGATAAATTAAAGGTTCTAAGAGTCTTTCAGTCATTTTATAGGTTTTGAGGGAATTTTTGTAATTTTTTAGGTTTCAAGGGAATTTCGGTAACATTTTAGGTTCCAGGGTTATTTTGATCATCTCTTAAATTCTAAGGGTATTTTAGTCATTTTTTAGGTTACAAGGGCATTTATGTTATCTTTTAGTTCTAGGGTTATTTCAATAATTTTTAGATTTTTTGGTTATTTCGGTAAATTTCTAGGGTTCAGAAGTATTTTGGTATTTTGTAGGTTTTGGGGTATTTCGGTAATTTTTTAGGTATTGGGGTATTTTGGTCATTTTTAGGTTTCGAGGGTACTTTGGTCATTTTTTGGGTTTCAGGGGGTATTTTGGTATTTTTTGAGTTTCGGTGGTATTTTGGTCATTTTTTAGGTTTTGGGGATATTTTGGTAATTTTTTGGGTTTCAGGGATATTTTGGTTATTTTTTAGGTTTTGGGGGTACTTTGGTCTTTTTTTTTTTTTTTTTTAGTTTGGAAGTATTTTGGTCATTTTAAGGTTTTGGATATTTTGGTCATTTTTTGGGTTTTGAGGGTACTTTGGTCATTTTCTTGGTTTTGGAAGTATTTTGGTCATTTTTAGGTTTCGAGGGTATTTTGGTCATTTTTTGGGTTTTGATGGTATTTTGGTAATTTTTTGGTTTCGGAGGTATTTTGGTCTTTTTCTGAGTTTTGGGGATACTTTGGTAATTTTTTGGGTTTTGGAAGTATTTTGGTCACTTTTAGGTTTCTGGGGTATTTTGGTCATTTTTTGGGTTTTGGGGGGTATTTTGGTCGTGTTTTTGGGTTTCAGGAGATATTTTGGTCATTTTGAAGATTTTAGAGGTATTTTGGTCATTTCATTGGTTTTTAATCATATTTGGTGATTTGAGAGATATCAGAGGTATTTTAGTCATTTTAGAAGTTTCATAGGTATTTTGCTCATTTTAGAGATTTTGGCGATAATTTTGGATGTCCAAGGATATATTGGTAATTTTGAAAGTGTAGGGGTATTTGCATCATTTTAGGTATTTAAGGGTATTTTAATAATTTTGGAGGTCAATAGGGTATTCAAGTAGTTTTACATGTATTTAGGTCATATTGAGTTAAATGGGTGGGTTACTAATTAAATGGGTTGAGTTGGTAATGAATAATTAATTTATATATAAACGGGTCATAAATGGATAAATGGATAATTACACACCCAACCCATTTATGACCCAACCCCATTAATCATCTTGTATCCCCTAAAAAATATACTCCATTCATTCTAGTTTGTTTGTCCTCTATTTCATTTTGGAATGTCCTAAAATATTATTTTGTTTTTAAAAATAAAAGTCATTAATTTACTAATGTTCCTATTATACCCTTATTTTATTTTCAAAACTATTTTTTTGATAAATTTATTTAAGGGTAGTTTTGGAAACTAATATATTTTTATAAGGCAGACATGACATTAAATAATATTCCTTTAACAAGTTTGACTTTTCAAACAAGGAAAAAAAAATTGGGACAGAGATAGTATATATTATCATAATTATTGCATTTCTCTAACTTGTGTCGCTTGGGTGCTGACAAAAACTTAGTGGCTTAATTCCATTTATAGCTCCAGTCGTTTTACGTGCCAACTTCATTTAGGAAGAGATTAGATTTGACTCATGTATGTCACTCTTCTTTATTACACTTTAAGGTCTATTTGGATAGAATTTATTGCTGAAAATTGAAAATTGAAAACATTATAGCAAAATAATTTTTAAATGTGTGAATAGTACCGTGAGACCTATTTTTAATGAAAAAATTGCTGAAAAGTGTGTGAACAATTTGTGAACAGTGCATGCACAGTAATTTATCCCCTAAAGCTGAAACGCAAAGCAGGAGGGGAAAAAAAAAAACGTTGAATGTTTCTGCGTTCAGCGTAATCCAAACAAATACTTAATCTAACTCGGAAACGTTCAGCGTAATCCAAAGAGATACTTAATCTAACTCTCACTTTGATTTATTGGCAGCCTTTGTTGTCTTGGAAAAAATCTTGGGTGAGACAATGGGCTTATATGCCCGACTTATCTAATACCTTCTCGTTGTCTTGCTTTTTTTTTTTTGTTTGATGAACCTTCTCGTTGTCTTGCTAGTCACCCAGTGTGAGTTAAGTCTAATTATCATTGCCATCTAAATTTTTTTTTAATCATTTTGTCCTATAATTGCTATCGCTGTCTCCCTTTTGTATTAATTAAGCACTACTTTTTCGACCATTAAATCAAAATTTCTGGATAATATCATGCACAGCCAGCCTTTTTTTTTTAACCAAATTGTGTGACTTTATTGACGATGTTGTAAAGTAACTAAAAAGAAATTAAGTAGGACATTTAACAAGGGAGCAATTGTTCTTTTTCTTTTTCTTTTTTTGGTAGTGAATGATTTAAATAGGATAGTAACAGCTGTCTTCCCAGGGTCAATGCAGGTTTTACAATGTCCAAATTCTTCTCAAAATGAATAGCGAGGGATCGAGAAGAAGACTAGAAGAGGGCGAAAGGCAAAAAAAAAAAAAAAAAAATAGTGTTTGGGTTCTTTTCTTTCCGACACATTAGAGAGATCATTGAATTGTGTGTCCACGTCCATTGTATTAGAAAATGGTTTCTCGCTTCTAACCCAAAACTTTGCACTCTGCAGTGTTTTGTATTAGAGTTTGAATACTGTGTTTCACGTACGAAAGCAACAAATTCATTAGTAATGGGTTTGCCATTTTTCTTTTTTGAAAAAATAAGTAGTTTATTTGTTATAATTACAGATTTTTAAAACCTCTTCTTCTTTTTTTCTTCTTTTTTTTTTTTTTAAAATCATAATACAACTATACTCTAACTAATACTCTGCAAATTAGCAATCAGCATTCAGCAGTCAACAAAAAAAAAGTACATCCAAAAACATAAACATTTGAAACATTAAAGTGCATTTAAATTCATATAATGAGCAAGCACAATTGAAGTGAACATCATTACTTCTTTAGTCCATGATTTTTTATTATTGTTACTATTATCTCTATCAGATAATGATTCTTTAGAATTCTTAAAGTAACTCCTCACGTAATTTTTAAAATCATATCTATTGATTTTGAAATATATAGATAGGATTTTAACACAACATCAATACAATGGTAATCAACATTTTTTTAAAAGAAAGTGACGTAAAAAAATTTAATCTACCCATTTATAAATAAATAGATATGATTTTGGAAAATTAATGGTAGAATTAACATAAAAACCCACCACCGCACAACCATGGTGCGATGGTCACACCACAAGTATAAATGCTTGTAGAGTGTGGGGGGCAAGGGCCGGGGTTCAAGTCTTCAAAAGGGAGCTTCACACACATATACACTTGGGTTAGGCTAGAGTAGAAATTCTATCTTGTAAAAAAATAAAAAAAATAAAAAAAAATAACACTAAAAGATTAAGATCCATTTCCACAATATCTAATTCTCACCAAATGTAACCGTATTTTTCTAAGAGACAATTCTAAAGATGGTAATAACTTCACCATCAAATTAAGACACATGTATGCTTAAATATTCTTAAACTATTCTTGACACTCGTATGTTTGTGATATGAATTGTTATGTATGTGACATTCAAAGTTCATCCTCAGCGCGTTGTCTCAAGTGTTATTGTTAAAAATTAAATTAAATTAACATGGAAAGATATTGAAATAAGGGAATTTTTACTGATATGATTTTGGATGCATTATGTAACCCATATAGCATTTATTGAATACTAAAATATAGCATTAACTAATAGATTCCTAGGTCACTTGGTCATCATAAATAGTAGATTTAAAAGTCTTTCTTCTCAAAAGCTTGATCGGTCGACCGAAGTCGAGCCTGGAGTTCATGAGTTTCACTAAACCTCGATCGATTAGCATTTGATGAAACAGAACTTCAATTTCTTGAGTTGTTTTATTGTGTTTTCAACGTAGACTTCTAGTACTCTCTATGACGCTAACACTTATTCAAATATATAAAAACAAGGTTTTTGAAATGCAATTGCCAACACAACATACGATACACCCTATCAAAGGTCACGATGGCCCCTGTAGAACGAAAACTAACAAAATTTGTTAGAACGTCGGTATAAATAGAGGTTTCATTGGAGCAAAAAGAACATAGTTCAACTTCATACCAAAACTCTGTTCATTTATCATAAAAAGAGATTTAGCCTCGTTTGAAATGTAGATTTTTTCTTTTCCGTTAATGTAAGCATGTTTATTCCAAATTTCCGACGCTTTAATTTCTTATTCCCTATAATTCATGCCTAGTTACTTTTCATTCGATATAGTCTAGTTTGGCATTTAGTTTCACTTAATATGGACACGTTTGATTACATTTAAAAATGCATGTGTGATCAGGTCATGGTTATGTCAAATTGAGAACCCTAAATCCTCGAACGTTTAAATTGAGTACACCTTATCTATGTTCAATTCAAAATTATTCAATCGAATGAATAGCAATATTATTTAAGCTAAATTACAAATTACAACTTTTAATTTTGCTTAAAATTCAATTTAGTCCTAAAATTTCACTTTCATTTAATTCAGACTTGTAACTTTCAAATTTATTTAATCCAATAGTTTCGCTATTTTTTTTTGTTAGAATTGTATCGTTAGTATCTTTTGAAAAAAAGATTATGCCGTTAATAACCCCTAAAGGCCTAAAGTGACGTCATTTGTGGGATACTAAAGGACAATCCTATAACGGAAGAGGATAGGATAACTAAATTGGAAAAATATGAAATTACATAATAGAACTGAATTTTAAATAACGCTAGAGGGTGCAATTGTTATTTAGTCTTTTTTATTTTTGTTAATATGATCATTGTTTTCTTCTAACTCATTTACCGTGCCTAGTTGTGAAATTTTACCAATTCATTAATGAAATTGAATGGTATAAATATTATAGGGTTGGGATTATGTCTTGTGCGTCAATTGCACTAAATCCGTTAGGATACGGACACTGAACATGTGTCTGTACTCTAACGTATCTAGTGCACTAATGTATTGAGCACAAGTCGTGTTCAAGATTGCCATTGATACATATTATTTGGAGAAATGTGTTACAAAATGATTTGTGTCAAGTTATGAGCGGTGGAAATAAAATTATAAGTCCACACCTCTACCACTTATAACTCACCATGTGACCAAGTTATAGTAAAAGTTGTAAATTATTCTATGGCACTAGCATTTTTCTATAAATTTTTTAAAAAAAATATAACGTAAATCAATATTCTTGAGATATTCATTAAATTTTTCCATATCATACAAAGCAATCTTAGCACAATCATGAGGCATTTTAAGACTCACAAGTATATTGAATTTTTAAAATGAAGTATATTGACCAATTGCCTGGATTTAAATTCTTATAATTTTACTACCACATTTATAACAATTTTTAGTGCTTTGTAATTTTTAGTGCTATGTACTACATATGATTGCATCCTTCATTTTTCATGAATAGTGAGAACTACTGGAAAAATAATAAATATATGTGAAGAGAGAGAGAGAGAGAGAGAGAGAGAGAATTTATTTCAAGGTAACTGGTGTCCAAACCGAAGAACTTGCCTTCTCCAAGCTATTTTAGTGCTGAATTATTAATAATATTAGGTTCAATAGGTTGAATGTTGGCAAAAACATGACTAAAGTTTGCGTCTTTTTAAGTCTATGATATGTATTTTCTTGACTAAGATGAAGACTGTTAGAAATACCAAATGAATAGTATTGTATTTCATATATAATAAAATATACATGAGTGCCTTTATCTAAGAGACAGAGTGTATAGTACAAGTATGTATGCTATACAAGTAAACAAGGTGGGCTTAAAGCCCATATTCTATTACACGTTAACAGACCCCCTTAAACTCTAGGTGAGCGTGAGACCAACTTGAGATTGTCAACCAAAGCACAAATGCGTCCCTTATGATGTGACTTGGTGAAGATATCTGCAAGTTGGTATTTAGAGAAGATTATGAACAACTTGAGAGCACCATGGACAAGATGACAACGGATAAAATGACAATCGATCTCAATGTATTTAGTTAGTTCATGGAAAACATCATTGTGAATAATATGAATGGCACTCTAGTTGTCACAACAAAGAGGAGTAACAGATAATGTAGATACACCTAAATCCTTAAGAAATCATTGAAGTCAAATGAGCTTAGATGTGGTATCAGTATGGGTAGGATATTTAACTTCAGTACTAGAGTGGTCCACAACTATTTGTTTCTCGCTTCGCCAAGAAATCAAAGAAGAACCAAGAAGAAAGCAATGACTAATGGTTGACCTTCAATCAGCGGGATCTCTTGCCCAATCAGCATCAGAGAATGCATGAAGAACAAGAGGAGACTAAGCAGCGTAGAAAATGTCATGAAAAAGAGTTTTTTTCAGGTATCAAAGAATGTATAGAACAATAGCATAGTGAGTCGATCATAAAGCAGACAAATACTGACTCACTTGGTGAATAGCATAGGAAATGTTTGAACGAGTGACAGTGAGATAAACTAGGATGCCAACTAATCATCTGTAAAGAGAGGGATTAGATAGTGGTTTCCCCCCTAAAGGAGTCAGATATTAAGTTCAACTGGAGTGTCAATAGTCTTGCTATCAATGAGTCTAGCTCGAGACAAAAGTTCAGAAGCAAACTCAGCTTGAGTAATATAAATTCCATATGTGGAATGAGTTATTTTATGACCCAAGAAGTAGCTGAGATGTACAAGATCTTTCATCTCAAATTTCTGACTAAGAAAATCGTTGAGTTCTTGAATGCCACTGAGGGCATCACCAGTTATGATCATATCATCCACATATAGAAGAAGCAAAATAGTGCATTTGTCAGTGCGATGAAGAAATAAGGCAGAATCATAATGACTGGCAATGTGACCCAAGTGAGAGATGGTAGAGCTAAACTTGGCAAACCAAGCTTATGGAGCTTGTTTAAGGTCATAAAGTGCACGTCGAATGTGACAAACCTTGTTCGGTTTAATAGAGGGACTAGGAGGAGGTCACATATAAACTTCTTCGCTTAAATTCCCATTAAGGAAGACATTTTTTACATCCATCTAAAAAAGGTCTCATTTACTGGCAGCAATAACAGTTAAAAAGCATGAACAGATGAGATTCGAGCAACTAGAGTAAAGGTCTCTTCATAATCAATCTCATACTCTTATGTAAAACCTTTTGCAACAAGTCGAGCTTTATAGTGCTCAATGGACCAATGAGAGGGAGTCTGATCTTATAGCTCCACTTACAACCAACCACAAATTTTCCAAGGGGGAGAGTCACCAAATCCTAAGTATAGTTTTAGATAATGCTTCAAGTTCCTCTTTCATTGTAATATGCCATAAAGGGTCAATGGAAGTGCGTGAGGCACATGAGTCATGTAGATGAAAATGCAGAAACTTTAGGCGGCGGGTGAGGGAGCGTGGAGCTTCTATTGACGCTAATTATTTTTTAAATAAGGTAGATTGGACAAAGACAATTCCAATGGTGGCAGCGGTGTGAAGGTTGGACCAACACTTATGGCGCGTGAGGAATTTCACCAAAACTTTTTGACTAGTGCATGGCGGCGTGTGAATGGTCAGATGGAGATGATTCTAGTGGCGTTGAGTAGATTGGTTTGAGATCTACAAAATATTTCTAGTGTCGTAATCGGAGATCACAATGGACAACCCCGAGAAGGCAATGGTCTTTGGTGGCGGAAAGAGTGTTTCTGGTGGTGGAGATTCACCCTTGAGGACCTCTAACTACGGCGGAGCAATCGGAGAGACACAAAAAGCTTTCTAATGGAGAAGTTGAGGCAGTGGAGAATACCAACAAAGACAAGACTGCAAGACACAAGAAAATGTTAGAGTAGTGGTTCTGATACCATGTTAGAAATATTAAATGAATAGTATTCACTACAAGAAAAAAGACTTAAATACAACGAAAAAATTCGTTGCAATAACAACTAATGTCGCTGTAATAAGTGTTATTGCAACGATAAAAAAAGTCAATGCAAACCGTTGTAATAAACTCCGAAGTAATAGGTTTATGTAACACTGAATTTTCATTACAATACATTCCATATATTGCAACAATTTATTTTAAAAATCTCGTTGCAATAGGTTGACTTAAAAAAAAATTAAAAAATTAAAAATAAATAAATCATTTTTTCATTAACCTGTTTTGCAATTCAAAAACCATATCCAAGAATTATACTAACAAATAAAAGATATGCATAAAAGATGAAAAATTTGAAATACTTCATTTCAATACGTTTGTCAAAACACACAAATATATACACAACTTGTTGAGTTTATATTCAATCACACAGTTTCAAAAAGTATGCAAAAATCAATACAACATGAAAGAAAAGTTTCTTCCCGAAGGTGTTATTTGAGCATGATTCACGACCATTTTATTGACTTACCACCTATTTTGGAAAAAAAAGAAAAAGAAAATAAGTATAAAGTTGAAAAACATCATATATACAACACAATGACACCAATATATACCATCATTGATTTTTAAAAAAACATATATAAAACAATACTACTTGAAACTGTGCAATTAAACAAAGAAAAATCAAATTAAAATTTAAAGAGAACCAAAAGATTACTTGAAAGTTAGAGAGAATCTTTAAACTGAGAAAAAGTCTCTCTAAGGAGACTATATGAATTAAGAGAGACTGAAATTTGAGAGAGAAAATTTAAAGTTAGTAGATATTAGGATGAGATGGAAATTTGAGAGATAAGTTTTGTAGTTAGTAGATAAATTTGAATTTTAAGATACCCTTAACAAAAAGAGGGAAAGTGAAATGAGAAAAAAAGAAAAAAGAGACAGCCATGGGAGAGGGGGGGGAGAGAGAGAGAGAGAGAGAGAGAGAGAGAGAGAGAGAGAGAAATTTAGATGAGAAAAAAATGGAGATGAATGTGGGTGAGAGAAAGAGGGAAAGTAAGATGAAAATAAAAGAAAAAGGAAAAAGAGATAGGCATGAGAGAGAGAGAGAGAGAGAATTGAGTTTTTTTATGAAAAAAAGGGCAAAAAAATAGGAGATAGAGGTGGATGAGATAAAGAGGGAAACTAAGATGAAAAAAAAAAGGAAAAAATAAAGAGTTAGGCGTGGGTGTGGGTGTGGGTGTGGGTGTGAGTTAAATTTAGATGAGAAAAAATAGGAAGATAGATGTGGTGGGAGAAAGAAAGAAATTGAGATGAGGAAAAAAAAAAAAAAAAGGAAGAGAGAGAAATATTGACGTGAGAAAAAAAAAAGGGAAAAGATAGACATGGGTGAGAGAGGAAATTAATGGAAAAATAAATAGCGTCAATTTCTCAAATTTTCCTGCTACTCAATTACTCATCTCTATTACATCAACAAAATTTGTTATGAAATAAAGATTTAACCTATTACAACAATATAAGTTCGATGTGAAATAAAATATTACATATTGTAACAACATATCTCAATGTAAAATAAGAGTTACTATTACAACAACACATTTCGATGTAACATAATAATTATTGCTACAATCTCATATTGATGTAATAAATTTAAGTTACTTTTACAACAAAAAACAACATAGAGATGCAATAGTGTGTGTGTATATATATATATATATATATTACATCCATTTTTTTTTTTTGTTGCAATAATAGTTTTTGTGTTATGTCTTTTTTATTGTAGTAATTGTATTTCATACGTAATAAAATATACAAGAGTACTTTTGTATAAGAGGCAAAGTATGTAGTACAAGTTTGTGTATAGTATAAGCATGTATGCTATACAAGTAAATAAGGTAGGCCTAAGGCCCACATCCTATTACACGTTAACAAAGACCTAAGATTAGTTGAATAAAAGCAAGTTTCTGTAATCTTGACATTAACCGAGATTGATCGAGACATATTGGATACTAGCCGATCGATAAAGAATTGCAAAATTAATATTGATCTAACATGATTCTTTTTAAGCAAACTATATGAGTGGGTTTTAGTAACCACAATAGAAAGCCTATATAGAAGCCTATTAAACACGACTTCACAAAAATGGGAGAAGCAGAAAAGCTTGTGCTATTCAGAGAAAATATTAACCTCCACTTATTCAACCCGTGATTTAGAAGTAAATAGATAATCATCTTCCACAGTGTTGATGTTGTCATATAATTAGTGCACATCAAGTTTGAAGCCATAAAGTCATCCCAAAGTTTTCTGCAGAGATCAAATCTTCAAGAGCTCCTTGGAGTCATGAGCAAGAAGTTTGTTCGATAAAATCTAGAGTAAAAGAGTCTATTAGGTTCTAAATATTTAAGAACTAAATTTGTTGTGTGTTGGCAAACCGATACAAAACCTAGTCCAGTATAAGATCTTAGTGTATTGAAAAGGTTTAGACATTGCTCAAGTTGATACAAATCAAGATTCAAGAAAGTACAACCTACAAAAAAAGGATTTCAGAAAATGAAGATCTCGACCGATCGAGGGAGTACTTCAACGATCGAACTGAGATTTGCAGAATTTTAAAGAAGACCTAAAAGCCTGCAAAACGTTTCGAGTTTAAGTCCAACACTGCTAGGGATAAAAGAAAACCTATAATACATGTTTTTCAAGACTTATGAATTATTCCTGTGAGATCTGTGGGGTTCTGTAACCTTCTAACTCAATAAGCATCTACCGGAGATCAAATCAATATTGCTAGTACCAGTGGAGAAAAGGTGTTGAAATCAAATCAACCATAGTTGATGATCTAAATTATTGAGTGGAGTTCTCAAAGTCACAAATTGGAGCATTTGTGTGCAACAAATTCATAATAGAAGAGTCCATGGATTCGGAACTGCATGTGGTCATGTGAGTAAGTACTACATGAGGTAGTAGTAGATTTAAGGTTAAGTTTATTGTAAAAACTTTCATTCTATTAGTGAATTATTGCCTTGTTGATTATTTAGGTTAAATCCTGCTCAAGTTTTTTTTTTTTTTTTTTTAACCTTAAAACTAGATTTTCTTCATTGATTCTCCTGGTTCATCATAGTTGTGTTCTTTACTTTTCTATTGTTTATAATATGATTGATACTTGTTTAACCTAGACATGTTTAATTGACCTAAGTAATAACTTGGACAATGTATTAGGTTAACAATCTGTGTTTTCAGGGGTCTAAAACTTAATAGAGTCCATGAATTTGGAGTTGCGTGTGTTCATTTTAATAAATATCTATTAGAGATAGCAATAGAATTTAGGGTTATTTTCTATTGTAAACACTACAATTTTACTAGTGTAATTTATTTCCTTGGGGTTGGTGAATAATCCTTGCTGTGTTTTTTCATTGGTTGTTGTAGTTGGGTTTTCACATTGTAACCATATTGTTGTGTTATTTATTCTCTGCACTTGTTTGTTTTACTGTTATTGGCAATATTTTTAGTTTGCTTTGATTATCCCTAAATAGATTTTTGTTGCATATTGGTTAATTAATCAACTCTACTTTGTTTCCACGGTAATCAATATCGGGGTTCTAAATTTCCCTAACATATGATATAATTGAGAAACGTACAACTTGATTGGTAGAATATTAAATAAAAAATACATCAAATGACAATAACCTCAATTAATCTAAAAATACACACATAAAAAAATGAAAAAATAAAAGTAAGGAATAGAAAGGAAAAGTTCATGATACAAAGCAACGTAAAGTGTTCAAAAGGAAAGACAACATCATGCGTGCACCATAAGTTGTTCTTCAAAGCTAGACAATATTTTGGGTAGAATAATCAGTAATGACAGATCTGAAAAGAACCGCGTCTCATCTGAGATGTTGTCATTGACATTGTTCCTTTCTTGGGTTGATGTAATTTTGGATTTTCAAATTAAAGTGGTAAATTTAATAGTTGGATCAAGTATGTCGCAATGTAATTAAGGATTGCATGTGTGTTACCAATTAAATTGCAAGTAATCATATATATGCTTTTCCCTCTCACTCTTTCTAAAAATTGATTTTAACCTAGCTATTATGGTTTTATTATTGGCTTGGTCACATGTGATGGTGCATATATATATAGCTAAAGAAAGAAAGAAAATAAATGCACATGCATGCAATCTCAATTGCCAAAGCAAGAAAGAGTGGCCGCAGCGTCGGCGGGGGCTATCACAGTGAGCAAAGCAGTGGTGAGGAAGAGGAACACACACACGCCAAGTAAATACCGACTGTCGGCAATGCATATATTGCACGTGCATTAAATTTCTCAAGAACCCGTCAACGCTAGCTAGCTTTTCCACTTGCGGGATATTATACAGACTCCACTTAGTTGATAAAGTGGAAGAGAGATGGGGAATATATTATATTATTTTAATAGATAATATATATTATTTTAATGAGTAGAATAGGAAAATAAAAGTTAGGATGTTGGGTGTATTATAAAATGGTATGATATAATTGATAAAATAATTTTTTGAGATAGTAAAATAGGATATGATGACATTTTTCATCGTGAATGCTCTTATTATTATTTACAAACTAATTAAGTGGGACCACTCAGAGACTTTTTTGTTTTTTTTACTCTGCCGCCTGCCTAGCTATATATATATATATATATATATATATATATATATATATATATATATGGGTTGGGTTCAAGTTACACTTGGTGTAACTCTAAGCAATGTTACACCACCCAATAACTTGTTATTGAATTAATATTTTGAAAATCCAACCGTTAAATTACATGTTCTATATGTTCTTAACATGCATGCTAATTTTCATATCAATCGGATGTTATTTATCATATGATTCATAAACTTATATTTTATGCATTATTTTAAACTATAAAAACTTGAGTTTTAACAATTAATTGATAACATGACTATTAATTTTTTATCACCTTGAAATTTTGCAAGCATGAAGAATATATGAAGATAATGTAATCTAACGGTGAATTTGTTAATATTCTCATCCAATTAACAAATATTGAGTGGTGTAACATTGCTTAGAGTTAAAGTGTTACAGTACCATCCTACACTATAGCACAATTGCAAAAAAAATTGCAATTGTAATATTTTACAAGTCTGGTTACTGAGCTCTTTTTGTGCCTTTATGCTAAATTTTTCTTACCTATACCATTTACAATTGCCAATGAGAATGCTCTAATAAATCTCTGTTTTCAATGTTTGCGGCTATGTCATGTAATATTAGTACTAGTATATTGTACGCTCGGGAATTTCATTTGTAATTTTAGTCTATTTTTGCTATTATTTATGAGTGTTTATACTTTTTGGTACTATTTATGAGTCTCACTATACTATTCAGCTAATTTTTACTTTTATCTATGGTACTTTTAGTAAAATGTTTTCAATTTTAGCTAAATAAGCTATTTCTAAACGGACATTTAGAGTCTGTTTAAAACAGCATATTTAGCTAAAACGAATTTTTTTTTTTCCTGAAAGTACTATAGATAAAAAGTAGTTAAAATAATATAATAAGACCTATAATTAGTACCAAAAAATATCATAGAACCCATAAATAATAATAAAAATAAACTAAATAATAAAAAATTGAGTTTTTAAGCCAATACCAAACCAATAGCATGTATGTTAAAACATGGCAGCTGGGCTTTGAATTTTGACTCGTAATTCTCTTAATAATTAATTCAATTAAATACTAGTAATTTGTAAGGATTGATTGGCCTGGGTTCTACTAGTCGAGTTGGCTTTCACAGTCAGTCCTTCAAAAAGCTCAATATATATGGACCCACAAAACGTACGTAATCATCAAATTTATAATCAAAGACGAAAACTATTTTCCATCCAATCCAAGTAAAATGTTAGTTTACCCCCCTACAAACAAATCAAGTTTCCCTGATGGGAAAGCAGTTTTGCTATCTTCCCCGACATTATATAGCTTATAACTCGTACTTCAAATGAAAACATTGAAAGGAGTAGAAGACTAGACATTAGTTTTAGATATTGGAATCACAACAAAACATGCTTACGAGTCGTGGACAATTAATAGAGCAACCCATTAGATTATGCTCGAACAATTTTCTTATATAACTTTACACACGACAAATGACGTGCTTCATCTAATTGAATCAATATTATACATTGATTTCTTCATTTCAGTCTAATTGAATCAGTACAATTCATTGATTTGTTCATTTTTAATTTGATGGTGGAAAGGAGGTATTTAATTTGTTGTCTGTTTTTTTTTTTTAACCATATTAATTTGGACATAAAAACAAAAGATGGAATAAAGAAAAAAAAAATACTTAAACCTCTCTCTTATACACATACATTTTTTTCTATGAAAAAGAAATGGGTAAAGAAGGACAATCTAAGTTAGTGTTTTTCACTTAGATGTGATTATAATGACATTCTATCCATTGGGCCCATGCTTACAAGGGCAAAGGATCCAAATAAGCATTTGCTATTTTATTTGAAAATGGTTATTAATATATAAACATACACACATGTTCATATGTAATTATGGACGTGTTCACTATTTTGTTTAAAAATGTGAGTAAACCATTTTCGTACTTTCTAGAGATGACTAAACTAATACCACAGAAATTTTTTATTCAATTTCTTTCTTCGATTTTTTAAATAGATAATTTCTTTCATATAAAATTGAATAAGCCATATATTATTTAGTAAATGAAAGATTTATAAATTTTATAGAAAGTTTGAAATTAAGCTAAGTACTTATGTGTGGAATCTAATATATATTTTTTGCTTTACATGTCATGCGATAATTTTTTCTCTATTTTAATTTTTGAACCATTTAATTTTACATCAAAAAGTAACTTCATTCACCAAGCACATTACAAACTCATAGAATACACCATATACCTAGGATATATTGCAATTATTTGACCAAATATAACAAAGTTATACACCAATCAAGACTCATTTTAAGAAATTATCATTTCAATTAATATCTTTTAAACTTGATCATTCTCTTAATTGACATCTTATAGGACCTTGCACTATTTTTTATCCCGTAAATCAACAAAATAGTAGAAAACAAGAAACAAATTGAGTACTCAGAAAAACAAATACAAAAACAACGCATATCAATCACATAAGTCAAGGTTAATCATAGCGTTATCCTGATAGTGATTATTCTCTGATATAAACTGAGTCATGATGAAGCATATATGTAAATGAATTGAAGTTCTTGCCTTTGATACATGCAAATTGGACCCACCTAGCACTAAGTGATGATGCAGACAAATTGCACTTTGTCTGTTAATCACAAGTAGGTATGGCATACTTTCACTTTGTTTACCAGTAATAATTCGTTATATCATTTTCAACTTGAAAGGAAGTATGAGAGGCAGGTCACGTTGTTAATTTAACTTTTAGTTTAGTTGGCAATTGATCCTATCATTTTCAGTATGTATTTGAAATAAAATAAATAAATAAATCGACAAGTAAAGATTGTCGTTTTATAGGTTTTCAAGGGAGAGAATGTAGACAATTGAATTGAAATTCTACTTAATTAATAAGGACTTTTCAAGTTGGTGTCAACTATCTAAGATAACTACGTTTGTGGAAGATAGTACCTTACGTTCGAGTTCAAGTATGATAAGCCTGAACTTTGAAAATATTGTCTTACCTCCTTGCTTGATGATATTACTCACAACAAAAAGATAGTGTTAGGTCCAACGAACTAGGCGTTTGCAACCCATGCCAAGAGAAATTGAGTCTTGTTGAGTTCTTAATGTAAATTTATAAGTCTAAAATTTGCTTAATAAATCCTAGAATCTGTAAGTTTGAGCGATCGAGATGAGTTCAACTGATTGAGAAATGAAAATTCAGCTTTTCATATATGATGTGATTTATTACGTTAACAGTACACTTGGGTTTTTATAACCCTAATGGAAAGTCTATATAAAACCCCATTAAACACAACTTATTAAGAGGTTAGAGAGGTAGAAACCTTAAAATTTTCAAAGAGTAGATCTAAGCTTCTACCTATTCAACCTATGAGAATTCAAGAGCAAATAGAGGAAAATCAACATGGTGTTGTTGCTACCATAGTGCAGATATTATTTGAAGCTATAGAGCAATTTAGTCTACATCAAAGTTTTTAGTCTAAACCTTTAAGAGGTTTTCTTAGAGTCAAAAACGAGGAGTTTTTGTGGCCACATTAGTAAGTACCACATAAGGTAGCAGTAGATATTTGGTTAAATCTATTGTATAAACTCTAATTTTATACTAGTAGATCTGTTTACCTTGGGATTGATAGGTTAAATTCTTATACTTTTTTTTTTTAATACAGTTTGTTACATAGGTTTTCTTAGGTCACCATATTATTTTCTTTTGTTATTTCTACTGAATTTATTATTTTATTGCTTTATTGGCTACATATTTAATTTATGACAATTAACTTGAAAACTAATATGAATTTACAACTTGTTAATTATTTGAAGTTGACTTAATTCCGCTGTAAAATCAACCAATGGGTCTAAAAACCCCAACATATAGCAATCATGATCTTAGTTAAGGTAAATATAACTTGAAGATATTGGGCTAAAAACTCTTATGGATGAATATGCTTTAGGTTCAAAATTTTATCACATTCTAATGAATAAATAAATAAAATTAAGTTCACCCAAAAAAACAAGAGCAAGAAAATGAAAAGGCAAACAAAGTAGGTTTGTGAAAATGATTGTACAAGGTTGGAATCACACATCAGATAAAGTGGAAATTCCTCAATTCCAATATGTGCCTTCTATGGGTCCAGGTTAGAACTTCTGTCTACAATAAACGGATGACTTGGGCTTATTCGAAAGTGTGGGAGTTCACAAATCACATGATATTTGAAGCCAAAATAACTCGGAAAACATAAAGTTATTATCAATTAATTTCACTATAAAATATTACTTACCAACTAACTTGACATAATTATAATTAATTTCACATAAACTATATATTAAATAGATTTTTTCATTAGGACAAAACTTATGTACAATACCTTGAGTGTTATTCTTTAAGTTCCCCTTTTAAGATTCTATCATGTGACTACTTAACTTAAAAATTACACTTTCATCCATGAAAAAAAAGTTACATGACAGAATCTTAATAGAAGAGTCTAAAAAACAACACCTAAGTACTGTACATAAGTCTTGCTCTTTTAATTAGTGTTTTCCCCTTGTGTTTGTTATAATAAATTTTTAAAAGTCCTAACATCACTCAAAAATTTATAGGGTTGTAATAGTCATGGTGTGGTTTTCAAGCTCAGTGAACTAACATTGATCACATAATTAAAGGTAGACATGACAAAATTGGAGTCGGGTCTGGTCTTGTCGAAAATGAATTCGGGTAAAAACAAAAAGCCATTTTAAGCGGGTTAAAATGGGTCAAACCAATCAGGTTATGGGTTAGGTTGGCCCTTATTTTTCACATGAGTTTTTATTTTATTTTATTTTAAAATACATGTATTTGCCACTTGGTATGTCATGCAACAAACTACTTGCTCATTTATTTGAATTCACCACCCATATCAAAAAAGAGTTCAATTCAACAAATTGATATTTGTTCATGCTAAGACATATGTAAATCATATTAAGAATATATGTCATTTAGAATTGGCTAATCTTATGACAAAACACACTTTATTTGTAATTGTGAAGATCTAGGATGTGTTTAATACTTCAAGGAACAAGAGTTCAAGTTTATTATTGAAGCCATGCAAATCTGTCTAAGAAACAAGTGAAGAAATGCTAATTCCTTAAAGCTCAACAACTACTAAACAGATACTATCTATCGAGGCTCGACAGCTATTCCACAGATACTATCTATCGAGAATTACGAAATTCATATTTCCAGATCTGATTTTCGGCCCATGCTGACATGTATATGTAAGGTTTCTTTTATCACAACCCTAAACATATATAAGACTTATTTTAAAGGCCATCACATATGAGAATACAAGGAGAACATATGCAAAAGTTGATCGATGCCTTATTCTCTCTGAAAAAATATACTGTGTCTTTGCGCCTTAGGGTTTTGTAACTAAGTGCTTCTTGATTTTCATTGTTGATGAAGTGAAGAATTTTGCATCCAATAATCTTTTTCAAGTTGGTGGTTAGTCAAGTACTGGGAGCTGTGCATCTTTGATTAGTCACGTACTAGAATTCGTGCAAAAGGGCGACGTTCATATATTGAAGAGTTCAAAGATTCTGAAGCGGTAGAAGGTTTCTACTATAAGTTCATCTATGGGGATTGTAGAGTCTAAGGACAAAGGCTTTGTATTAGATCTGAAACTTCTCTTTATTATAATGCATTTCTTTTTGGGGAGGTTTCCCCGTAAGTTTTTTACCGTGAAATTATTTTGTTTCATTGGTTTTTCTGAGTCATCATATCTTGTTTTATTTACTGTTCCGCTATGCATGATTTTGACATGATATTGATGTTTGTTTGTTTTAACAAGTTTTATTCATAATAAATCTAAGTAACAACTTGGGTTTAAAACTTGTTAATTCTATCAATCGGGGTCTAAATTTTTCAACAGTTCAATAATTATAAAATTATATAAATCCCTCCATTGCTAACCAAAACAAAATAGCACAAACACAAAAGAGTCTTGTCTACCATTTGAAAATCTAATTAAAACAAACAAACAACATAATATCAACATCCCAAAATATTTATAAAAAAAAAAAAATACAAATACCCAATTGGATAGCTAATTTGGTAAAGTATAAAAACATATGAGAAATTTACAATCTTAAGATCAAATTTCATAATCTAATATCTTGAAAAATAGTCTAATAGTTGTGTTTAATTTTAGATGCAGTTGCCACTTTGCTTCAATTTGGGAATATACTTCACAGTTTGATTGTTTATTTATTTATACATAGTCTCTTTTATGAATATCATGTCATTATTAAGCAATAAACATTCCATGAAATATCATCTTTTATGTTGAAAATCCGCTTATTTTAGCCATGAACTATTTTAAGCATCCATAATTTACGCCAATTTCATTTAAATACTTCAACTTCACCCTTTTTACACTTATGAATTCTTCTTATATATGTCTATAATTTCAAAAATATATTTTTTAACTCTATTGCAACCAAATTATCTTAGTATGTACTTTGTCATTTGATATCTAAAAATTTTTACTTATTAGGTTATTCAAACATGAATAATTCCTCAATCATTTATCCTCTAATTTTGTAAGGTTGAATTTATTTAACCATGTGTTGGCTTTATTTCGTGCCAATTTTTCTTGTAATTCAGTAATTAGATACCATGTATTTAGGTGGGAATTATGTAAAGGTATGTGAGAGAGTGTGAAGAATTGATCAAAAGTGTGCATCAAAGAGGCAACTCATGACTGGAGCTTGCAACTGACTCGTGACTGGCGTCCCACCAGAATCAAGCACATGTGTGAAGCATGCAGAAAGCTGAAGGGTCATGACAACTGGAGTACTACAAGACAAAAAGTACAATCTAACCAGTTAGTTATTTCGCAACTAATACTAGTGACTAGTCCCAATTCCAAGTCAAGTCGCTAGAACACCCTATTTTGCAGAAAAATAACTTTTCACATTCCATCCCATACCATACTATAAATACCCTTATACCCACGAAATGTATGTGTGGCTATTGAGAGAAAAACCTTAAGAGAGGTTTCTACAACACACCCACCTCATTAGAGAGAGAGTTACTTACTCTTAGAGAGAAATCTTTGTAGTCACTTCTCCTTCCCTCTCCCATTGTTATACCCATTGAGATGGGATTTGTACCCAAACACTACCCACACCCATTCAAAGTGTTGAGAGTGTTTTTTGGAGTTTTCGGAAGCATTGGAAGATGCTAAGGATGGCGGATGCAATATGGGCTTATTGCGGGATCCGGTAATCTAGAGAAGACAATGTTAGGCTTAACCCTATTGGAGAAAAAAGTTTGGAGGGCTTAGGTGCATCAAGTAGATTAGGCTTGGAGGGTCTATTGCTATTCATGTATCCCAACTGATTTTTAAATGGATCATTTACCACTTGGAGGACGGCGAAGAGGTTTTTCGCCGAGTTATTCACTTTCCTCTTCGATAACACATGCCAGTGTTATTCTTGTGTTTACATCTCTTTTCCCTTACTCTTTAACCATTAATTGTTGTTGTATTTGTGATTAATTATGTGTTAAAGTAGTTCGCCAAAGTAGTAGGCATGATGATGTTAGACTGGTCTTTCTTAATACAAAGATCCAACTACTCAACATTTACACAAAAATTAAAGACAATTATTTTTCACCACATTTTATATAATTGTTAAAAGTGAGCTATGAATGTTGGAAAAAAAAAACGTGGTGGATCTATGTAAAAGGTTGTGTCAACTACACACATTCAATCACTTCAATAAAGGTGAAAAATATTGTGGAAAATAAGACAATTTAGAATGTTTTTGATAAACAAGTCTTACACACAGAACATTCCAAAAGCCTATGTGTTACTTAGGCATATTTGTAGCTATATTCGGAAAAGAGATAATTAGATGTGGGCCTTTTGATAATGCATTAATAATTATAATTAATCCCTACCTAAACTAAAAACTGATTGGTGTCTTGGTTTGATAATAAAGAACTATCACTAGGAGCAGACGCCATGGGTTCAAACTCTTTAAAAAAAATTGAAAAAATACTGATTCCTATGACAAAGAATTTAATTAATAATGACCAAATAACTCACAAAATAACACAACTAATAACAACAAAATATTTGTATACTAGCAAAAAAAAATATATTGGTAAGCATAAATATGTCACATGCTCAATTTTATAACACATGGCAAACTCATGGAAAAATATTATAAAGCATGGTCACATGTTCCATATATATTTAAATTCAGTCATGTTGGGTTATAGATTAACCACAGTTAATTAATTCAAAAATTACCCAAGTTGATTAATTGGATCAAATTACATGCAAATAACGTGGAGACATAAACAAATCACCAAAAATCTAGAGTGCTGCAAAAAGTAAATTTGACACAGTGATTTGTTAACGTATAGGGAAAACCTTTGTAGGAGAAATCTCACTAGGTGAATTTCAAGTCACCGCTCTTGAAGAATCCACTAATCAAGAATCAAGTAGTTACAAGTATAAAAAATCCTATCAGTACCCAGCCTATCTTGAAATACCAACCTATAGATGAACCTTTGCTCCAATCCTCTACGAGACTTGATCTTATAGAGACTTCTTCCCTTTGCATGGATCCCAATACGTGACTAATGCCAGCAACTTCAGAGTTGTTGTTGGCTATAAAGTTCTTCAATCCACGCTTGTAGATCTGAAAGCAGTTTTGCACATAACCCTAAGGCACACAAGAGTCGGAGTAGCTTCACAAAAGTGTGTATTACATTATATGTCTGTGTATTCGTCACTTTGTATGATGACACAATAAAATAAGTCTTTTATAACTCTGAAAACCTTAGGCACAAAATTATAGAAGGCTTTGGTCATCATGGGCCAAAAACATATTTGAACAGTCGAAACTTGAATTTCTAGATAGATCGAGAAGTATTGAGGCAGGTATTGCAATTCATCAAATCTCGATAAATCTAGAGGTGTCAAGTTAGGTATCGAGCCTTTCTGTATTGTCTTTTCTGCACTAAAGCTTGAGTGATCTTCATATCTTCAATCATACCACTTGATATATAAGTCTTATGGTCTACTTGAACCCACTTAGAGCTACCTAAATACAAGTACAAGTGCAATGTGTTTTATCAAGATATACCAATATAACCTTTACAAATTAAACTTGGACCTGGCCACCATGATACGCGAACAAAGATGAATGACATAGCATCATGCAGCATGTTATTTTTGTAAGAATAAATTGTTCCATTTGATAACTTCATATATCTTATGGTCTAATAAGAAGTTACATGTCCTTAAAACATTAGTTAATGGAGAAGTAAGTTTCCTAAGTAACACCAACTTTGATGGGCAAGTGGAGGTTATAGATAGAAGGAATTTGGTCCTCTCTCTACCTATAAAAAAGACATTCAACTACCCCATCATATACATTGTATAGTTATAGAGAAAAGAAGGTCAAGAGAGAGAAACAAATTCTATAAGAATTAAGTGCCTTTTATACTAAAACTTGATCCTAAGAAAAATTTCAGCAGTGGATCAAGATACTTTATAATTAATTTGTGTAGTTGTTAAATCATGATAATTCAAGATCCTAAATTATTATATTATGGTTGTTTATAATCTAACAACATAAAGAAAACATTTAAATGTGGTATTAGAGCTTGTGTTTTAGAACTATCGTGTTTTTCCATTAAAAAGATTTATAAACAATTATAGATTTCATTATCATGATTGTGATTTTGAATTTTTGAAAGCAATTAACATTTTCTATGTGATCATGGATCAAGTTTGGATAATATGAACTTTGTTTTTCCATTAGTTAATAACTTTGGGGCATTACATATTTCTACAATATTTGGTTCTAGTTTATTGAATTATTTCTTTAAAGATTAAGAACTTTAATGTTTAATGTTAAAAATTCAAATCTTAAATTTGAGAATATAATATCATCTGACACTCATGAATAGTTATGGTATGAACTCTTTTATACTTTGAGATTGTCAATTATTGTTCATTATTAATTTTTCTGCCTTATGTTCACTTTTCACATGCAATGAATGTTGAATGGCTAAATTTAGTTTATTTAATGTTGCAATAAACTACTAATATTATCAAGACTATAACTTAATATTCTATCAAGTATTTTATTCATGTCTTTTATGAAAGAAGGGACTTATTTGTTTCGATGTAAACTGTATAGCACAAACTTTTATATTTGTATTGCTATAATGTATCACATTAATTTAATGTTTATGCAGGGCCATTAATTTTGATTTGGAGTCTGTATTATGATACGTATTCCAAAGTGACCCAATTGGACAGATGCATAGATAACAAGTCAAAATAACTGAAATATTACACGTATTTCCTAGTGCTAAAAAATTAGTGACTTTCCAAATCACTAGTTTTTAATCACAAGAATATTAGGTTGGCCCAGAGGTGCACCACTTTCAAGTAATTAATAAATTGGAAAAGGATAATTGATGAATATTCATGGTTGAGATTGGAACAAGTACCCAAAGGTAACATACCGACTTGATTATGAATAGTTTATTAATTAGTCCTATTAGGTAAAAGAGAATCACCAAAACCATAAGAATAGCCCAAAGGAGATCACGGTAATGCTATTTATCATTGTTTAAACATGTGTTTCATTTTGGTTTATTGTTCCTTAATTGATAACTCTTAGCACTAATGTAGTGAGCATATATTATTATTTTGTTTGCAGTATCAGTCCCTGTTTCACTACATTCACATGGTAAATGGAACAAATTTCATTGATTAGAAGGAACAAGTTCAATTTCATCTAGGTGTACTAGATCTTGTTATAGCACTTAGATCTGAGAAACCGCCTACGCTTACTAATACAATCAGTGTGAAAGAAAAAGACTTTCTACAAAGCATGGGAAGAATCAAATAAACTAAGTATAATGTTTATGTGAATGACCATTGCAAATAGTATCAAGACAATACTTCCTAAAACTGAGTGCAAAAAAATTCCTTTCAAATGCAAAAGACCGTTTCCAAATGGTTGATAAATCCCTTGCAGGAGCATTAATGGCAAAATTTACCACCATGAAATTTAATGGTAAGCATGGGATACAGGAGCATGCCATTGAAATGACAATTTTGCTACCCAATTAAAGAGTCTAGGGGTGAATGTGGATGAGTTTTTTCTTGTATGGATCATTTCAAATTAATCACAACACTATGAAAGATAAGTCGAATGTAAATCAATTGGACATTATACTTAATCAAGAAGAGGCAAGACTCAAGCAACTTGAGCAACATGCAATTCATCTTATAAATCAAGAAGCTAAAAGAAAATAGAGGAAGCCTAAAAAAGGCTTAAAGCAAGGATCACGAAAAGCAAGTGATCCTAATCCAGCTGGTCAGCCTCAAAAGAAGGAAAATCGCAATTATAAATGTCACTTCTGTAAAAAGTTGGGACATTTTAAGAAAGATTGCCCAAAACATAGGCAATGGTTTGAAAGAAAACGTAAATATTTAATTAAAGGTTATATTTTTATATGTTTTGAATCAAACCTAACTGAATTTTTCTTCTAGTAGTTGGTGACATGATTCTGGGACTACTACTCATATTTCAAATATGATGCAGGGATTTCTTTCAATCCAAACTATAAATCTAAATGAGAATTTTGTATTGATGGGAAATCAAGTAAAAACACCCATTGAAGCCATTGGTACTTATCATTTATTTCTAGATACCAATAAACAAATAGATTTGTTTCAAACATTTTATGTTTCTTCTCTTTCTAGGAATTTAGTCTCTTTGCCGAACTTGATCTTGATGGATATTTCATAAACTTTGGGAATAAAAGTTTTACTTTATTTAAGAATACCTCTTTTCTTGGTTCCAATATTCTTTTTGATGGTTTGTACAAATTTAACCTTCATGATGAATTTTTTGAAACCCTTCTCACCTTGCATTGTAGTATTGGTACTAAACGTAGCCTATCTAATGAGAATTCCTCAATGTGGCATTAAAAGGCTGGGACACATTTCTAGAGAAAGGTTAGAGAGACTAGTAAAAGATGGGATTTTTCCAAACCTAGATTTTACTGATCTCAGTGTGTGCATTGAATGTATTAAAGGCAAATAAACCAAACAAGCTAAGAAAGTTACCATAAGTGTTAGGACATATGTGAATCATGTTAGAAACATATGTCATTTGGAATAGGCTAATCCTTTGACAAAACGCATTTTACTTGAAATTGAGTAGATCTAGGATGTGTTTAATACTTCAATGAACAAAAGTTCAAGTCCAAGTGTTAAAGTCATGAAAATCTATCCAAGAAACAAGTGAAGAAGTGCTGGATTTTAAAGCTCAACAACTATCTTGACAAATAGCATCTATTGAGGTTTAAAAGGGAGTTTCAGTCCGATGCTCGACAGCTGCTCGACAGATAACCTATCTATCGAGATTTACGAATATCAGTTTTTCAAATCTGATTTCACACCAATCCATGTATACATGTTTAAGTTTTCTTTTCTCATAACCTTACACATATATAAGGATTATTTTAAGGGCCATCACAGTAGACACAAGTGAGTGAAACTTGATGCAAAGGTTTTTCACAAGAATATTGTGACTGGAGAAATATGCCCTAGTTCATCTTTCTCTTGAAAAGCTGTTGTATTTGTACACCGTAGGGTTTTGTAACTAAGGAGTTTCGTGATCTTCATCGTGTTAATGAACTGGAGAACTTTCCAGCCAACATCCTTCTCAAGTTGGTGGTTAGTCTCATACTTGGATCCATGCACTGATTGGTTAGTCATGTACTAAGAGCCGTGCATTAAAAGGAGAGATTGTCACTACAAAACAAGTCTAATTGTGTATTGGGGTAAGGGTTCAATTGTAAGTTGGTTTAAGGTACTGAGATTTCTTTACTTGTAACTACTTGTTGTGATAATAGTGGATTCTCGGGAGTGGTGACCTTAAATTTACCCAATGGGGTTTTGCCTTGGAGGCTTCCCCATTCGTAAACAAATCACTGTGTCAACTTTACTTTTCACTGCATATTAACTTAGTTGGTGATTTGTTTGTTCTACCACGCGCATTACATGTAAATTGAATCAATTAATTAACTTGGCTAATTAATTGGTTAATTTTTCACAAGGGGTCAATACATTCCTAGCCTATCAACAAGGAATATAAAACTTCTTGAAATTATCCATACAGACATTTGTGGGCCTTTTAACGCTCTATCTCTTGGTAAATAAAAATATTTTATCATCTTTATAGACAATTTTTCACGTTATACTTATATTCATTTATTACATGAAAAATTTCAAACAGTGGAAGCCCTTGCAGTGTACATTACTGAGGTAGAAAGGCAATTAGAAAAAAAAAAAGTGAAAATCATTGGATCAAATAGAAGTTGTGAATATTATGGAAAGTATGATGAATCAGGGCAATGCCCAGGCTCATTTGCTAAACTCCTTGAAAGGTATGGCATTTGTACACAATACACTATACCAGGAACATCACAGCAAAATGGTGTAGCTAAAAAATGCAATCGTACTCTAATGGATATGGTTAGGAGTATGTAAAGTAGTTATACATTACCCTTATCATTGTAGATGTATTCTCTTAAGACCGCTGTATACTTATTAAATTGGGTTCCTCGTAAGGCAATTCCAAAAACCCTTTTTGAACTGTGGATAGGAAAGAAACTAAGTTTAAGACACCTACATGTTTGGGGTTGTCCAGCGGAGGCTAGAATTTATAATCCACATGAAAAGAAACTAGACTCAAGAACAATCAGTGGTTACTTTATAGGCTACCCTGAAAAGTCTAAAGGGTGTAGGTTCTACTGTCCTAACCACAGTACAAGAATTGTAGAAACCAGTAAAGCCAAATTCATTGAAAATGGTGAAATCAGTGGGAGTGATAATCTACAAAATGTGGATGTTCAGGAAGTTAGGGTACAAGTTCCACTACCTATAACTTCAAATGAAATTGTTGGTCCAACAATTTTTGAACAGCCAAACAATGTTAAACAACAAATTATATTCACCAATGAACATATGGTAGAAGAACCACAAGAAGTAGCAGTAAGAAGATCCCTACAGGAAAGAAAGTCCATTATTCCTTATGATTATATGGTTTATCTATATGAATTTGATTTTGATATAGAAATAAGTAAGGATCCGATTTCATTCTCACAAGCCATAAAAAGGGTTGATTATATTGAATGGATAGATGCCATAAAAGATGAATGAAATTAATGAACCAAAATAAATTCTAGGATCTTGTTGAATTGCTTAGAGGATACAAGAAAGTTGGTGGTAAGTGGGTCTTTAAGACCAAGTGTGAGTCTAAGGGCAATATCAAACGATTTAAAGCTATACTTGTGGCCAAAAGTTTCACTCAAAAAGAAGGCATTGATTACCAAAAGACCTTCTTCCCTATATCCAAGAAGGACTTACTTAGAATCATTTTGGCATCGGTAGTTCATTATGATTTGGAGTTGCATCAAATGGATGTGAAAACTGTTTTCCTAAATGGGAGTTTAGAAGAGGATGTCTATATGGATCAACCTAAAGGTTTCTCCATTAAGGGTAAGGAAAACTTAGCTTGCAAACTTAAGAAATCAATATACAGACTTAAACAAGCTTCCCGACAATAGTATCTTAAGTTTAATGATACCATTATATCTTTTGGATATAAGGAAAACACTATTGATCGATGTATTTATCTAAAGGTTAGTGGGAGTAAGTTTATATTTTTAATTTTTTATGTTGATGATATTTTTCTTGCTAGTAGTGATCTTGGCTTTTTACACTAAACCAAGTAGTTTTGCTCTAAGAACTTTGAATATGGGTGGGGCAACTTATGTAATGAGAATTGAAATATTATGAGATAGATCACGTGGACTGTTAAGGTTGTCTCAGAAAGCATATATTGAAAGAATTCTAAAGAGATTAAATATAAAGAAATGTCCTGCTAGGGTTGCTCCAATTCAAAAAGGAAACAAATTTTAGCCTTAAGCAATGCCTACAAAATAAATGGGAACATAAACAAATGGAAGGAATACTTTATGCCTCCACAGTAGGAAGTTTAAAGTATGCCTAAACATGCACAAAGCCCGACATCAACTTTGTAGTTGGTATGTTAGGAAGATTCCAAAGCAATCCAGGATTGGATCATTGGGAAGTTGCAAAAAAAGTGATGAGGTACTTGCAAGGTACAAAGGATTACATGCTCACATTTAAGAGATCTAATAATCGTGAGGTCATTGGTTACTCAGATTCAGATTTTGTTGTATGCATTGATACTAGAAAGTCCACCTTTGGTTAAGTGTTCATGTTATTTGGAGAAGCAATATCATGGAAAGGAAAACTATCAATGCTACGTCCACTATACAAGTTGAATTTGAGGCCACAATTCATGGATTGTAGTTGTGGAATTTTATCTTAGTTTTTGAAACTGTTAACTCTATTTACAAGCCACTGAGAATTTATTGTGACAATTTTGTAACTGTGTTTTCCTCTAAAAACGATAATTATTCTAATGGTGCAAAACACATGGAATTGAAATACCTTACGATTTCAGACCCATTGACAAAGGGGTTACCTCCTAAAACATTTAAGGAACATGTTGATTGAATGAGTTTTGAATGTAGAATATGATGGTTGTTATTTAAATGTTACTTTATGCTTTTGACACTTGGAGATCTCATTATATGTGTTTCTGATTATTCATGTTTTATTTTATGTATTTAGATATATGATAATGAATTTAATAACAGGAATAGTCTCTAACAAAAGAGAAATTTTTGTTGGATTTTTAAGTCAATTCTCATTGATAGGCTATAGTAAGTAGGTTGCTAGTGCTATATTACATGGAAGGAACTACGTCATATAATTGATATGGAACTACCATGACTCCCATAAGTGGGTTGTTTAATTATAGTTTTATGATGACCAGTATAAAGTCAAAGGATATGTATCATTGCGCACCTAATAGTTAATTTTATTAAGCCATGACATAAGTTATCATATGGGCCAAATGGGAGAATGTAAGAATAAATTGTCCCATTTGATAACGTATCCATTTGATAACTTTATATATGTTATGGTTAAATAAAAAGTTACATGTTCTCGAAGCATTGGTTAATGGAGAAGTAAGTTTCCCAAGTAACTCTAACTTTGATGGGCAAGCGAAGGTTATAGATACAACGAATTTAGTCCTCTCTCTACCTATAAAAGACACATTCAGCATCCCCATCACATGCACTGTATAGTTAAAGAGTAAAGAGGGTCAAGAGAAAGAAACCAATTCTATAAGAATTAAGGGCCTGTTTGGTTTAGAGGAGTTTTGAGTGATATGATCCAAAACTCATAATTGAGTTATCAAAACACATGGGACCCATACAAATTTTTTTGTTTAACTTGATTTTCACATTGTGTTTCCATCACTCAAAACTCACACATTTTGAGTTAAAGTGATGGAAACACAAAACAAGAATCCGGCGTTTTTAAAAACTGAGATACATAACTCAATGGCACCATTGTAAATTTTTGAACTCTGTGGAGCCCACAGCTTCTGTGTTGTCATGTCAACTCAAAGCTATTACCATTACAAATTCAAGGCGAAGACCATTTCTCTTTCTCACTTCCCTCAAAATATTTCAGCAAAAAACTTCCCCCCTTTCTCACTTCCCTCTCCCCATTTTCCTTTTCTCTTCTCTTCGGATCGGCTAATGGTGATGGTGGTGGTATAGGCTGCAAATGGGTTTTGCGTAGGGGTTGTGGCTGCGTCTGGTGTTGGTGTGGAGGAGGCTTGAAGGAGACGACAATCGTGGGAGGTGGATCGTTGTTGGCTAGGTTTTAATTCCTAGGTCATTTCGGTCATGGATGGCCCTGGGTCATGGATCGTGGAGGCTGATTTTGGCTGAATTGGGTTTGAATCGATGTTGGCTAGGTTTGAATCTATGGTGGGTCTTGCTTTGGTGTGAGTTTTGCTTCGATGTTGGTTTTGCTTCGATTGGTTATTGGTTGGGTTTGAATCGGTGATGGATTTTGCTTTGGTGTGGGTTTTGCTTCTATTGGGTGTTGGCTGGGTTTTTCTTCGATTGCTTCGATGGGTTTTGCTTCGGTGTTGGCAATGGTGGTTCGGTGGTGGCTAGTGTTGGTTCAATGGTGGGTTTGTGGTTCAGTGGTGGCTGATGTTTCAGTGGTGGTAGTGGGTGGTTCCATGGTGACTCAGTGGGAGAAGTAAAGCAGAAGAAGTTTTTTGGTTAGTGAGACGCGGGTAGCAACAGTAGGCAACACTCAGTAGTGTCAATGGTGGGGTCCACGGTTTTGGGGAAAAGTTGTTGAGATATGTAACTGAGAACTGAGTTCAAACATGTGTTTTATAATTTTTGAGTGATGGTGAGGTTTGAGTAGGGAGTTATGATTTTTGGGTTTGAGTTATGGGTTTTGAAAATTGAGTTATGAAAACTCAGCTACCTCTTAACCAAACGGGCCCTAAGTGTCTTTCAAACTAACCTGATCATAAGAAAAACTGTAATGGATCAAGGTAAGATTTATAATTAATTTGTGTAGTTGTGAAATCATGATAATTCAAAATCCAAAAATATTATTTTATGGTTGTATTTAATCTAACAACATAAAGAAAACATTTACAATTTTCACCAACGAGGGAAAATAGTGGTGATACCATGCATAGAATTATGATTAATGTAAACGAATTCCGCAACAATAAATAGAAGCAAGAATTTAAAGCAAAATTTGTCAACAAGGTGCTGTTGTCACTAACTAGAAAGTGGCATAGTTTTACTCTTAGAGACCAAGAAAAGATGATACATTAATAGAAAGAGGAGTAACTGAAAGTCATATTGAAAAAATTAATCCTTTCATGAGAACCACACTTTATGAGTTGGTGAAACTATTTAAAGGCAAGAAAACACTAAAGAAATAAGCGAGTGTTCATATTGAATTTTGAATCAAGGTACAAGCCATGATTGATTGTGAAGGGATTTGGTTAGAAAAAGAAAAACGATATTGATTTTAAGAGATTGTTCTCACCCGTGATAAAAATAGAGATTGATTTTTTATTGCCATTTGTTTTAGAATTGTTTTGAGTTAATTTGGCTGGCAAGTTTGAATTTGAATATTGAAAAGTTTGATGTGAAAAATGCTTTCCTCTATGGTGACTTAGAAGAAGAAATTTGCATGAAGCAACTGGAAGGTTTCAAGGTTAAACACAGAGCATATGCTATGTGAGTTGAAAAAGAGTTTATAGGGACTCAAGTAAGCACAGAGATCCAAGATAGTGGTGTAAGAATTTGATTACTTTATGGTTGAGGATAGGTATACCGGGACTACTTTTTATCCTTGTGTTTTGTAAAGAAATTTTCTGGTGGGTTGATCGTGCTCTTACTTTATGTGGATGACATGTTAATTGTTGAAAATAATGAAATTGACATATTAGGGGAGTTCTAAAGTTTGAAAATCAGTTAACTTGCAATCTCAGTCGATACTCAGTCAAGTAAAATTGCGAACTTGAGAGAAATCTATTTCTTCTTTTCTTTGTTGTAATCATCCAATTAACCCTCTCATATAATATCCCAAAACCCACAAAATAAAACACCGAATTCTCAAATTGGAGAGCTAGATAGATACCACTTTCCTTTAGGAGAAAAACTCACTGTAGTATATAGTTACCTTTACCCTTTCAAATTGTTAACTTTTTTAGACGAGTCCTAATCCTTAAACACAGAAAACTTGAGTGTTCTTGATTAATGCTTAGTGCTAAGAATCATTAGAGCAATCTCTAAATTTTCAAGAGGTCTTGGAGTGGCCAAGGAGACTTGGTCTTGCGGCTCAATGTGTGAAACCAATGGCTAGCGAGGAGAGAAGATTGGTGTAATCAATTGCAGGCAATGAAGAGATTTTTGCTCAGTTTAAGGTTTTTCTCTTTGTAAACACTTCACACTGTTTCGGTGCTTGTGATTGCTGTGAGATTTGCTACTGTGTTTGTGTATCTATGCATATATAAATTGGCTAATCAAATTAACAATTGTGCTTAAGTTAGTAATTAATTCAAAATTGATATAAACTGTAATTTGGGGTTTGAAAGTGTTAATTCTCATGATCTTATTCATTCATTATTGAGAACTACCAAAGACTATATTTTTAGTTAATGGTGAATACAAAAATGTGAGGTATATATATAGTATGAAACAAAATATTATGTTTTAAATTGTGAATTTTGTAAATGTACCCGTTATAAGATCATAGGGGCATATAAGCCCATATAAAATAAAGAGAGGTGCTACGTTCACAATATTTTTACAACATTTTTACAACAAATCAGATGTGGTTAGTTGTTATTGGTTTAAATTTGAACTTATCACTTAAATTACTTTTCTATCCCACCATTAACAACCTGTAACAACCTACCACATAGGATTTGTTGTATAAATGTTGTAAAAATATTGTGAATATAGCATTTTCCTAAAATAAATTCCATGCAATTCATACAAGAAATGAAGAAAGGCCATAATCAACAACTTATAGAGATAAGTGAAGATACAGAATAGACTGTCCTCAATCGAGAAAGGAACAAAGACCCATCTTGGTCCCCGGAATGCACCAATAGGACTATGCCGACTTCTAGATCATATCATCTAGTTCAGTTGCTGGCAATCCCATATTGGCCGTTGATTCACCAATAAAGTTATGCCGACTGCATATCCTGATCAAGATCAAAGAACGCTGAAGACTTTTTAAGTCCCAAGGCCATATGTATATATACATATAGGATCATCATTATTCATGATCAACATCAACATGTTTTCATTGGCATATATATATATATATATATATATATATATATGTGTGTGTGTGTGGGGTTGTAATGGTTAAAGTTTGACCATTCAGGGGACGGTGATGTAGGGTTTTAATTGGTCAGGAGGAACAGTGGAGTGTAGGAGCCTTAGAGATTTGCGGCGTCGACAATGTCATTGACATATCTTCCCAACTTGTTCAAGGAAATTGCACGTGGTACTATTTCTGGTATCTAGTTCTAAGCTATCTTTGTGGCCGACGCTTTTTTAGCTTTTGCATCCCCTTCTGTCCGCTCCTAGCTACACGCCTAAAGTCTTACAAGAATTGAACTTTGGCAAAAAGAAAAAGGGTGCAAAAAAAAAAAAAAAAAAAAAAAGAGACAAATTGAAGTGCTGCATTCATTGTACAATTTTCCAAGTGTACTGTACAACCCCTTTTGATTAGACGAATTATCTTATCATATATATATGCAACCACTTTTTAATTTGTGTTGATGAGACATTGTAAAATATTGATCAATGAATATTTTATAGTTTCTCCTTTTTATTTTTCTTTTTTTAATACTATATTTTAAAAGTTCTGGTAGTGTGTTAAATTCTGGAATAGTTTTGGTAGGGTTACAATTTTATAGTTCTTTTTTCCTTTATTTCCGGGATGAATTTTTATTCTAGAGCACTATTACATATAGACGTGGCAAAATGAGCGAGTCAGATCGAGTCAATCAGGTCGCGGGTCAAAACGGGTCATTTTTAAGATCATCAATCGGGTCGCAGGTTGAGTCGGGTCAAGTTGACTCGTATTTTTCAAACAAGTTTTTTTTTTTTTTGAAATATATACAATTTGTCAATTGTTTATGAGTTCCTTAACTGTGATTAGATTCTCACTGGTGATACTATTACTACTTACTAATTACCACTAAACACTTGATACCCAAATTTGGTGCAACTCTTGTTCCAGCTTTCTAGAAGCTAATCTTGGTATAATCTTAGATCGATTTAAAGTAAGAAGAGAAAATGAAAGTGACAAGTAAAGAATGAAAAACTATAATGAAGTACATAACATATTACGTAAAGAAGAATAAGTAAATATTTTATAAGAATTACACCTTAATCTCAATCTACTCAACGTAGGTAGATGTGGAAAAATGGGCAAGTTAGGTAGGGTTCGGGTTGGGTCAATCGGGTCGCGGATCAAAACAGGTCATTTTTAAACAGGTCAATCTGGTTGCGAGTCAATCGGATCGGGTTAGAAAATTCTAACCCGTTTTGCCATGTCTAATTACGTACACATAAAAAATTAACAACAATTTTTTATAACAGTTGAGTCAACAAGTTAGTATTGGTTATCATCTAACTCTACCAATAGCATCACTTTTTTTACATATTACTAACAATCTGCTACATCAATTATGAGTCGGGAAATTCCCATCGTCCTAAGGATGCAATGGACGACCAAAGCACCATAAAGAGGGCATTCAATTTAGGAGCTGTTACGATTAGACGAACCAAAAGACATAACAGCTTAGGAGTCTCCATATCACTACATTAACCACTAGAAACGTTACACAAACAAGAAATTAAGCCACCATTTAAGGCCTTCAACAACTAGAAAGGTAAAAAAATATATAAACCACATTAGACCTAGAACAAAGGTATAGATACACCATACCACTATGAATACATAGATATTTTTCTCTCTAAATCATCTTACTTTACCATCAGAGGTTCATTGGCTGGCAGCACACTAACGGTGACCTATGCGATTCCCTCTCTATTTCTTGCAAGGATACTTCGTTGACCCTTTCTGTTCTGTCTAGATGACATTGTGAACACAACGAAAATAGAGTCGCCACCTAGTTTTTGCAATGGCCTAGGAACCATATATATAACGTCCTTTCAAGGAAGGACCATTGATCTTACTACTAGAGATATGGGTTCGGAGTTTAGGTATGTTCCTAGGAAGATGTTAGGCACCCAAGACCGCCCAACCCTAAGGTTGGTCTCCCATCATTGTATCTTACGTCTTAAACTCGATAAAATCATGTCAATACTTGTATTCTAACTCACGCACACACTAGGATACATCTAAGCATACCACATGGCATCATCATCCCAAAACACATATATATCCATCCATAAAGTATAAGAAACCAAACCACACATATAAGACCCTAGCATTCATCTAATATACAAAAACCCTATCAAAGCATACATGTAATCATGATTCATCTCATCACCTCATCCGAACATTCATCTAGCATGGTATTGCATCATATTCAAGGCAACAACATGTATAGTCAAATCAAGGCAGAAGCATAAGAAAATATCCAAGCAACATGTGATTCACCCATACATTCACATTCTTTTCTAACACTGAAAAAGATCATATCACAAATGCATGAACATTTCCAATGCATGACTTACCTCTTACTTACCTTGCAGCAACCCAGCACCTATGGCATTTATGCATGAGCATGTGAATGCAAGTTCATGTCATCCAAGCAAGGAAAACACTTGAAAAACCCTAATTCTAACATGTGATTGCAAACCAAGCAATTAAACATGTGAAACAAGGCATTGGAAGCATAAAAGCATGGAAAAAATGTTAGGATGTGTACCCTTAAATCCTATTGTATGATGTTATGTATGACATTATGTATGACTTAATGTTGTGTTTAATAAAGTTTTTTTATTATTATCTAAAATAATGAGAACATGAATACTAGGACATTATCATATAGTCCATGAGATGCATAGTATGTGATTTATATGAAAAGTCACAGAAGATATAAATCACAAGTTCTTTGTAAATTCAGAATTTATAGTTCGTAGTCGGTGAAGAAATTAGGCATTTCATCTACGAAGACTATAACGTATCAACCGAGATAATTTGTCTTGATCATGGAAGTAGAGACTTCTAGTTGATATGTTGATATTTTTTAAGAGTTAAGACATATTGAAGTGGACCGTTGTGAGATTTATTATTCTCCTAATGACTGTCAAATGAATAATAAATCTCACGACTTCTATTTGCATGAATTCTTAATCCTGAGAGAATAATGAACTTGATCATGAGGTGTAAGTTGCTTTGATATATCAGGAGTGAGATCTAAAGTAACAGTCAAAATCTCAGTATGTTGGACAGCCACATTTAGTGTTGATGGAACATATATTCTCAAGATAAAATTCATAATCTTTTAACGAAGATATAAAATATTCCCTTGAGATAAGTTTAATGGGTTAGTTATTTAGAGAGTTAGGCTTAACCACTTTGATAAGAAATCACTAAAGTATATATTTATGAAATTGGATTTCATAAATATATAATGAATAACTTTAAAGGATTATACCGGGTACTCAAGGATAAGATGTAATAATTTTCAAAGTGGCAGTCTATATTCATGACTTTGTATTACTACGAATATTTTATGAATGGGTTGCATGTACAATAAAGTCTTGGGATATAATTTATAAATAAGGCCTAGAGTGCAACTATATTTATATAGTGGTATTAAATATAATTAATGGTAACTTTGGACTTGTCAAGAGTTGACAGAAAAGCCCAAGGCTCATTGGACCTAGTGTCTTATTGGTCCCTTTTGGTCCCACTCCAGCCACACATTAAAGCCCAATTGGAAAGGTCCAATAGGCCAGCCCAATTAAATTATCAGTTAGTTATAAAGGGAGATACATACATAATTTTTTTATATAAGCCTAGAGAAAAAGAAAAAGAGAGAGAGTGAGGCACACTTTTATTCTCCCTTAGAAACTGATTAAGAGACCACACATCTTAGGCGTAAAGTGGAATTGGAGTGAAGATTAAAAGTGTTTCCAAGTGCTTCTAATCTTTGTTTTGAATTTCTCTACACCAAAGTACGCTATCTTGTTCTTAAATTCTGAAATTTGCATAATGCATGTTATCAATCATGAATGAAATAGATCCAATTTTGTTGCTTCCGCTGTATGTTTTGTATGAGATACAAAACTAGATTTTCCAACAAAAAAGGCTAAACAAACAAACATGTGAAATCATAAGCAAAATAAGGAAATGAAAATTAGGATTTCTAGGCAATGATTTGTGCACGCAAGAACGAGCCTACATACACATAATCAAGCCTGTGTACACTGGCAAGATTATGCGTACATAGGTTTGTGCCCAGAAACCCTAAGATCACAAAAATGGGGCAGAACCTCAAAACAGAAATTCTAACATCCTAACACACATTTAAAACACATAAACATATAACCTAAGCTAGATAAACATGTTAAAGATATTATAACAAGGAAATAAATCAAACAAAAGATTAAAGTGCAAAAAAGAAAGAAAAGAAAGAGAAAGTTTTTAAAGCTAATGCCTCAAAGAAAAGCTCTTCAAGCTTGATTTTTTACAGTCCACCTTAGTCAAATCTATTCATAAACCAATAAGAAAGTGATTAGCAACATTAAACTAAAAGGATTAGGGTCAGAAAATGTCATAATCAAACAAAATTGACTTGAGGGTGCTTCGTGAAAAATCTCCCTTTTGATTCACTATTTCCTAGTGAATCTTGTATTTTTCCCATGGGATTTTTGTGTTTTTTGAAAATATACCGTATAAGGCTTTTTATAGTGGAAAAAATGCGGTTTGGAATGGCTCCAAGACTAATAGGTCAAAAACGTATTGACCCCTTTGGCAAATTAATTAATTAATTATCCAAGTTAATTAATTAAGTCAATTTAACATACAATAGCGTGGTAGCACAAACAAATCACCAATTAAACTGAATGCAGTGGAAAATAAATTTAACATAGCGATTTGTTTACGAATAGAGAAAACCTCTGTGGCAAAACCCCACCTGGTGAATTTAAGGTCACTACTCCCGAGAATCCACTATTATAAAAACAAGCAGTTACAAGTAAAAGGAATCCCAGTATCTAATACCAATCTACAGTTGAACCCTTGCCCCAATACCCAATTAGACTTGTATTGTAGCGACAAATTCTCCATTCAATGCATGAATCTCAGTACGTGACTAACCAATGATACACGGATTCTAGTACATGGCTAGATCCTTTGCACGAATCTCAGTACGTGTCTCACTCACCAACTTGAGGAAGATATTGGTTGCAAAGTTCTTCAGTTCATCAACACGAAGATTAAGAAACTCATTGGTCACAAAACTCTTGGCGCAAAGACGCAGTATCTTCTACAAAGAGAATGATGAACTAGAGCAATTTTTGTCTTCAGTCACAATATGCGTGTAACAACAAGTGCAACAACCTTTGCATCCGTTGACCTTTGCATCCCTTGTGACAGCTTTTAAAATAATCCTTATATATGTCTAGGGTTGTGAGAAAAGAAACCCTACACAAATACTCAAGAATATGCATGTAATCAGATCTGAAAAGTTTGATTTAGTAATTCTCGACAGATATAGCTTATGTCGAGCTTCAACATTAAATCTCAATAGATAGACTTTTGTCGAAACATCTGTTGAGCTTTAATGAACAACACTTCTTCACTTGTTTCTTGGATAGATTTGCATGGTTTTAACACTTGACTTGAACAACATGTTTCTTGAAGTCTTAAACCATCCTAGATTTACCCAACTACAAGTAAAGTGTGTTTTGTTAAAAAAAATTAGCTAATTACATCAAATATGTCCCTAACACAGACAATGTGGGATTCATTTCAAACCTCAGTCATTTTTGCAAAAAACTTGCATTTTTATGTCTCTGAAACCCTAGCTACGTACGCATTCTTTGGCCCACGTACTCAAGCTGCTGCCCACGTACATGGCCAAAGGCCACTTTGGTCATTTTATTTCCAAAAATAGATTTTTGCTCATTTAAAATGTTATACTTTCCATTTTAACACTCCTCAAGTTAATTTTATATCTAATTGCACTCTAAACTAGCCTTGGGCCTTATAGTTTAGGCATCATTGAGGAACGGAGGCCCGAGTCATAAGGAGTACAAAATGTTGTGTCTACAGATGCCCCTCTTTTGATTCGTGAGCTTTGTTGATGGAATCGAAAGGATAAGAGACAACATTTTGTTTCGATGTACGGCTTGGGCCCAACCTATGCAAATGACACACATCACACATACATGGGGCAAGGTCCAACTCTGGAGAGCTGCGTGGGATTTGTATGTCTGAAATCCCACCTTTGTTGCTTAGGAAATGAACAACAATCGGTTCACTATCCCAGAACCTATTTTGCCACTTTCAAGCGAATGGAGAGTGACTCACTATCCTAGAGTCACTTAAAATGAAAAAATAAAAATCAAACAAGGGTGCTCTTTGAGCTAACCCAACAAACAATAAAAGTATACAGTCTCTATGGTGTCCATCCGAGGCTTTTGCCTCAAACTTCTTCAGGTGACTCGCTCTTCTTGTCTTTTTCACTTCTTTCTCTACCTTTTTTGGTGAGGCTCTTGCCTCGCTTTGACCTTGGTCTCTTTCTCTATCTCTAGCTCTACCTTTTCTACCATGCCTGCATGTTCAATTCCCCGAAGATATGCGCACGAGTAGTCTTGATTGTTGTATCCACTAGGGTGGTGAAAAGTCACTGAGGAGTAGGTATGTATGGGGAGGAATCTTCTGCCTCTTTAATGAATTACTTGAGGATGAGAAACTTGTTGAGGAGTAATAGGAATGAACTTGCTGAGGAGTAGTGTAACTTTTGTAGATGTGTGATCCACTAGGGAAAAATCTTCTGCTTCTTTCAAGGTATGCTGAGGACTTTAAGGAAGAATCTTTTACTTCCACACTGGGATACTTTAGGTGTACTTGATCCACTAGGGAAGAATCTTTTACTTCCTTAGAATTTTTTAAGTATACTTAGATCCATCGGGGAAGAATCTTCTACCTCCTCTATAAGGATGATGTTCTAGATATGCTTGATTCACTGAGGTAAGAATTTTCTGCTTCCTTACTAGGGATAGTGCTCTTGAGTTTATGTGATCTGCTAGAAATGATTTTGGGATGTACGTGCTTCATTGGGGGAAGTGTCTTTTGCTTCCTTTACTGCTCATTAGGGGTCTTTGATGACTTTGTGCCCAATTTGGGCAATCTTGGGATGTTTTTCCTTTTTTAAAAAAATAAATAAATAAATAAAATTTGTTATTGTTCATGACTAAACTACATGTAGTTTAGTGGGAAGGCCTAAACTACACGTAGTTTAGCCATTAGGTGTGTTCCCACCTCTTCATTTTTCCCAACAGTTACCAACTGTTTCTTTTTCTTCTTCATTCTCTTTATCTCCCTCATCTCTTCCCATTCTTCATAACTCTTCAACTTCCCTTTTTTTTTTCTCTAAAAAAACTTCCCTCTTCTCCATTTTCCCTACATCATCTAATTTGCCCATTCTCTCGAAACTCCGTCATTCTCTCACTTTCTCTCTAGACTCTTTTCATCTCCTCCAATGGCACCCAAGGCCAAAAAGACTTCCTACTTCCTTTCCTTTGATGCATTTCTCCTCACTCGCTAGAGTGGTGCAATGAGATTAATGGAGCCCCCTTCATTGACATTCAGGCTAGAGAATCACATCCTTATGGTTGAATCTATAAGTTTTTCAAACTTTTCCCATTTTCAAGTTTCTCTTTGATCTTCCATTTTAATGTGAGTTTGCCATGTAAATGCTTGAATTTTGTTGTGGAATGGGTTTATATGAAAACCTAACACATTAGGAGAGGTAGGACCATGTTTAGGATTTATTTTGGATGATGTATGCTTGAAAATATCGAAGGACTCTTTCTATCTGTGCTTCTACGTGTGTGGGCTCGAGCCTGTGTACATAGCTTAGACTTATGAGTATGCAGCTCTATTCTTAAGCCTCTGCGTACGTGGGTTCTAGCCTACTTACGCGGGATCCTATCTACATATATAGACCTTGAGCCACATGTGTGAGACGCTTAGCGGAGGTCTTTATCTACTTATTTTCACTTCTTTTTCAATTGTTTCAATTCTATATGCAATCTTAACACCCCTTTTTGTTATTTTTACCCATGAACATCACGTCATCTTTCTTTTTATCTTTATTCTTTTTTCGTCATTTTCACTTGATTCAAGAATCTAATGTTATCTTCTTCTTTTGTAGTCCTCATCCCCTTATGCTGGTAGGGGAAGCACCAACAAGGTGGTAGAGTGGTATAACATCCTTATTCTCGTAACTAGGGCTTACATCCGAGAAGCGGGCTTCAAGCCTATCCTTGGCCTTCTGCCAGAAATGTCTACAAGTGCTACTTTGGTGCAATGCCTCACTGAGAGGTGGTGGGATACTACTTTTACCTTCCATATTGCTGAGCGGGTGATGACAATGACTCCTTATGACTTCTACCATAGGACCAGCCTTAGCTTCAAAAGGGCCATCATTAATTTGGACATCGTATCGGACATCTAGATGGATCTTAACAAGTTGGGGAGGAAGTACTCCACCAAGAACATCTACTACTTTGACTTGATGTCAGATTACATGCTTCTCCCACAAAGGACTATGGAAGAGCACGTCTAGAGGGCTAGGGCCTTTCTTCTACACTTGTTGGGAGCTTATCTCTTCGCTAATGGTAGGCAAAAGGCGTCCTTAAGGTGGTTGACCCTCTTTCAAGAATTTGCAGATGCACAGAAGGCTAATTGGGGGCAAGCATGTCTTGCCTATCTTTACTCTACCCTCAACACTCTTAGCCGAGGCACCTTGTGGCAGCTTGTGGGGCCTTGGAAGCTCCTTGAGGTTTGTTCTCTTTCCATCTCTTGTATTTTTATTTGTAGCTTATAGTCATGCGAATTGTATCATCTTGCAAACTGTCATCTTGTAAACTGTATCATCTTGTATCTAACCTATGGCTTGTGCTTCCTTTTGCAATGGTGTATTGTTAGATATGGCCTCATAACTTCAAGCACCGATCTAAATTTAAGGGAATTCTCTCAAGTGAGGACCCACCTTGCTAGGTTAACTTCGGATGATGTAAGTTTAAGAGTTCCAGTTTTCATGCTTCTTTATGCATTTCCCTTAGGATACCCTTCTTATAACCTTGTATCATTATAGGTTAACTGGACTCCAAAGGCTGGCCAGACCCTTCTTGCTTCTCCGGATTTGGAAGCTGCTGTCATCATTGCTTTGGAGATTACCTAGCCCTTTGAAGGAGCGGGCTTGAAGGTACTCTACTTGGCGAAGAGGGTGCCTTGTCAACTGGTGGGTAGAAATGGCCCACAGGCACTCCATAACCAATACTGAGTACAACTTATGGGTGAATGACATTCCTTATGCCAAGCGACTCCTTAATAGATTGGATTGTGAGAAATTCAACATCACCCCACCTTATGCCTTCTCTTACTACTCAGTTAAATGCTCAATCTCTACTTCTTCTTTTCCTTTTTCTTTACCTTGTTTGTCATAGCTTCTAATGGTGAAAAACTATAGCAGGAAGAGCCTACTACTGGTGAGTCAATTAATCCTCCACATCTCCCTTGGACGATCTATGCTTACGGCCCTTATGGCTTTGCCCAGAAGCATGTCGTGCCCTGTAATCCTAATGCTATAGGCTATCCTTTTCCTCCAAACACCCAGGTAGTGAGTTCTTCTTACCCTTAGTTCTTTTTTCTTCTTACTGTCTCTCTTTTTTTTCTAGTCACTAACCCTCCTTTCTTCAAACTATAGCCCACCATCCAAAAGCATAAGGAGTTGGCATGGTTAGTTGGGAATATCAAGCTAGAGATGACCAACTATTCAAGGAGCCTATGCACCGAAAGGGGCGGCCTACCCAAGCGATGGTGGTGACGATGATGGTAGTGATAAGGAGGATTCGGAGGCAACTCCTAGCTATTAACCAAGGAAGAGGTGATGTTTAGTGCCCTTAAATCCTATTGTATGATACTATGTATGATATTATGTATGACATTATGAATGACATTATGTATAACTTAGTGTTGTAATGAATAAAGTTGTTTTATTATAATCTAAAATAATAGTAACATGAATATTGGACATTATCAGATAGTCCATGAGATGCATAGTATGTGATTTATGTGAAAAGTCACAGAAGATATAAATCACAAGTTCTTTGTAAACTCAGAATTTAAGTTCGTAGTCAGTGATGAAATTGGACATTTCATCTGCGAAGACTATAACATATCAATTAAGATGATTTATCTTGATCATGGAAGTGAAAACTTCTATTTGGTATGTTGATATGTTTTAAGAGTTAAAACATATTGAACTGGACCGCTATGAGATTTATTATTCTCCTAACGATTGACAAATGGATAATAAATCTCACGACTTCTATTTACATAAACTCTTAATCCTGAGAGGATAATGGACTTGATCATGAAGTGTAGGTTGCTTTGATATATCAGAAGTGAGATCTAAAGGCATGGTCAAAACCTCAGTATGTTGGACAGCCACATTTAGTGTTAATGGAACATATATTCTCAAGATAGAATTCATAATCTCTTAACGGAGATATAAAATATTCCCTTGAGATAAGTTTAATAGATTCAGTTATTTAGAGAGTTAGGCCTAACCACTTTGATAAGAAGTTGCTAAAGTATATATTTATGAAATTGGATTTCATAAATATATGATGAATAACTTTAAAGGATTAAACCAAGTACTCAGGGATTAAGATTTAGTAATCTACAAAGTGGCAGTCTACATTAATGACTTTGTATTACTACGAATATTTTATGAAGCAGTTGCATGTACAATAAAGTCTTGGGATATAATTTATAAATAAGGTCTAGAGTGCAACTATATTTATATAGTGGTATTAAATATAGCTAATGGTAACTTTGGACTTGTCAAGAGTTGACAGAAAAGCCCAAAGCCCATTGGAGCTAGTGTCTTATTTGTTCCCTTTTGGTCCTCACTCCAAGCCACACACTAAAACCCAATTAGAAAAACCCAAAAGGCTAGCCCAATTATATAATCAGTTATAAGGAGAGAAACATATAGAATTTTAAATGAGAGACAAGAACATGACATGGTGTGTATGTGAGCATGAGACACTTTTTTATTCTTCCTTTGAAAACTGATTGAGAGACCACACTTCTTGGGCGTAAAGTGGAATTAGAGTGAAGATTAAAATTGTTCCCGAGTACTTTTGATTTTTGTTTTGAATTTCACCGCATCAAGGTGTGCTCTCTTGTTCTTGAATTTTGAAACTTGCATAGTACATGTTAACAATTGCAAATGTAATAGATCCGTTAATTTTCCACTACGTATGTTTTGTATGAGATACGAACATGTATTTAACCATCATGTGACACAATTGATTACCTATAGTCAAGACACATACAACACACATATTTCTTTCTTTTTGTTGCTTTTATTGTTTTTTATTTCCTTTAGCAAACATTTGAATTTAATTTAAGGCAAATGGTTGTACTTAAGAATATCTTTTTACATTCACGCTTTTAATCGGGACTAGTACTTAATTTACAAGATATATGGTAAATTGTATGTTTTCATACAACATTGCTTCTTTGATGCTTGAAGTCTTGTACTTGAAATATGCCTTGAATGATTCTTTAGGTCATAGGAACCCTATGTATGGCTTGGTGTGGAAAAACCACGCTTAAAACAGGGGAGAATGAGTTTCTACCAAGCGTTATGTGTACTTAAGGATGGGCCTGCGTACATAGCTTTGACTTCACGTACTCAGGGTTGACCTTGCGTACGTGGACCGCAAATTAGAGGAAACCCTAACCGCCTTAATTAAGTATAATAGTAGTCGTTTGAGTCCCAAAACCCTCACCAACGTATTTTCAACTCAAAGAGCACCTTTCTGAGGTCTCCCAATGGAAAAAAAAGCTCCCCACTTGATGTCTCGGCTTGGATTAGGGGATTTGTTCTTGATTTCAAAGATTCATTCACCCCCTATGGTCTCTCTTGTGTCTTTCCATACCATCAAATAAGGGTGGATGAACCTCTTCTTTTGCTGCCAACTATTTGGTCCCTACACGACATGTTTTCCACTTCAATGGAGTAGAACTATGCCCCACTATTGAAGAATTTGGTGCCATCATAGGTGAACTGGAGATTGACGATCTCATCTTCCCTACTACAGGTGGGGTTCTCCATTCTTTGCTACAAGTTGTATTGGGCATCCCTCTTGCTACAACAAATAGGTGGTGAGTCTTTGGCAAATTCAACCTTAGCTTGGTTTTTGCACACTGTTCCTGTTGGTAAATCTAGTTTTACATCTCATACAAAACATAAAGCAGAAGCAACAAACACGGATCTACTTCATTCATGAGAGATAACATGTAACCTTGAATTCTAGAACAAGGAATAGAAAGCGTACCTTGATGCAGTAAAATTCAAAAACAAGACTTGAGAATACCTCTAATCAACATCCCAATTCCACAAGGTGCCTGAGAAGAGTAGTCTCTCAATCAATCTTTACGTACATTGATTCTCAAAGAAAAATTCTTTTTAAAAGATGTTATTTTTCTTCTTCTTATTGTAGAGAAAAACTGTTTTTTTTTTTTTTTCATCGTACGTACATTCTAACTACTCTTGGTAGTTACTTTATTTAATAACTCTTATTAAATTAAAACTGATTATCTAATTGCGTCAGCCTTTTAGGTTTGCCCAATTGGGTTTTAGTTTGTGGCTTGACATGGGACTAAAAGGAACAAATAAGACTCTAACTCCAATGGGCCTTAGGCTTATCTCTCAACTCTTGACAAATTTAAAGTTACCATTAATTATATTTAATACCACTATATAAATATAATTGCACTCTAGGCCTTATTAATAAATTATAGCCCAAGACTAATGATATCATTTGACTTCTCCTTGAAATATCCATAGTGAACAAAGTCATAATGAACTGTCACTTTGTAAACAACTCTTTTATCCTTAAGTACCCGGTTTAATCCTTTAGTTATTCATATTTATTGAAATTTGATTTCAATTAATATAAAATTTCTTAACTCTTAACTAAAGTGGGCACCCTAAGTAACCAGTTCCCATTAAACTTATCTCAATGGGATATTTCGTGTCTCTATAAAAAAAGATTATGGAATCCATCTTGAGAATATGTGTTCTCTCAACACTATGTGGGGTTACCTAACATATTGAGGTTTTGACCATCAATATTAGATCTCACTCTTGATATATCTAAGTAACCTACTTTTCATGATCTAGTTCATTATCCTCTCAGGATTAAGAGTCTATGAAATTAGAAGTCATGAAATCATTCGGGTGACAGTTGTTGATTGAATAATTAATCTCACAATAGTCAAGTTCAATATGTCTTAACACTTAAGACACATCAACACATCAACTAGAAGTCTCCACTTCCATGATCAAGACAAACCATATTAGTTGATGTGTTATAGTCTTGGCAAATGAAACGCATAATTTCATCACTGACTACAAACTACGTTTTGAGTTTACAAAGTACTTGTGATTTATATATTCTGTAACTAAATCACATACTACACATATCAAGGACTACGATAAATGTCTCACTAGTTCATTTACAAATAGTCTCATATAATTAAACAATTTAATTATTTATGACATGCCAATAAATTGGATTTTAGGGCATAAACCCCAACATTTCCTACTTGGCCATTCCCATGGGTGAGAGGCCAAGTTCATACTTTCTTCATGCCTTTTACTTATGTGCTCTTGCAAGGTACTTCTTGGTCCAAAGGTCATATTGTATAGACCTCCGGATGTGCATGGTGGTTTATGAGCTAAAGAGAGGTAAACGGATGGGCTTGATCTTGGCAGAAACCCTCAACAATTTGGATGTCTATCATAGGAAGGAAGCAAGCTCCTTTGCGGGAAGTCCTCTTCTTCTTTAGGTATAATCCCTAACTTTTGCCTAGGTTCTCAACCTAACAGGATTCCTCTAATTTTGCATGGATTGCCTTTCAGTTTTCAACCCATCGAGGCACCTTATATCATCTTTCATTATTATTTATATTTTTTTCACTCATGCTATCTCTTTTTCTTTTTACTTTTCTATCTCTTCTTTCTTTCTTTCTTTGTGCTTTCCATCTTTTTTTTTCACCCTCCTCTCTCTTTTCTTTTCTTTTTCTTTTTAAATATGGCTACAAGTGAAGCTTTGATTGCTTCAACCTCCCACCGTACCCCCCAACACATACCTCCCTAGGTATTTTAGGGACTACTGGCTTCTTCAAAATGACATGAGCTTTGAAGTGTACATGGAGCTTATGGGTCACATCAAGGAGACCGATATTCAGTGGGTCGTGGAATGGTGGCACATCTCAAGCATGGTTCACAGTTGTTGCAAGGACTAATGTGTGCCTTTAATTGGACTTCATTCTGCTCATACTACTCCACTTTTCATATCTCAAGGTAGTTTGGGGAATGTCAAGAAGCTCCCAAAGATGAAGGTGTCTTACACACCGAGGTGTTCACCAATAGGATTTTGGGTAGGCTTTGTGAGGCTTGGCCACGCCGTAGGGTGACTTAAGGCATTGTTCCTCCTCGATACATCTATCCCACTGCAAGGTACAAGCAATGGTTGGAGGATGACATGAAATAGATTCTGAGGGATGAGAAAGCTTACATGAAGACTAGCAAGAAAGTGAGGGTTAAGTGACGACCTTGATATGCCTCATATTTTACTTTATTGCATTTTATGATTCTGATGTTTTTGTTTTCAAATTTAATGAAGGATTGGAATGTTCCAAATCTCCTATGAAAGCAATCTTATTACCTTTTAATTTGAGCAATAAGAGAATTTTCTTTTCTTTTTCCTTTACCATGTAATTTTTTCCCATGACGTCCCTTCAGGAATTTTCGTGATGCCCATGGTGGCATGGTCTTTTCCCCTAACTTTTGCCTAGACCGCCCTTTCAAGTTTTTAATCTAGCGAAGTTCTTTAATCTTAATTTTTTCCTAGGCTACCCATTTAGGTTTTCAACCTAGCAGGCTTTTTCTCTTTTCTTTTTTCTTTAAATGTTGTATTTTTGGAGTCTATCCATGTTAATTGGGTGAAGCATCTCTTCTCCATCCAAATATGTGATCCTCATAACGGCTCCAAACATGATCTTCTTAACAATAAAAGGTCCAAACCACCTTGGCTTCATCTTTCCTCTAGGATCAAAAGTCTCATCTCTAAGCACCTTTAGGACCAAGTCCCCTTCTTTAAGGTTTCTTGGTTTTACTTTCTTGTTGAACACTCTAGCAATTCTTTTTTGGTACCCTTGTGCATGATATTGTGTCCTAGCCCTCTTCTCATCTATCAAAACCAATTGTTCATATCTTGCCTTAGCCCAATCCTCTTCTAGGACCTTGGTTTACACCAATACACTCAAAGATTGTATCACCACCTCAATAAGAAGAATTGCCTCACTATCATAAACCAAAGAGTAAGGTATTACCCCAGTTGATGCACAGATAGAAGTTCTATAACCCCATAAGGCAAACGGAAGCTTCTTAGCCCAATCTTTGTATGTCACTACCATCTTGGCTAGAATGCTCTTCACATTCTTATTGACTGCTTCTACAGCCCCATCAGCTTGTGGTCAATATGGTAAAGACTTGTGATGCTCAATGCTATATTCTTCCATGACTCTCTGAACTTCACCCACTAAGTGGAAACCGTTATCAGAGATGATCTCTTAGGGCACCCCAAACCGACATATGATATTATTTTCTAAGAACCGAGCCATATGCTTAACCTTGAATATGGAGTAGGAGGTTGCCTCCACACACTTAGTGAAATAGTCAATCACCACCAGGATGTATTCATGCCCATTTGAAGCCTTAGGAGCTATCCTTTTGATCACATATACGCCTCAAACCAAGAATGGCCATGGAGAAGTCATGCTATACAACTCACTAGGTGGCATATGGTTCAAGTTGGCATGTGTTTGACAATCATGGCAACTCTTCACATAGTCCAGACAATCTGTCTCCATCATATTCCAATAGTGCCCCATCCTTAGGATTTTTTTGGCTAACATTCTTCCATTAATATAAGGGCCACAAATCTCTTAATGAACTTCTTCCATTACCTTCTCGGCTTCTTCCTTCTTCAAGAAATGAAGGTGTACACCATCATAGGACCTTCTATAAAGTTGTCCTCTGCATATGATGTATTGTATTGCCATCATTCTAATGGAATGACGTTCTCTCTTGTCGGCACCATCCATATATGCCCCTATCTCTAAAAACTTCATGATGCCATAGTACCATGGAACCTCCTCTTCCTTTGTGGTCATTATTGAAGTTTTGGTCTTCCCTTTGTGCAATTCCTCATAACTTTGCTCAATCTCCAAGGTTTGTGTCCATACTCCCTCAGGTATTTCAACCATGGAAGCCAAGGTAGCTAAGGTGTCTGCAAATTGATTTTGAGCTCTAGGGATGATTGTGTACTCAATCTTGTCAAAGTTCTTGGTTAAGTCCTCCAAGTGTTGTTGATAAGGTTTTAAGTGTTCCTTTTTCACCTTTCACGACTTTTGTGCTTGGGCTATAACCAAAGTTGAATCTCTAAATACTTCGGCCTCCTTTACCCACAATTCTCAAAGAGCTTCCATTCTGGCAATACAAGCCTCATATTCAGCCATGTTGTTTGTTGCTCCAAAGTTTAACTTGATTGCCAAATATATATGAGATCCCTCAAGAGTGATCAAGAAAATTCCTATCCCATTCCCATATTGGTTTGCGGCTTTATCAAAGTACATCTTCCATGTCCCTAACTCAATATCCAAAATGTCCCCATCCGAAAAGTCTTCTTTACCATCTTCCCCCTTTATATTATTCTTAGCACAAAAATCTGACACAATGCTCCCTTTGATAGTTTTTCTAACCACATACTTCAAATCGAATTCTACTTCAAATACCTTTTGGCACTCATCATTCCATGAATGTGGTTCATTCTTCCTTAGGAATTTGAAGATGGGCTCAGAAGTGGAGGTAAGCATGGCAATGAATCAACTATTGTATTATAATCGATCCAAGAAACCCCTTATCTCTTTCTCACTTCTGGGTGGAGGAATTTCCAATAAGGTTTTGATCTTTGATGGGTCAACTTCTATCCCTCTATCACTCACTAGGAAGACTAGCAATTTTCTGAAGGTTACTCCAAAGGTACACTTTTGTGGGTTCAATCTTAGCCTATATTCTTTAATCCTCACGAAGAATTTCCTCAAGTTTGTGGTGTGGCTTTCTTTATCCTTGGATTTCACTATTATATCATCAACATACACATTCACCTCATTATGCATCATATCATATAGCAAGGTTGTAGCCATCCTTTGGTAGGTTGCCCTTACATTCTTGAGGCCAAATGGCATCACCGTGTGACAATAGATTCCCCAATTTTGTAGTGAAAGTGATTTTGGTTATATCTTTGGGAGCCATCTTGATTTAGTTTTACCTTGAGAAGCTATCCATGAAAGACATCAAGGCATTTCCTGCCATGTTATCCACTAAGACATCAATGTGAGGGAGGGGAAAGTCATTCTTAGGGCATGCCTTGTTCAAGTTCCTAAAATCCACACACATCATCACATTCCCATCCTTCTCAGGTACAGGCACAACATTGGCTATCCATTCGACTTGGTGTACGAGTTTGATGAACCCTACCTTTAATTCCTTAATAACATCCTCCTTGATTTTTACGAGTCATTCAGTCCTCATTCTTCTAACTTTTTTTTTATGGGTACCATGTGATCATGAGTATCAATGTGATGTTGAGCTATCTCGTGGATAATTTCGGGCATATCTTCATAGGGCCATGCAAACACCTCTTCAAATTTCATGAGGAGTTCTTGAAGATCTTTTCTTTTCTTTTTTTCATTTAGAGTTGAGCCAATTTTAATTAAGCGTGGATTTTCATTATTACCCAAATTAGTAGTTTCAAGCATTGGTTCCATAGGTTCAATTTTCTTTTCCAACTGTTTATTAATTTCATTTTCAAATTCATTTGAATCATTTAAGTGAATAATTTCAATGTTATAGGACACATCAAAGTAAACCAAATCAAAATTCATCTTATTGAAAATATTGAAAAATACATTGGAATTTGCATTACAAAAGTTTCCCCCATGTTTTCAGAAAACCCAACCCAAATCCAATTATTAATAGGCCCCACAGCAAGCGTGATGAATTTTGTTTGCTACTTCTTTAAGGTTTGCCACTCCTCTCCTTTCCCTTCTTTAACTCAGTGGACCAGTCCTCCTATTTTTGAGGTTTCCATACATGCATAGCTTTGGTTATGTTATACAAATCCTCACCCTCATTGGGGAAATCTCTTCCCACCTCATCAAAGAACCAGTCGTTGTCATCTTCACTCCAATAGCTTATAACTTCGTCATTTCCTTCATCTTCTTCTTCATTTTAAGTCAGCATGAGGTATTGGTCGTTGTCAGAAGAAGGGTCCATGTCATGTTCAAGCATGAAGCAAGCTAGGATGACTTGAGTCATTCCCACCTTCAAGGTCCATTCTAGCTAACCATGATCTTCCCACGATCCCACGTCTCCCAATTCAAAGAAATCGTTAACATGGGCCCTTTTAAAAGTCCATGGTCAGGAGTACTCTTCAATTGAGGCATAAAGTTAGGTAGAGGTAGGTGGACTTTCCCTTCTGTCATCATGTGGTTGATGTCTTCTTGAGTCAGCTTGCGCCTCCATACACTCGAGCATCTTTTGCACGAGGACCTTTTCAATTGAAGCGTCCATCTTTCCCTCTTAAGGGGTTTTCCCTTTGAATGTCTCACTTTTCATTAGACTTAGATTGGAATGGGGATGTGATGTTTGAAAAAAAGTCCCATCTTCATTAAGTTCATGTCCCAATTAAAGGTTTTTTTAACTTTTTAGATGTTCTTAGAAAATTTTTAAGTTCATTTTAATGAAGGCTCATTTACAATATCACTAACTTCCCTCTCATGGATTTTTGCCCCTTTTTTCATTGGGCTTTAGTCCATTTACAATACAGCTATAATCTTACTCTCATAGGCTTTCATTAAAATGCGCTTAGAAATTATTAACCCTCTGTCTTAAACATGGCCTTACAATATATTTATCACCTTTGGGCTTTTCATTTTTATTCATCCTTTCATCTTTTCTTTTCTTTTTTAAATAGCCCATTGGCTAGAATATATTGTATCCTTCCTCTCAAAGTCCATGAAGTTCTGATCATTTTGGGCCTAGGCATACGACAAGGAGGCCCAAGATTAGGGAAGTTCATGTTGGCTTTGTAGGATTTGAATGCTAAGTCCATATTATATTTGTTGCCTTAGGCCCAAAGTCCTCTTTTTCAAAAGGGTTTTTTTCACTTGGGCCTATGATAACAATTAGGCTATGGTCTTATCAACCTTTCAAGTTAAGATATACCTTTGGATTTAGGGACAAGCCTCTTATATGTGAGAACTTCTTTTCTTTTATCCCAAAACATCTTTAGGGTATACCACAATTTTAGGGTCATCCCTTCCACTTTTACATCTTTTATTTGTTCTTTAGAATTAGGTGAACACATGATGTATGGTTGAACAAACAAGAGATATAAAGGGTATCCTTTGTGATAGAGTGCAGGATCTCTCTACTGTGGGTAGACTCCCTAAGGCTAAAGGGATAGATAAGTAGGGTACTCACAACTTTATGGGCTATGATTCCAACCGAGGGTCTAAGTGGACCCCATAGTGGATTAGTAGCAAACCTTTAACGTACTTAAAGCCAATTATATGCGATAGCACCAATTGTGAGTTGGTGGGATGAACTCTGCAAGATTTAGGCCCGAAATGGAGCCTTCCATCTTCCCACTCATCACCAACCCAGGTTAAGGGACAAAAGAAACCAAGTGATGTGTGTGCAAACAAGTATTGAAATAGCTTTTATCAAGGTTAAGAAATAAAACACATAAGAATTAAACTCACTATCTCCAATGAAGTCGCCACTCTGGACACAACGGACATGGAGTCGCCACCTAGTTTTTGCAATGGCCTAGGAACCATATATATAGCGTCCTTTTGAGGAAGGACCATTGATCTTACTACCAAAGATATGGGTTTGGAGTTTAGGTACGCTCTTGGGAAGGTTTTTGGCACCCAAGACCGCCCAACCCTAAGGTTGGTCATCCATCATTGTGTCTTACATCTTAAACTTGATCAAATCATGCTCAATACTTGTATTCTAACTCACACAAGCACTAGCATACATCTAAGCATGCCACATGGCATCATTATCATAAAACACATACTATCCATCCATAAAGCATAAGAAACGAAACCACACATATAAAACCCTAGCATTCATCTAATATACAAAAACCCTATCATAGCATACATCTAATCATGATTCATCTCATCACCTCATCCTAACATACCTCTAGCATGGTATTGCATCATATTCAAGGCAACATGTGATTCATACAAACATTCATATTTATCTAACACCAAAACAAGATCATATAAAAAATATATGGACATTTCCAATGCATGACTTACCTTTTACTTACCTTGTAGCAACTCAACGCCTATGGCATTTATGCGTGAACATGTGAATGCATGTTCATGTCATCTAAGCAAGAAAAACACTTGATAAACCCTAATTCTAACATGTGATAGCAAACCAAGCAATTAAACCTATGAAATAAGGCATTGGAAGCATAAAATCATGGAAAAAGGCTAAACAAACAATCATGTGAAAGCAGAAGCAAAACAATGAAGTGAAAATTAGGGTTTCTGGCCAGCGGCTTACACTCACAAGAATAAGCCTGTGTACGCATAATTAAGCCTGCGTACGCCGGCAAGATTATGCGTACGTAGGTTCATGCTAAAAAAACCCTAAGAACACAAAAACATGGCAGAACCTCAAAATGGAAATTCTAACATCCTAACATGCATTTAAAACACACAAACATATAAAATCTAAGCTAGATAAATACGTTAAAGCATATTATAACAAGGAAATTGTTGGAAAATTTGGTTTTGCATCTCATACAAAACACACAGCGGAAGCAACAATCACAGATCTACTTCATTCATGAGAGATAACATGTAATCTTGAATTCTAGAACAAAGAATAGAAAGCGTACCTTGATGCAGTAAATTCAAAACCAAGACTTGAGAATTCCTTTAATCTTCATCTCAATTCCACGTAGTGCCCAAGAAATGTGGTCTCTCAATCAGTCTTTATGTACGATGATTCTCAAAGAAAAATCCTTCTTCTTCTACTTGTAGGGAAAAACTGTTTTCCTTCTTTTCGTCATACGTACATTCTAACTACCTTGGTAGTTGCTTTATTTAATAACTCTTATTAAATAAAAAACTGATTATCTAATTGTGTTAGCCTTTTGGGCCTACCCAATTGGGCTTTAGTTTATGGCTTGAGATGGGACCAAAGGAAACAAATAAGACTCTAGCTCCAATGGGCCTTGGGCTTTTCTATCAACTTTTGACAAATCCAAAGTTACCATTAATTACATTTAATACCACTATATATATATATAATTGCACTCTAGGCCTTATTAATAAATTATATCCCAAGACTCTAATAATATCATTTAACCCTTCCATGAAATATCCATAGTGAACAAAGTCATAATAAACTGTCACTTTGTAAATAACTATTTTATCCTTGAGTACCCGATTTAATCTTTTAGTTATTCACATTTATCCAATTTCAATAAATATAAGTTTTAGTAACTCCTTACTAAAGTGGGCGCCTGAATAACTAGTTTCCGTTAAACTTATCTCAAGGAGATATTTCGTGTCTCTATAAAAAGAGATTATGGATTCCATCTTGAAAATATATGTTCCCTCAACACTACGTGTGGTTACCCAACATACTGAGGTTTTGACCGTGAATATTAGATTTCACTCTTGATATATCAAAGTAACCTACATTTCATGATCAGGTTCACTATCCTCTCAAGATTGAGAGTCTATGAAATTAGAAGCCATGAGATTAATTATTTAGGTGACAGTTGTTGAATGAATAATTAATCTCACAGTGATCCAATTCAATATGTCTTAACTCTTAAGACACATCAACACATCAACTAGAAGTCTCCACTTCCATGATCAAGACAAATCATCTTAGTTGATATGTTATAGTCTTTGCAGATGAAACGCCCAATTTCATCACCGACTACGAACTACATTTTAAGTTTACAAGGAATTTGTGATTTACATCTTCTGTGATTTTTCACATAAACCACATACAATGCATCTCATGGACTATAATAATGTCCCATTAGTTCATTTATAAATAATCTCATATAATTAAACAATTTAATTATTTATGACATGCCAATAAATTGGATTCTTAGGGCACAAACCCTAACAATCTCCCACTTGCCCTCAAACAATTTATCATATATCCGACACTTATTTCCCTTTAGAATAATTCATAATCACTCTAAGGCAAGGTTTGGAAACAAGTTTCAGCTAAATTTATTGCATAAATTATTTTTTCTACTACTATAAATCACGTACTCATATTTCTTTAGTGAGACAATACTTACGCTTAATGTGTATCTTCACCACCTAGGATGAACACATATCTTGAAGTCCAACTTCATGAATCACAATCAAACTACAACTTAGTATTTGTACAACCAGTAACCATCCAATCCTCACTTTGGTGGACAAGCATATAATCCCTCATTCTCCTAAGATATTTGAGTTTATGCTTTACTCCCACTAAATTAGGTGATCTTAGATTCAATTGATATTTGCTTACCATGCCCACTGCAAAATAGATATTTAGTCTAGTATATAGCATAGCATAAAGACTTCCTATTGATATGGTATAAGGAACCGTCTTTATATAAAGGAACTTCAAACTTGAAAGGAAAGAATCATTTCTTGAAGTATTACATGCCATATTTGGCCAAAATCTAATCTATTGAAGCAGTTTGAGATAGACCCAACTTCCTAATTTCTGAATTTTAACAAAGTTTAATTCTTAGGATGTGACCAATCTTTCCCAAGTACTTTATATCAAACTGGACTAGACAACAAAAATTCCATTGATGACAATAACTCTATATCATTCTAAATGATTAGAATGTCATCAACATACATTAAGAAATTTATTATTCTATATAGATTTTACACACATAAGGCCTTTTAATACTTGATCAAAAATCAAACAACTTGATTTCATGATCAAAGATGATATTTTATGAATCAGATGCTTGCTTTAGTTCATAAATGAACTTTAAGCAATTTGCATACTAAACACTATTGGTTCTTTGCTATGAACAAGTCTAGTTACATCATATAGATGTCTTCCTCAAGATTGCTACTAGAAAGAAGCTTTCTTGATATCCATTGTCATATTTCATCCAAATCAAATATAATGAATAAGAGAATCTAGATAGAGTCAAACTTGACTGTTGGTGAAAAAATCTTTTCATAGTTGAACCACTTCTTTTTGAAAAATTCTTTTCACCACTTGTCTTGACTTTGAAGGTTTGCACCTTCAAATCTATCAATCTCATTTTCTTGTACACATATTTGAAAACAATAGGCTTAATGCCACTAGGCGCCTCTACAAGTTCTAGACTTTAAATAGAAACTTATTCTATTCATATAACCTTGATCCAGTAATCCATATTCATATCATCTATTGCCTTTACATAGGACTGATGATCAAATTTATACCCTTGTGGAATGGCTCCAGAAGTTTATCCTAAAAGTATGAATTTATTTGATAATCCTCCCACTACGATATTGTACCGGTGTAATAGTTATCTACAGAATAATGTCTTGTGGTATATCTAATACAACTATCTCATTTCTAAATGTATTTTAAAGTTGTCTTACAACAAATTCTAACATTTTTCTTCTAGAACAATCTACCTTTAAAAGAGCCCTATTCATCTTTTATATTTGCACTGACTTAAAGAAGTCATTGGAACTTCATTCCTTTACAAAAAGGAGCCCTAGATCTTATTATCCTCTAAAAAGAATTCATAGACTGGGAATATAATAAAATAATGATTCTAAAAGCCCATCTTTCACCAATCTTGAATATCATTTAGATTAATAAAATCTAGACATGAGTGCCAAAACATACAATACCAAAAGATGAAACTTTCTCTTTAAAAAGTAAAACATGTAAATTTCCATCTAGAAAACAATCATGGACAATGCTTAGCTTTACCAAAATGGAAACACTTTTCTTTTGGTCATACTTTTGAGTCTAATTTCCTTTTGGCAACTACTAGGGCAACTAGCTTGTCGAACTACTTGGTATTTTAATTCCTCTTCTTACCACTCTTACCTTCCGGTTTAGGCTAAGAATGTGAATTAAATCATATTCCTTAGCTTTTAGGATGTCTTCTATTGCGTAGAACTCACTCATTAATTCAGATAATATAAAAAGAATTTATTTTCAAAACAATCTGAATTGATCAAATGATTCTAACAAGGACTTGTGGATCATATCCAAATGAGATTAACATTTAATCTCTACATCCAAGAATTCCAATTCATTTTAAAAATAAAATATTTTCATAAAGTGATATAGAATTGGAACTCCTTAAGCCTTTCTTAGGACTCAATATGATTCATACCAAATATCTCATTTAGACTTAATATAAAGTCTAAGTCTAGTACTAACTCTTGCATCTCATGCTGCAGCACGATTGAGATAGAAGCCAATGTAACTTTTTTAGCGTTCCAATGGAGACTATAATCACATCATAAGCTGTCTTCCATAAATGCATCATGTATAGGAAATTATGACAATGCTAAATCAAAACTTAAATATGTACTCCAGCTCCTTTAAGTACCATGTCCAAAATTATTTCTTAGTTAATGTGATTCTATTAAAATAGTAGTTAGAGAACAAAAATTGGTGACAACTTTAATTTGAGACTACAAACTTAATTACAAGGACATTATATTTTGCAACCATAGCCATATAATATGGAACCCAAAAACCATACTTTACTAGGTGCAACTACAACCTAATCCTGCAATTAATATTCCTCAGCATAGAGTGAATACCAACCACTATGATCAGGCGAGAATTACTCTCATTATTAATGCTATCATAGTAACTCTTACCAAACAAAAATAATTTGCCGCTCTTCCTTTAGCCTCTAAGTAATAATAGCAAGAACTCAGCATAGAGGATACTATCAAACTTAGTCTGGTGTACACCATTGCCTAGACCCATGTATAGCCACATAACTCTACCTTTGTAGGATTTGATCTTGTGGTACCATGATGCAAAACACCCTCCGCATGGAACGCAAGGCTCGAGGCCAAGACGAGGTGCTTGCCCCACACCATTATAAACTGGGAAGTTCAATCTTGTAGTGCCATGAAATAAACATCCTCTGCATGGAACGCAAGGCTCGAGACCAAGATGAGATGTTTACCCTACACCACTATGAACCGACAATGGAGGCCATCAGATCCAACCCTTGAATCTCTCCCCACTAGAAATTTTAGAACAAGTGGATTGTATTGAAATCATTGTGATCTTATCACAATTTTAACCCTACACATCAAATGTGTTTAATTGTTTAAATTCAATGTGATCTGACTAAGTCACGTCACAATAGCGTAACGAACATTCACGTAATCACAAAGAAGTTTAACCTTGTAATTCGTGAAGTAAATACCCTCTGCATGGAATGCAAGACTCAAAGTCAAGACAAGGTATCCATTCACATTACAATAAACTTAACAGAAGGGTTATTTCAGCACTCCCACTTGTTATTTGGGTCTTTCTTAAATAATTGTGATCTCATCACAACTAATAACCTTGCACTTGTTAAAGACTCTAATCTCATCAGAATCACTAACTAAAATGGAAGTCCTAAACTATTTAGGATTCCTTAAACTCTAATGGATCAAAAACTAGTTATATAGAACTCTATCCTTAATTTACTAAATAAAAGATTCTAATCTCATTAGAAACTATGTACCTTTTAATTAGAATTTTAATCTCATTAAAACCCTCCAACTAAAATAAATTAAGGACTTTTAATGATAAAATAATTTAGGACTAAGAGTTCTATTTGACTAACATCTTTGATCTCATTAGGTCTTTTAGTTAGATAACGATTAATAAATGTCCTTAATTTTTAAGGACTATAAAATTAACCACATAGCCTTATTTTTTTATCAAAGTTTTAACACTTAGTCAAAAACAAGTGAAAATTCAAAATTCAATGCCTTCAATTGGTTGAAAAGAGTTCTCGATTGATCGAAACTCGCAAAACTAAATTTTTTCAGAATTTTTACGTAACCGTTTTCGACATCTTCATTGTTCTTCCATCAAAAACTCGTTTTTGATTTTATGAATGAAGATTCACAAATCAAACATTAACGTGTTCAAGATTATTATCAAGAACCCTAATAATGCTAGAAACCCTTGAAAACATAATCCTCATCCCATTAGGAATAAATTTCATCAAAGGATTTTTAATCAATAACAAAAATACTTTAATTCTAGCATTAACATACTATTTGATCATAAAAATGTATAATGCAAGGCAAGGAACAATATGATGAATCCTTTTATAAACAATTTACATATGAACGTATATATATTTTATCACCCTTTGTGTTCATATTTAGTGCTTTCCTTGTTTTACATTGTTTAAACATGTTCTGAGTTGAAAAACAAGTGTCAGAATTTTTGGCTACTAATTCTGGCTACGCTCGCGAGTAGCGAGTTTTGGCTACTCGTTTTGGCGATTTGCCCAGTCGCGAAACTCCAGTCACGAGTTTAAGAGTTCATTTATAAACAATCTCATATAATTAAATAATTTAATTGTTTACATGTCAGGAAGGGCATAAAGCCCAACAGTAGCAAGGTTCTGGCTATTCGTTTTGGCGACTCGCCCAGTCGTGAGTTTTGGCTACTCATTTTTGTGACTTGCCCAGTCGTGAGACCCTAGTCGCGAGTTCATCTAGAAGCTTTCGCGACTCACTCGCAAGTCATCTCGTGACTCGCTAGTCACGAAAATGCCTAGAAACAGCCGTTTTTTCTTTTAACCGTTTTTTACGTTTTCAATGAACAAAACACATTCTTAATGATCAAAAATGATGAGATTAAGATTAAAACTTGAATTTCATTGATGTTAAAGTGTTAAAATTCAATTTTACATGGTTAAAATCAAACTTAAACAACATCACAACATCAAAATTAGTTTTAATCAAACAGTAGTTTCAAAACTATAATGTGCAGAAAAATGACTGCAAAATTTTCACAACTATGAAAATAGTTTTATTTGATTCTAAAACTCAATCACATGTTATACAAGCATGATATTGAAGACCGCTCTGATACCAAATGTTGGAAAATCTGGTTTTGCATCTCATACAAAACACACAGCGGAAGCAGCAATCACGGATCTACTTCATTCATAAGAGAAAACACGTAATCTTGAATTCTAGAACAAAGAATAGAAAGCATACCTTGATGCAGTGAAATTCAAAACCAAGACTTGAGAATACCTTTAATTTTCATCTCAATTCCACACAGTGCCCAAGAAGTGTGGTCTCTCAATCAGTCTTTATGTACGATGATTCTCAAAGAAAAATCCTTCTTCTTCTACTTGTAGAGAAAAACTGTTTTCTTTCTTTTCGTCATGCGTACATTCTAACTACCTTGGTAGTTGCTTTATTTAATAACTCTTATTAAATAAAAAATTGATTATCTAATTGCGTTAGCCTTTTAGGCCTACCCAATTGGGTTTTAGTTTGTGGCTTGAGATGGGACCAAAAGGAACAAATAAGACTCTAGCTCCAATGGGCATTGGGCTTTTCTGTCAACTCTTGACAAGTCCAAAGTTACCATTAATTATATTTAATACGACTATATAAATATAATTGCACTCTAGGCCTTATTAATAAATTATATCCTAAAACTCTAATGATATCATTCGACCCCTCCATGAAATATCCATAGTGAATAAAGTCATAATTAACTAATACTTTGTAAACAACTATTTTATCCTTAAGTACCCGTTTTAATCTTTTAGTTATTCACATTTATTGAAGTCTAATTTCAATAAATATAAGTTTTAGTAACTCCTTGCTAAAGTGGGCGCCCTGAATAACCAGTTCCCATTAAACTTATATTAAAGGGATATTTCGTGTCTCTACAAATAGAGATTATGGATTCCATTTTGAGAATATGTGTTCCCTCAACACTACCTGTGGTTACCCAACATACTGAGGTTTTAACTGTGAATATTAGATATCACTCCTGATATATCAAAGTGACCTACATTTCACGATCAGATTTACTACCCTTTTAGGATTGAGAGTCTATGAAATTAGAAATCGTGAGATTAATTATTCGAGTGACAGTTGTTGCTTGAATAATTAATCTCACAGCAGTCCAGTTCAATATGTCTTAACTTTTAAGACATATCAACATATCAATTAGAAGTCTCCACTTCCATGATCGAGACAAATCATCTTAGTTGATGTGTTATAGTCTTCACAAATGAAACACTCAATTTCATCACCGACTACGAACTACATTTTGAGCTTACAAGGAACTTGTGATTTATATCTTCTGTGACTTTTTATAAACTATGGTAATGTCCCATTAGTTCATTTATAAACAATCTCATATAATTAAATAATTTAATTATTTATAACATGCCAATAAATTGGATTTTAGGGCATAAATCCCAACAGTAGCAAGGTTCCTCAACCGATAGGTTTGCTGTTATCTATAAGGATGAGAAATGGTGAGACCCTCGAGGCCTACACAAACCGGTATTGGGAGCTTTACAATGATATTGGATGAGGGAATGAGTATGTGGCTTCCAGTACCTTCCGAATGGGCCTTCTCGAGGAATCAGAGTTGAGAGACTCGCTGACCATACGGCCCCCCGAAGACATGCACCAATTAGTAAGGAGGATCGAGGAATATAAGAGACTAGAGGATAACCACTTGCAGGGCAAAGGTAACGCCCTGGCCTCTTGGTAGTATCACAAAGATTTTTTCAGCAGAGAAATCGAAGAGAACTAAAGGCCCTAGGGGGGTTCGTAACAGCGCACCGAGGGAGTCAACACTACCTCTAAGGAGTCGGTATACAAGATCCTCGATAACATAAAAAATAAGCCTTACTTTCGGTGGCCAGGGAAGCTGGGTGGAAACCCGGCACGGAGAAATCAAAGTTTATATTGTACGTACCACCGCGAAAAAGGGCACACTACCAAGCAATGCCGGGTGCTGAAGGACCACCTGAAGCAATTGGTGAAGGCTAGGCACCTTAAAGACTTTCTAGTCAGTCTAGAAGGAGCAAACGTGGGACAAGGATCGGGAAATTGAAACGTCCGAACCACCCTCCCATCTCCATTGGGAATTATCAAAGTCATCCATGCAACATCTCAGGGCATGAACTTGAGTAGCTAGAAAGGAATACTTAGCGTGGTATTCCTCTCTGCGGCGGAGGCTTCAGACCGACCTAATAAGCGGCCTTAAAGGACCCCTATACCGATCACCTTTGAGGAAACAGAGTTGGAAGGAACTTCTCAAGTGCACGATAATGCCTTAGTCGTGACTTGCCAAATTGAGGGGTTCTTAGTAAAAGGGGTAATGGTAGATCAAGAGAGTAGAGTAGATCAAGGTAATGATTCTTGAGGGGCAGATAAATTTATCAGTAGTAACTAAAGGAAAGGAAGTGGAATTCAACTTCATCATGGTTAACGCCTTCTCACCCTACACAGCTATTCTAGGAAGGCCCTGGATCCATGTCGTGGGGGGTAGTACCATCAACTCTACACCAGAAAATTAAATTTCCCATGGAGGACGGTATCGTGGTGATTAGAGCCAATCAAAAGATAGCCAAGTAATTCTTAGTGTCAGCCATTAACCATGAAATTAAGCAGAAGGAACAGGCCGACCGTGAACCATTATAGCACTAACTAGAGCCCGAAAGATTGGAAGAGGCGGATAGCGCCAAGGAACTGGTTCAGATACCTACTTTGCCGTATACTGACAAATGATTCCAAATCGGGGAAAGCTTGCCCCTTAGGGATCGTGTGGAAATTTTGTTGACATTGGTCCAGAACCTAGGGATAAAGCTTGCCCCTTAGAGATCATATGGAGTCCATATGACGTACCTGGGGTAGACCCAAATTTCATAATGCATAAATTAAACGTAGATCCTAAAGCTGTGCCTAAATAGCAAAGGCCGAGGAGGTTCGCAAGACCCCGTGTGGAAGCTGTAAGGGTAGAAATGGAAAAGTTGAAGCGATTAAAGGCCCATAGGGGAGGTTTTCTTTCCCAAATGGCTGGCTAATATGATGGTAGTTAAGAAGAAAAATGAAAAATGGAGAGTTTGTGTTGATTTTACAGATTTGAACAGGGCATGTCCGAAAGACCCTTTTCTTGGTTTTGAAGATTAATCAGTTAATGGATGCCACGGTTGGGCACCAACACCTGAGCTTTTTAGATGCATTTCAAGATTGTCATCAAATAACTCTAGCTCCCGAGGATCAAGAAAAGACAACCTTAATAACACCTAAGGGGAATTATCATTATACGGTTATACCTTTTGGGTTGAACAATGTAGGAGCTACATATCAGCAGATGGTCACGCATATGTTCAAGGCAATGATCAGTAAGACAATAGAGGTTTACATTAACGACATGGAGATAAAGACAAAGGAGGAAGGGAAGCATGCTTATAACCTACAGGGTGTTTTCGATATCTTGAAGTAGCATAAGTTAAGCCTCAATGCAGAGAAGTGTGCCTTTGGGATGGGATCGAGCAAATTCTTGGGGTATATGATCACTACTTGTGGTGTAGAAGTAAATCCTGATTAGATAATAGCCATCCAACAGTTGCGCCCACCCAATAATGCAAAGGAGGTCCAAAAGCTCAAGGGTATGATTACCACACTGAGTAGATTTGTGTCAAAATCAGAGGACAGATGCCTACCATTCTACCAGTGGAAGGGATTTTGGTGGACAGAAGAATGTGACTCGAGATTTAAAGATCTGAAGTCCTATCTCGCCAGCCTCCTATTCTAGCCAAACCTAACCCTAGAGAGAATATGTACATGTATCTAGCAATGTCCAACCACGTCATTAGTTCGGTTTTAATTAGGCAGCAGAAGAGGATCCAAAGGCCCGTGTATTACCTTAGCAAGACCCTGGTGGATGCGAAAGTTTGGTATTTTCCATTGGAAAAAATGGCTCTGGCCCTGGTACACACCACAAGGAAACTGCACCATTACTTCCAAGCTTACACAGTATTGGTTCTGACAGAATACCCTTTGTAGTCTTTATTAAGAAGGTCAGACTTCACAAGAAGGATAGAAAAGTGTGGAGCAAGGTTAGGGTGTTTAAAATACTATATAAATCGAGGAGTTCTATTAAGGGAAAGGTGCTCATAGACTTTGTGGCTGAGTTTCCCCTCCTCTTTCAGGTGCAGTGGGAATATGTTAGGTCCAAAGGGGGCAATGGAAAGTATTTGTGGACGAGGCCTCCAATGCGACGAGGTAAGGGGTTGGGATTGTGTTGATATCGCCCGAAGGTATCAAGTTGGAGAAGTCACTTATATTAGGCTTTCAAGCCTCAAACAATGAGGTGGAGTATGAAGCCCTCATTACGGGGCTCAGGGCAATGAAGAGTCTCGGGGCGAAAGAGGTGGAGATATACTCGGATTCAAGACTGGTAGTAAGTCAGATTAAGGGAAGTTTTGAGGCAAGGGACCACCATATGTCGCAATATTTATGGATGTTCAAGAGCTTTCAGAAAAACTTCCAAAAGGTTAGTGTGGTAAGAGTGCCTAGGAATCAGAATAGTCACGCCAATTCCCTGGCCACACTAGTGTTTTCTCTAGACAACTGTATACCCCAAATGATCACCATGGAAATGCAAGCGACCAAGAATAAAACCTCAAGTGATAGTGGCTGCTTCATTGGAGCTAGGACCAAGTTGGATGGATCCTTATATAGCTTTCCTTTCAGATGGATCCTTTCTAAACGATGCAAAAGAAACTGATAAGATGCGAAGGACGGTAGCTCATTTTGGCCTGCCCAATGATGGGAGGCTGTTCCGACATTCATTTGGAGGACCGTACCTTTTGTATCTCCAACCCAGCAAAATTGCTAAGCTTTTGGCCAACCTTCATGAAGGATTATGTGGTAGCCACTCAGGGGGCAGGTTACTTGTGCACTGAGCCATGACTCAGGGATTCTGGTGGCCGAATATGAAACGCGAAGTAATTGATGTGATCGGTGTCAGAAACACGCACCCATGCTCCATCTTCCAGGAGGAAATCTTAACCCTATTGTCAGTCCCTGGCCTTTCCCATAATAGGGGCTCAACATAATCAGACCATTTCCTCGAGCCTTGGGAAACAGAAGGTATGTAATAGTACCCACAGAATATTAGGGATGTCAATGTGAAAAAGTTCATTTGGACGAACATTGTTATGAGTTTCGGAGTCCCTTGGGCACTGGTATTTGATAATGGCTTGCAGTTTGACAGCAGGTTTTTCCGTGAGTACTGTGCTGGCCTCAATATAATTAACAGGTACTTATCACTAGTGTACTCCCAGGGTAATGGGCAGGTCGAGGCAAGGAACAAGACTATTGTGAATGGCCTGAAGAAAAGGCTAGAAGTCGTAAGTAGAAATTAGGTTGAAGAGTTGCCAAATGTACTTTAGGCCTATCAAACAAAACCCAGAAGGTCGACGGGAAAGATCCCTTTTTCCATGAACTACGGAGCCAAAGCAGTTGTACTGGTGGAAGTTAGTTTGTTAAATTCTAGGATCACAAGTTTTGCACAAGGACAAAATGATGAACGCATGATTGGGAACTTAGATGCTTTGGAGGAACATAGAGACATGGTGGTCGTGTGACTTGTCAACTATTATTAGAGTTTGGCTCGGGGATACAACAGGATGGTCAAGCCTCATGAATTTGTGCTATGGGATCTCGTCTTGTGCAAAATGCCATTGGAAGTGCAAAGGATCAAAGCGCTGGTAAATTGGCCCCAAACTGGAAAGTTCCCTACCAAGTGACAGCCACAACCGAGATGGGAGCTTACTATTTAGAAGATTTGGAAGAAAGACCCCTGCCCCAACCATGGAACATCTACAATTTAAAAAAGAATTACTAATGAATGTAATGGGATGTATGGGACAATTGTTTTGACTTGTAAGATAGCAAAGACAATGGAACTAAGTAATTTTTAGCTATTTGATCTTGTTTATAGTCCGAACAAACCATAAAGTTGCCGGGCGATTATTCCATATTTTTTCTCCTAAGGACAAAAGTCTAGCTCGGCCTGACCCCAATCACCGACCAGATGGAAACCTTAATGATTTCTCCTAAGGACAAAATTCTGGCTCGACTTGACCCTAGTCACCGATCAGATGGAAACGTTAATGATTTCTCCTAAGGACAAAAGTCTGGCTCGGCCTGACCCTAGTCATCGACCAAATGGAAACCTTAGTGTTTTCTCCTAAGGACAAAAGCCTGGCTCATCCTGACCCCGGTCACCGACCAGACGAAAACCTTAATGTTTATCTAAAGATAAGACTTCATTATACTCAGTCTCATATTCAAGCAATAAAAATGAATGCGTTTCACAACCACGTAATTTCTTTATTTTATTTTTATCTAGACTAACCATATGGTAGTGCCTTGTCTCTTGGACACGTACATGATATTAGTTTATAAACATGCATGGATGCAGCACTTTGCAACGAATTTGGAATACATAGGGTGTCACCGAGCAATGACACTTAGGTTGATTGTTGATATTAGGTTGCAGGTATCTATCATGTTGTGGAACCTTAACACTTAAGCAAAATTTTATTACAAGCCATGGGTCGTCTCTATTACCAAACATCCCGATCATCATGTTACCTAACATTGAATCACAGGCACTCCTTTATATGAAAGTCAAAGTCTTAAATAATGGCACTAAATTAGGAAAGGCATGAAAAAACCTAAGGAACATTGTTTTTTTCAATGTAAATTCAATATAATAAAGAAAAAATTAGAACCATTAGTCTCATACAGATTTTTTTTTTTTTTAAAGATAATATAAAAAAAAGGGAATAATAATATCAGGTTACAGATTTTTTCTATGTCTAAACCACAGGGGTAGTACTGGCCAGGGGAACTGGTGTAGGAGCTACCAGCCCGATCAAAGGATTCTCTGGTAGAGGGCCAGTAGTAATTGGTGGTTGAGCACTTTAGCCAAGAGCAATGGCCTAGTCCTTGGTTAATCGTTGTCAAGCACCACCACATGAAAGTCAATCTGCCAAGATAGCTCTTGGGATTCTGGGCTTTCGACACCCTTCTCCTCATCACTGTTGTCCTCTTCCTCATCTCTGGCCTGGGTTCTAATAGTAAGGTCTTCAGGAAGGGGGACTCAGTTAGTACTCTTAAAGGTGGAGTCATCAAGGAGCAGGATGGCATTAACGGCTGCCATCCAGCCTTCCATGAACCAGAACTTTCGGGCCTGAAAGTTTTGGGGCCCGGCTGAGTTCTCTACATGCTTGAAGCCCTTGTCATAGTAACTCTACTTTTGAGATTTCTCACCGCCCTTGAAATTGGTAAGCTCCTTGTCCCGGGTGGAAAGGAGGCTAGCAGTCTTGGTGAGCTTGAGCTCGGTCTTACCAAGCTTGCTTGAGGCATCATTAGCTTTCTGCTCGGCAAGTTCTAGTGCTTTCTCAGCAGTCGTTGCACCCCGCTCCCTAACATTTAGCCCAAGGGTTTTATCCTTTAGGCTAGCCTCGGCCACCTATTTTAGGGCTTTCTCCTTATCAACCTCCTCTTAAGCATCCTCCAGCCGACCCTCCACTACATGGGTTAGCTAGGTGGCCTGAGTCAAGAGAAAAGTATAATCAAGCTACTTTAAACTAATTAATGGCACTTATGGATTTTGTAAAAAAAAATAAACAAACAAATAAACAAGAACATAATAAAAACAACAACATACGGAACGACAAGGATAATAAAAACAAAATAATAGTAAGCGTATAGGAAACAGTATGTACCACAACAGTGTGCCATTTCAGCTTTAGCACCAAGTCATCGTTTCGACAGCCAGCATAATGCTCCATACCAGCTGGAAGCAGTAAGGCTTGTTCGAGGCTATCTGACACATGGCCCCCCTCGCTGCTCTTCCAAGCTGGAGGGCAGGGCTTTATCCCCCAACTAGAAGGAGCACTCCTATGGAGCTGTCGGGCCTAAAGAAGAGGTCGTGCCCTAGGAATTAATCATGATCGGTAGTTTCTTGAGTTAAGTCTCTTGAGGGGTTTTTTCACCATTTAGGCAGACTACCGGCTGATGTTTGGAGCAAGAGGCTGAGTGGGAAGGGTGCCACTCATAACCACAGCACCACTGTCACCTTTCTGGCATTTCTTCCATTTTGGGGAGGCTAGAGGTGTTGAAAAAACTGGTTTTGTATCTCATACAAAAACACACAGCGGAAGCAACAAACATAGATCTATTTTATTCATAATTGATAACATGCATTATGCAAATTTCAGAATTTAAGAACAAGATAGCGTACCTTAGTGTGGAGAAATTCAAAACAAAGATTAGAAGCACTTGGGAACACTTTTAATCTTCACTCCAATTCCACTTTACGCCCAAGAAGTGTGGTCTCTCAATCAGTTTCCAAGGGAGAATTATCGAGTGGCTTCACTCACACATACACACCATTTCACAATGATGTCTCTCCTTTTTTTTATTCTCTAATAAAAAATTCTGTATATTTCTCCATTTATAACTAACTGATTATCTAATTGGGCTGGCCTATTAGGCCTTTCCAATTGGGCTTTAGTGTGTGGCTTGGAGTGAGACCAAAAAGGGACCAATAAGACACTAGCTCCAATGGGCTTTTGGCTTTTCTGTCAACTCTTGATAAGTCCAAAGTTACCATTAATTATATTTAATACCACTATATAAATATAATTGCACTCTAGGCCTTATTAATAAATTATATCCCAAAACCTTATTATACAGGCAACCCCTTTATAAAATATTCGTAATAATACAAAGTCATGAATATAGACTGCCACTTTGAAAATTATTACATCATAATCCTTGAGTACCTAGTTTAATCCTTTAAAGTTATTCATTATACATTTATGAAATCCAATTTTATAAATATATACTTTAGTAATTTCTTACTAAAGTGGTTAGGCCTTAATTCTCTAAATAACTGAACCCATTAAACTTATCTCAAGAGAATATTTTATATCTTTGTTAAAAGATTATGAATTCCATCTTGAGAATATATGTTCCATCAACACTAAATGTGGTTGCCCAACATACTGAGGTTTTGACCGTTACTTTAGATCTCACTCTTGATATATCAAAGCAACCTACATTTCATGATCAGGTCCATTATCATCTCAGGATTAAGAGTTCATGTAAATAGAAGTCGTGAGATTTATTATTCATTCGACAATTATTAGGAGAATAATAAATCTCACAGCGATCCAGTTCAATATATCTTAACTCTTAAAACATATCAACATATCAACTAAAAATCTCTACTTCTATGATCAAGAAAAATTATCTTAGTTGATATATTATAGTCTTCGCAGATGAAATGCCCAATTTTATCACCGATTACGAACTACAATTCTGAGTTTACAAAGAACTTGTGATTTATATCTTCTATGACTTTTCACATAAATCACATACTATGCATCTCATGGACTATATGATAATGTCTCAATATTCATGTTATCATTATTTTAGATAATAATAAAAATAAGTTTATTAAACACAACATTAAGTCATATATAATGTCATACATAGCATCATACAATAGGATTTAAGGGCACACATCCTAACAAGAGGTGTGGTTTAATCAGGAGTGGACTGTGCGATGGTCTGGCCACCCAATGCCTGTGAAGCTAGGAACCAGCGGTCCAGTGACATAAACCTTTTCTGAACCATTTCTATTGTCTGGGCCGGTAGCGTGGATCTGTCAGGGTTCGGGCCTTCACACATTGGATTCCCCTCAGCGAGATCTTCTGAAACTGACTCTTCCAAAGGAATATGCCCTACCCGACCCTGGAAGACTGTTTCCCCCAAAACATCATATATAGGTTCGAGAGAGTCGTGCCTTGCTAGTCGAGGACCAAGGTTTCTGGCCTCCCCAGACGTTAAACCGTGCGGCAAAAATTTGATCAGCCGTACGTCCAAATAAGACAATAGTGGGTTGCCGACTGTGAGGGTGCTTAATGAATCATAATAGCTCGTATATGAAGGCACGCAACCCAGAATCAGGTGAGAAGCCTTCAACTGCCTGTCAAAATGCACGAATATCTCTGGGCGGAGGACAAAATTAAGCTCCTTAACGCACACAATGCTTATGTCCAACCAGAATTTCTTGGAGACTTTAACCGAGAAGAATAATAATTAGAAAAGGCTCTTCTCTTTCTCTTTAAAGGAAGAATATGTATGTATATCCAGGCGGCAATAATAAGTAAAAATAAAATAAGTTAATAATAGCTACCGATCAAAGATACTTAAACACATAAGTAAATTACAAGAGGAACAAGTGACACTTGTGGTCAGGGATTGGGAGAAGAAGGTACCGACCTATTTGGCGAGGTGAGGTCAGACAAGTCAGCTCTCCATTCAACCAATTTTCGCTCACTTTCACAAACTCTCCTGTCGAGTTCCTGTTGGAATCAGGAAAGCAGGATATCAACCTAACCATAGTGCTCTAGGTCTGAAGACAATACCCGAGGTCTAAACTCCCCTGAATGGAGTACATAAAATTAATATCATGATGGGTAAGGCTCAAGTCGCAGTTGACTGCTCTATAAAATTTGGGCAAACACTGGTTAGGGCTTAGGCCAGCCTACTCACTCCCAAGTGTAGGAGATCGTAGCAATATAATTCTTGGAATACCGAGGTCAAACCACAAGGAGCAGAGTAAATTCAAAGACAATGTAATTAAAAAAAAAAAATATTTGGTGAAGATGAAGAATAATTTTTTCCTGGTAATTGTAAACAAGAATAACAATGATAACTGATTTAATTCAATAATGTAAATACTAGGGCATCGGGGTGTTTCCCTATATCGATATGAAATTCTTTGTGATCTAAGAAATTATATATTTCATAATTGATTGTTCTTATACAACTAAATACTTATGATTTGATTGAACTGAAACAATTCAAGAACACATGATAGCCTAGATTAATAATGCGGTTAGAAAACTTTTCAGAGAAACCCATTCACTTGAAAACCTAATTTTTATTTGAAACTATTAGAAATTCTTCTACAATGAGTAAAACAGATTGAACTTATTGAAAGCATGGAAGAACTAATACATCAAAAGAAATCTAATTAAACAATCAAATACGTTGTTGATAAAATCCTAGAAAGAATCATATTAAATATTCATACCGTATACAAGAAACATAACCCCTAGCCCTAGCAAAGAGTTTAGGCTGCCATTAGAGAAAGAAAAATACAAGGTTTTCTCTACCAAATTTGTTCTACATAGCCTCCATCCAAAACTCTAACGTCCTAGTGTCCAAAGAAGATAAAACTTTTGCTATTTTAATTTTCATCCAAGTTTACAGTTAGGGGTGTTCGCGGTGCGGTACGGTGCGGTTTTGAGCCATTTTTAGCACTGCACTTTGCAGTGCGGTTTAGCTAAAACCATAACTGCACTGCACCTTATTTTTGCGGTCACATGTGCAGTGCGGTGTGGTGTGGTGCGGTGCGGTTTAAAGTTTAGCCAAAACCATAACCGCACCGCACCTCATTTTTGCGGTCACATATGCAGTGCGGTGTATAAGATGCGGTTTGAATGATTTGAAGTTGGCATATTTTTCAAAATTTGGGTTTTTTTTACCCTGCCCAAAACTAATTTTTCTCTTTATTTTAGTCCAAGTTTTAAACTATTGAACTAGTTTTCTTTTTTTTAGATTGGTTTTCCTAATCAACACTTGCTAGGATTATCAAACTTTTTTTTTAACTAGGGTTATTAAATTATTAATAATATATTTAATATTAAAAATAATTAAAAATATTAATATATAGAGAGGGTGCGGTGCGGTGCGGTTTGTGCGGTTTTTTTATTATAAAATCGCAAACCACACTGCACCATGCGGTGCGGTGCGGTGCAAAATTACTTGAGGTGCGGTGCGGTTATATCATTTTGCGGGCGGTTTTGGTGCGGTTTTTATGGTTTGTGTGGTTTTTGTGGTTTGGTGAACACCCCTATTTACAGTAGTAATTTGTGAGTTAATTTTGGCCTTCAAATATTGAGAATTTTGAAAAACTCAAAACTTTAAGTTGTAGATATTTAAGTCACGGTTCCAACCCATCTATCCTTGTGCTAATTGGATTTTTAAGAGAGAGATACACTTAAAATACTGAGTAGTGCTCAAATCTGATTTTTCCTTTTCAAATTCTGCCTCTTGATTTCTTTCCTTATTTGAAACTTCCAAACATGGTAGATGACCTGAGCACTCCAACTGCACTTCCTTAGACATTTAAGCATGTTCATTTAGCTCCTTTTTAATTTAAGTTTAGCCTCCACTCTCTCACAAACTTTAATAAACTTATCTTTTTCACATGATTTCTTGAAAATAGAAAATTACACACAATGAATGACATCTTATTCAAGAAATTATGTAAAGATAAATAATAGAAACTAACGCAAATTATGGCTTAATTATACAAATTAAGCATAGTAATAAGGAGATAACGCCCACATAAATATATAACAAGTATACATTTTAAAGCGTTATCACACACCTCCCGTCCAACTTAAATCTTGCTAGTCCCTAGCAATGCACAAAGCACCCATGTCTAATAAAAGTGAAAAATTAAAAATAAAATACAAGCCACTTTCGTATGCTACATGACTGCACTTCCCATGTGCGGCAAGTCTTTGATCCAAGGTGGTTGATACCGTATCGGTACCGGCCACTATACCGGAATATATACCGGTATTGAAACACCAACGTTTCGTATCAGTTTAAATACTGGCCATACCGGCCATGTACCGGCTAGGGGTGTACAAAATATCTGCTTAACCCGACAACCCGCCCACCCTGTGCAAGTCATTAAGTTAGGTGGTTTGGGTTGGGCGGGTTATACCCCTAAAATTGCAAATTGGATTGGGTTATGGATTAAAAATTTGCCAACCTGTTACAACCCGACCCGCCCGCTTAATTATACGTACATAAAAAATATACATATATATATATATATATATATATATATATTAGTTCAGATTGTTAACTATTTAAAGTTAATCAATTCACCTAAAACAATTTTACAACTAATCAATAATCAATTCCCTAAATAGAACTAGCCTTCAAAAAGTTCCTTAAACAAAATCTAAAAGTCAACATTGAAACCCTAAACACCTCTACCTACCACCCACCCCATTTACTTCAGTCGTATGTACAATTCACACTTTATGGCTCTGGGTCTCACTTTTTCTTCTCACCTTTCACTTTTAGCTTTCACCTTTAACCACTGTCTTTCCCCTGCTCTTTCTTCTTTAACCTTTTTGTAGCCTATTTCTTATCATTTCAATACTTCGCCGATAATCACAAAGGTACGTAATTGCGTTATCGTCTTCTACTATTTAAATATTTTTTGTCTTTTTTATTTTGGTTTATGTCTTTTGATCTATTTATATATTATAAAATGTGATATAATATTACAAGTAAAGCCATCCTGGCAAGCAGGTTCATTGCATATTCAAGTAGTTCATTGTATATTCAAGTTAAATATGTTATATATTACATAAGAATACAATTCATCTAATTCTTTGTCTTTGTCTAATTTTTTTTTTTTTTTTAAATCCTTGATGTGACTTTGGAAATGTTAAAACTTTGAGTTTGTTGATTTAATTTTCCTAAGTTGTAACGCAGAGCCTACTGTTTTTAATTTCCTAAGTTGTAAGGCACAGCCTACTTTTGCTAGAGATGATATATCTCTTCTTCATTGACCCTATGTTTATGTTAGAATTGAGATTATTCAATGAAATCTACCTTTAGTTTTTTTGTTTTTTTTTTGCATTAGTTATATTTTGAGATTATTCAATAAAAAATTTTAGTTTGTGATAATATTTTTTTTAAATGTTGTTAATGCCAACCCACCCAACCCGCCTAACCTGCTGAGTTGAAACCACCAATATTTGTAACCAATCCGCCGGATTTAAACTTTGCTGGGTTGGTAGCAGATTGGAATTTTCCCAACCCGCTAATGGCGGATTGGATAGAAATATTGACATTTTCCCGCCTAATCCGACCCACGCACACCCCTAGTCCAAGGACTGCCCCTATTACATAATCACTAGCATCACAAATGATTTCAAATGGTAGAGACCAATCTGGGGCTTGCATTATAGGGGCAGATGTAAGCATGTGGACTAGCTTTTTGAAGGCTACTTGCTCTTCCATCCACTCAAAATTGGACTCCTTAAGTAAGAGATTACAAAGTGGTCTAGATATAGAACTAAAATTCTTTATAAATCTTCTATAGAAGCCAACATGTAGTAAAAGGGATCTAACATATTTTACTGTCTTAAGGGTAGGTAGATTAAGAATTAAGTCTATTTTAGCTTTGTCCACCTCTATGCCTCCAGAAGACACTACATCTCCAAGAGCAATTCCTGAAGTAACCATAAAATGACACTTTTCCAAATTGAGAACTAAGCATTTTTCTTCACAATGGGCTAAAACTAATTTTAAGTTATTAAGACAGACATCAAAAGAGTCATCAAAGATAGACAAGTCATCCATAAACAATTCCAAAAATTTCTTAACCATGTCACTAAAAATACTAACCATGCATCTTTGAAAAGTGGTTGGTGCATTACATAGCCCAAATGGCATTCTTTAAAAGGCGAAGGTACCAAAAGGGCAAGTGAAAGTGGTCTTTCCCTGATCTTCTAAGGCAATCTCTATCTAGTAATAGCCTGAATAGACATCTAGAAAGCAATAGAACATATGGCCAGCTACCCTTTCCAATATTTGGTCAATGAAGGTAAAGGGAAGTGGTCTTTCCTAGTTACAGCATTAAGCTTCCTATAGTCTACACATATTCTCCAACCTATAACTAATCGGGTTGGAATCATCTCATTGTTTTCATTCTTGACCACAGTCTTTCTAGACTTTTTAGGAACCACCTGTGTCAGGCTTACCCACTTACTATTAGAAATAGGGAATATGATACCTGCATCCAACAATTTAATTACCTCATTTTTAACAACATCTTTCATTGTTGGTTAAAGCCAACATTGGGGTTCTCTAGAAGTCTTACAATCATCCTCTACGTAAATTTTATGTGTGCAAATCAATGGGCTAATGCCCTTGATATCAGCTATGGTCCATCCTAGGGCTCATTTGTGGTCTCTTAAAACAATCAACAACTTACCTTCCTGCTCCTCATTTAATGCAAAAGAAATAACTATAGGAAAAGTTTCACCTAGACCCAAATATGCATACTTAAAACCACTGGGTAGCGGCTTTTGTTCTAGCTGTGGTGCCTTTTCACTTGAAGGCACAGGCTTTTTGTCACTCTTTGGTAGCTCCTCAAAGCAAGGTCTCCACCCTTCGTTAATTGCCACCACCTGTTCTTCTTCCAAAACTTGTGAGGAATCCAACAAAGAAAAAATTTCAGATAAATGAATATCACTTTTTAAATCATAAGAATCAACAGTATTATTTAGAAGAGCTTCAAGAAGATCAGAAAAACAATTCTAATTAAACTCTTCTTGAACCATCGCCTCAATGAGGTTCACATAAGTACAGTCATCATCCTCATTTGGTTGTTTAGCCACATGAAATATGTGTAGCTCCAAAGTCATGGAACCAAAAGTGAGTTGCATCCTTCCATTCCTGCAATTAATTAAAGCATTAGCTGTGGCAAGGAAAGGTCTACTCAAAATAATAGGGGTATAAGCACTAGGATGTGAAACAAGTTGGTAAACTAGAACAATAAACAATAAAATCAACTGGATAATGAAAGTGTTCAATTTTTTCCAACACATCCTTAACCATCCCCCTCTGCTCCCTTACAAAGTGGTCAGCCAGCTTTAAAGTTACTGAAGTAGGTTTTAACTCACCATGTCCAAGTTTTTTATATACACTAAAAGGGATCAAATTAACACTTCCCCTAAGATCTAGCAATGCATGCTCCATGTGTAATCTCCAATAGTACAAGAGATCATAGGACAACCTGGATCCTTATACTTTGGTGGGTCTTACCTATTCTATTAGGAATGCAGTCTTGATAACATGCAATAATGGAAAATATATCTTGATGGTGCATAGGTCTTTAATTACTTTGGCATATGCAGGCACTTGCTTGATAACATGCAATTATGGCAAATTTATCTTGACTTGACGCAAATGCTCTAATATCTCAGATGTGGTGTCCAATTTCCTAGCTAATTTTAAGGCTTGTGGAAATGGTGGAGGGATTGGGTATTGTTCAATATCATCAATCCTAAGTGACCCAGTTTCATCCTTCTCTTCTTCAATTAAGGTATCCTCAGATTTCTTAGTTATTAAAGGAGTACTTTTATCAATCTCTTTACCACTCCTCAAAGTGGTCACAATTTTTACTTCATCATGTTTATCCTTAGAGCCAATTTTTAGATTTTGATTGATGGGATTGGGTTGATTTTGGGAAGGAAACTTCCCTCTCTCTATCCCAATCAATGAATTTGTAAGCCTAGTTATATGACTCTTGGTCTCTCTCACCTCTTCATCTAGCCTAGTGAAGATGGATTCAAACTTTTGATTTTTCTCACTTTGCCTTTGAATGAAAGTACTAAGTGCATCCTTCAAGGAAGGTCTAGATGATGATGAGCGATGTGGTGAATTAAAATTCCTTGGAGCAGGAGGATTCAACACATTGTCACTCTTATAAATACAGATTGTCACGCATATTTGGGTTATAATTATTAGAATATGAAGAATTATTTGGCTGTATGAATTAAATACATGTACTTGTTCTTCTGGCACATTTAAGAATGATGAAAGTGATGCACAATCATTTGTAGCATGGTTTTTCTCATAACAGATTTTACATACCTCCATTGGGTCCTCTCTAAAGACAACACTAACATTCTTACTTCCTTTCATTTTGAGTGCCTCTATTTATTTAGTTAACATGCTGATTTTTGCACTTATGTTATCATCTTCCCTCAACTTGAAAACACTTCCACTAGATGTGGTAGTGTTAATTCTAGTCCTATTAGTGGAGTCCATTGAGCTAGGTCCAATCTATGTGTTAGAGTTTTCAACTATCTCATCAAGATAATCCATTGCATCATCAGGCTCTTTTTGTAATAATTTCCCTCTGCATGAGAGTTGAACAATCTGTCAGCCCCTAGGTGTAAGTCCTTCATAAAAATAGCTAACTAATCTACAATCTTTATACCCATGAGTTGGACAGAAATTGAAAAGATCTTTGTACCATTCCCAAGCTCGGTATAAGGTCTCATTTTCTCCTTGGACAAATCTAGCTATCCTTCTTTTTACTTGCTGGACTTTGTGGGGAGGAAAATGTTTCTTAAAAAACTTTTGGGCCATCTCCCCCCAACTATCTATAGACCTAGGTTTCAAGGTGTAAAGCCAACTTCTTGCCATATCCATAAAAGAAAAAGGAAAGAAATGTAACTTAGCAGTCTCAATAACATTTTATGCATATAAACTACTAATTACCTCTTCAAAAGCTCTAACATGAACATAAGGATTTTCATTTTCTTGTCCCCTAAAGTCAGGAAGCATTGCTAATAAACCTTGTTTCAGTTCTACATGTGGTGCATTAGGAGGAAACATGTTGCATAAAGGAACAGAATTTTGTGTGGGATGCAAAAGTTCATACATAGTTCTTCTATTCTCCTTATGATTATTATGTGTTTCATCACCCAAGATTGATGAAAAAGGTGAAGGTGAAGGTGTGTCAAAAAGATTACCAAAGTAAGTTTCCAAAATTTTCTAATTTGCCTATCTCATTTTTAACCCAAATGCTCATGCAACAATGAATCCACAATCAAATAAAATAAAATAAAAACAAACAGAAAAATAAAAACAAAATAAGGGAAAAAAATGGAACGAAGTTACCAATAGAAGAATTTCCACCAACTATGCTTTGCTCCAAAAAAAAAAATTTTGCCTCTAAATATGTAGTAGATCTCTGACAACGGCACCAAAATTGCTTGCTTACTCCCAAGTGTAGGAGATCGTAGCAATATAATTCTCAGAAGACAGAGGTCGAGCCACAAGGAGTGGTGTAAATTCAAAGATAATGTAATTAAAAAAAAAAACTTTTGGTGAAGATGAAGAATAATTTTTTCCTGGTAATTGTAAACAAAAATAACAATGATAACTAATTTAATTCAATAATGTAAATACTAGAGCATCGAGGTGTTTTCCTATATCGATATGAAATTCTTTGTGATCTAAAAAATTATATATCCCATAATTGATTTTTCTTATACAATTAAATACTTATGATTCGATTGAACTGAGACAAATTAAGAATGCATGATTACCTAGATTAATAATACGGTTAGAAACGTTTTCAGGAAAACTCATTCACTTTAAAACCTAATTTCTATTTAAAACTATTGGAAATTCATCTAAAAAATAAGAATAATATGATTGAACTTATTGAAAGAAGAATGGAAGAATTAATACATCAAAATAAATCTAATTGAACAATCAAATATGTTGTTGATAAAATCCTAGAAAGAATCACATTGAATATTTATACCATATAGAAGAAACATAACCCCTAGCCCTAGCAAAGAGTTTAGGCTATCATTAGAGAAAGGAAAATACAAGGTTTTTTCTACCAAATTCGTTCTACACAGCCTCCATCCAAAACCCTAACGTCCAAGTGTCCAAAGAAAATAAAACTTTTACTATTTTAATTTTCGTCCAGGTTTACAGCAGTAAATTGTGAGTTAATTTAGGCCTTCAAAAATTGAGAATTTCGAAAAAATCAACACTTTAAAGTTGTAGATATTTAAGTCACGGTTCCAACCCATCTAGCCTTGTGTCAATTGGATTTTTGAGGAGAGAGATACGCCTAAAATACTGATCAGTGCTCAAATCTGATTTTTCCTTTCAAATTCTGCTTCTTGATTTCTTTCCTTAATTGAAGCTTCCAAACATGATAGATGACCTGAGCACTCTAGGTACACCTCCTTATACATTTAAGCATGGTCCTTTATCTCCTCTTTAATCCTAGTTTGGCCTCCATTCTCTCATAGACTCTTGTAAATTCATCTTTTTCACATGATTTCCTGAAAGTAGAAAATTACATGCAATGAATGACATCTTATTCAAGAAATTATGTAAAGATAAATAATAGGGACTAATGCAAATCATGGCTTAATTATAAAAATTAAGCATAGTAATAAGGAGATAACGCCCACATAAATATATAACAAGTGTACATTTTAAGGCATTATCAAGGCCATAGAAGCTAAGAGTCCTAAGTAGTAAAGGGTCTACCAAGAACCTAACCTCGCCCTCTAGGATGGAAATCAGGGGGACGAACATTATATGAGGAAGCCTCTATTCTTCTATGTCACCCTCATGACAGTACGAGATTTCAACGTGATGAGGGATATTATACCTAGCTTTGAATGATGCCATATTCTCCCTAGTTTTCAAAAGGTAAGGAAAAGGCATGTCATCGAATCTAAGTTGAGACAAAAGGAGGAAGAGTAAATTACAGAGTACTTTCTTGTGGAAGAGGGAGAGAGGTCTCATAAGAAAGACAAGGGCTCGGGAACGAAGGGAGGATAATGTCTCTAAATTGAACAGAAACTGAAGGAAGGAAAGAAGAGAGAAGCATAGGGGTCATGGTTGGTATTTATAGAAACAAGAGTCATTAATGGTAATTGTCCCATGGCAATAAATGTGTGCCATCATTTCGTGTCATGAGCGCTTCAGTAAACAAAGTGTCAAGTCGTTTGGGCCATTGGAAATCCCAAATCCTACCACATCTTTTCCAAACGGAGCAAGCTGTCCTATTTGTCGCAAGCTGTCCTATTTGTCGCATTAAAAGGTGGTCTGTTGGTCTTCTTAAGGTACAAATGGTTTACCCTAGGGCTAAGCGAGAACTGGCACACCAACCACGAAGAAGCTGGACCCCGATCCTATTCCTACTACCCAAAAATAGGATTGTGGTGGGGCTATTGTGGGTGAGTCGGGCCTGAGGAACCAGTCCAGCCCACCTAGACAAAGCCCAATGTGAAGCCCAAGGCCTGTTAGGCGATGTAAGCCCGATACGCATGGGGGAGATAACCCTGGGCTTTATCACAATGGGCCCAATATCTAGTTGAGTACCAGGGATTCGGGCGACCATATCCTGAGGAATTCCTTAGAGGTCGGTGAGATGGAACCAACCACAAAGGAAATTTGTGTACAGTTCCAATAAGATCGTTCACCGAAAACTAATGGTTCTAAAAGGGATCCACTCCCAAACACTATCCGACATCTGGAACAAGTTCCAAGAGAATCCTCTGAATTCGTGAGGATCCTTAGGGATTCTGGTGGGCATGGGAATGTGTGAGTAAGTGGAACCTAGTCTCATTAAGGAATCAGCACTATCCCTAAACCTAAAAATAGTATCCTCGTCCAAAGAACACTACTCCTTAAGGGCATGAAAAGCCCTAAGCATGGTGTAGACACTCGATTTTGCACCCATGATTTAATCAAGGAAGATGACTAGAATGACCATTCATGTACCCCAAAATTCATGATTGCATGACATGCATTAATTCATTCATTGCATATCATAAACATGATCTTGAGATTCTGACGGTCACGACGGTATGCCTGGTTTCCAAATCGGACCATCGGATCAATATATATCGTATGATCAAGTTTACACAATCAACATGCATTATGTCTAAGTAAAGTCAACCACACATGATTAGTTTAAATTAATTTTGATTGGTTAAACAATTAAAATTAATTAAATAATTTTGTGATTGGTTGATAGTTAGTGTCAAAAATAGGATTGCTTGAATGGGATTAATTGGGATAATTGGATAACAATAAAATTGTGGATAATTTGAACTTTATCAAGATTTATTTTGGAATATTTATCTACAAGATAATTGTTGTTGAAAAGACCTGAATTATCGAAAAAATAGATAAAAATTTTAGAATACGAATTAAAAACACATCAAGTGCAAGTCCCAGCTCTAAGAAAACCTAAAAAAGTAGTCCAAAAAGCACCCGATATCAAAAGGGCGATTAGGATCCAAAAGTGCCATTCGACACTTTTGAAGTGCCGATCGGCACTTTCAAAGTACCGAATGGAACCTATAAGGGCTTTGGCCTGACGCTTTTCGGGTGACGATAAATCACATCATTTTTGACTTTTTTGCAGAAAGACGCACCCCAATTTGCATTCTAGTCATCTTTGCTTATTTTTTAAGCATCCCGACCTCTATAAATAGGGACTGGATCTCAAAATTCAGCACACTCTTTTATGCTCTGGGAGAGACACTTTTTCACGCTCTCAAATTTCTCATATTTCTGACTCCACTTTTTTGATATTCTCTCTTAGGCAAGGGTTTTTAGCTTTCAAAGACAATTGCATAAATTTCTTCGAACCCTAAAATATCCCCTCATGAATAAGAGTGCTTCATGCAAGTCGTTGTTTCTTATGTTTCTCTTCTGTTAACCCTTTTTTCTTTTGACCCTTTTTTCTTATGTTTCTCTTCTTGTGATGATGCATGTTTATATTTCTTTCAGTTTGGTTGTTTTAAATATTCATTTCATGAATTGTTGATTTATTTTGTTGAAACATGTTCTTGATTCTTTTTATTATTGTCATGATCTATTATTTAATTTCAAAAATCTGCTTGTTGTCCTATCTTTTCTTAATAAAAAATAAAAATGGATCTGCATCTTCATTAGATGTAGATCTGAATTTTTCTCAAATCAAAAACTGATCTGCATCTTTCTTAGATGCAAATCTGAATTTTTCTCAAATCAAAAACTGATTTACATCTTCATTACATGCAAATCTGAATTTTCCTTAATCTAAAAACTTATTTGCATCTTCACTAGATGCAGATCTGAATTTTCTAACAAAAAATTGATTTGTATCTTCCTTAATACAAATTTGAATTTTTCTTATTTAAAAAACTGATCTACTTTTTCTTTAGATGTAGATCTGATTTTTTTAACATAGCAAATTTTGAAATAAAAAATTAAAAAAAAAAAAAAAAAGGATCATGAATGGTTTTGTTTGTTTGTTTAGTGCATGTAGCGTGAATTTATTTCATGGATAAAGTCATCTTCTCAAAAAATCTTTTCCTTATTTTTTACACATACAAAAACATATCTGATTTTTTTCATTATACAAATCTAATTTTTTATTATCACAAAGGGTGTGTTTGTTTTGACTTCAAATGATTACCGAAAATACTTTTCTGTAAAATAAAGTGTTTGGTTGATCTAGGAAAATTTGGTCAAACTGAAAATACTTTTAGTTTGACCGTAAAATAAGCTTCATTGGGCTGAAAATATTTTTAGTTCCTCATTTCACTTCAAACCATTTTCAGGACGCGCAAAGAGAGAGAGAGAGAGAGAGAGAGAGAGAGAGAGAGAGATCGCGCAAGAGTAGAGAGTGTCACCACGGAGGCGCCGGCGCGATCGGACCCGCTGCACCAGTGCCGCCATCTCGAACGTGAGGCAGCGATCGCAACACGATCGCGAGGTGGCAATCGCGAGTCGCGATCTCGTGATTGCCGCCTATCGAGATCACACCGCCGCGCGATCATGAGGCAGCGCAATCTTCCCTCCCATATATATATATATATATATATATATATATTTTTTTTTTTTTTTTTTGGGTTTTGTTTCTTTTGTTTTTCTCTGAATCATAATGTTAATGTTTGTTTGGAAGCTGAGAAAATGTGAGCAACAAGTAAAAAATGTATTTTTTATAATATTTTTAAGATTACAACCAAACACCTGAAAATATTTTCCAAAATATTTTTTTAAATGCCACCAAACACCTAAAAATATTTTCCTTTCCTGAAAATGTGATTACCTGAAATTATTTTACACCCTGAAAATATTTTACACCCAACCAAACACAGCCAAAAACACATCTAATTTTTCTTTCACCATAAACCATTTTTAGTTCTTAAAAATAGATCTGATCTTTTAAATAAAACAAAAGACTTTGTTTAATTTAATAAACACAGATTTGAATTTTTCTCTCCAAAAGTTATTTTTTATACACATCAAAAACATATCTGAATTTTTAACAAAGAAAAGGCATATTCATAAATAAACTTATGTGATTTAGTTTTGTTCATATATGCAACATATCATTCATGTCATGCATAAAAGTGGTACATTGGTCATAAAAAGTCTAAAAGACCAGACTCTGATTGGGCAGAATGGGTATCTTTACCCTCCCATTCCGTAACCTAGCCTCCGAATTTAGTGCCATTGGATAGGTAGACCTAGGCTTTATCTTTGTTTTTAATTTTGGGTAGATTGTAACTAGTACAAAAAGTCATGTATTTTTGGTAGTTTGTAATTAGGACCCAAAGCTATGTAATACTCAATTTATCAAGTTTGTATTTTTTTTATTCAATCAATGAGAATGGAACAATTTAGACATGTAAAATTTTATTTAATTTTTTCTTATTTTTTTGTATAAGAAACAAGTGGCGACTCCACATCACTTACCCAAAAAGAAAGGTATCTTGAAAAAGCACTCCAAAAATATCTTCTTTTTTTTTTTTTAGAGGCCTAATTTCCCGGTCTCTCACACACAGTGTGAGAAAAAGATGAAAGGTTTAAGGATGAGGGTGCTGAAACCACAGTGTCATCCTCCACTGCCTTATCACTAGACGACAAACCTATATCTAACTCACTAGACCTCACCTCCACCGACATTTCTTGAAGGGATCAGAACCAATGTAAGGACTGATGCAATAGAGGGTAAAGGTCAGCTAAAACCCCAAGGTGCTATCCCTAGAAGCAAAAAGCTCAACTTGGGGGCAATCACCAAAAGGCTCAAGGGAAGATCCTAGGCAAGCAAAAAAGAAATAAATAGAGGGACAAAGACACCTAATTTCATAGTACTCACACATCAAAATGAAGAAAAGGAAAAGGAAATTCAGCAGAAGAAAAAGAAAAATAATGCCTGAGAAGAAGAAAGCAAATCGGCATGAGCTCAGAGGAAGGAAGAAACGCAGAAATGGAGGAGAAAATAGAAATAGGGAAGAAAAAAGAAAGGAAAAAGCTTTTAAAGGCTTCCCAAAAACCGAGACACGGGAAAACCAAACGCCTCGTCGAGGAACGTGCCCACGTCCAACCAATCAGAGTGTAAACATGGCCATGGTGCGTGAAGCACCATCACATTGCTTTAAATGCAATGAAAATGGAATTCCAGAATTCACGTTTGACATGGGGAGACCCTTCGTATTCCTTAGATCATCAAGAAGGTTAATGACGACCATGGATAGGGGGCAACTAATGAGTCAGGAAATTCCCGTCATCCAGAGGTTGCAATGGACGACCAAAGCACCATAAACAGGGCATTCAATGTAGGAGACGTTACAATTAGACAAACCAAAAGACATAACTGCTCAGAAGTCTCTATATCACTGCATTAACCACCAGAAACGTTACACAAACAAGCAATTAAAGCACCACTAAAGGCTTCCAACGGCTAGAAAGGTAAAAGCATATATAAACCACATCATACCAAGAACAAAGGTACTTATACACCATACCTCTCTGAATACACAGATATTTTTCTCTCTAAATCATCTGACTTTGCCATCGAAGGTTCATTGGCTAGCACCTTGCTGGTAACCTATACAATTCACTCTCTGTTTCTCACAAGAATACTTGGTCGGCCCTTTCCGTTCTGTCTAGAAATTGACGAATTTGGCTTCATCATCTATAGGTGTCAAATTTTTTATGTCTAATAAACTCTTTTTATTGAAAGAAAGAGAAATACTAAGTGCCCAACCCCTTAAAACCCACATGTAAAGCCTAAGTCAATAAGAGAGATAGCTAGGAAGAGCAAGATGAAATGGTGAATGGAAGTAAGGCCTTAAATGAGTTTAGTGTTTTTAGCAAACAAGTTAAGTTTAAGTTCAAGTTTAAGTTTGAGTCGTTTGATCAATAAAAGAAGTAAACTCAAACATAATAATCTGGTCATGAACAAGCCTTTCAGTGTGAGGTTTCATTTACTCAAGTGCGTGTGTATATACTATATATACATGTATAGATTTGATATAAGATTGTAAAATTTTGTAAATAAGCTCATAAGATGTCAATACAAAGTTGATAAATCTAATTTTTATAAGTTCATAAATAAAAATCATCCTATCTAATTAACTCAAAAAAAAAGAATATAATTTTAACTATAATATAATTTCTAATTATTAGCATTGAATTGTGAATGGGTAAAATATTTTAGTTGTAGTTTTACTATATATGAAAAAAGAATAAATCAATGAAGTAGTTCATAAACATGTTGTTCAACAAGAATATGAATAAAACTTAAACGCATAAGATAGTTTGATGATAAGCTTGAACTCGGCTTGTATTCAAAATAAAATTAAATGAACAAGCATAAACATCTAATACTCGGCTCAACTCAACTCAACTCATTTACAATCCTACACAAAAGATAGGATGATATGATATAGCCACAATATTTTTGAGTCTAAACTAGAAATTAAATAGCCTAGATTACATAAATTACTTCTTTTAACTTTGACTTGTTTGTAATTCATTTAAGTTTTAGTTTTTTTTTTTTTTCATTTTAGTTATTTAAATTTTATTCATTTTCAAGTTAGTCTTTCTGCCAATTTGCATATTGTTAGACCCACCAAAATTAACACCATCATTTTGTAAAATGAAATATACTAAAGTTAAAGGAGAGACAAAATAACTAAATTAATAAAGTATTGAAATGAAAAAGAATAAATTCCAAAAAGTGGGTTTAAAATTAACATGTCAAAGTTTTTTCTTTTTTTTTTTTTTTTGAGAATCCAACCTAGCAAATTAAATAAACGGTACAACACAGCATTTTGAGTGGGCCATAAGTGAGCTAGATCGGTTGAGTTGAAAAAAACTGTATAGGTTAATAGCCGACTTTTAGGTGATACCCTGCTCCTAATGTTGTCGTAAAAATAAAGACAAAGAAAAGGCTAATAAAATTAATGTCGATTTTCTTGTCCTTAGGGAACCCACACTGAACAGTTTTTTTTTTTTTTTTTTTATTTGAGAGTCAGATTTTGTTGTATAGTGCTGTGTGGACACGACACGAGTATATGAAGAAAAATTAGGGAGAGGCAATATCATAATAAGTAGGGTATACATGCAATTTTTTTAATTTTGACCCAACACAAAATGTAGTCGGTTGGACTGAATTCCAGCTCTTGTCACAGACCCATCCTCCAATTCAAGTGATGCTCCATATTAAATTTTACAAATCTAAAACTGTATGTAAATGGTTCCAAATTTTAAAGAACATGTCAATATATATATGCAAAAAAACAAAAACAAAAACAAAAATCAAAACTTTCAATTTCACTAGGAATAGAAAAGATCCTAATTGAACTTTATACCATCCTTTAGATTAAGAAATCCAACTCTAATTGAACTGGTAATCTTCAAACTAAAAATCTAAAGATGGGCCATATTCACTATTCAGCCCAAAAGAAAATTCTGCTTACACAGAATTTTAGAAAGATTTGGTCCCCAGCTAATATCTCTCTCTCTCATAAATCATAATATATTGAATGGCCAACCTAATCAAAACACCAAACTGAGCTGAGCCACATCTCAAACAATCAAGCCCAATCCAATGGACTTAAGGCTAGGCTTGGGATGGCACATCGACCAATAGAAACATCAAACACTCCAACGTATAAGAAAGAAACTCCATGCATTCTTTAAACAATTTAGCCCATTCCCACCCACTGTCCTGTGGATTTTGAACGATGGTGCTCAAGCCCAATCCAATGGGTTCAAGCCTTCAAGGTTTACCCTCAAGCTGGCCTTTCATCTAAAAGGCAACCAAAAGACAATTATAAGTTTTCAAAACAAATTTTAAGCTTTAGGCAAAAAAAATTAATTTTTATCTTGGATTATACGACAAATATTAGCTCTAAAAATAATTGTTTATAAGAGCGTAAAGCCTTAAAAATTTTAAAGGCATTCATTACATGTAAAAAGAGTTTTCACCTAAAACATATTGAAGAGAAGCCAGGCCATCACACGTTAAAAGGACCACTAGTGCTAATCTTGAGGTTTTTTTTTTTTTTACCAATAATCAATCTTGAGGAATTTTTTTGATGAACACTCTTGAGGGATTTTATTTATGCTAATGGAGGCGATCAAATATCAACGCAGACTTTATAGTTTTTTACTTGGCTGTGCAATATTTCCTTTTCAATGTTGGATAACCCTAGCTCATGGTTTTGAAACTCGGGCCATTTAATGAATTGAGAAAGAGAAAGGTTCAAGGTTTTTTAGGTTAGATCAAGATTTAACCGAGGTTAAACCGTGATGTGTCATTTAATTTTTTAATATATTTGATACTTAAATTGATTTAAATTTATTAATTTTTCATTCCTAACCAACAAAAGGTGCATAGCCCAATTGTTTGCATGCAGTTTATTTAAAAATTGAACTAACATTTTTGTTTTTGTTTACTGGTATTAGAGATATATTATACATATTAGCCCAATATAATTGGCTCAAGCCCACATCTACTTGTATTAGTAGTCTACGGTTTAATCATCTGTATATATATATATATATATATATATATATATATATATATATATATATATTCATGTTATGGTTCATTGTAACATAGGTTATTGTACTACACTCTTACATAATAAAGATGTAGCCCTTAAGGATTCCTCTATGAATGTAGGCTGACAAGGCTGAACCACGTAACCCTCATATTCTCGATAATCCTATTCTATGCTTTCCCTTCCTTATCCATTCTAGCATATACAATATGGTATAACACATCGCATTGCTAATATATTTAACAACTGGATTGGGGTGGAGGAGGAGATTTGAATAAAAACAAGGTTCAAAATTGCAGATTTAGAAGAAAGATGGCTCATATCTTATACTGATTGTGTCTATACCCGCATGAAGAAGAGAAAATAGAAATAAAAGGTAGGAAAGAATTCTAATCCAAATTAAAAGATTCATCAAGACAATGAGAAAATTAAGGAAATTTAATCCATGAGACCACAATATTTGCCTTTGCAGCTAGACCCAAACGTAGAAAAGTGATCATTTTCCTTCACCAGCCTCCGCTAATCTCAACATTTCACTTCAAGCAATGAAACTAGGGATGATAATTCCAACATTTGTTTTGTTTTTTTTTTAATAAAACTTAAATTATGTTTACTTAACTAAGAGTTAAGTAATTTGATTTTAAATGAGGTGGCATCTTTTAGGTCCTTAGATTTATTTGGAGTGTATCCTAATCTTTAAATGGACACACTTCGTATCAACGGAGAAATAGAGAGAATCCAAATCCCAAGGTAGAGGGTAGGGGCAAGTAAAACTCATCTTTACCAACATCACCTTTTCGAGGTGAAAAAAAATTTACTTAGAATAGGGTGGGCCAAGTGAAGCGAGACATTTCTACCATCTGCTTGATGTGTAATTGTTAAGCCTCAAAATATAAATGGGAATGAAGTTAATGAAGAAACGTCACATCTAACACTTACATTTAGTTTGTTTATTTTCAATAATTTCAATTAGCTTAATTAATAAAGATTTTTTTTTTTTTTTTTTGGAATTTCGAAACATCCCATAGTGAAAGTAGGCATTGCTTGAAGGACTGCTTTTATCAAAACTTCTCTACCATCTTGCAACAATAATCTTTCCTTCCAACCTTGCATTTTATGCCAAATCCTTGAAGCTCTTATTAGGAAATTCTGGTGGGGCTATAAGGGAGATAAAAGGAAAACTCATTGGGTGGGATGGAAGAAACTATGCAAACCGAAAGGCCAAGGGGGGTTTGGATTCAAGGATATTGAAAATTTCAACATTGCGATGTTAGGCAAATAGGTATGGCGATTGCTCCACAATAAAGACTCCCTTTTCTATAAAGTCTTCAAATCAAAATATTTTCTGGAATGCACTATTCTGGATAAGGGGGTAAAGTTGAACGAGTTATACGTTTGCTTAAGCATACTAAAAGTAAGGAGGGTTGTGTGGTTGGGGTCAAAGTGGAGGTTAGGAGATAGGAAATGTGTGAGGATTCGTGGGGATAAATGGTTGTCGGATTCACAAGTAAGTCGGGTGGTATCGCCCCAAAAAAACTTTCCCAACAACACAAAGGTCTATGCTCTCATTAATGAGGAAAGGGGCAAATGGCTAAAAGACAAAGTGAGAGAGGAATTTCTCCCCCACGAAGCAGAGGCCATAATCAGTATACCTCTAAGTAACTTACGCACCAAGGACAAGCTCATCTGGTCTGCCACAAGCAATGGTTGTTACTCTACCAAATCCGCTTAGCACCTTCACTCAATGGAGGCAGTAGTTTCAAAACCTGGTCCATCTATTCCAAATGCACACAATTAGTTTTGGAGGCAATTGTGGTCGGTGAATGTGCCGAATAAAATACGACATTTCCTATGGTGGGCTTCCAAAGATTCTTTACCTACAAAGAAAAACTTGCAAAAACAGAATACCTTGCCAAAGTCAATTTGTGAACATTGTGGTGACAACATTGAGGATACAATACATGCACTCTAGGGCTGTCCGATGGTTAAAGGCACTTGGTGGGAGCTGGAATAATGCAAAACGTTCTTGTGGGAGAAATTCAAATGCTTCCGTGATTTGCTTCATGGAGTCTTTGCACAAAAAAATCTGAAAATGGCAGAGTTATTTGTGCACATCGAATGGAGTATATGGCACAATCAGAATGCAAGGAAGTTTAGGACGGTGACAATGCCTATGGAAATGATCTATATTGATGCAGTTCAACCCCTTCAGGTTTTCTACTCAGCATAGGACCCACCACTGCCACAAGAAGCAGCCCCTCATCCAACCCATTGGTTGCCACCCCCACCGAGTTTCTATAAAATAAACTATAATGGTGCAAGGTTCCAAGATTTGGCATCGGCAGGGATGGGTGTAGTGGCACGTGATTCAGATGGATGAGTTATCGCAACACATTCGGCACATATCTCCCTCCCCCCAACCATTGAAGCCTTGGAAGCTAAATTACTAGTGATCCAGACATTTTCAAAAACATTTTCATTTAATTATTTGTCGTTCCAAAGAGAGAAAAGGCCTGGTTACTAGATTTTGAAGGATTGACGCTGTGATTGGTCTTTTTGAGTAAGTGAAAGATAATTAACTTATAATTATATTTTGGACAAAACAAATAATCTAAGGCAAAGTATCCTTCAAGGCCTTTTAAATTTTAATTCTCTAATGAAATAGTATGTGATGAGTCCATAAAAACCATTAAGGTCGTCCATCTTAATGGATGCTCATTGCGTCATTAGTAGGCCATCAACCTAACACATTCAATAACGGCCATCAAAGGTTTTAAACTCTCTCATCAAGGCAAAGAACGTTACAATTACGGTAATAATCACCCTCATTTATATCCAACAACTACCTAAGTCATCTATAAAAGGGACAATGTGTCCATTTGCTAAGGTATATCAAAAATTGTAGGAAAAATATGGTTTGTATCTCATACAAAATATACGCAATGGAAAATTAATGGATCTACTTCATTCGCAATTGATAACATGTACTATGTAAATTTTATAATTCAAGAATAAGAGAGCGTACATTGGTGCTGTGAAATTCAAGACCAGATATTAGAAGTACTTAGGAACACTTTTAATCTTCATTCCAATTCCACTTATTGCCCAAGAAGTGTGATCTCTCAATCAATTTGCAAAGGAGAATAATAGAGTGTCATACACTCACATACACACCATTTCATTCCACACAATAATGCCACAAAAATTCTTTATATTTCTCTTCTTATATCTAACTAATTATCTAATTGGGCTAACCTTTTAGGCCATTTCAATTTGGCTTTAGTATGTGACTTGGAGTAGGACCAAAAGGGAACAAATAAGACTCTAACTCCAATGGGCCTTGGACTTTTCTGTCAATTCTTGACAAGTCCAAGATTACCATTAATTATATTTAATACTACTATGTAAGTATAATTGCACTCTAGAACTTAATAATAAATTACATCACAAGACTTTATTATACATACAACCCCTTCATAAAATGTTCGTAATAATACAAAGTCATGAATATAGACTACCACTTTAAAGATTACTACATCTTAATCCTTGAGTACTTAGTTTAATCCCTTAAGTTATTCATCATATATTTATGAAACTTAATTTCATAAATATATACTTTAATAACTCCTTACTAAAGTGGTTAGGCCTAACACTCTGAATAACCAAACCCATTAAACTTATCTCAAGGGAATATTTTATATCCCCGTTAAGAGATTATGAATTCTATCTTAAGAATATATGTTCCATCAACACTAAATGTGGCTGCCCAACATACTGAGATTTTGATCATGACTTTAGATCTCACTCCTGATATATCAAAGTAACTTGCACTTCATGATTAGGTCCATTATTCTCTCAAGATTAAGAATTGATGTAAATAAAAGTTGCGAGATTTATTTTTCATTTAACAATCATTAGGAGAATAATAAATCTCACAGCGGTCTAGTTCAATATGTCTTAACTCTTAAAACATAACAATTAGAAGTCTCCACTTCCATGATCAAGACAAATCATCTTAATTGATATGTTATAGTCTTCGCAAATGAATTACCCAATTTTATCACCAACTACAAACTAAAATTATGAATTTACAAAGAACTTATGATTTATATCTTTTGTGACTAAATCACATAAATTACATATTATGCATCTCATGGACTATATGATAATGTCCAAATGTTCATGTTACCATTATTTTAGATAATAATAAAACAACTTTATTAATCACAACATTAAATGTCATACATAGCATCATACAATAGAATTTAATGGCACATATCCTAACAAAAACTACTACAAAACACTATCTACATACAAAAGATATAGACTGATAATAACTTAAGCACCGGAAGTTCCCCCACCGGGCACAACCCAGTGGTCTCTTCAATCTATCTCTTCTTTATCTTGCAGGTACTACAAGATCATATAATGCTTCGGATTGGACGAATGACCCAACTAACGATTTTGGTATCATCAGTTTGGTGCTGTCTGTAGGGAGAGACTAGCCATTCACCTCCTCCTTAAACAAAAGGTTACTCGATTCAATCTAGAGCAACAGATGTTGAAAATGCTCATCCCAAATTACTAAAGAAAAATGCATATACACACATCAATAGACAAAAAAGTGACAACAACCACTGCAGTAGTAATTGATCTGTGGATATGTCTATGGCCATTGCAACGATGCCACCAGATAACCCCAATCTTTGGCTAGATCAAAACAAGCCTCACTATCCCAGATGCTCTTTCAAAAAAAAAAAAAAATCTACCTCATCGTCCATAACAACAACAACAACAACGGGCTCCTTAAGCACCACATCTCAGCTTTGAAAATTTCAACTCAAATTGGAATGTTGCATTGAGATGCTAAAAGAAGTGCCAGATACAAAAGGAAGCAAAAGAGATCAATTTTCATGGTTATCTGCGTTTAAACTAGAGAGCCCTTATTTCAAGGAAGGTAACTAAGAGCAATTTAATTTCTATGAAAGATGGGAATTTTCTCTTCAAAGTTCCAACACCTGGTATGTTATTTGATAATTTCAACTCAATATATTGTTATGATTAACAAGTCTAGGTTGTCCATCTGCTAGAAGATGGGGAACCCTAAAGCCCTTGTGTTATGATTCATGACTCATAAGTTATAAGTCTTAAGGCTAGATGGGTAATAAGATGGGATGCATGTAAACCACCTTTTATTCAGCTTAACTATCTACCCATGCGGCCAAGCCTTTTGGTATCCACTAGCAAGACGTGTCATCATGTGCCTTTCATGTTTATCATATTCACCAATTTCATGTTATTGTTTCTTATGTCATTTGAAAAAAATCACTAAGCAAGCCTTTGAATAACTAATTATAGGCTGAAACCAAATAAAGAAATAATCAGGAGATATTATTTCGGTTAATTAAAACCCATGGATTATCATCTTTACATGGTGAATAGTTTATGGTGCTTAAGTTTTGCAATTAAGAACCATTTAAGGTAAAGGCTCTACCAAATTTAAAGATACTAATTTTGAATATTAAAGAAAAATGAAGCCAAAAATATGCCATCTTACCAAAATAATATATCGTAATTTTGGAGATTAAATATGTGAAGTGAAACCTTAATGCCTTTCATAATTTAGAAGGCATTAAAACTAGAAGTTATTGGGTTGCCATTTAAGAATTTCAAAGAACTTTTGGATAAAGAAAGTTAGTAAACATATGTTTCTACTTTCTACATTTGCTTTCCTAATGAAAGTTAATTTTATAAATGCTCTTTAGAGCAGTCAATCAAATGTGTTAGTTATTTTCAAGAATACTACGCTAGATATTAAACAAAGTTGAAAACTTCATATTGGTTAGTAAAGAAAAACGCAAAGATGCGTTATCACCGCTCTTCTTTCCTAATATGTCATGCTAAAATAGGAAAGGTGAAATCTAGTATTATTACCTTGCCAGTTTTTTTTTTTTTTTCTTACTGAAATTATATCATGATTTTAGAGTTTAGAGGCTAATGTCAGATTTTACTATCTTACCAAATTTAAAAACACTATATTTGGACATAAAAGAAAGTCCAATGACCCTGGCCAAATCTAATCAATATTAGGTAGGTAGAAGCCAATGACAATGAATATTCTAGTTTTCCACTAAAAGTACACCTTGTGAAAACTTTCATGATTTATGTATGATTTACGTAGGTTTAAATAGATCTATTATACATGAGATACAAGTTTGGCAAAAGCATTGTATATACATGTCCAAAAAACACACTAATATGGTAGCAATCACCTAAAAACATCCACATGGAAGAGGACATGATAACAATTATAAAATAATAAATCATGACATTGGCCTCTTTATCAATTGGTCATATTCTTAGGCCATATATTATCAACATAGAAAATCCATGGTGTTGCAGTCAACATTATTATTTTATAATTGTTATCATGCCCTCTTCCATGTAGATGTTTTTAGGTGACTGCTGCCATATTAGTTTTTTTTTTTTTTTTGGACTTGTATATACAATGCTTTTGCCAAACTTGTATCTCATGTATAATAGATCTATTTAAACCTACGTAAATCATGCATAAATCATGAAAGTTTTCACAAGGTATAGTTTTAGTGGAAAACTAGAATATTCATTGTCATTGGCTTCTACCTACCTAATATTGATTAGGTTTGGCTAGGCTCATTGGAATTTCTTTTATGTCCAAATATAGTGTTTTTAAACTTGGTAAGATAGTAAAATCTGACATTATCCTCTTTAGTGTCTAAACTCTAAAATCATGATATAATTTCAGTAAGGAAAAAAAAAATTGACTGCAACACCATGGATTTTCTATGTTGATGATATATGGTCTAAGAATATGACCAATTGATAAAAAGTTCAAAAGAATTATACATTTATGTAAAAAGAAAAACTTACATCACTGTGTATTAGAAAAAAAAAATTTGTGATATTTGGGCAATATCAAATCTGAATCTTACAAAGAAATTGTGATTTCACTTTTTCTAAAAGATATTTTTACTGTTTAGATGACTTCATTTGAAAAGTCATAATGCCTCTGGGCTCAAGCCACAACAAATTTTATACATTTGTTTTAATATTATTTGTGATTTCTTGCTTGATATTGTTGCTCCAAGCCTAATGTTATACGCAGCAAGAATACAAGTAGTAAAACAACTAGACTAGAGTATCTAGACTATCTCATCTATGCATATACTCTCAAGTCCACAGGATTAAGAATGAGAACTCATAAAGAAGAGCTTGCTAAAAAGGAGATCAGAGGTATGTGACATGATAGCATCATACCACCCCATCTCTATCTATATATAATTGTTGACATAGCCATAAGGTAATTTTGTACCAAGACCAAAAAACAAGGAAAAGACTAGAGTCTTTCCATAGCATCACGACTATTTCTTTCTTTAAAAAAAATGTCATATCAGTATGCTATATGTTTGATACATAATGGCTCACACAATGATATGTAAGAGACATGGTGTTAAAACTTTAGCTTGAATATTTATTGAATGTGAAAATATGATGATAGATCGTGTATCAAGCATAAGTACTCTATTTAAATTGTAGTATATGCGTAACCAATTAGGCATGTGTTCGGAAGAATCTTTTCCTATGCACATGTCAATCTTAAGCCTAATGGGATCACCCCTTAAAACAAACTGGAACAAAGGCTAAACGCCCTATAAAATCTTACCAGTGGTCTCTTTACTCATATGACATGTGTTTAATGAAACACTTTGCAAGTACATGTATAAATTGCTGAATGATAGGACTTTAGATAGTCGATCATAAAAGTCAAGTGAATAGCCCAAGAAGAATAAGAAAAGAAAAGAAATTGGCCAACTAGGCCACTGTCTCAACAAAGAGACAAAATCATAGGTCATTTCACTAGTAGTCATCAAACGATGAAGGAAGCAATAATAGAAGCCCCTAGGATATCCTTCATCCCTAAAGGAAGGAAATATAACCTCGAACGATCAACATGCTCTAGTCCTTGCACCTTCAAAAGAATGAAGCTAAAAAGATCTAAGTCTCAAACATGAAGTAGTATGTTAAGCTTAACAAAAGAGATCTTAAAACTTGTCAAGAAGACTACAACAATGAAAAGATCGAGGTACGTACATAATAGTATCATAATTTAAGGTCTCTTGTCGAGGTAACTCATTTATTTCTTTCTTTTTAATTAGTCATGCCAAATATTATCTTATTAAAATTAAGTGCATATCAAGCTAGCATGATTTTCTACAAATATGTACATATAAATCATGTTGAAAATATTGCTATAAAATTGTTACAATTATCACAGCTAATATGACTATATTATTAGTAGCATATGTTCCATAGTCATGAATCTGAGAAATTTTATTAAGTCTCCTAGACTTAAAATGTTAGATATTTTTGTTCACAATATGGTCATGATTTTAAGTCTCAATAAATTCCTACTGTCTCTGTCAACTCACCAAAGTCTTTTTAAATTGCTTTAAAAATTATATACGGTGCAAGCACCTAACAAAGCTCAATTAAAACAAACATAGAGTCAAATAGCTTCAATTTTTATATATCACATAATACTTCTCTATGATTCATATGGAATGCACTTCGTCAACTGACATCCATAATTGTATAGTATGCAATTGCATATTTGTACATTGTCATTCCTAACAAAATGCAGCTAGCATTAGTAAAGTGATTTAAGTGTACAATTAAAGAAGAAGGAAGAGGAAATTGCTATTACAAACAGCAATGATCATAGTCGTCAAAGCACGCAAAAAAAAAAGGGTTCTAATCATGATAGACCACTCTTATAGTTGTCAACAAACAAGAATTGGCCTTTTCATGTTTGAATGGGGGCAACAATGTGGCCTAATTTTTACACCTTCAAAAAATTGAAGCAAAAGAAATCTAGGCCTTAGACATGAAGTATCATGTTGTGCTTAAAAAATCTTGGAAGAGAAGAGCTCGTCATCTTAAAAAGTGAAGAGCTTGTCAAGAAAATCCCAGCAATAAAAAGATCGAGATATGTAACAAAATAATGTCATCATTTAAGGTAACACATTTATTTGTCTCTTTTATATTTTTCTATAAAATTTTATACCTAGTAAGGTTTCATGTAAAGTGTATGTACTACTAGACAGATCTCAAAAGAGGTAATATTCTAGGATTACAAGAAAATAAGAAAAAAGCTCACCTAGGCCATTGGTAACTTATTATTCATGTATGAATTGTTCCAAAATTCTTGTTTAACCAAGTCTGAGCAAGTGCATGTGCTATTTAATGCAAATATCAACATGGCCTCAAGAATGTCCAAAACGACATAGCGTCAAGGAATCTTTCCAAAATGATACAAATTCTCCAAGTGAGAATATAAATCTTATGATGAAGCTAGTGATAAAATTCCCTAATCTAAGGGATGTAAATCACATGACGAGGCCAAATGATAAAATTCCTTAAATGAATATAAATCACTAACAAAGCCAAGTGATAAAATTACTTAAATGGATTTAAATCACCTATTCTCCAAGTGGGAATATAAATTATGACAAGGATAATGATAAAATTCCCTAATCTAAGGGATGTAAATTACATGACGAGGCCAAGTGATAAAATTCCTTAAATGGATATAAATCACTCACAAAGCCAAGTGATAAAATTCCTTAAATGAATGTAAATCACCTAAAAAATGGCTAAGTGATAAAATTCCTTAAATGGATATAAATCACTGACGAAGCCAAGTGATACAATTCCTCAAATGAATGTAAATCACCTGAAAGACAAGCTAAGTGGTACGACCCTTAAAAGGATATGGATCACTTCAACAAGGCTAAGGGAGGTAGGCCATATGGCAAAGGTCAAACAAAAAACAAAAAGTTCACGTAGCAATTAATGGAAAACGATTATCATAGCCTGAGCAACTTTATTAGCCTCCATTTCTTTATAGACTTAAAGTCCAGGTTCTCCAAATTAACCCTTGAACTGCACTTCACCAAGTACCTCTTTAGCAGTTCGAAGCCTTTATAATATCAACTGAACAAGACAGTATTGTTCTCCTTGGTAAGCTGGAATGCTTGAATAGCCTTAGTAGCCACGGTCTTGATCTTTTGATCGGCCGACTAGAGCTACTCGTCCTCCTGCACCAACAACTTCTCTAATCTAAGCTCCTTGGTCAGAGCTCTAACTTTCTCAGCAGCATTCCCTTCGTCCATTGCTGATATGAGCTCCTTTCTTAATGTGGAGCCCTTAGCCTCCAACGCCTCCACCTTGGAACCGGCCACAACCGCCTTCTCCTCGTGGGCTAGATACTTGGTAGCAATATGGATCGTCTCTCCTAACACATGGCACTCATAAACATTAGGATGAAATCAACACTACTTTAGAGAGAAATATACGAACAACAATGGAAAAACATCAAGTCTTCCCTAAAGTCTCATCATCAAAACAACAAATGGCACGACCAAGCTACAAAAGAATAATGAAGGGATCTAAAGAAATCAAAAATGGTCATCCAAAAAAAAAATCAAAATGGTCATCCAAAGAAATCACATTGCCCTTCGGCAATAATCAAAAACGGTCGTTCAAAGAAATTAGCTTGCTCCTTAGCAATGATAACAAATGATCATCCAAAGAAATTAGCTCACTTTCAAGATCAAGTTATGATCCCTCAAACGTACAAAAAGACCTTCAAAAGGCAGATACTAAGAAGTCGTCACAAAAATACTACCATCCCTGAAGAAGAAAGTAGTTGAAGATAAAGAAGTATGAATCTAAACAAGTCAGGAACATTACCTAAGCCTGACCAGCATAAAGCAAAATCAGACTTGGGAATGAGGGGCAATTGATGAGTCCATAAAAACCATTAAGGTCATCCATCTTAATGGAAGGTCATTGCATCATTAGTAGGCCATCAAAGATAGATGAGTAATCGTCCAACGCATTCAATAACGGCCATCGAAGGTCTTAAACTCTCTCATCAAGACAAAAAAAACGTTACAATTAGGGTAATAATCATCCTCATTTATGTCCAACAATTACCTAAGTCACTTATAAAAGGAACAATCTGTCCATTTGCAAAGGTATGTCAAAAACTACTACAAAATACTATCTACATACGAAAGATATGGGCTGATACTAACTTAAGTATCAGAGGCTCTCCCACCGGGCACAACCCAATGGTCTCTTCGATCTATTTCTCCTTTATCTTGCAGGTCCTACAAGATCATCTAATGCTTCAGATTGGATGAGTGATCCAACTGACGATTTTGGCATCATTGGTATCTATGTTTAATGTGGCAGACAACGGAACCAAACCTAGAGCTAGGTAAGGGTACAGCCTAATCCTTGTGCACACGTGCAAATTTGGCCGGCTTTAATCTATAGGTTTATAGAAATGAATTTGATTAGGCATTTCAAATTCCAATCCCTTGTTTTCACTGTCACCTGGCTTTGTTGTTACATGTTTGTGCAAAAATTTCATATTAATTACTTTGGTTTTGATAAATGAAATGATCAAGGAGTTATATATTGACCTATTTTTTAATCCAAGCAATATATAGCTAGCCAGCGCCTATCTCCAATTGTCATGTCTCAGAGAGAACAAAGCCTAGTGTGGCAATGAATTAAAGACAGGACTCAGCTGGTGGGTTAGCTTCTCAAAAAAAAAAAAAAAAAAAGAGACAGGACTCAGCTTTTAACAACCAAGTTACAACTGGCTATTATTATTATTATTATTATTATTATTATTATTATTATTATTATTATTATTATTAGGGTCAGTTCTCATATTGCCTTTAAAATTTTATCACTTGGTTTGGGAAATGAAAAAAACTGTCAAAACATTTATTGCTTTATTTCATTTTCCCATAAAAACTTTCCTCAAATATTGTTAACCAATTTTTTGTGCATTTCCATATTATTATACATATCTCAACAGATGTTTATTACATTTGCCTACTTCTCAGTTCTCATATTGCCTTTAATTATATCACGTGGTTTGAGCAAGTCTTTGCATGTCCTAATTATATATTTTGTGCGCCATATTTGGAGCCAAATGTCAATTTATCAGCACTACTCTCTCTCTCTCTCTCTCTCTCTCTCTCTTAAACCATATATATATATATAAATAAAAAAATGTTCTCTTTATGAATATCTTATTTAATTATTAAACCAAAATTAGACGGAAATTAAAACTCTAAATATCTTATTTAATTATAAAAAATTCCACCAATTGAGCCAATTAAAACCAACTATTATATATATATATATATATATATATATAATTCCATTGAAAGAGTTATCAACGGCCTAAGCCTCTAATAACGGCACATATATGGTTATTTACAACAACATATATTAAAACAAACTCATAGAATAAAACACTAATTAATTTGAGGTCTAAAAATTTAACAAGTGCCAAATAAATAGTGCCTATTCTCAAAAAAATAATAATAATAAAAAGTGCCCCCCATGAAGTGCGAACCAGCTTTGCCTTTGCAGGCCATTTGTTCCAAGTGGTTTTATTTTTTCCTTGAGTAGTGGACTTTTGCACTTTGACGGTCTAGGTCATTACCCATTACTCACCGTCAAAACTTTTTACATAAAATAGTGAATATTATATACTTTTTGTTAAAAAATTAGGTAGTCTAATAGTCCAATTTTGTCTATACATATATTGAAGTCAACCATTTTATCATTAATCATTTTTTTTATTTTTTTATTTTTTGAGAGATAGTTTAAACTTATGGTGTCCGCTCTTGATGATAGCTTTTTATCATTAGACTAAGACACCAATCAGTTTTTGGTATAGGCTGGGATTGAACTTCAAATCTCTTATTCAACCATCAGAGACTTTACCAGTTGAGCTAACTGGAACCCACATTTTTTTAATGTGAATTACGTCAATTTATTAAGTAGAAGAAGAAAACATTACATCATGGGACACTAAGGGGTTGTTTGGATTTTTTTTTTATCATCACTCATTACTCTTCACTTAATTTTCGTCACTCATTACTCCTCACTCATTTTTTGTCACTCATCATTCATCACTCAAAATACTCCAATTTTCTATACCCTACCCGTTTGGCACATGTTTTCAATTTATCATCATTCAATTTTTTCTACTTTTTGTGGGACTCATACCTAAGCACATGTCAGGCATTCCTATTAGCCTACCCACCTCCCACCATTTCATTTCATTTTCTTCACTGCTCATTTCCAAACCTAGAAGCCATTTTCCAACCCTCAAAATTTGCAGCAGCAAATCAAAAATCCGTTCATTCTTAAGAGGAACAGAGAGAATAGCCTCGGCATCAAAAGGAAGAAAACCCTCATGGATGATATCAGACTTCCAGGTTGCTGTCTTCGGATTGATAAGGGCAGAAACCATGGCATCATCAGGGAAAAAATGAGGAACAGTAACAAGTTTATACAAGGATGGGAGAGGCAACCACTTATCACTCCACAATCTTACCAAGCCTCCATTACCAATCTGCCACCGACACCCTAATTGAACAACCTTTTGCGCTTCCATTATACTACGCCAAGAATAAGATGGGTGCCTTCCCAACGATGCACTCAAAAAATCACCATGTGGAAAATATTTAGATTTATACACCCAACAAAATAATGAGTTTGGACAATTCTGGAGCTGCCAATTTATTATGGTTTTCTAGCTACCCCCACCAAAATCGTCTCACCATACCAGCAAGTTCATCACAGAAAGCATCAGGAAGCTTAAAACAGCTCATAGTATAGGATGGGATAGCTTGGGCCACTGACTTTATCAAAATTTCCTTGCCAGCACTTGACAGAAGTTTCTCCTTCTAGCCAGATAATTTATTCCCCAAATTTTCCTTAAGATCATTAAAAGTATTACATTTAGATCGCCCCACCAGAAAAGGTAAACCCAAATATTTTTCATGCTAACGAATCACTGAAGCCTCAAACCTCTGTTGTATTTCCTCCTAAACTGGCCTTGGAGTATTTTTGCTAAAAGATAAAGCAGTCTTATTATTATTCAACTGTTGCCCTGACACTGATTCATAAACTAAGAAGACCTACTACAATACTTCACACTCCTCCAAAGTAGCTTGGCAAAAGATCAGGCTATCATCTGCAAAAAATAAGTTAGAAATACGAGTACCACGACAAACAACCACTCCTTTGACATTGCCTCTTTCCACTTGTTGTCTAAGTAAACCAGATAAGCCCTCTGCAAAAGTAAAAATAGATTAGGAGAAAAATGGTCCCCTTGACGTAAACCCCTGGAGGGAATAATACGCCCTTTAGGTTGCCCATTAATCCTAACAGAACAAGTCACAGTACAACATCTCATTACAACCTCCACCATTCTCCTATGAATGCAAAGCTTTTCCATAATAACCTTCAAACAAGCCCATTCCACCCTATCATAAGCCTTACTCATATCTAGTTTCAGAGCCATCTTCCCAGTTTTCCAAGTCCTTTTCTGAATAATATGGTGCATAGTCTCATAAGCGACAAGAATATTATCAGTTATGAATCGACCCTTAATGAAAGCACTTTGGTTTTCATTGATAATTCTGAATAAAACAGTCTTAAGCCTATTAGCCACAGTTTTTTATGCAAGTTTATAAATAACATTACAAAGGCTTATAGGTCGATACTTAGTAATCTTACGGGAATTTTTAACCTTAGGAATAAGGACAATGTGGGTGTCATTAAAATCCGATGGGGCTATCCCATGGTTCAAAAAATTCAATACTGCTTGTGTGACACAATCACCAGAAAGAGACCAAAATTTTTTATAAAAGAGAAGGGGCATACCATTAGGGCCAAGAGTCGTTGTATGGTGCATCTGTTTTAGCGCTTGTTGCACTTCCATTACTTGGAAATCTCGGCCTTGCAAACTGTTCATAGGATCAAAAACCATGACTTGCACAGTGTCAATTACTTTCTTAATTTTAGGCGGGGTTGGAAGTGGTGAAGAGTGACGAGAAATATTCTGTGACAATACTTTCAATCACCTCCGGAGTTTCAAGCCAAGTACCCGAGCTGTCCTCCATACCCTCAATCATATTTTTTTTTTTTATTTCTATTGGAAGCTTTGACACAAAAAAACTGAGTATTTCAGTCACCAGCCACCAGGTACATATTCCTAGAACGTTGCTGCCACATGACCTCCTTGGTGTCCAGCCAAGAATCTAACTCCTTCCTCACACTTCGAATTTCCTCACCTTGTTGCTCGGGTTGTTGTTCTAACCGTTGAAGATAGGTTCGTAAAGTCAAAATATAGTGCCCCACATGGCCAAACTCAATCTTATTCCAACGTTTCAAAGCCTCCCTGCATGATTGTAAACAGTTGTGAATTGGAAATCCCAAAGAACATGACAGACCACATTCCCAAGCCTCACTAACCCCCTTTGGACAACAACGGTCACAAAGCCACATGACTTCGAATCGAAACAACTTTCCTGTTTTCATTCGGCTCCTAGTGTCTCGGCCCCATTGAAGGCAAAGCATGCAATGATCAGACTCTATGGCTGATATATGGACCACTCTAGCATTAACAAATTTTCTCATCCATCCTTCATTGGCCAGTGCACGATCCAACCGAGCCCATACACTATCTCCGTTCTCAAAGTGCCTCGACCAAGTATACCTTGCACCCGTGTACCCCAAGTCCCTAAATTGGCATAAATCCACAACTTCCCGAAATCTATTTATTTGTCTCTCCAGCTTAATTTGCCCTCCCAATTTTTCAGAATTACTAAGGATTTCATTATAGTCACCGATACAAAGCCAAGGTAGCATATTACGACATCCAAAAGCTTCCAAAATCTGCCAAGTCTCTTCCTGTTTACTAGTATCTGGCTGGCCATAAAACCTGTGAAACGCCAATTCCCTTGCACATTACTACAAACAACCTAAGCATCAATATACCACTTCGAATAACCCCTGATATTAACAAAAGTTTCTAGTTTCCAAAGAAGGGCTAGACCCCCACTTCAACCCTCACTTGGTACGATTAAACCTTGAGTAAAACCCATGGAGTTTTGAATTTCCTTCATCTTGTGCTGTTGTTTTCTTGGAATCTTAGTCTCCATAAGGAAAACTAAGCTGGGAACTTCTTTCTCAGCAATGCTTCGAAGAGCCTAAACTGTGCAATGGTTCCCAAGCCCCCCACAGTTCCAACTAAGAGTACTCATTGTTTCCAGCGGTGCTATCTTGCAGCCACCGCTGATCCAAATTTATTTTTCAAAAGATCACTCACCACAATAACTTCATCGTCTCCCCTTCTTTTTGTTGTCTCTGGACTCTCTATACACTCAGGCAGATTAAGTTTTGGTTTATGTTTACGTTTAGTGCCCACCTCCACTTCTTTAGAACCAACCATATCCACGGTCTTGGTCTGGTGCTGATGCCTCTTCCAAGTTCTGGTATTCAGCCCATTAGAAGCAATGGTATCCAGTCCATTGATAGGTAGGCCCAAGTCCACTGATAATGTCTCTGTCCTTTGCTGACCCTATTCCTCCCAACAAGTATGGATTGACTGACTGCCTTCCACCTGATTCGTATGAGAGACAATTTTAGCTAAATCCACATCAGATTGAACTAAAGACTCCACCACACCTGAGTTAGTGCCTGCCAAATTTGACTCCTCCACCAAAATTAATCCTACCCCTTAACTTTCGGCCCCACCCACATTCAGGACCGGCCCTAGACATTTTGGAGCCTTAGGCGAAAACTAAAAAATGAGACCTTTTTTATACCTATATATTAATTAAATTAATATTTATTTAATATTTTTATATTATAATATATTTTATTTAAAATCTATTTTTCTTGCCTTTTAAAATGCAAATTGACTAATTAGATTTTTGTATTCAAGTTCTTCTAATATTTCTTTTTCAATCGATAATATAGCTAATCCATTTAATCTATTTCATTATCTTCTAACTCTTTTTGGTGAATTTCTTGCTCATTTGTGATATTTTCATCTAAATTTTGTATTATTTTTTGTTTATTACTAATAACAAATTTATCCATTGATACTTTTTGAGACTCAATTAATTTTTCTTCTTTTTTCTTTTTTTTAAGTTTTTCATATCCAGATGCATATTTCCTAGTAGATATTTCTAATCAAATAATATATTTATAAAGACTAAAATAAAAAATAACTTTCAAATGTAGAGCAAATGAGAAATAGAACTTGATTTATATAGAAAGTATTGTTGTAGTTTGAGATTTTAGCAATTTCAACCTGCATAAATAAAAACTTATTCAATATATGGCCACTAACTAAAATATGTATATAAAAACTGAAAACATAAGATTAAAAAAAAAAAAAAAAAAAAAAAAAAGCACAACTATAACAAAAATGTAAGCACTACTATATCACAACAAAGCTTATTATTAATCCTATCCCAAAGTTTCAAATGATTATTAATCCGGCCCACCCAGAAAAAAAAAAAAAAAAAAAAAAAAAATTATTAATCCTATCAGAGTTTCAGACTTATCTAAAACAGTAAAACCCATTACCAATACCCAAAAAGCACAGGCACAGCAGCAGCAAGCTTTTATAAAAAAATCCCATCTATCTATTCTAACCCAAATCCAAAAAGAAGAAACGCCAGCAGCAGCAGCAAGCTTTATTAAAAAAAAGAAGAAGAAAACCTTGAAAGAAGCATGCTGGCTGGACGGAACTGAGGAAGAGGAGGAGAAAGTTCGGAGGAACTAAGGAAGCTTGCTGAATGAGAGACTCAGCGACAGAGAGTGAGAGAGAGGCGGAGAGCAGAGATTAGAGAGAAAAGGTTAAATTTTTAAGGTTTTGAGTTATTTTATTTGTTGTGATTTGTGATTGTTTTGTGGTTAATGTGTTAGACCGAATTTTTAGATTATCCGGATGGTTTTTGTTTTGTCTGATTTACCAAAATTTTTGTTTTTTTGGTTAAAAGGATGTGTCCAAATTTTGTGTTCACCTTAAACTAATTTTTATTTTTCCTACTGTGTTAGATTGTTGTGCATCACCTTAAACTATTTTTTTTTCCCTATTGTGTCAGATATTGCGTGCTTCCCTGAAACTAATTTTTTTTTTTTTCCCTTTCTCCCTCTTATTTTCTAAAATTCTGGGGCCTCCCTTCCACTTAGGGGCCTTAGGCAACCGCCTAACTCGCCTAAGGGAAGGGCCGGCCCTGCCCACATTCAAAGAAGATGAGTCCGATTCTCCCTTGTCATTGTGCATGTGCCCCTCTAATTCCATATCAATTTCCTTCAAGTGAGTTTGGAAAGCCTCCTCATTCCTCAATATATTCGATACTTCCACATTTGCCTTAGACACCCTCTGCTCTCCCTCTTGTATATCAACATTACTAAGCACTTCAATGCCCATGATAATGGTTGGCCTCTCCATCATTGACTGCCCTCGGCTTGAAGTTGAATTAGGGACCCCCATACAGCACACCCTTGCCACCTTTTTCCGAAGCAAGCTTGGAGGATTAGCCCTCAACCATGAGCCATACTCTTGGTTCTCTATTCTCAACTCTCCTTTACTTTGAAGCCACAGATCACACTCCTTAGAATCATGATTCAGTACCCCACACCAATGGCAAAATATAGGTAATCGTTCATACCGAAACGACACCCAGCCCTCCCTTTCCGGACCGAAACGGACCCTTCTCCCTCTGCACAACGGTTTGTGAACATCTACCTCCACCCTTATTCGCATAAAATCACCACACTCTGTCTCCAACCTATCATCGGAATGAATCACCCTACCCACAGACTTGCACAGACTCTCTGCCGTCTCCGTGACCATTCGTCGAACAGGTAAATCATGTACCTAAACCCAAAACTTCGCAGTATCAAAGTGGAGCCTCCGAAGGGAACTGTCATCCTCATACCTTCGCAACACAACTAAAAATTTATCAAAACTCCATAGTTCCCCCAACAAAACTAGGTTAGCATCAACTTCACTCTCAAAAACAAATAGCAAAATATGATTGCCCATGTCTTGAATCTCAAAATCCTGTTTAGTGCGCCATAAAGCTTTTAGAGTATGCGCAATGGCTTCAATATTTAAAGCACGTTTTGTGAAGAACTTAGCCGCCAGCCTATAATCTTCTCTGCGCACTTGGTTTTCAAAGTTGAAGATTTCGCCGTCATGTTCAGACAATGATATATGGTTCCATGCCTCCTCTAGGTTCTCCATTGTAGCGTAGCTAACCCACCCTACAGAAACAGCGTAAAACCCAAGCCCCAACGCAACAAGTTTCGTGAGGGAACGAGATTCCTACAAAGTAGGAAACAATATTCTACGGACCAAGAAACTAGCGCCGCCAGACCTAGGTCAGAGAAACCTAATATGATTTTTATTATATCTCATTAATCATTTAGCTCCACTGTTTATAGATTAATTTAATAGTTTTGATCTATAAATAGTACCCATGTATACAAAAATAGGTGAAATCCTATAAATAAATGAATATATATATATATATATATCACTAAAAAAATCGCATAAAAATATATACCTGCTAAGACATACTAAAAGTCCATTTAAATAAATTGTAAATGTAGATCAATCCATAAATGTCATATGGTCATATGTACATGGACCGCTGAGGGTACTTATGTCAAGGTGAGCGGAGAAAGTATAAAAATTAAAGAATAATAATCTTAATGATCAATTATACAGATTGACCTCAAAATAAAAAATCATCTCTAAGGAGTAAGGACCTAGGGCCATCTCGCATAAAAGACCTTCAAGACCTTTAAAACTATGTTTGGTGGCAAAATGAATAAATAAAAAGTTAAGTGTTTGGCAGTTCATTAAAAATAAAACAGCTTTAAATAGCTTTTAGGAAAAGTTTTACAATTCACGGTTCATATTTTATAAATTTAAAACTTTAAAGTATTATTCTATTAACCAAACATTCAAAACACTAAAAAAAGGGGAAGGGGGATGAGATAAAGGAATACACTCACACGCCAACACCAAAACTGCATGCGGCAGTTAGTGTCGCGGAGCAAGTGATAAACTCTTTCTCAATATCACACCTTACCGATGTGGGACAACTCAACAATACTAAGTATCTTTTTTTTGAGAAACACATACACATATATATAGGGGAAGGGGGATGAGATAAGGGAATACACTCACACGCCAACACCAAAACACTAAAAACTATTAAAATCAATCAGGTATAATAAAGCAAAAAAAAAAAAAAACTCAAAAACAGTGGAGCTCAAAAACAGAAGAAAAAAAAATCAAACTCAAACTTCCTGCTGCAATGCCAAAAAAAATCAATCAAAGTTCTATATTTCAAAAGCTTTAGTATTAAAGTTCTACAAATAAAACTCAACTTCCTGCTGCAATGCCAAAAAAGTATTTAGTTTAGATGACACGACCTGTTTGGTTTTTTTTTTTTTTTTTTTTGGAGTGATTGAAAACAGCTTTTAGAGGATTAAAACTTAGAACTCTTTTAGTTGAAGGTGTCAAATGTTCTACAATTTCACCTAAGAACCTTAAGGAGGGGTTTAAGCTGAAATTTGGGGTTTTTTACTTTTTATAAAAAGCTCTATAATTCATTGTTTATGTTTTATAAATTCGGAATTTTAATGCACTATTCACTATAAATTGTCAATCACTCAAAACATTAAAGAAATTTTCGACTAATACCAAACGATCACATTAACAAGTACATCTGCCGCAAATTCTAGGACTCAATAGTTTTATCATTATTTATTTACAAACTTTGCTACAATTGTCTCATGTGGGCTGTGGCATATTGAGTTGTTTGTCACTAAAATTATTCATTTATTTATAGAAGAGAAGCATTAATTTAATCCTCCTCTAAGTGTGGTTCTTCCTAGTCAATGTCCTTTCCACCCTTAGAGCGACCACACCAGATCAGCTATACTCTTCTAAAATAGAAAAAAAGTACAACTTTTACATATTTTGAGCAAAAAAATACCCACATCAATAGATGTAAAAATGGGCAAAGATGTGCAAATTCATCCACTAACTACAATAACCGTGTAAATATATAGCTCGTTCATAAGTTATTTTATTAATTTTTTTCTTTCTCCACCTCGCTCTCTCTTTTTCTCTCGGGTTGTTGACTCCGCTGAACTACTAATCTCCTCCACTGATCTCCATTGCTTTCTCAAGTCTCGCCACAGTCGTGCCACCGCCGATCACCTCACTCGCCGCTGCTCACGCCGATCGCCACTACATCAACGATCACTCGCCGCTACATCAATGATCTGATCGCCGCTACATCAACGATCTAATCGCAGTTGCTTTCGCCTCACCTCGCTGCTGCTTTCGTGTCGCCGCTGCTCTGATCGTTGATGTAGCTCAATCTTTGTTTGATGGTTTTGTGATTTTGATCAGTGGATTTTGATGGTTTTGATTAGTGGGTTTGATGATTTTGATTAGTGGGTTCGGGATTTTGATCAATGGGTTTTGATGATTTTGATTAGTGGTTTTGGGATTTTGATGGTGCAGGTTGATGATGGAGGCTAGCTTGATGGTGGTGGTTGTGTGAGTTGTTGATGGAGGCTAGTTGATGATCGTTGTTGCTCTGAGCGTTGATGGTGGCTGGGTGTTGATTCAAGAATAAATATTTTATTCGGATAAATGTGTACAATAGACAAACTGATGTGGGCGTTTTGTAAAAATAGAAAAAGTGGGTTTTAGATGTGTAAATTTACAAAAATTATGCATCCACTGACGTGAATGCTCTTATCAAGTTAAAAAAGATGTAAAATCTTTGTACGAGTAACATATTACATATGCCAGAGCTTCCCCAAAAGACAAATCATTTTCTCCAACAATGGAATTCATGGAGCATCCACGTAAGATGGGTCAAGTGTTTGAATTTGAAATGAGATATGATTCTTATTAGATGAAGGGTAGCAATTGCAATGGGATAGCCCACTAATTTAAGAAGACTAAATTCTAGCTCACGTGATTCGTTTTCCAAATGTTTGTGGCCTCATGTAATTGTGACATAAAGTCTTATAACACAAGTCAAAAGATATAGTAACCTCTTTGTATGAGTAAGTACAATATTGATTACTAAGATTTAACATCAAAGAATATATAAAGAATGTCTAAATAAAATAGAGAAAGAATGATGTTTGTTGGATTATTGGTTTTTTTTTTTTTTAATTTGATTAGCTAAAATGAAATTATAATTTTAACTAAAAATAATTTATTAAAAATGTAGAGATTTTGTTTGAAATGCTGCTTGTGGTAATTGGACTCCGTTTTTTTTTGGCTTGAATTGTGGTAATTGGACTGAAGTATACAAAAGAAAAGAAATAAAAAGGCGTTGGAAGGTTAGGTACTACGTAACCATGTAAGTGTTTACAAGTAGGTGGGAGGTTGGAAATTTGGATGGGAACATTAAGCCAAATTAAAGGCTATATTGATTTCCAACTTCCATAGCAACTTTTCATATCTGAGCAATGTAAAGACTGAGCAAACAAATGCGTCAATTAATATAAGACAAGACAACCCAGTGGGGTTGGCTGAGTGGTTGGACACTCGTTCACAAAATGGCTGTCTTGAATTTGACTAGGATCTTTCTAGTTCAAATCCGAGCATCAGCACTTTGAAAAGAAAACTCTTTGGGCCAACGATTTACCCTGTTATAGGCCCAACCGTCATAAACAGTAATTAGTCTCTGGTTGAAAGTTTTAAGGAAACAATGTAATGTATATATTACCCAAACAAAGTGGATTAGAATTTAAATTACCCAAACAAAGTGGATTAGAATTTAAATGTGCTTTACCACTGCACACCCTTGGTGCGATAGTCACTTCACAAGTATAAGTGTTTGTGGGGTATGGAGGGCAAGGATTTAAATGTGCTTTTCTACCGCACACCCTTGGTGCGATAGTCACGTTACAAATATAAGTGCTTGTGATTAGTCTCTAGTTGAAAGTTTTAAGGAAACACTATTATGTATATATTACCCAAATAAAGTGGATTAGAATTTAAATGTGCTTTACCACCGCACACTCTCGGTGCGATAGTCACTTCATAAGTATAAGTACTTGTGGGGTGTGGAGGGTAAGGGCCGGAGTTTGAGTCTTCAGGATTGAGCTTCACACACATATACACTTAGATTAAATTAGTGTAGAATTCTATCTTATATAAAATAAAAATTTAAACTTGCTTCACAACGTAGTAGGCCAAACTAAACCTTGGTTTCAATTATTTGGTGGCAGCTGCTACATATGGGTGGTGATCTAACCTAACTCAAGAAATCCATTTTTCCGCGGAAAAGGGGAAGATGAACGTATTGATGATTTATTACTTCATCATCAACATTGAAGGTCCATTACCATTACCAAATCCTACACACAAGTATATATGTTCTGTCATCTGTGAGAAATTAAAACACATTACACGATATAGTCTAAGTCTTGTCACTCTCTTTCCATTCCACACATACGTTAAGGTGTGAAACATATTTGGTGATTTATTTTGCATTGCAAACTCAACAGTTATTTGGACCACATAATTCACATTGGAACTTTTTGTTGGAAGTTACCTGTGCTATTTAACGAGTATTTTTCAATTAGAAGGAAAATATACGATGGCATATTTGTTGGATAAAATAATCAAAATTCGGCCTCACCAACAGCGTGACAAGTGACGGAACAAGGATGTGACATCTGTAAAATAAATTGTAAAAAATGAAGATGTGGCAATTATCATGCACAACATTGGCATCAATGTAGTTATCAAAGCATGTAGTTATCAAAGTTAAAACAACACTTAACAAGTGGCATTAGAGCCCAAGAAAGAAGAATCATGTGGAAAGAGTAACTGTGAATAACTCGAAGATTAGTGCTATAGTCTAATCTTATGGAATTGTTCAGCTAAGAGATTCATTCACACCAAGTTCTATTCTAGGTAGCATGAATCAATTTTTAAGGACAACATCATTGCATAATTTTATAACTTTGTGAGATCCTTTCAACTCTTTTTAATTTTCTGTCATTGCTAATTTTTTAGGGTTTGCATTGTTAAATCAAACCTTTTTTTTTTCAACATAAACTACAAGAGGTCTGAAGTATAAATAGAAACTCATTTTCAAGAAAAACACAAACTTTCCATTGACCAACGACTTATATAGAGAATTGTATTCTTGGTGTTGTATTTCCTTTTAGTTTCTCGTAGGGCTTTGTAAATTGTTCATACAAGTAGTTTACTTGTAGTTCATTACTCTGCTAATCTTGGTTATATTTCAATACCTTTGAATTTGATTCAAGTTCTTAGTTATTACTTTCTCAAAAAAAAAAAAAAAATGTTCTTAGTTATTAGTCTAGATCTTTAATAATCTATCATTTATTGATCTCATTTCATGTTTGAATCAATCTATCCCTATTCAACATCAATTAGCTCTATTAGCACAATGTTTTAGCATAGCTTTGATCCACATAGCTATTTGGTACTTGTTAACTTTGAATCTCACATAAAATTTAGTCCTTTATTCCCACTGATTATTGTTATCAAATGTCATCTATAATCATATTAAGCTTTAAACAGTTCTTTTAATTGAGGCATCACCAAACTGCATTCCTTTCCTTTTAGAAATGAAGTCAAATAATTTAATTAAGTTCATAAGCAACAAAATCGATGCCTAACAAAAGTAATTGATACACCTACAATTAGGTCGATTGAGACATTAAAACCATATCAAACAACATTATCTATGTTGTAAAGCACAAAGTCTATTATATTTTCACTGAACAATGCACTAGTTTCTTTCAACAAATACTATCCTACTCAGTAGCTTTTGTTACCAAAATAAAAATAAAATATGAGGACTAGAACTTTTACATCTATTACTTTTATTTCATATAAATCAGTGAGATTTATGTTTATTATTCCATATAGATATTGAAAATTGTTCATCAAAAAAAATATAGATCTTGAAAATTTGAAGCTTTTTTAAGAGACGGGTAAAAGAATTGCCATTTTTTATTGAAAAAATATAAAATAAAATAAAATTCGAAGGAACGGGCAATCACATTGACACTTAAAAAAATAATTTTTATAAAAAAATATCATTACGACTTCCTAACAAACCTTTTCATTATTCCACATTTTGTGAAATAGTTTACAAAAAGGGTAAAATCTAAAATAAATTGTACTAATAAATCTGTACTCATCTTTTCAAATTTGGTGCAATAGGTAGGGTATGGAATTGGGTCCAGCTGAATCCAATGGTCATATAAAGCACTTGTATTAAGTAATAAGTACTGGATTCAAAAATTAAGAAGTTGTTAAAAAAAAAAAAAAAGTTAACTTACCTTTTAATTAAATCGAGTGGCTGGTATAAAAAGTAAAAAGATGTTAATTATTTGGGCCATTAGAATTACACTCAACTCAACAGAACAGAGGGTCTTTGTTTCACTTCCACCGGATCTTATTAATCCCAAAGAAAAACTCCATTATTTTTATCCTTATCCCAAAAACAAAATTGATTTATATAATAACTCTTTGCATTTGGAAGTACTTTTACTTCTGGACCAAAGCTCCCACCGCTTTTCTCTCTCTCTCTCTCTCGTAGCAGCACTGACCACACCAGTCTCCACTCCACCACGCAAACTAGTAACTTTTCCTGCTTCTCAAAGTTCAAATCCAAATTCTCATCTCTATACAGATCTGAGATTTGAGCTCAGATCTTCCTAATGACACGAGCAAAAACAAAACATACAAAACTCTCACAATTCCTCCTCCTTAATTCTTATCTAAAAAAGAAGAAATTCTTCACTCACACTGACACTCACACTCACACCTTCCTTTCTCTCAATCCTCAAGCCATAATAATAGCTCTCTATCATTTCCTATTCTAAAAGTCAAGCAAGCATAAAAACCCAACAACACCAACATTATTCTATAATCAATTAAGGACATTCGTTAACATTTTCCTTATTATTATTATTATTATAACCCAACTCCATTCATTCATTCCAACCTTTTTTTTGACCTTTTTCTTTTCTCACATCCCAATGCAAAACATCACTCACTCACACGCAAAGTGAGCCCACACCACACCACACTGACACAACAGCAACAGGAAACAATGTCCAAGATTTTCAGAGACAAATCCTTAGGATCTTCCAAAAGACACAACATCAACATCGACTTCCAAGTTCCCGTTCCCATGCCCATGCCCATGCAACCGGTGGAGCACCTACCCTCTCCATTCGGGGCTCCCAATCTCTCCGACTCGGAGCTCCGAGAAACCGCTTACGAGATCCTCGTCGGCGCTTGCCGGAGCTCCGGTACGAGACCGTTGACTTATATCCCTCAGTCAGAGAAGCCAGAAAGGGCTCCTATAGTTACACCGTCGGCTTCGTTGCAGAGGTCGCTGACTTCATCGGCGGCAAGCCGAGTAAAGAAGGCGCTTGGGCTCAAAACGACATCGTCTTCTTCATCGAAGAGGAGGGTCGCCGCAGTTGGAGGAGGAGGAGACGAGTCAGTGAGTCAGGGACAGGGACAGGGACAGGGACGCGTGAAGAAGGCGGTGACTACTGGGGAGCTGATGAGGGTCCAAATGAGGGTTTCGGAGCAAACTGATTCCAGAATTAGGAGAGCCTTATTAAGGGTCGCTGCTGGTCAGGTCAACTCCAAAACCTTTTTCTTTCACTCTCTTTGTTTCTGAATTTTACATTTGGGTAATTGCCTGCTTCTTCTTCTTCTGTTTTCTGTTTTTTATTTTTAGTGGTTTTGTGATTTGAATTCTCTGTGGAAGTTTAGATAATTGAGGAAAATGAAAGCAAGGAAAATAAACTTCTTTTTTTATACCTGAAAATATTGAGCAAACTCAAGTGAGGACCATTTTTAGGGAGCACTAATTTGAATTTCTTTCTATCTTAGTTTTGTTTTTTTTTTTTTTTTTGTGGGTTCATTTTGCAATTTAGGTTCTCTGTGGAAGTTTATAAAGTTTAGGGAAATAAAGGGAAGTATTGGATTGAGGGAAATGGAAGGAGGTTTAAAAAAAAAAATTTGAACTTTCTCTCTCTTTTTACTTAAAAATAGTACTATTGAACTTGCTTGAGAACACTAATCTGGAGATCTATTGTAGTTAATTGCTCGGTGTCAGCCTAGTTTCTTTAAGGTGAGAGCAAAGAACCATTTGATTCTAACGTACAATTTTGGTACCGTGACCTTGTCCAAAGGGGTAGAGAATATATGCACTTTCAGTGCTAGAAACCACCAAACATAAATGCCCAAAAAAAAAAAAACAAAAGAGACAGAGAGAGAATGACTATAAGAAATGCAAACTTATAAAATGATAATAAACACAGAAAGGTGCCAAAATTTTATTTCTCAATCATAAACTAATAAGAAAAAATTAACTTAATCCATGGTTGTCTGTTACTTGTGTCCTTTTAGTCCAGTACAGTAATTTATTGAGATTCTATTTCATGAATCAGCTTGGAAGACGAATGGAGTCGATGGTTTTGCCACTTGAGCTACTCCAACAGTTTCGATCTCCAGATTTTCCTAATCAGCTAGAATATGAGGTTTGGCAAAGGAGGAATTTGAAGGTTCTGGAAGCAGGACTCCTTGTGCATCCTCACCTGCCGCTAGAGAAGACAAACACCACTGCACAGCAGCTTCGCCAGATAATTCGTGGGGCATTAGAGAAGCCCATAGAAACTGGAAAACACAGTGAGTCAATACAAGTCTTGCGGGGTGTTGTAATGTCTCTGGCTTGCAGATCATTTGATGGTTCTACTTCCGAGACGTGTCACTGGGCAGATGGGTTTCCATTGAACCTCCGGCTCTACCAAGTGCTCTTAGAAGCATGTTTTGATATTAATGAAGAAACAACTATAATCGAAGAGGTTGATGAGGTTTTAGAACTCATAAAGAAGACCTGGGCAATCCTAGGATTGAACCAGATGCTGCATGATCTTTGTTTCACATGGGTTTTATTCCACCATTATGTTGTAACTGGTCAAGTGGAAATTGACCTGTTATTTGCATCCAATAATCTCTTGATAGAAATTGAAAAGGATGCCAAGGCAATAACAGATCCAGTCCACTCTGAGGTTTTGAGCTCTACGTTGAGTTTGATATTGGGGTGGGCAGAAAAAAGGCTTCTTGCTTACCGTGATACTTTCCACAGTGGTAATATTGAATCAATGCAGAGTGTTGTCTCCCTAGGGGTATTATCAGCAAAGATATTGGTAGAAGATATCTCACATGAGTATCGTAAGAAGAGGAAAGAAATTAATGTGCCCCATGAAAGGGTTGAAACTTATATACGATCATCGCTAAGCACTGCTTTTGCTCAGGCAAGTTTCATTCATTCAGCATAATATCCCTAAGTATGAATATGAAACTGAAATCCAACAACCCTTTGATCCTGAGATGTATATGGTACGCTTTTTGACCGATCAATTAAAATTTTCAGTTGGTGAACCCTCTGTACACATTTGACTCCAGAAAATGATCTTTGTTACAATTTTTTTATCTTGCAGTGAAGCTTTTGACTATTTCTAACGTTTCTGTTACATGCTACCTAACCAGATTCTTCATAGATAATGAGCATTTTATGAATTGCTCCACTCTTCTCTACTCCTACGGTAGCATTCTCTGATTTTCTTTAATCTGTACTTCCCCCCTGCCTCCACAAGGGAACCTATTATTGGTTGAATTCCTTTTACTTGTCAGTCCCATTTGTAAATTGACATGTTTAATATAGCTCTGCTATTTCCTGAATTGCTCTGACTCTTAAATATCTCTGTTGGCTGAAATTGATGATCTTGGTGATAAGCTCACTTATATGGTAAAGTTTTTATGTTTGGTTGCCCTTAGTCCATGGGGCTACAAACTATATGAGCGACTTTTGTGGATATATTTTCCTATATCTGGGTGCATATAGTGTAAGTTTAGACAATGCACTTTGAGCTATATACTTTTTCCCAGTGAATTTCCTTTTTCCCCCCAGATTATTTTTGGATACATTTATATAATTTTAACAAGGATGCTTCCCAATTTTGCCTTCAAAAATATGACTCAAGGATCTGATGTGTCTATCTTAAGGCAGAAAATGGAGAAGATGAACTCAGGCAAGCGTATATCTAAGAAACAGAACAGTTCTCTTCCTGCCCTTTCCATCCTTGCACAAGATGTTAGTGAATTGGCTCTTAACGAGAAAGAGATATTTAGTCCAATACTGAAGAGTTGGCACCCTCTTGCAGCAGGTGTTGCTGTAGCTACCCTTCATTCTTGCTACGGGAATGAGCTGAAGCAATATATTACGGGTATTTGTGAGTTGACTCCTGATGCTGTACAAGTGCTGAGAGCTGCTGACAAATTGGAGAAAGATCTTGTGCAGATTGCAGTTGAAGATGCAGTGGACAGTGAGGATGGTGGGAAGTCTATCATACAGGAGATGCCTCCTTATGAGGCTGAATCGGTTATGGCCAATCTGGTCAAGTCATGGATAAAGACAAGAGTTGACAGACTGAAGGAATGGACTGACAGGAATCTGCAACAAGAGGTATGTGATGGAAGGTTCTTGTTTCTCTAAATAATCCGAGTCTATTCGCATCTGAATTTCAGCCAGCAACTGCTGATTAGGATGCAAGTTTGATATGCCTTTAATATCATGTAAATTGGATGTGCTTATTTTTCTCATTTTTATGTAATATAGATCAACATCATCTGAAATTCAGGAGGATATGAACATTCTCTATGCATGCATATATGTGCTTGCCTGCACACACTCTTCACCAATCATTTCTTCAGAAGAATAATGTGATTCTTATCTTTTTACTAGTTGTCCTGTCCATGACTTAGCCTTGATGTCGTCTTTTTTGTAGGTATGGAATCCACAAGCCAACAAGGAGCGTTTTGCTCCTTCTGCTGTTGAAGTTCTACAAATCACAGATGAAACTTTAGAAGCATTCTTTCTGTTGCCAATTCCTATGCATCCAGTCTTGCTTCCAGAATTGATGACTGGTTTTGACAGATGTCTTCAGTATTACATATTGAAGACTAAGTCTGGCTGTGGTATTATTCTATTGCCTGTGAGAGACTGATGCATTTATGTTTAAGTTATTAATCTCTTTAATGATTACCGGTTTTCTTCTGTGATCTGCAGGAGGCCGAAGTACTTACATCCCCAGTATGCCTGCTCTGACTAGATGCTCAACAGGATCAAAGTTCCATGGTGTATTCAAAAAGAAGGAAAAATCACAAATAACACAGAAGAGGAAATCCCAAGTTGAAACACCTAATGGGGATAACTCCTTTGGGATACCCCAGCTGTGTGTTCGCGTAAATACTTTGCAGCAGATTCGAACAGAATTGGGAGTTTTAGAGAAGAGGATGATTGCTCATCTTGAAAACACTGAATGTACTCACACTGAGAGTATTGCAAATGGGACAGGGAAAAAGTTTGAACTTTCAAAAGCTGCATGTGGGGAAGGGATCCACCAACTCTGTGAGGCAATGGCATATAAGATAATCTTCCATGACCTAAGTCATGTTCTTTGGGATGGCTTGTATGTTGGGGAAGTTTCTTCTTCTAGGATTGATCCCTTCCTTCAGGAGCTTGAGCAATATTTGGAGATTGTTTCATCGACAGTGCATGACAGAGTCAGAACGCGTGTTATTACTGACATAATGAAAGCTTCTTTTGATGGTTTCCTGTTGGTTTTGCTTGCTGGAGGCCCTTCTCGTGCTTTCACTCAACACGATTCTGAAATAATAGAGGAGGACTTTAAGTTTCTCACAGAACTATTTTGGTCCAATGGGGATGGATTGCCAGCTGATTTAATAAATAAGTTTTCAACTACTGTTAAAAGTATCCTCGCTTTACTTCGTACTGATACTGAGAGCCTAATTGAGCAATTCAGATGTATGATTCTTGAGATTTATAGCTCCTCTGCAAAATCAAAGCTTCCGCTGCCTCCAACTTCTGCCCAGTGGGATCCAACTGAACCAAACACAATTTTACGAGCTCTGTGTTATCGGAATGATGAGATGGCAGCAAAGTTTCTTAAGAAGACTTACAATCTACCCAAAAAATTATAACAACTTTGGGTTGTGAAGAGAAATGCATTTAAGGGCAAGAAATGCTGATAGGTCATGTCTGCCTTTTCCAGTACATATTACACCAACTAGATGCTAAGAACTCCAACACCTCCTATGGGGGACTTCTATTGTTGGAGGAAAATTATAGCTCCTGTATAGTAATCTATTGGCTGCATTCCATTTGTTCAGTGCATCTTTAGTCAGTTATGGGAACCTTGTGGGAGCAATGGACTTGCTCCTAAGTTTATGATTACTAAGTTTGGGAATGTATTATGCAAGAGGAAGGGCGCAGATTGAAGTTTTATACTTTCCCATAAGATCCTGTGAAGACAATCCTTGTGTCCAAACTACCACATAAGCATTTGTTTCACATGATGAGGTTCTTCAGCTCCCTTTGGTCATATTTCTTTTGTTTCACGCTGCCTAAAATGGCAAATTGCAAAATAGTAGAAAGAGAGAGGTTTGATAATAGGATGGTATTGTTTTTACTTACTTGTTTGGGCATAAGTAACAGGTGAGTCATATCAGATGATTGAAGCATTATATTTTGTATAAATTTATTATTTAAGTGTTTAGAATTTAGGCCAATAATGTGAATTGTCTTTGGTAGTAATTTTTTGGAAAACCATCACAGATATTTGCCCTATGTAACAGCTGTCCTTGTACTGTGTTGTTACTTTCTCAGGGTTTGGGTTTGGTCCAGTCACTTGACTGTGTCCCTAGCATTATTATTCTTGTGTTAATCTACTCTAGGTCTAGGTTGATGCTGATATGGAGAAGCTGCTAGCCATTAGAGTCACTCATAGCCAACACTTACCTGGGATCTAACCAGTTAATATTTTCTGGCATCGTGGCTTGATACGGATAGAATATAGTATTAGTATACACGCGTGTACAGAATCTATTCAGTTAGATAGGAAAATGAATAAACCGGTGTCTAAAAAAAAACCGTCCTTTAATGGGCCACAAAAGCCGAAAGCTCAAATATATCACTAAAGCATTCTCAAAAAGAGGGAAAAATAAATATGTATCACTAAGCGCCATGCTCAAACAACTAATGCAAAATTGTTCTCTTCCATCTGCTCCACCCGAATGTTAAAGATGAGAAATTACAGGATATATGAGGCTGCAAAATCCTTGACCGGTCAATCCTTCTCCATCGGCTCCGACATACACTTATATGTATCAACTACAGTAACTGAATTTAGAAATTGCCTATCAGATAAGATAAATGAGATCTTTAGTGCCAAGGATTCTTCCTTTGTGTTTCACTTCGTTTCGTGCTAGTTGCTGAACTTGCTTTCTGTTAATACCAAAAAAATTAAAATCAGTTATGTCGATAAGATTTGGCAAGTATCTCAAACAACCTCTTGTAAGGAGGAATAATACTTACCGATCTTGATTTCTTGGCCTTTCCCCGGATCCTGTTCTTCTGAGGTTTCAGTTTGTATATGCGAACCATCCAATGATGAGTTGTGAATACCTAAATTGTTTTAAAAGGTCACCAATGTCAAATTAGAAAAACTACTGGCACTTCACATGAGAAAACACCACTTGAAAAAATTTCCTGGTTAAACCAAGATCACTACTGCTCATAAATTATTGGTCTGGAAAAATGAGAATAAGCACCTGCTTACTTTACCTATTCTTTTATGGACAAACTGCTTAATACATTAACATTTTCAAAAAGTATCACAAAAATCAATAATATCAAACCATGAAGAAGAGGCAAATAAAAATAGCAAATGGGCCATAATTCAGAATGTGACAAACAAAGACACCAACTTATTGCTTATGTTCTATACCCTTGCGGCCACAGTTTTGAGTATGGAAGCACAGAAGTTAAAGAAAAACAGATGTTTAAACCGTTTGTGAATCAAAATGCTTCATTTCAGCGTCCGCTAAATGCAGGACTTGTGGATATAACTACTAAAAATATGCCCTAGCAAAATTAGACATCTAAACCATATTAAGACGTACAATACTGAGGAATTTCTTGATAGGTGATGTACAATACAAATGATATTGGAGAACTGACACTTCTTTTAGAAACCAGATGTTAAAGATTAACTGACCTCTTCAAAATGGGTGAGTTTGAAATGTTTCTTTCCAATTTCTGTTCGCCTGACCCTATCAAAGGCTTTACCATCTGTCTCCACAAATCTGTAGTAAACAGGCAAAATAATTAAAAGATGAAACAGTAAAACAAATTTCATCTCCATGTACGAACAACAAAAAATTTCACAGCCAAACCACACCTGTAATATGAGAGCTTATACATGAGGCAATTAAGCATGGTTGGAGTGGCCTGAGAATCAATCCGATACTGACCATCTCTCTATAAACAGAAGGGAAAGGAAAATAGTTAAAGACATTGATAAATCAAATAAATTGTACGCTAACAATATCATTGTTTGTTCCCCTCCCCCCACCCCCAAAATATAACAAAAACCACAGCCACAGCCACAGCCACAGCCAAAGCCACAGCCACACACAAAATGGAGGTTTAAGACTCATTTGTTAGTGATAATATCTTACAAGGTAATCAGGTTCCTTGATATGAGGAAATACACCACCTCCTATTCGAACCATCCACAGGAACTTATTGATATCATCACTCGGGTAGCCAACAAGACCTAGAATTAAAGACATAGGAATAGAGTTTCTTTATTTATCTTCTAAGTAAGATAATCTCAGGATACATGTCAGAAATTTACCTCCAAAGACAACAAGAACATATTTCACATCCAAGGAGTCAAAAATTTCCCAAGCTGCCTTCTCAGGAGAAGACATGGCAGTACCAACAGTTGCAATATGTGTGTTATTCCAGGTATTATTGTCAACAATGACAGTACGATTAGCCATAGCAGTAGTTTGGTACCCATAGTCCCACCAAGATGCAACCTGAAAGAAGTTTCCAGCAAGAATTAGTGTCACCAAATATCTTATTTTTGGTCAGTAATACATATGTTAAATGGAAGAGAAGAAGGGCAGTAAAAGAAAGGAAAAGACATGATGTGAAACTCACTTTGTCATCCACCTCAGTGTTATGGCTCAACCATGAATAAGCCTCTCGAAAATCATCAAAAACATGAAGACCATCATGCGAATAAGATGTTAGAACAATAGAAGGAGCAGAATAAGCTTCAGCAGCCGCCCAGACAGAGTGAACCTAAAAAAGGAAAGATACTTGTTATCAAGAAAAAGCTTTTATAAAAAAGGAGAGTTGAGTACACAAATGTAAGAAGCAATTCTCCTCTAAAACAATTATATTAAACTATATAAAAAAATTAGATTTTTTTTTAAAGTAAAATACATAGATATTTCAATTCAGTCTAAAATTTCACTACAGTAGTATTTAATGTCTAACATAAAGCTTGCAGATGGATGTTTGTATTGACATTCCAGGGAAAACTTATGAATAATTTGACATTTATTTATTTAAATAACATCCTGACTAATCTATTGAGGCTCCATAGCAACCCAAAATTTTGGGACCAATGCTTGTTTGTTGTCGTTTATTTGATAAAAGGCTACCAAGATGAAGACTCCAGAATTATTATATGTAAATCGGTTGACATGTTAAAAGTTAAATTGACAGTAATCAAACAGTTTTCTATTAAGTATATATTAATTGAATTAAAATTTGGGGAAAAATAATATAAATTCTTTACAGAAAATTTCTTATAGATGGAGAAAGAAGATAGTTCCATTACCACATAGAAGGCACCCAGCAAAATTAGCAAGAGAATGGCAATGATAGATGCCTCAAAAGGTAAAACCAGTAGCCTCTTCTTAATTTGGGCCTTAACAGAAGGCTTTTCCGCATGCTCCTTTTCCTTCTTCCTATTCTTTTTCGAGGGTCGTTCCTTCAATGCCTCTTCATTTTTGTCAGTCTTTGCAACCTCATTTTGCGCTACAACACCTTCAGAACTAGTATCCCCTGCCTTAATGGCCAAAAACAGAAATGGGTTTTAGTCCTGATTAAATTTATTGAGGACAGATGAACGTAAACAGGCAGTATAGCATAAAGAAACAAGCTTACGTCAACTTGGGAATTTCCTTTTACTCCAGGTAACTGAAATTTGATTGATCGTGTAAAAACATCAAAAGATGCTGACAGAGCAATCCCAGACATGATGCATGCTGCTGGAGCAAGTACAAGCATAAGCCGCACCTGTAATATTAACCAAAACAATAATGATTGACATTGAAAAATAAAAATAGAAAGAAGAAAGACAAAAAGACATCAGCTCCCAACATTATCTCACCATGACTCCAGAAAAATAAACTGACGTCACAATATAAAGGACCACAAAGGAGCTTGCATCAGACAGGGGTGAGAAGCATGCCTATTAACAGATACACACCATGTTAAAGATGTTATAAGCATATATAACATAAAGCAAATTTGCCTTACAAATTTATTACTTACAATAATGCCAGCAGGAACCAAGAATGCCAAGACATTAATGTCCATAAAATAAGAAGGCCAAGTAGGAGGTTGATGCTCACTAACACTAGCAATAATTGGAATGTACTTGCTTGCATATGTTCTGTAAAAACACAAGCAAAATAGAAAATAAAGAATGGTGCAGGCCAATTTATCCCTATGAATATTAAAGCCATGATAAACAATATTCCAAATAATTTGGGAAAAACAATAGAATGATAAGTATGTCAAACAGTTCTTTTGCACCTCAGAGCAAAAAGATGAGCTATTATAGAGTCAGGTTGCACCAACCAAATTCAACCCTAATTACAAAATTCAGTTGCTATCATACTTATATCATCACAGAGGACTTGGGTAACTATACAAAGATGTGAAATGTGAACTAGGTACTTACGGATCAAGCAGACTCAAACTTCGTCCACTCCATCCCTTTGTCGGACTTGAAGCTACCAGTGCTACAAGTACTGCTATCACAGCACAACACACTACCCTGAGGAATAAATAATGCAAAAGGAATGGAGATCATATTAGTGCTCTGTCAACCATGAATATATTAAAGAAACTGAATAACAGAAGCTTACAGGCCAATAGATACAACAAGGGTAACAGCAACTTTGAACATTTTTGGAGAGAGAATCCCTTTGATATAATACACAAGAGCCACCACATGGATAATAATGAAAACCTGCAGGTGAAAATTAGCAGCAAGAAATCATGATCGTGATGTGAAAGAAATAAAAGCAACATGGTGCAAAATGTAGGAGAGAACAAATCTTGTGGAAAACCCAGGGAAAAAAAAAAAAACCATTTGGAACAACTTATTTTTTCAACTTTCCAAAAATGGGCTGTTTGAAAGAGTTGTACAAAGCGGTGGGGGTGGGGGTGGGGGAGAGGAAGTTCAAGAGAGATGTACTCTGAAAAAATGAGGTCTCTTCTAAATGGACACTTAGCGGACAACATCAACTAAATGCCATCTAGCATTTTATATTAACTGTCTTAGCGACATCTTTCAAACAATCACTAACTCATGTCCCTTAGTCCTTATGAAACTTTCCATGTTTGCAACACATCTGAATTTGGAAATGCTGTTGGCCTTCAAAGCATTTTTATAAATAGTACGGGAAATGTTGTTTCAACTCCAGAATTTGTTTCTTCACCTCCACCCCCTCTCATAGGGCAGGACCAAACCTAGTGAGGGGTGGTGTTGAAGAAACAAATTAAGAGCTGAAATAGTGCTCCCCTAAAATCAATTAGTCATAAAATATAACTCCTATGAGTGGCATAAACAGATATGTAGACTCAATGGTCCCAGCCACAAATCTGGAGAAACGGCTATAGATTTCTAACAATAACCAATATATAGGCCAAGCAAAAGCAGCTAGACATGGAAAATCATGATGAAAACAAATTAACACTATAATATTTATAAAAATAAAAAGGCTAATATCATAGCTGATTATCAGTGGAGAAAAATACTCACCAAAAATGATCCAAAATGTTCTGATGTCAAGACTGCATTGAATCCAACAACAGGCACCAACGAAGCTAACAACGTTCCCAAGACAACCTGCATTGGAAAAGATAAAATTATGACAAGAACCAAGCGAATTTTTTATGAATCAAAAAAAAAAAAAAATCCCAGCTATATAACCTAGAGTTCTAGTCAAGGAAATCAATAGGACAATTTGTGACCTGTGTCAGTGATGTAAGTTCCGACACATATAAATCAGACGTTATTCTATTATCAAGAAACTTTATTCCTTTGTAAACAAGAAACTTTCATGAATGCAATAGATACTTACAAGGGGAGCATATGCAATGTACAGTCGAGAAGAATAGCGACCAGTTACAACGCATAGAAGAACATGCATTGGTATAAGGTTAATAATAAAGGTGTATCCTCCCCAAGAGCAAACCTGAAAGAAATAATATTTTTCCAAACATAAATATGGGGGAACATGGATAAGGGGCTGAACAACAATAGCACACAAACCTTTGACTACGTTTGTTATAGGTTATTGGTACAACTTTTCAAAGCCCCACTTTTTCCAAGTACAACTGTACTTTTACCCAGCTTATCTTTTAAGCAAAATAGGACAACGAAAATAGGCCATACCAAGTGCACGCTTACCATGTAAAAGTATGCTATGGCATTTAAAGTGGCATAGAAGAGGGATCCTGTATTCAATGTCTGCAAATAAATATCTGTAGTCAGAAAATAATCATCACGTAAAAACTGCAGTAGTACATCAATTGGAAAACATTAACCAATGAACAAAATCATATTATTCCTAAAACAAACATTATTTTATTAAAAATAATAATGGTAAAACTATAAGCCAGAAACTACAACTAATTATTTCCTAAACAAAGATCTTCTTTAGAAGCAAATAAAATACCACAAAAATGTAGTGTGATTTTAACAAAGCCTAACCTTTATGTAAAGGAAAAAGGTGAAGATCAAGGCAAATATAGCTACGGCTTCATTGTCATAGCTGCCAGCCACAGAGCGGGATATATATGATGGAACCTGGAAATGAAAATACAAAAGAGAACAACAGACATTGTGTGCTTGTTATATTTGTGTTGCAAATAATTATCAGTCATAATACGCAATGGTTCTGCACAATCAAGAGAAACTTGCATTTACACTAAAGCCATATCAAAAATAATTCACAAGTAATATAAAGACAGGGAACAAGAAAATATTTCAAGAACAATCACAACCCCCTCCCCAAAACCCCTTCCAAAAAAAAAAAAACTTAGCTTAAATTCCCAAGAAACTTTCATTCACATGGCCTTACACATAAATCATAAATCAGCCTTCATATTAACATTGATACAGTGCTTTTTTCCCCCTTTTTGATGATATGCTTTTAAGCAGAAAACCACAACTACTTATAAAAAAAAAAAAATTTAAAAACAGCAAATAATCACAATTCACCCCACCTCCTTACTACTTTACTTCATCCCAGGCCCAGGGGAACACATAAACATGTACATATGTTGCTATTTTGTTCATTTAAACACTTTTGTTTTAAGGTTTTCACCTTTCAGACTACGATCAGAACTTCTAAGAGAAAAGTGTAAGAGATGTTAAGATATCTCAATTGAGAGACAAATACATAGCAAAAGAAACAGGATAAAACAATCATAGATCAAAATTATGTAGGATAAGTCAGAAGAAATGACTTTCTTGTGCTGCAGTTCTAAGTCTTAAAAAAATCAACTACAAGAACAACTTGCAGAGTTACAAATACCCGCTGTATAATTTACCATGGCCAAAAGAACCGCTGCTGTCAGTCCAGCACCAGCACCCTTAACTTCCTATAAAGAAAGGTAATTTACAATCATCATCTAAGCTTAGGATAAACACAAATTCTGAGAACACGGGTTTAGGTCAAAATAAATACCTTGGTCAGAAGATAAGTAGCCCATGATGCAAAAGCAGAAAATATAGGTGCAGTAAATACACACACAGTCTCCACAGACAGAGGAATGTTCAACGAATTCAAAATCCTGCCATTATAGAGTAATTTCTCAAACTTAGTAACAGCATATGACTCAAACATAGCTACTACTTCAAGCATTGTTAACAAGGGAAAACCATCAACAGATGGTAAACCAAATCCAGTAGCAAAATAGAGCAACAAAATTAACTACAATAACTTCTCACAAAAAACTCTCGAATACCCACCAATATAAGGTGCCTGCGGTCAATGTCAATCCGGGGTAAACAGTTCCGCCAATAACTCGACCAAGAGGATACCTTCAGAAAAGTGAAACAAACAAGTTCGCTTCAGAACTGTTAAAATAAGTACCTCACTAAAAGGGTAAAAGAGCACACAAGAACTTTGCAATGAAAGTTTTTTTTTTTTTTTTTCTTAATGAATAAGAATCGATCACCACCATATGGTAGAAAATAATTACCAAGTCCGATCGTCAAACCAGTTCCAAAAGTCATATATTCCATTCTTTGTCAGGTACTGTAATTAAAAAGAACTAAATAAATAAATAAAATAAAAAACGACGACATCATCTTCAACTTTGCTTTACCCATTATGAGAACATAATGCAATTTATTAATACAATACCATCCTTACATAATAAAGTTCAACATAATAGTAAAAAGGTTTCGAGTAATCAAAAAGCAAAGCCAAATCAAATCAACGGAAAACAAACCTGAGTGACTCTATAATTGAAATAAGGATCAAACTCGTGGATAACACTCTCGTACTTTATAACCTGCAGATTATTCCACATAACAATGTTACAGCAAGCACTACCCATACACATAAAAAGCAAAAAATTCTAGAAAGACACAGACGCACTCTTACTTTCCGTTTGGCTGGTGAGAAAATGTAAGAACACAAAGGAAATGAAAAATTCGACCTAAATTTCCATTAGTCAGGCCTAAGAATCATACTGCAACTGCATCTATTTTAATATTGCTATATCACACATACAATCAATCCCTAAGCCGCATAGAGCATTTCCTAAATGCTAAGAGAGATAGGAAATTACACATTAATTAGTGTTAGACGGAAAAAAGTATGATGTAAAGTGAGTATTTTCCCTCATTTTCGAAGCAACCAAACGGAGAAAATTGTAGAATTGAAAAGTTCGAAAAGATCGGATCTATGAGGTTGAGAAGAGCTTACGGAGAAAAGTCGGATCGAGAATGCGAGAACGCCGATCAGGAGGAGGATGAAGAAGGAGAGAACATTTCCGAAAGCGTATCTTAAGGCGGTTCCGTTTGAGGTCTCCGAGGCCGCCATTGACGGCCAAATCGAGCTCTGAGTTAAGTGCGAGAGAGAGAGAGTGAGGTTGGTTTTGCAGGTCGTGTGGGTGTAGACCGTAGACGAGAAGAGAAGTGGAAGACTTTTTGTAGCTGTGCAGGTTTTAATTTTTGATATTATTACGAAATTGCCCCTGTGTTTTACAATGTCTCGGTGAAATGACAAATCTGTTCTTTTTGTTTTGACGTGGCGGATTTTTATTGGTTTTTCTGAGACAGGGCTCGCCATTGGTGACGAACACCGTGGCTTGCCGTTGTGGTGTGATCTTATTGGAAGGACTTTTGTGACCTTCTTGATTGATGCTCCGGACTCTTGACTCCTCGGAAGTCTTTACAAATGTGTGGAATCTGTGTAATGTGGTGGATATTTCCAATTGTTCTCTGTTTGGATAAATATGAGTTTTCCTTTAAATGGACAATTATGAGTTTGTTGTTGTTTTGTTCCTATTTTTGGGTCCAAACTTGACGGGGGATGAGATAAAAATAATGTCCTAATTAGTAACTACATCCTACGGTTGTGATTTGACAAATTTTATAGCCTATGGCAATGGTACCATTTTACTAGGGGTGACCAAACCAATCACCAACGAAACTGCCCGATGCCGACTCGTTGCCCGCTTAATTCGAAACTCTAGTTCGTATGCCATCGGTCTCCGCCTCTAAGTACCAACTCCAGCAAGTGAAGTAGCGAGTTTTCTTCTCCAAAAACCAATTAATGATATACTGGAATTCGGCGACCTCCGCCATCGATCGAACTGACCAACATTTATCAGAGCTTGAAACCGACTTGACTTGTTCATGTCGGTGGTAGATTGCGGATCTTTCCACTTGCCACCTAATATGAGCAGGTCAAGTTCAGGTTAAGTCCAAAATGAACCAACTCAACCCATGGATAGGCAAAGTAACAACACACAGTACTATGTTTCATGGGCAAAATATTAAATCATGACCAAAGTTACCAATCAAACAATGGGTTATTTGCTTAAATTGATGAAAAATTAGTTTCACATCAAATAAAAAGTCGTGAGTATAAAATAAAATAAAAAGTATTGGCATAGGTGCTACAAGTAGGGATTACAATTTTGGCCTACCCCGCCCTATACTGATAAATGTTAAATTGTAAATTTTTCATACCTAAAACCTTACTATTTAAACAAGCATATCATCAGTTTCTTGTATTCTAACCAACATGGCTCCCTGCCATTTTTTCTCTTTAGCAAGGTTGGAAATAAAGTACAAATTTTAACTTTTTTTTGTCTTTATTAAGAAAAAATTATATATTATTGAATTATTGATTCCATTCAACGCTCTTTTTAGCATAGATTTTATCATGATCATAATAGTATGTTTTATGTTTGTAGTTATTTGTGATTGTGCAGTTGTGCAGCCAATTATTGTCTTTTGAAATAAAAATTGTGATTCTTTCCAAAATGTTTCTTATTTGATCCACGTCTAAATGAGTTTTGAAAAACTTGCAATAGTAAAAGATTACACATAAATTCAGAGTGACACCATTGTGATGCGGACAAAAACTTACTTGATACTTACTTTACTTAAGTTAACCCATCAAGTTATATATGTTGTATACTGTTTTGGGTTTTTTTTTTTTTTTTTTCATACCTTGACACAAGCAAACATTTGTTGCTTATATAGGTCATTTGCTATTACTCCATAATCTTAACCATATTCTATTATTTGTTTTTCTTGTGATATTTTCTTGTTAAACACTTGAATAATATTATTCAGTTTTTGCTAATTTTTTTTTTGATTTTATGGGATAAATTTATTTATAAATTCAAGTATATTTATATTGATGATGTAGGTTTTATTAACAAAAATTGTAATAGTTAAGGGAAAAATTAATAAGAAATAGAGTTTTACGGGGTGGACGAGGCTTCGTGGGGTCCCAAGAGGCGGAGATGGGACAAGAAAATTTTTCCCATCATGTAGGGTAGTGCAGGGATGGGGCAAGACAAAACTATGAAGGACGGGGTTGAAGATTCCATCTTGGGACGGGGCGGGGCGGGGCCGAGGATGCAGTCTTCAGTCCCGCCCTGCCCATTGTCATCCCTAGCTACAAGTCTTACTATATTGAGCTTACAAATTAATATATCATAGATGATAAAAGAGGCATTGAAATATCTTTTCATGGGGTAATTAATTCAAGTATTTATTTATGAGATGGTGGAGCTTACAAATTAATGTATCACTCATCATAAAAGACGCATTTCAAATATCTCTTTATGAGGTAATTAATTCAAATATTTATTTATGAGGTAATTAAAAAACATCAATCACGTTCATTATCATGTAATTTTGTAAATAAAAATTATTATACTCTTTAGCATTTTCAATATAAAAAAAAATGGGAGGAAAAACTTCATTTTAAATCTTCTAGTTTAGGGGTCATCCACATTAAATCTCATAGTTTCAAAAGTACTAAATTAAACCTTGAACTTTTAACAGAGACAAATTAAACCCTAAAATCAAATTTGGGGTAACTCTGTTAATTGTCAAGAGGGTTCGAATTAATATTTTCTTCCCTTTTTGGTTTATTTACTTATAAATAATTTGTTATGACAGTTTCTTTTAAAGGTAGAATTGAAATTCTATCAAATGTCATAAAATAAGAGGTTCAAGTGATAGTCCACTAGTAATAGTATCTTTTGTGCTGATTCATGTGTAGTGCATACTTCATATCTCCCTTTCCTACTATCTACTCATATTTTTAAAAAAATATATAAAAATAAGTAAAATTAATCCAAACACAAAGTATTTTTTCAAAACGAATCATATCCCATTCCGCACTTGAAATTTACTTTATCCCATAAGATTTTCACCTTTTTAACATGGAATAGTAGGTAGGATGTTTCAATATTATTTTGAATTTTAAGATCTCTCTCTCTCTCTCTCTCTCTCTCTCTCTCTCTCTCTCTCTCTCTCTCTATATATATATATATATATATAAATAAAAAATCATTTTTTGGGGGGAAAAATGAGTGCGTGCACATTTTCTTGGTTTAGTTGCAGCCATAAAAATGAGTAAAAAACTTTTTATAAAAAAAATTTGCTTGCATGAATTTACTATAATTTCAAATAATTATATGAACAAAAATTTAATTTACTAAAAATAACCTAAATACGAAAACACTTTTTGAGAGAGAAAATATATCCTAAATTTGTATTGGGGGTGTTTTGCTTTTTAATCTTATATTTTTTTAAAAAAACTTCAATTTCCACTTTAAAAGTAGACATGGCAATATGGGCCAAAATTCGCTGACCCAATCCAAACCCATCTATTTTGGCCTAGCCTGAATCCAATTTTTTTGGCACGAATTAAATATGGGTCAACTCGTTGCCCACCTTTTTTTTTTTTTGCAGGCCAACCCAACCCAACCCACGGCCCACCCCATTTTTTAACCTCTTTTTTTTTCCCTCCTAAACAAATTTAAAAACTACATGGCAAGGTGTGCTAGACTACTCCTAGGTGCATAACATTATCATAAAAGGCACAATGAACTTGTGTCTTGTGCCGCCTATTTATTAAAAAAAAACAATGAGTTAAATGAAAGAGAAAAAAATACAAAATGAAAGCTAAAGCCTAAAGCATCTACTGTCCAGTGTTTAAACAAACTACACTACTAGGTAAATAGCACTAACTATGTATTGAAGATATTTTGGAATCAAGGAGCCATGCATCAAGCATACGTGAATTAAGGCTCCTTGAATCAAGCAATCACACCAAAGCAACTGGCAGCCAAAGTCAAATACGTAACAAATAAAGGAAATTTCTCATTAGGATATTTGCATTTAATATAAATATTATAATCCCTCAATGGGATATTTACATTTAATGCAAATATTATAATGGCAGATTTGTTGCCTTTCATTGTGTACAAATTCAATATATATATATATATATATATATATGAAAATCCCCAGCACAGTGGCCGTGTGTGGGAATTCAGAATCCTTTGTTTCTTTACTTCAATATGACTTTGTTTCTATATGGAATCAGAGCCATAAAGGCTTTAATGCCATCTTCTTCTTCTTTTTTCAAATATTCCTCCCTAGCCAACCTTCTCTCTACTTTTATCAATGGCCTCTTTGAGTGTGTCAACAGGTCCTAACCAGCTCTCACAATCAGAGCCTACCACTCCTATAACTGTTCTTAATCATCGGATCACCATCAGACTTTCTGACGACAACTTTCTACTTTGGAAAGCCCAACTCACTCCCTTTCTCAAAGGACAGAATTTGTTCGGCTATGTGGATGGCTCTATCCCTCCACCACCTCGCTTTTATCATACTACCGCCACTGATTCGTCTGAACAGCAAATGCTACCCAATCCAGCCTTTGATTTATGGCTTCAACAAGACCAAATGATCTTGTCTACTCTGCTCTCGTCCCTTTCAGAAAAAGTTATGGCTCATGTGGTGGGCCTTGCCACTTCCCATGAAGTATGGACCACTCTAGATTGTCTCTTTTCATCTCAATCTCAAGTTCGTATTCTTAGGATTCGATATCAACTCTCTACCTTGCAGAGAGGCAACCTCTCCATTTTTGACTATTACCAAAGGGCCAAAACACTTGCTGATACCTTAGCCGCCATTGGCCAACCTCTACAGGACTCTGACGTAGTTTCTTACATATTGGGTGGCCTAGATTCCACCTATGACTCCTTGGTCACATCAATTACCACCCGAGTCGACCCCATCTCATTGGAAGACCTTTTCAGTCATCTTCTTAGCCATGAACAACTCATTGAGTGAAACCATGCTGCCCTAGATATCCCATTCCCCTCAGCAAATGCTGCCACTCGCTCCTCTAATTCTCGTGGACGCAGTACTCAATCTCCACCACACTCTCAGTCCTCTCATCAAGGACCATCTTATCATGGACATAACCATAATCGTGGTCAGGAGCGTGGACGTAATTCAACTAATGGCAACTCACATCCGATCTGTCAAGTGTGCAAGAAACCTGGACATATTGCTCTCACTTGCTACGATTACTTTGATCATTCCTTTCAAGGTGTATCTCCCAATATGGCTACCTTTGTTGCTGGTCCTCCATCTCAATTTAATGCTAATTGGTATCCAGATTCGGGGTCCACCAATCATCTAACACCTGATCTGCATAATCTCAATTTACATGCCAAAGAATATCAAGGACTAGTCCAAATTCGCGTTGGGGATGGAACAGGTTTGGATATCAAACATATTGGTTCTTCAAAATTGCTTACTTCCTCCGCCTCTTTCCCTTTAAAACATGTTCTCCATGTTCTTGACATTCAAAAAAATTTAGTTTCTGTCAGTCAATTTACTCATGACCATGATGTTTTCATTGAATTTCATGCTAACTATTTTTGTGTCAAGGACGAAACCACGGGGAGACTTCTTCTTCGCGGTCGATGTGAACATGAACTCTACCCATTCCCTGCCTCACTTCCATCTCGCCAATCCCCTCAAGCCTTTCTTGGAGTACGTGTTCCTCTTGATGTGTAGCACTGTCGCTTTGGACATCCTACTCATTGCACTGTTCAGCGCATTCTCTCTCGTTTCTCATTACTAGTTGTCAAGAATAAAACTCATGTTGTTTGTGGTGCTTGTCAACAAGCTAAAAGCCAACAACTTCCATTTCATGATTCTACTTTTCATTCCAATGCTCCTTTAGATTTAATATTCCCTGATGTTTGGGGACCTTCTCCCATTTGCTCTATTAATGGACATCGATATTATGTTAGCTTTGTGGATCATTTTTATAAATTTACTTGGTTGTTTCCCATTAAGCTTAAATTAGATGTTATGGATGTATTTAAAGTCTTTCAGTTGCATGTTGAGCGTTTATTTGACAGAAAAATAAAAGCCATTCAAACTGATTGGGGTGGTGAATATCGCTCCCTCCATAAGTATTTCTCCTCTCTCAATATTCACCATCGCTTATCATGTCCTCATGCCCATGAACAAAATGGTACCATTGAACGAAAACATCGCCATTTGGTTGAGACTGGTTTATCTTTATTGGCCAAAGCTTCAACACCTCAATGTTATTGGGATGACGCATTTACTACTGAATGTTTCTTAGTAAATCGTTTACCTTCTCCAGTCTTGAACAATGTTTCCCCATTTGAAAAATTGTTTCAAGTTCAACCTGATTACTCCTTTCTAAGAACTTTTGGATGTGTTTGTTGGCCATATCTTCGGCCTTATAATACCCACAAAATCGACTTTTCGCTCAAAATTGTGTGTCTTTTTAGGATATAGTTCTTCTCATCGAGGCTACAAATGCCTCCATGTTCCTTCCGGACATCTTTACATATCTAGGCATGTTATATTTGACGAGAATCTTTTTCCCTTTGCATCTAATATTTTTTCTCCCATTGTTGGACAGAATGCCCTTCGTACGCATGTGCCCACATCTATCCCTCCCTCGCCATCTCGTCCATCTTCATCACCCGAGGTGCCTCATCATCCTTCACGTGGTTCTCTCCCTTGTGTTCTACCACCTCCATTAGTGTCTTCTCATGTGTCTCACTGTCCTCCTCCACATGTTCACTCCTCTACCTCACCATTTGCTACCTCCTCCTCCTCTCTTCCATTGCCCGAGGCTGAACAAACCACTAGCACCATTGGCATGGCACCATCTTCCCATGCATCTCCTCCTCCTCTTCCTGTGCGCACACACCCCTTGGTCACTCGGCTACAACACAATATCACTAAACCAAAAGTGTTCTCTGATGGTACTATCAAATATCCTCTTTCTAAAGCTCTTACTGCTATGTGTTCAAGCAAGAATGATGAACCAACTTTTTTTTCTGAAGCTATTAAACATGCCCCTTGGTGTACCGCCATGAATGTCGAATTTGATACTCTTTTACGTAATGGCACTTGGTCCCTGGTTCCTGCCCATCCTTCCATGAATATTGTGGACTGTAAATGGGTTTTTAAACTCAAACACAAGCCCGATGGCTCTATTGATCTCCACAAAGCCCACCTTGTTGCTAAAGGCTTCAATCAACTGCCTGGCATTGACTTTGCTGATACCTTCAGCCCTGTGGTTAAGCCCATCATAATTCGCACCATTCTTGCTCTTGCCGTGTCTTGCAAATGGTCCATTAAACAAATTGATATCCAAAATGCATTCCTACATGGGTTTTTAGACAAAGAAGTCTACATGAAACAACCACCTAGCTTTGTTCATCCTCAATATCCTCATCATGTTTACAAGCTACACAAGGCACTATATGGGCTGAAGCAAGCCCCTCGCGCTTGGTTTTCTCAGCTTAGTTCGAAATTGCTTTAGTTAGGTTTTCATGGCTCTCTCTCAGACACTTCCTTATTCATTTCTCACCAAGCAAAGTTTCATTTATATGTTCTCATTTATGTCGATGACATCATCATCATTGGGTCCTCCTCTCAAGCCGTTGACTCTCTCATATTAGCTCTTGGATCCGACTTTGCTGTCAAAAATTTGGGTGACCTACACTATTTTTTGGGCATTAAGGCCCACCGTTCACAAGATGGGCTATTTTTATGTCAAAAGAGGTATATTCTTTCTCTACTCAAAAGGACCAACATGCTCCATGCCAAACCAATCAGTTCGCCTATGTCTACAGCCCATCAGCTCTCATTATTTGAAGGCAGTCCAATCTCTTATGTCACTCAATGCTGCAGCATCGTTAGGGCTCTCCAATATTTATCTCTCACAAGACCTGACATCTCTTTTGCTTTTAATAAAGTTTGTCAATTCATGCATAGGCCAACAGATCTTCATTGGACTGCTGTCAAACGCATCTTGCACTACCTTAAACATTCCTTGGATTACGGTCTTCTTCTTCGTTGCAACCCCTCTCCTCAACTTAGCGCCTTCTTTGATGCTGATTAGGCTCGTTGCCCCGATGACAGACGCTCTACTAGCGGATTTTGTATCTTTCTAGGGCCTAATCTCATCTCCTGGAATTCAAGGAAACAACCGGCTGTGGCTCGCTCTAGCACTAAGGCGGAGTACAAAGCCTTGGCCAATACTACTGCAGAATTGATTTGGCTTCAATCTCTACTTCGAGAACTTGGTCTTTTCCTTCCTAACTCGCCCATTCTCTGGTGCGACAACATTGGTGCCACTTACCTCTCCGCTAATCCCATGTTTCATGCCTGTACCAAACATGTGGAAATTGATTATCATTTTGTCTGTGAAAAAGTTGCTCATCGTGATCTTGATGTTTGCTTCTTATCCAATAAAGATCAACTTGCAGATGCTCTCACAAAGCCCTTGTCTTCCATCTGGTTCTCCTTTCTTCACTCCAAGCTCAACATCCAGCCCCTCCCGTTAAGCTTGCGAGGGAGTATTGAAGATATTTCGGAATTAAGGAGCCATGCATCAAGCATATGTGAATTAAGGCTCCTTGAATCAAGCAATCACACCAACGCAACTGTCAGCCAAAGGCAAATATGTAACAAATAAAGGAAATTTCTCATTAGGATATTTACATTCAATATAAATATTATAATCCCTCAACGAAATATTTACAGTTAATGTAAATATTATAATGGCAAATTTGTTGCCTTTCATTGTGTACAAATTCAATATATATATATATATATATATATGAAAGTCCCCAGCACAGTGGCCGTGTGTGGGAATTCAGAATCCTCTGTTTCTTTACTTCAATATTACTCTGTTTCTATACTATGAAGTACTAACTACTAAGCTCTACTTCTAGTTGTAACATTTATTAACTACTAAGTCTATCTAACTAATATAGTAATATCTATCTTACTAGCACAAACCCAGCCATAAAGTGACAAAACAGGAAACAAATCTAAATAAATAAAAAAATTCAATAGTGGCTCAAAAGGCAAAAAGAAAAACAAAACCTAACTCTATTATCTCTCACTCTCAGATTCTCAATAACTTCTACCTTTCTCTTCTCTGCCTCCCTTCTGGCATGGGATCTCATGAGCATTCCTATAAGTACTATTGCATCTGAATAAAGCTCTAGCACAGTAAAAAAATTCTTACTCCGTATCGATCACGTATTTTGCCTAAGAACATGTAAGCTATGTTGTGCACTAAAAGTTGGTTATATGGATTTAAAGGGATTTTAATTTATTAATAGAGTCTTAAAAATTATACATTTTTAACTCTTTATTTGTAAGCTTTGATTTGCTTTCATGGTACACTTAAGTTATATTAAAATATTGTATATATTGTAGATGAAAATATTGATGAAATTGGCCAACTTGAGCTACAATTTGCAAGTATGAATATTTGTAATGCTGAATCTACTACTAACGTAAAGTAGATTGAGTTATAATTCTTATAAAATATTTACTTGTTTTTCTTTACTTAAATTGTTAAGTTTATTTTTAAAGGTTTTTTTTTAATTTTGTTTATCTTTTTATATAATCCAACTGTATTATCATTTTAAATGCAATAGGAATTTTTACACTTAAGAAGGTTGATAGTTAGACAGGATCCATTACATTTAGTTTTGTATTTTTTTTTTTTTTTTTGTGGTTTTTTTATGGGAATGATATCATTAGTGAACTTTGAATTTGAAATATGTAAAGAATTTTAGTCATGCTCAAAAATCAAAATTGTTTGAATTGCAAGGATATGAAAACATTTATACTTGTTGATTTGTTTGTTTTTTCCCTTCATATGTATAATAGTAAATTAGTAACAAATATTCAAACTATTTTAGTTGAATCATTCTCTTTAAAAAGTTGGCATTTATTTATTTATTTTTGTAAAAAAATATAGACCAACTTGACCCAACATGCAATCCAATCCATTTTCAACCCATTTAAAGGTCTGTTTGAAATCCACTTAGTTTGTTGAAACTAAAAACTTTTTGCTAAAAGTATTATAGATAAAAGTAAAAGTTAGCTAAAATAGTACGGTATGACTCATGAATAGTACCAAAAAAATGCAGTGGGGTCTATGTATAGATAAAGGTAAAAGTTAGCTAAAATAGTACGGTATGACTCATGAATAGTACCAAAAAATACAGTGGGGCCCATGAATAGTAAGAAAAATAAGCTGAAATAGTAAAATAAGCTAGTTTTTTTAATTTAGAGCTAAACGCACGCTAAAATGGCTAATTGTTGACCTGCAACTCAAATGACCCGACCCAAAAATTTAGAGAGAGTACCAAATTATTGACAGCCGTCAGTGCATCGCTATTAATGATTTGGTGCTCTTTCTAAATTTTATTTTACTTTTACAAAACCTTGGTGGACTGGCAACTTCTTTCCATAACTGTATCTATTCTAGCATCATCATAAGGAGTCCAAATCTTCTGTGTAATGATTCCGTCTCCATTTTAAATAGAAAAATAATGAAAGCAATGTGAAACAAAGCTTTAACCGAGCTCCTAACTCCAGAAAATGCTTTATAAAAAAAAAAAAATCTTATTTCAATAGGCGTGCGATTGCAATTCCTCATCGTTTGTCACTGTGTGTTAGGAGCTTTACTTGGTGTTGATGATGGCATGAGGAATGAGTGTTCTTGGGCAACATTGAGTCAATCACTTGGTTTCATATTTTCTCAATACACTCATGGCTCCTCATGCCAAACTAGAGATGCTCCTAAAGGCTTATTGAGGGAGACCTGCCTAGTCTTCCTACTCAAGTTGGATTGATGAGCAGGATGAGGGGGCAGCATGTGGAGGCACCTTACTTCACATGATACCCTAAGGCCATGGCAGGGGAGGGCCATGGTGGGCAGAGGTGGATTTCGATGATGGGCAGCAGTAGGTGGTGCTAACCCTATGTGGTGGTGCATGGCATTGGTGGCTTAGCTGTTGGTTTCTTGTGTGTGGGCTTGGTGGCTTGAGTGCAAGGTAGGGCTAGGCTACTGTGATGATTAAATGTTATGTGCAAAACATTGGGCTAATGGAGGCTGGCTGAATGCATGGACAATAGCTAGTAGGCTAATGACAATTACTTTGTGTGCTACATGTGGACATGCTGTGTGAGTTGTAGTGCTGAGGGGAGGCCTTGAGCATGGGCCAAGCCTCCTAAAACGTGTGAGAACATGTTGTGTGGACTGCTAGAGGATGGGCAGAGACCCCATGGTCTGCTAAGACATGGGCTGTGCATGTACAGCATGTGTAGTGGCAGTTACCTAGCAATTCCTAACTTTTCTGATGATTAGACCTACTGTGTAAGGGCTAAAAACATGGAGAGCAGGCCAAGACAGTATTAGTTGAAGGTGTCCTAAGTTAGAAAACAAGTGGCAAATTGTCCAAGACTCAGGCTGTTACTAGGTAGTAACTGCCATGGCAGTTAGTTTTGTGTATTTAACCTTAAGGCTGTTGGGGGTGTCAACAGCAGAGTGTATTCGGCCATGGGAAAATTCTGTGTAATTCTCTAAGCTTGTAAAAGGGTTTCCTTTGTACTTGAGATTAAGTAATAAAGGTTGGGGGTGGGTTCCATGTAAATATTATGTATGTTGTGTGTTTATTCGTCCTTATATAATCTGTTCTAAGTGTTATTGCAGTGTGTGTGTGGTATTGGCTGAGACTAAGTCAGGGACTTAGGGCCATCACAGGCAAAAAATTTGAGAGAAAAATTGACCCTGTGACACTGTGTTTGCCTCTTAAAATCTCAGGAATTCATCCCTGAAATTTGGTCTTTTGCATTATGGGTTTGTTTAAAGATTTATTTCAAATAATACTTCTTCTCTATATCGTCTCTCTCTCTTTCTCAACCTCATTTCGGCTTTGCTTAGATTAGATATTTGGGTTTGGTTTTTAGTTCTTATCTGATCACTTGGTTTTTAGTTCTTGGCAATGGGTAAGGGTATCTTCTGTTTCAAATTTTAAGGGAAAGTAGGATATTTTTCTCTATTTTATAAGCTTATGTGCTTAGTTTTTGACTTATTAGTTATTTCTACCATTTGTCTTTTCCCAATTCTCTACCCGTTTCAATTTTATATTTTTAATCTTATTTGCAAATCTAATTTAGTGTAGGGGTTTGCTTTTGAGATTTTCCGCAATGGGTATCTATCATAATATCTGATTGAGGAAAAGGTTTGGTTTTTTGAATTGATTTGTTGGTGGGGACTGGAGTACTATGTAAAATATTGGTTTTATGGATTCTACATTTTATTAGACTAAAAAGACTGCATTCTTTGTGACTATAAAATTCATATTTGTGATTGTATTTAGCTATATAATATATATGATGGTTGCTAGCTTACCATTTAATGTGGCATGGCATGAATATGGTTGCCCAACTTTATTTTCCATTTTTTCATTAGCTAGTAGTGTGAAGATTTGTATCAAGGTTTCTGTGAACTGCTCTGTTTTAGTTTCTTGGTTGCCTTGTATAGTAGTAGAATTTTTTTTTTGGTGAATTACAACTTACCCACTTGTGGTTTGACAGAAATTTAAGTTGCCTACTTGTGATTTGAAATTTAACACTTTACCCACCTAAGGTTTGATTGAAATTTAAGTTATTTACCTGTGATTTGAAATCTCATGATGGAAGTGTGTGTTTCGTTGGATTCTTTTTGAACTTACTTGATCTTGTCTTTTTATGTTTTTTGTGTTTTTGGAGGAGAGAAACATAAAAGTGAAGCAAAATTGCATATTTAGCCATGTTTTAACAGAAGTGGGTTATAAAACTCTAACTGAGCTAACCTCAAATGGATAAAGTGTCATACTTCAAACAACAGATAGACAATTTAAATTTTGTCCTTTTTTTTTGGTAACCTGTATAGTAGTAGACTTGTTGGCTTAGTAAGATGCTTGGTTTATGTTTCTAGTGAGCTGCTTTGTTTTGAGGTTTCTATGAGCTTATAGAGGTTTCTGTGAGCTACACTGTTTAGTTTCCTATGACAAACTATTTTGTATTTCCTCCCAAACACCTTAGAAAATTTGAGTGGGAATTACCCTAGTATTGAACCATTAATAGCACCTAAAAGTTGCCCTTATTTTTTTTTTAATAGCATTATAAGCTCTGATGCATTGATATGAAAATTTTGCCATTGTAGTGATGTCCAATACATACTCGATATGAATATTGGTACAGCTGTACCGGTAAAGTATCAGGCGAAAAAAAAAGAAGAAGAAGGTCTATTCATTTATTTATTTATTTTTATAAATTTTGATATGGCTCGATACACACGGGATATGTTCGAGATACGACAAGTACCCATCGGACAAAAGAGAAGGAAAAAAAAAGAGAGAGAGAAGAATTTCACACCTGGCAAAGTTTCGATCGTCGATCGGCCCAGTTGGTTTAAAAGCCCTAATTTTTCTTTCACACGATTAGTCTTTACTTTCTACTCTCTCACTCTCGTTCTTTGTTCTGAGCTAGTGCCTTTGCCTTTGGCCCTTTGTTGATACTCAACTGCTACTTATTCTCCTACCCAGATCGCCACTCTTTCTTTCTCACCTTTGTTAATCATCAACACCGGAGCTCCTCCTCCCCCTTCTTGCTAGTAAGTCTCTCAAACCCTCACTCTCTCTCCCTTGCCTCGCCCTCCCTTTGGTCTCTTTTGGTTTCACTGCTCTCTTGCTCAATGGCTTGGGCTTTTAGCCTTTTTATCCTTACTACCCTCAGGCCTTAGTTATCTTATTATATATTATTTGTCTTGGTTTGTATTTGAGACAACATTTTATAATATCATTGACTCATTGTACTTGTTTGTTGTTTGGTACCGTCTTTAAATTAATTTTAGATATGTTTTCGAGCATTATATTGTTATTGTTACTTAATTTTAAAACTTAAAATAAACATAATTATGTACCTAAAAATAAATATTAATTAATTTTTGTATCATTGACGTATCGTGGTCATAACACCACTAAGGCATGGGAGAATGTATATGTGGTTGGATTTGAACCATACACATGGCATGACTGTGAGCAAAGAAAGAGGAAGCATTGGCTAAGGATCATATTCTTGGTCTGTGCCATAGGCGTGACTGTCTTAGGAAGGAAGTAAAATATACACCTGACATGGTACTCAAACACTCACAAAAAGAACGATAGTGACTTTCTAAGGTCAAAAGTTATGAGGCCACCCCTTATTGGTTGAATGCATGTTAGACCACTTTAGGGGCAAGTGTACCATTCATAGCACACTTGATGTCCTTCTCAATGTCCATGATTGGTTTCCCAAGTAGTGGCAAAGTCACCTACCCACAGGTCCCAGTGCCACGTTAGCACTATTCCTATCCTCTATTCAGCAGATAATATCACAGCTGCGGAAATGTTCAAAATAGAGAAATGATGACTTAACACCTGTCTTTGTACTCAGCCATATTCCTCGTATTATAAAAGGAACACACAACTGTATTTTGAGGATAAGAATTCAAGTAGATATTTGGAAAAGAGAGCAGAAAGTTGATAAGATAGAAAGGTAGAAGACAAGGTTTCTCTTGAAGGAAGAACAACTTTTTTGTACAAGAGTGACCTCTTTGCAAGTCACCTACCCACGGTCCCAGTGCCACGTTGGCACAATTCCTATCCTCTATTCAACAGAGAATATCACAGTTATGGAAAGGTCCAAAATAGAGGAATGATGACTTGACACCTGTCTTTATACTCAACCATATTCCTCAGATTATAAGAGGAACATGCAACTGTATTTTGAGAATAAGAACCTAAGTAGATATTTGGAAAAGAAAGTAGAAAATTGATAAGATAGAAAGGTAGAAGACAAGGTTTCTCTTGAAGGAAGAACACCCTTTTTGTACAAGAGTGACCTCTTTTCACACATAATACAAGCTAAATAGAGCAAGAACATTCCATTCTTGCTCAAACAGTGGTTTTTCATCCCTTTCCTAGGGTTTTCCACGTACATCTTGTGTCCTTTTATATTCTTACTATTACTTTCTTCTTTTTCAAGTGTCATGCCAAAGCTAGCATCTTTTCAAGCTTTTTCATGTTAATGTATTGTTAGATAAATTATTTTATTCCCATATATAAGCTTAAATCTAACTTGCACGTAAATTTTTGGCAACTCCACTGGGGATTCTCTGGGTATTTCCCTTTTAAGTGTGTTTTTGTTGGGTTATATACCTCCATTTTTTGTTACTTTCTCCATGCCTCCAAGGAAGAAAGTTATGGGGATACTAACTGGTGTGGGTGACAACCATTGATCAGAACCAATTACAGATCACATATCCATGCACTCTGAAGGCATAGAGTCCTTTGGTGAGGCTAGTCATCCCGAGAATAAGAATATCATGGCTGTCATCGAAGACTTTCAACGTTCTCAGGCTGCTATGTGGACAGAATTTCAGTCTCTCCATCAGGAGACAGCCATATCTCAAGCTCCTCAAGGTGGCCATGGTCCTCAAAGATCACCTTACTTGACCAAGGAAGACATATCTGCTATTTTTTTGAAGCTAAGAAGTTGGAGAGTGTTGTTTTTGTTGATACTAGACCTCCTTATCCTGAAGAAGTAGTTGGAAAACCTTATCCTACTAATTACACTTCTCTTATTTTTCCCAAGTATGATGGCATGATAGGGAATGCCAGAGAGCACATCAGGCGGTATGTAAATGCACTGACAACTCAATCCCATTATCATGATTTAAGACTCAGGGAGTTTTCTAAGTCGTTAGAAGGCAGTGCTTTTACTTGGTACACTAGTCTTACACCATGGTCGGTTTGAGTTGGAACGACTTGGCAACACAATTCATGAAAAAGTTCTTTGCTTTGGAAGAAAAGCTCACTATTAGATCTGTAGCATGAAAAACAAAGGGTATCTAAAGGGTTGCTGGAATATATTCTCAGGTTCAAAGATTTTTCTTTGTAGTGCTATGACCCTATTGTTAGGATTAGTGCCCTTAAATCCTACTATATGATGTTGTGTATGACATTATATATGACTTGATATTGTGATTAATAAAGTTGTTTTATTATTATCTAAAATAATGGTAACATGAATATTCATACATTATCATATAATCTATAAGATGCATAGAATGTAATTTATGTAATTTAGTCACAGAAGATATAAGTTACAGGTTCTTTATAAACTCAGAATTTAAGTTCGTAGTCGGTAATGAAATTGGACATTTCATCTGCGAAGATTATAACATATCAACTAAGATGATTTGTCTTAATCATAGAAGTAGAGACTTCTAGTTGATGTGTTGCTATGTTTTAAGAGTTAAGACATATTGAACTGGACCATTGTGAGGTTTATTATTATCCTAACAACGGTCAAATGAACAATAAATCTCACGACTTCTATTTACATGAACTCTTAATTTTGAGAGAATAATGGACCTGATCATGAAGTGTAGGTTACTTTAATATATTAAAAGTGAGATGTAAAGTAACGGTCAAAATCTCAGTATGTTGGGCAAACCACATTTAGTGTTGATGAAACATATATTCTCAAGATAGAATTCATAGTCTATTAACAGAGATACAAAATATTCTCTGGAGATACAAAATATTCTCTTGAGATAAGTTTAATGGATTTGGTTATTCAGAGTGTTAAGCCTAACCACTTTAGTAAGGAGTTACTAAAGTATATATTTATGAAATTGAATTTCATAAATATATGATGAACAACTTAAAGGAATAAACTAGGTACTCAAGGATTAAGATATAGTAATTTACAAACATGACTTCGTATTACTACGAATATTTTATGAAGGGGTTGTATGTACAATAAAGTGTTGAGATATAATTTATTAGTAAGACCTAGAGTGCAATTATATTTATATAGTGGTATTAAATATAATTAATGGTAACTTTGAACTTGCTAAGAGTTGACAGAAAAGCCCAAGGCCCATTGAAGCTAGAGTCTTATTTGTTCCTTTTTGGTCCCACTCCAAACCACATACTAAAGTCCAATTGAAAAGGCCCAAAAGATTAGTCCAATTAGATAATCGGTTATAAGGAGAGAGACATACAGAATTTTTAGAAGAACGTGAAATGGTGTGTATGTGAGTGTGAGACACTCTCTAATTCTCTCTTAGAAAATTGATTGAGAAACCACACTTCTTGGATGTAAAGTGAAATTAGAGTAAAGATTAAAAGTGTTCTCAAAAACTTCTGATCTTTGTTCATGAAATTTATCACACCAAGATACACTCTCTTACTCTTGAATTCTGAAATTTACATAGTACATGTTATCAATTACGAGTGAAGTAGATCGGTTAATTTTTCACTGCGTATGTTTTGTATGCGATACAAACATGTATTTTTACCAACACCTATGGAGGAGGAAAGGCTAGTGGATGTTTGTATTGCAGGTATGCTATATGAATATCGAACTTATCTCGAAAACTTGCTAATTTCTAGTTTTACGAGGCTTCTAAAGGCTACAAGAAGAACAAGTACATCTGTGAGGAAGCCTTCAAAGGGTTTGACTTCACAAGTTATGAGTACGCCAAGACAGTCCTGGATGAGAGAAGGCAAGTAGGTGGAAGTTGCAGTGGTAAAGGAACTTAAGAAAGTAATCAAAAATAAGAAGGAGAGAGGTCGTATTCCTCTCCTTTTACCATGTCTACTGAAGAGATGTATAGCATCCTTAAAGCTTGGTTGAAAGATGGTGTAGTGGTGTTGCCTGAATGCAAACGTGAAACCATAGAAAAAGAAAAGTAGAGTCCACTTTATTATAGGTACCATAGGACATGTGATTGCCATACCATGGATTGCTATGTTTTGAGGAATATCTTTCATGATAGAGTAGCCAAAGGAGTTTTGGTTATCAAAGCTGGAAAGAGGACTGACCCAAAGATGCGTAAACCAGAGGTAGCAATGACTTTCTTCATAGGTCGTGAGGATCCCATAAAAGAAGCAGAGAACATGGCTAGCAGTAGCTCAACGCTTTTACCTTTGTTAGATGAAGAAATGGTAACGAGAATTCAGTAGGAAGATAAGATACATTCCTTTCTTGAAGGAATAGGTCTTAGGCCATTGGCTAGAAGAGAGGCAGCCCAAGCTTTGACCAGGGCGATTGAAATGAATCGTGAAGTGGCAGTTGTTGAATGAAATTTGATGCAAATGGCATTCTAAGAAGCAAATGATTCAGTCACCTTTTCTAGTAAAGATCTAGCAAACTGAGTTGTTAATGGTGATAAACCATTATATCTCACTGCCTTTTTGGGAGCATCTCGAATCAAAAGGGCCTTGGTAGACACTGATACATCCACCAATATTCTGTCTCTCCCAACATTTGATGCCTTGCATATTCCGAGAGAAAGAATCATTCCAGAGCCATTACAGGTAGCAAGAAAAGGAGCCTTGCAGCAGAGTACTCTAAGGCATGTGACTTTAGATCTTAGGGTTGGGCCAATTCGAACACCCACTCTTATGCATGTAATGGAGGGGAGTACATCTTATCACATCATTTTAGGTCGTCCATAGTTGAAGGCATATAAAGTTATGGCTTCCACATATCATTAATGTGTGAAAGCCGTTTGGAGGAATAGGCAAGTGGTTATTAAGGCCACTAGGATGCCTTTTGATAGAGCAGATCTCCATTTTGCTAAGGCACCTTTATATTAAGAGTATGAGCATAAAGGTGAGAACAAAATTCTTTCTTTTAATCCTATTGCTTTGCAAATGGAGAAGGAAGATGATGGCGAAGTTGTAGAGCCAAAAAGGTCCTCCAAGAAAAGAACCATCAGGCCTGATGGTCAAGTGGTATATGAGTTTTGACAATTTAAGGAAGGGGATGAGGAGGATGGTGAGCTTGATTCCCTTAATCTAATACAACAGCTAGAAGAGCCAGTGAAAGAAGCTCCTGAGTACATGAATGAAGTTGTTAAGAATATGCAATAAGAACTTGTGTAGATTGATCTAAATGATGGAGAAAAAGGTGAAAGACTAGTGAAAATCAACAATAGTTTGTCCAAAGAAGAAAGAAGAAAGATGATCGCCTTGTTGAGGGAATACAAGGATTTTTTTGCTTGGAGTTACCAAGAAATGCTACATCTGAGTCCGAGCCTGGTAACGCATAAGTTATAGGTGGAACCTAATGCTAAGCCTATGAAAAAATTGCCAAGGAAATGCTATTTGTATGTAGAGGAAAAGATAAAGGCTGAAGTGAAAAAGCTTTTAAAGGCATGTTTCATTGAAGAGATTGAATGCCCAAGTTGGTTAGCCAACATAGTTCCTGTGAAGAAGAAAGGTGGCTAGATAAAAAACTGTGTGGATTTTCAGAATCTCAATAAAGGTTGTCTAAAGGATGAATTCCCACTTCCTAATGTTGATATTTTGGTGGATGCAGCAGGTGATCATGAACGTTTTTCCTTTATGGATGGCTATAGTGCGTATAATCAGATCTTTATGGACTTAGCAAATGCCTCAAAAAATGCCTTCAAGACACCTTTTGGGAACTACTTATATAAGGTGATGTTTTTTGGGTTGAAGAATGTATGTACTACCTACCAAAGAACTATGACTTTGATTTTTGGTGATATGCTTCATAAGCAGGTGAAGATTATGTTGATGATCTCGTGGTGAAGGCAAAGAATCCTTTTGAGCATTTGTTGCATTTGAGACAAGTCTTTGAAAGATGCATGGAGCATAACTTGAGGATGAACCCTTTCAAATGTGCATTTGGGGTATCTTTAGGAAAGTTCCTGGAGTTTCTTTTTCATCACAGAAGGATTGATTTGGATCCACAAAGGCCAAAACAATAACTGCCCTCAGTCCCCCACAAATTTGAAGGAGTTGAGAAACTTTGTGGGAAACGTTTCCTATTTAAGAAGATTCATTTCAGGTCTAGCCAAGATCTTGAAGACTCTTATGGAACAGACTAAGAAGGCAGTGACTTTTGTATGGTGTGATCAATGTCAGAAATCATTCAAGAAAATTCGATTGATATTGGCGGACCCTCATACAATGGTGGCCCCTTTGCTTGATAAACCTCTTTTGTTGTACATAGCCAATACAAACAAGTCCTTGGGAGCATTATTAGCTCTGGATCAGGAAGGGATAGAGACGTCAATGTACTATATTAGTAGGCTTATGAAGAGACCATAGTTAAAATATTCAACTGCTGAGAATGTATGTTTGTCTTTGGCCTTTGCTGTGTCAAAGTTCAATCATTACTTTTTAGGGCATCATGTGTAGTTGGTGACCAAGAGTAACCTTGTGAAGTATCTTTAACCTGCCCTCAATTGTCAGGGAGAATGGCACAATGGGTCATCCTGACGTCGTGCCTTGATATCAAATGCATAAGACTAACAGCCATTAAAGGCCAAGCAGTGGCTAATCTTTTGGCTAACTTCCTTAGGACAAGTGGTTTTTTACCTCCCAAATAGGAAGTTTTGGTAACAGAGGAACAAGAATGGTCAATGTATTTTGATGGCTCGTCTACATTTCAAGGAGAAGGGATAAGAATGGTATTAAAGTCATCAGGGGAGGAACATACATTTACTTGTAAGCTACGTTTTCCGTGCTCTAATAATGAAGCATAGTATGAGGCCTTGTTGGTAGGGCTAAAGGTCTCCAAAAGGTTAGGCATAAAAAAGTAGAAGATATTTGGTGATTCTGAATTGGTAATAAAGCAAGTTGAAGGAATTTATGGAGTAAAGAATCCTAACTTGGCTGTTTGTAGAGTTATAGTGCAGAGGATTATGGAACACTTTTCTTCCATAGAATACAACGTGGTTAGCAGGAATGAGAACAAGCTCGCTGACTCATTGGCTACCTTAGCTACCAAATTTGTACTAAGGAAAGAGAAAATGACTCTTCAAGTGGAGATATAACCTGGTTTGGTCCAAGTTGAGTTATGTTTACCTCAAAATTGGTGAAAACCCATGTTGAAAGCAATGACTCAAGGGAAGAACGTTGGGTCAAAGTTACCAGCAAATATGAAAGACTTCCTTAGGATCAATTGGGATTTGTTTTTTAGGGGAGTAAAGGGTTTGCTAATGAAGTGTGTCTCAAGGCAGAAGGACAGACATTGTTGCATAGGTTGCATTATGATATTTGTGGTGTAGACCTTGATGTCAGCCTTTATAGAAGACTACAAAAGCTAGGGATCTTTTGGCTAGAAATGACCAATGATGCTAAGGAAGAGCAAAGAAGTTGTAAAACTTGTTCCATCATTCCCCCAGACCTTAAAGGTGCTTAATGGTGAATTGTTGGAAGAAGATTGGCAGGATCCGTACTTGAGATACCTTTTCCAAGGTGTATTGCTTGTTGATCAGGTAAAAAGAGAAAATTTGAGAAAATACGTGCCAAGGTTCAAGGTATTGGATGGGAAGTTATTCAAGAGAAGCTTTCAAGGAATGTGGATGGTATGTATTCCCACTAAAGAAGTCAATAGTGTTCTTTCAGACCTACATGAAGGAGAGTTAACAAGACACCAGGGTGGAAAAAAGTTATGGAAAATGGCTTTGCACCAGGGATATTACTGGCCCACAATGCAAATGGATGCTCAAGTTGTCAAAAAGTGTCAAGAATGCCAAAGGCAATGGGATGAAATACACACCAGCCATCAAAATCTTCACCCAACTATGATTCCATATTTTTTCCATAGCTAGGGGATGGATTTTATAGAACCTATAAACCCTTCCTCTGAAGGATGTACATGGATACTATAGCCACTGAGCTATATACCAAGTGGGTAGAAGCTATGGCTATGAAGAAGGCAACAAGTACCTCAGTGTCTAATTTCTTGAGGAAGAATATAATATGTCATTTTGGGGTACCCAACAAAATTATTTTTGACAATGGTACACCATTCCTGAACAAGGATGTGTCGTTTAACAAAATGGTACTCCATTTCTCACACGACATTAACGTCTTCTTATCCCAAAGGAAATGGCCAAGCTGAGATCTCTAACAAAAGATTATTGAAGATATTGGGAAAAATGACTAAGTTGAACAGAAAGAGATGGATGGAGGAACTTCCTACAACTCTGTGGGATCATAGAACAACCAAGTCACAAGCTACAAAAGTTTCACCCTTTTCTCTAGTCTACGACACAGAGACTATTATCCCAGAAAATTTAGTAAGGCTAGCAGTGAAATTAGCAGAGATTGCAAGGATACCCAGAGAAGACACTTTGGAAGTTGTGGAAGAAATGTGATAATGCTGCCTCACATACCCGCCTTTACCAGGCTAATATGAAGGCTAGGCATGAAGGCCAAGTTAGGGAAAAACTGTTTCAAATGGAAAAATTGTTCGGAAAATTGCCCAACATGTGTGAGGAGTGGCTAGAGCTGTTAAACATAAATTTTCTCCAAAATGGAAAGGACCATATATAGTGGAAGAAGCACATCCAATAGGATACTATTGGCTAAAGGATCAGACAGGTATAAAGGCGTATAACCCCATTAGCGGAGCTCACCTTAAGAAGTATCATACTTAATCTTCTAAAAATATTTTTTTGACGCCATCATGTCAAACTGATGTTGTGTTCCACAAAACTCATACTATTATATATATTAAAAAAAAAATTATTTAGCTATTTCATATACTATTGTTTATGATATGCATGCAAAGTCTAAATAGCTTAACTAAATAAAGCATAGCAAAGTTTATAATACAACCACGTGGCCTTTTTGAGACCATAAAATATTACAACTTGGAAATCAGATAATGTTTGTGAGAGAACTAAAATTTTCAAGAAAGAAGTCTGGATTGCTCAGAGCTCCTACTCGCCTTCCAACTTTTCAACCTCTTTTCTCAAAGAGTTACGTTATGCTGTGACACCTTCTAATTGAGCTTAAAAGGCAAAACTTGCTTCTTGTTGGGATGCTAACTTGAAGTTTGTTGATAGATTCCTAGAGCTAAGTGATTGAAGTGCTACGTACCTGTAAGGTTGATTCTGTTTCCTTTGCTTTGTTGAAGCAAGAGTTTTCCTTAACTCTCAATTCGCAAAGTGAGGACAAGTAAGCATGAACAGAGGGTCTTACCTTCTTTAAGTCCATCAATGCAATGACACGACTCTTTCACCAGCTAACATAGACACTTAGGCCCTTGGCCTCACTCAATGTGGAAAGAAAATCGTCAAAGGGAAGAGCCAAACAATCCTCTTTGCCCTTTAATTGCAGTTGGAATATGATAGACCCAATTTGCTGTAAGAGAAAGCCCATAAATGACAAGGTCCATTTGCTAGTATCTTTCATGGTTTCGAGATATTGAGAGAGCAATTAAGAATAAATTGCTCTCAAATCAGGAGAAATCAATGAGAGCAATGGATCAAATTTTGTCTGGGTGCTTTCACCCTCTTGCTCTTTGTAAGCAGCTTTTGTAAAATCTTCTTTCTACTGAGGATTTTCAGTACACACCCGATTTGAAACATCTCTTTCAATGTTGGACTCTGTTTCTTCATTAGAAGTCATTTCCTGTACATAAACCTCTCGGGTTGAAGAAGTAACTTCTACTTTGAATTGAGCCTGGGAAACAGAGCCTATAACCTGTTAAAGGTCAAAAATAGAGAAAGGAAGAAAATTTACTTGCGCCATTGTTTAAGAGAAGAGGTTACAAGAGTTTAGACACTATAGAGAAGATAGTGTACCTTGGGCTTCTTGCTAGAAGGGGTTTTTGCATTCTTCTTTCTCTTAATGCCTGAAGGTTTGGCTTTAAGAAGGAGCTTCAAAGTCAAATCACCCTAAAAAATAGGTGGGACATCCACTTGCTGGGCACCACTTTCCTTAAAATTTTTAACAAGTTCTCTAATGTCGGACCACTATGACTTAAACCTGGGTGAAGGCAATCTAGTTTTGGTAGGGGAAGTAAAGGGGATTTTGGGGGTTGATACTAATATCTTGATGAGATTCTCTCTTTTAAAGGCTAAGGAGGCCACTACAATAGGTAAAGCTAAAGTAGAGAGATGCCCTAGTATGCCTTGGTCAAAACCAAATTGGCGGGCAAACCTATGGGGATTATAAGTTTAAGTTTCATACTCATCTTGAAAGCATGCCTGAAGATGAGAAGGAAAAGCACAGGCAACAAAATAAAGTTCTTCCTCAGACCAGGGAGTGTCTCTGTAGCGAGAAACATAAATGCTTTCTAAGTAAGTAAACAGTGGGGGAAGTCCACCCTCTAAGACAGAGTAAGGTCTGGCTGTCCAATCAGTAGGATCATCCAATACTTTGCTAAGAAAACTGTTTGAAAATACTACTATTTTGTTTCAACGCCAAGAGTTGGCAGTCCTTGGGTTGATGGTAGATTGGTTTTATAAAAGCTTAACACCTTAGGAACAGGGGCATAATTCCTAAAGTATTCCTACAACCATATTTGCAAAAAGGCAACGGGTATATATGTTTCAACTTGAAATCTACCCCATGAGCGTTTCAAGTCAAGAGAAAAATGATCTAAGTGAAAATACAAAATTCCTAGAAAATACAAAGTTCCTAGAAAATAAGAAGCAAGGGGAAATGATTGCCCTTTGGCTAGTTTAACAGTTAGAGGGAAATGTTTGCTCAGAATCTTCTTGTGGGGATGTCCCTCATACAAATGGCGAGAAAGTAAAAAGGCAATAAAGGCTTCAAGTTCATAAGGGCTAGAATTACCTTCTCCAACAACAAAGTTGGTGTCTTCCTTCAAGTCATATCCATTAGCTTCCTTATCCATGCCATCGGCATATCATCTCTAGAGGTACCCGATCCATCCTCAGAAGTTGGACCTGGAACCCTTATCCCCACCAAAACTAGTATCTTCTGGTACTTCCTCACTGGAGGCTTTCCCTTTCCTTGCTACCTTTTAAGACCGATTTTCTTTAAATTTTTTTCATTGCATCTTCGAGAAATTTGACAGCTTTAGACCCATCGGGAGACAAAGAGATGTTGACTACTTCGCCATCTCCAAACAGGGGAAGTCTCAAAATCTCGTAGACATCTTCTAGAGATGGAGAGATTTCTTGACACCCTATGAAGAAGGTATGAGTATTAGAATCCCACCGATACATAAGAGAAATGAGACTTTCACTATCTTCACTGATCTCTAGACCAGAGAACATAGGAATGGTGTCCATAAATTTCACTCTCTGTAAAATGTCCATGAAAAGAGGATGAGCCAACATTCTTCGGCACCAATTTCTCCAACCTCTAGAAACAGAAGTGTGGGATTTGAAGACCATATCTACGATGGGAGCAAAGTCCCTTCTGTAGGTGCCAAGCTTAGGAATATTCTTTAATTCCAGATCCATGGTCAGCAAATCACGAGTTCCCCACATACCGTGTAGGGAGGGTCTTCAGAACAAAGGGCTGAATCCCAATCAAGACTTTTATCAAACAGATAGTCATGAAGGGAGGGATAATCCACTATTCCTCTATGGAAGAATTTTCATCTCCTTGTAGAAGAGGTTTGCTACTTTTTGAAGGTGTAGGTTCTGAAAATTTTGCAGAACTAGATCTCAAGCCACGTTTCACACCCATGATTTGGTGTTTGAAAAGAATTTTGGGTTTTGGGTTAAAGAAGAAGAAGAAGAAGATAAGGGAAAAAGAGAGAAATAAGGAAGGGAAATATCTTTCTTTTCCTTTTATACTTTGAGGAGTTAATCTTTTCCCTCCAAAAGAGGCCGGTTCAAAAATGAGATATCTTTCAAAATTGACACATGTCATCGAAGGGAAAGAACTGAATTTTTGACAAGAAAGGGCAGTTAATGGTGCTAAGATCAAGGAAATTGCCTTCACAAACAAAGCATAAAGTTATAACCCTTCACCAACAAGTTCAGTTTGGTTTGTTTCATTTCACATTTTGTTAACTGGCATGTTTACATTTTATGTCTTTATGTAGGAATTTTATATGTAATAAAATAAACATAAAGCATAACGTAAATGAAAACAGTAAACATATAATAAAATGAACTTTCTTTTTCTTTCATATATATTTTTGTGTTTAAAGTTTTTTTTACAAAATTAGGGATTTACATGGTTTGGCCCTTATGGCCTATCACCTCTTTCCTAAATACAAAACCACAAATTATAACAAAATATGAAATTTAAAGTCTCACAACCTAAGCTAATAAATGGCTAAACAAAACAAATACAATAAAAAAAAATAAAAAAAAAAGACTGCAGGTTTGATGGTGAGCAGATTAGGGAGACCGTGGCGCATAAGCATCCGAGTCATCCCTAGAGTCCTCTTGGGGATAATCTGGAGCCTAATACTTCATCTCCTCTTCATCCTTATCATCCTCTTCTTCCTCCTCCTCCTCCTCTTCCTCTTCTTTGCCTTCATCCTTAGAGTCAGAAAGCTTCAAAGCACTGGACTCCGAGCCTGATTGGGAGGGCTTGCGCCTTCTCCAACGCTTAAGGGGGGCATCCATGAATGCGACAGTCGCTGCATCCTCAACATCCTCTTCAGCCGAAGTTCCTTTAAGTTCTCTTCTTCTTCATTGCTCCAGTTGAAGGGAGCAACCTCTTTGGGAATGAAGACTTGAGGAGGTAGAGGGTGTATGGGAAAAGGGAGAGGGGGATGCACAGGGCTTGGTGGTGGGGAAGGAGTGTGGTTGCTGGAGAAGTGTGGTTGCTGGGGAAGGAGTGTGGTTTCTGACTCCTTAGAGTCAGAAAGCTCCAAAGCACTGGACTCCGAGCCTGATTGGGAGGGCCTGCACCTTTTCCAACGCCTAAGGAGGGCATCCATGAATGCAGCAATCGCTGCATCCTCAGCATCCTCTTCAGCCGAAGTTCCTTTAAGTTCTCTTCTTCTTCGTTGCTCTAGTTGAAGGGAGCAACCTTTTCGGGAATGAAGACTTGAGGAGGCAAAAGGTGTATGGGAAAAAGGAGAGGGAGATGCACAGGGCTTGCTGGTGAGGAAGGAGTGTGGTTGCTGGAGGCACTCTCAAAGGAGCCTGAAGTGTGTTTTTGGGAGTTAGAGCCGGTAGAAAAAAGGTTTGACATTTTTTTTTTCTGTGGAGGTTAAGATTCTTTGAGAGAATCTAGAGATACAAAGGGAATGAAGAAGAAACATTCCCAATTTAAACCCTCAATTGCAGTTAAGTGAATAGACATGGCATTTATGAGGAGTAATGTCTATCTGCCAAAACGCAAGAAACGAAGAGGCGCCAAAATGGCTAGAAGCACCCCTGTGAGCCATTTGTCTGTATTCAAACGTTACAAGGCATGATTACCAGAGTTTTAATGCCTGAACCAATGTGAATGTCAAAGGCCTTTGGCATTAAATGCCATTGACAGTCAGTGGGCTAATGTACATAACACCACTAAGGCAGGGAAGAATGCATATATGGTTGGATTTGGACCTTACACGTGGAATGGCTGTGAGCAAAGGAAGAAAAAGCGTTGGCTAAGGATCCTATTCTTGGTCTATGCCAAAGGCGTGACTGTCTTGGGAAGGAAATAAGATATGCACCTAACATAGTACTCAAGCACTCACAAAAAAGGAGATAGTGACTTTCTAAGGTTAGAAGCTATGAGGACACCCCTTATTGATTGAATGCATGTTAGACCACTTTAGGGACACGTGTACCATTCACAACACTCCTAATGTCCTTCTCAATGTCTAGGATTGGTTTCCCAAGCAGTGGCAAAGTCACCTACCCACGGGTCCTAGTGCCACGTTGGCGCAATTTCTATCCTATACTTAGCAGATAATATCTCAGCTATGGAAATGTACAAAATAGAGAAAGGATGACTTGACACCTGTCTTTGTACTCAGCCATATCTCTTAGATTATAAGAGGAACATGCAACTGTAATTTGAGGGTAAGAACCCAAGTAGATATTTGGAGAAGAGAGTAGAAAGTTGATAAGATAGGAAGGTAGAAAACAAGGTTTCTCTTGAAGGAAGAACACCCTTTTTGTACAAGAGTGACCTCTTTTCACACGTAACACAAGCTAAGTAGAGCAAGAACATTCCATTCTTGCTCAAACTGTGGTTTTTCATCTCTTTCCTAGGATTTTCCACGTACATCTTGTGTCCTTTTACATTCTTACTATCACTTTCTTCTTCTTTTTCGAGTGTCATGTCAAAGCTATCATCTTTTCAAGTTTTTTCATGTTGATATACTGTTAGATAACTTATTTTATTCTCATATATAAGCTGAAATCTAACTTGCACATACATATCGTATCCTAGGTTTTTCAAAAAATGTTGTACTCCCATACCCGTACTTATATCCGTGCATCATAGACTATAAGTCTATTACACAATATTGGATAGGATTATTGGATTTGTATATTAACTACAATTTATGGTTAGAATGGATATTATTAAGGACAAAATTTGGTTACAAACTTAATTGTATCTTTATGCTACAACTTTCACTAAAAAAATTAACATGGCTACATATTTTGAAAACCTAACCATTGAATTGCATGTTCTTTATATTCTTGAAACAATTATCAAATTTCATGTTAATCAAATATTATTTACTATTCGATGCATAAACTTATTTTTTTATGTATAATTTTAGACTATAAAAACTCGAAATTTGAAAATTTAATTGATGACATAGCTATTGATCTTTGATCTTTTTGAAATTTTGCATGAAGGTATAAGAAAAAAATATAATCCAATGGTGAATTTTTCAAAATTCACATTCAATAAAAAAAAAAAAAAAAAATTGAATGAAGATGTAACCTTAGTCTACCTTCAAGTTTGCTGCTAAACTTTGTCCTATTATTCGTGCAATTTTTAATATTGATTGCATTAAAATATGACAAGATAACCTTAACAGTATAGTTAGTTCTTTTTGGTAATTTGCACTTAAAATAGTAATTTAGACCCATTTTATCCAAATGCTTAACTATGATTTAAAAAAAAAATAGAAAATTGACATTTTTGGCCAATGCATTTATGTGATTTTAAAAATTGTGTCACTCCGTTTGTTTTGAAGTAAACTATTTCCAAATGTAAAATGTTGTACATGTAAAACATTTTTAATAAAATATTTTCATTTGTTTGGTATGACAAGTAAAATAAGCTTTTTTAAAAAATCATGTCACCCCATTTGTTTTGAAATAAAATATTTTACATATAAAACATTTTCAATAAAATATTTTCAGGTGTTTGGTATGATAAATAAAATTTCTCAAGTAAACCACCAAAGCCAATGGCTCAACATCAAAGTCACTGGTGCCGGAGGTTCGATGATTGGACCACTAGAACCAGCAGTCAAAGCGGTGGCTCTTGCGACCAAACTACCAACAATCACCATTGTAGAGGTATTTTCGGTGACTGGACCACCAACACCAGTCGACAAAAATGGCGTCTTCAATTATCAAACCTCTAGCATCGGTTGCAGTGCGACATCTTTGGCCACCAAACTGCCATCATCAATCGCCGATGCTCATTGAATTTAGCCATTGAACCACCAGTGAGGCGTCTTTAGCCACTAGATCATCAGCACTGGTCGCCGGAGCAAAGTCACCAGACACCGGGCATTTATCAATTGTTGCTAGAGCGATGTCTCTAATCACCGGATCGGTGAACTAGTGACTAAATAAGTGAGGGGAAGCCACTGTGTGTTTTTGGAAAAAGTTTCACTAAATTTTCAAAAGTAAAATATTTTACAACTTTTTATAAAGGATTTTATGGTCAATAGAAAATAGTTTACATCTTTAACTATATTTTACCTGCAAACAAACACTTAAAAATGGAAAAATATTTTACGTCAAAACAAACAAAGCATTCAAAGCGCACATTTTAAAATCACTATTTAAAAAAAAAAAAAAACGCACTTTTTAAAACAACAAACCCAAATGGACCCAACACATCACACTCGTATGAGGTTCGCATATTTAGTTCTTATTTGATTTTCTGTCCACTCCTTTCATTTTAATGTTAGCGTATTAATTCAAAGGTTTTGTTATTTGTGCCCCCACTTTTCTAATACTCATTTTTTGTTCATGGCAATCAAAATTTTGTCAATAATATATATATATATATATATATATATTTTGTTAATTTTATGCGTTTCAGTATTGGGTTCAAATTTCATTGTTGCTTAATTAAGTTTTGAGCATGGTCGACTTTATTTAATTTGTTCTATTAGAAAATATTTGATCTTTATGCTCTGTTTTGTGCTCCTAAAATTGGTACTAAAAGAAAAGAAAACCGTTCGGCAAAAAAGTTTTACTTTGGTCGTTCCCAATACAAGTATACGGATTCTCTTCCTCATTCTCTGTCAGTCTCATGAATTTTAGGTTATTTATTCGTTTTCCAAATTGAAAGTTACTGCTTGTTCAGCCTTAAACACACCTAAAATCAAGTAAATAAAATTCTAAACCTTCCAAATTACATTATATTGCTGGGTCTCTAAAGTTTAGCACATGGATCGATTTTAGTCCTGAAGTTCCAAGTGATCGCTTTCCCTTAAGATGAAGTGGCCAAACTAAAAAAATTGACATGCTACGACTCTACACGACTAAAAGTGAAAACCCAGGGTTGTTCGTTTTTACCACATTTTCACGGTAGCTTGTCCTAACCAAAGTGGTAGAACTTTTTGTCTATTTTGGCCTGGATAATATTCACCGAGGTTATTTAGTGCCCATTTGTTTGCACTTTCAAAGTGCAAAAAGTGCTTTTTGAAACCAAATATATAACATGTCTTTGATAAACCAAATAAAACCTACTTTTTGATAAGCACTACTTTTTGAAACGTAAAGCAACTGCCCTTTAGCATATCACAGCTCTTCGGGGCTTTTGCCAAAAAACCAACAATCGTTGCTGTCTCCAGTTACAAAATTGCCCAGACATTTGATTGAAAACCTAATTTTGCTCTTTGATAAATCAATGTCTGTAGTTCACCTCACGGATTCCTCTCATCTCATCTTCAGAACAAGCCTCTCCGTGCTGCTTCTTTTTCTTCTCTTCTCTTCTCTTCTCTATTTTTTTTTTAATTTTTTTATTTAAGTCTTACATATCTAATCTCAAAAAACCCTCTTGCTTTGCTTCACATTGGCTGGTAAAAAAAAGAACTCAAACACAAGGGACTCAAAGCTCAAAAGACAGTCACACATACACAAAACACAAAAGTCTCAAAACACACTGAACTCACACACACAAAAAATGGAGTGTACTTGGCATGAGAGCTTACGTTCTAGCAAGAAAAAAGCAATAGAAGAGCTTGTTCAAGGCCGTGATATTGCAAATCAGCTACGTTCTTTGCTTAATAAGTTAGCTGGAGACAACAACAAGAAGAAGGCAGCCCCGGCTAAAAATCTTGAAGTCTTTTACTTATATGTGGTGGAGTGTGTGGGGCTTTGTGTGGAGGAAAAAAAAAAGAAAAGGAAAATAAGAAGATAGAAAGAAGTTAACGAGTGGGTGAGAAAAAAAGTGAAAGAAAAAAGTTTAAAAGAGTTTTTGGATTTGGGTAAAGCAACGTGGAAGAAAGTATAGAGCCCCAACACATACTATTTCATAACCTTTTTTTTCATAATTGTGATGTTAATAAAATTTTATTATATAAAAATTAATTTTAAATTAGAATTGTGAAAATATTATGACATTTTATTATATATGTAAATTTTTTTAAATTAGTACTATTTTTTTTTAGAAAAAAATAGTACTATTGATAGAATATTTTTATAATAATTTCATAATAAAGTTTAAATGGTAGGTTGTTATTAGTTCTCATCTAGACCTACTAGTGACATATTTTTTCCTATCATTAACAACTTGTCATATAGACTTTGTTGTGAAAATATTGTGTCCATAACTTGCATTAAGAGAAGTAATTAAAACAAAGAATTTTCCTTATGTATACATGGTTCTTTTTGGTAATTTACCTCTCAAACTGCCATTTTTATAAATACTAGCTAAACACTCAGTTTTTTCAAAAAACACTTTTTAACAATTTTTATCAAACACTCAACTTTTTTAAAAAGTACTTTTTAACAACTTTTAGCAAATACTTAACTTTTACAAAAAGTCTAGTTTTATACCACACATTTTAAAAACCGCATTTTTTCAAAAAGCCCAATTTTAAAAACCTGAACCAAACTCACCCTTGCATGTAGTCAATGTATGGTTCTTGGTTGCACTAACTGTTGTAGGGGTGAAAAATACAGGCGTAAAAGTAACATGCTTACTCCCTGTCATGTATCCCAAGCAAGCATTATGTGCAGATTTTTCCTTCCGAGATACTGATCCATCTCCGTGAAGGGAAACTCTTTCTTTCACCCACCTTTGCATGGGTTTTACCACCTCGAATCTTGAGAATTCACTTCTCCAAGATGAGTTTATTATTAATAATCTATGTGTTTAGGGTTTACTTACTTACAGGCTTGAATTTGCAATTTATTCTTCAAGCTGTAGGGCCACTATTGGCAATGTTCAACTGTTAGGGGTATTTCACAAATGATATTTATTCAGCATGTAAAAAAAAAAGTCTCTTCTAGCATTGATTTATTATTTGTAATTTGAATGTAGCAGTTAATTTTGTTATGAGTACTAAATCTTTGTGATGATACTAAATTTGAAATTGCAGTGTTACTGTTGCCAGAAATTATGCTTAATCTCCAATAAACGATTGGGTTGGGTGTTCTCTGATATGGAAGCAAAAATTAAGACTGAAACTGTGGACAATAATAATAATAATAATACAAGTGACTTGAGGGGTTCATCTGTTACTGTTACAGCTACAATAAAAGTTGTGTTTTTTGCAAGAGCTCGAGATCTTACTGGCTTGAATGAGATGCCATTGGAGGTGTCATCCGGTGAGTAGTTCTGCCAATGACTGCTTAAATTAAAATAATAATATTGTTGCCACTGCTTGGAAGAAATTGCTGGGTGTATCGTATCGTATCGTATCGTTCTTGCTCTAAATGAGGAATACACTAGCGAGTCAGCAATCAATCGTTAAAGACAAAGATGAGTAGCCTATATTATACCTTAGACCTTAGTGGTGGCTACTTCATATTTTTCTTGTGTAATTATCACTTCATATGTGTGTTCTACTCTGATTGTGAGGCTGTCTCATCAGTGGCGATACCAAAAAAATGCATATTTGCTCCGGAGTCCGGAGGACGAGGAACCTGCCACAAACCCCTTTTTCAATAAAAAGGAGCAGTCGGAAGTGCCTTGTTGGACAGTCGTGTGCGGTGTGCCTCTCCCTCTAGCGTGCAGGCAAATGGAAATGGAAATGGGAATGGGAATGGAACACCCATGTATTGTCATGTGACTGAAATTTAGTTGTTTATAGAGGACAGTCTTCTTAATAATAGCATTATTCTCATTAATATTTTGTATGGTAATTACCAAATGGATGAAAATTTTTGGTATGAATGTATAATTTATGTGATTATTTAACATACCAATTTTTTTTCTTAAATAATGCCAACAACTTTATTTTACTAGCTCTATTTTCAAATCAAATGGATGAAAAAATTTTTGGTATGAATGTATAATTTATGTGATTATTTAACATACCAATTTTTTTCTTAAATAATGTAAATCTACAAATTCACGAGCTGAGAGACAGATTCTTGTTGATCTTAGCATAATTAGTGAGAACTACGCACTTTTATCAACTAATACATCATTAGTCATATTAACATTAATTTTTACTATAATGCTAAGAAGAGCCTCGTGGTTTTCAACTAGTTGACACCTGTGGTGTATCCATGACATCCAGGGTTCAAACACACACATACATCGAAGATATTGTCAACCTGTCTCCAGGTAATGTGGGTAAAAGGTTGAATCTTAATTAGCTCTGATCAAAGTTTGAAGATAGTCCTCAATTATGAATAACCAAGCATGTCCCCCCAGTATCAATCTATTTTAAAATTAGCGAATTAAATTTTACCAAACTATCATTATTTAAACAAACTGTAATTATCACAATTTTAATATCTATTTAAACTATTAATAATGAATAATATGACAAAAAATTCTATCTACTCATTCCAAAGACTGAGTTGAATGAAGCTTTTCAAATCATGCAATAACTCTCAAGCCAACAGTATAAAAAAGAAATGCCATTTTACTTGATCATTCTGGAACCGATGTTAAATAAATCTTTATAGATCCTCCAAATGAATTTCTAATACTAATTCAATCTTTATGCCGTCACAGCAGTACATCATACATCCTCGTCCATAACAGAATAACTAACAAAAGTTGCTAAAAACAACCATAACAAAGAAACAAATTTACTTTAAACTCAAAAGTTGACCAGTAGGAAATGAGGAAGAAGAAGGTGGTCTCAAGAAACATTAGTTAAAAGCATCTTAAATGCATCTTAAATGCCTCATAACCAATGAGCAAGCATGAGTCTAGAATATCCCATGCTTGATCAGTATACAATTCCCTTTATCAAGGGTGTTCTTATCAAACCACTACACCTTTAAAGAAACCTCTGAAACCACATTTTGCCTGCAAGCCTGATTGGTGAACACTCAGCCTATTAGCTGAAGGCGGCAACACTCCATTAAAACCCTGGAAAAAGCATGCAGAATAACTAACTAATGTAGGATTATTACTTCGGGCTTGGGGCTTTCAACTACAAAGGTCCTGAAAAAAGTTATAGCCACAAAAAACTTTTAAGCAAATACATCAGAATCAATTTGTTGGATGTTTGGGAAGATTCGTCTCAGTGTAGCAGAATAGTTTTGAGTCTTGCCCTGCAATAAAAAAGCAGGATCAGCTATAGAATCTGAAAGAAATACATTTGATGAAGTTGAAAAGACAAAATAACTTAATTATCATAGCCATACAGAGAGAAGTACTCCCCCCATCAATCACATATAAAAGCCAAAAAAGCAGAATCAAAAGTATGTTCTATAATATAATAAAAGAAGCTGTTTTTTCAACCTTCAAATGAGGATTGTTACAGACTCAGTTAATCAGAAACAAACAAGAGAAAGTATGATAACCTATTGCACATGCTTGTATAATACGTATTTAAATTAGTGCCTATGACTGCAGATGAGAGGTAACTAATTTGATTTGTGTATTTATATTCTTCTCCATTAATATAAACTTTGGCAATGGTCAATGAGCTCTAGCTCAAGTGGCAATTCCTTCCCTTGTAAGTGGAAAATGAGGTCAAAAGTTAATTACCCATCAGGTGCGTGTGTAACTTACTAACATTGCATTCCTTACAGGAATTCTATAAAAAGTTCAAACATGTTATTTTTATTGAGAAGTTAGTTCTCCCTTGAGGAGGAATGGTTGGCAAGTACAGTAAATACATTTGTCAACAAAAAGTGAATGAATTATTCAGAGTTATGTTGAAAACTTGCCTAATGCTAACAAATAGGACCTGTCATTGATGTAACCTCCTAAATGAAATCCCAACAGAACCAAGAAGAGAAAGAAGGTAGCTCTCAAACATTCTGATATAATAAGACCCATAACATAAGCACTACCATCTTTTGGAGATACATAATCATCAGCTAATCAATGATACCCCAAATAGGTGCACATGAGACTTTCTAAATGCCCATTTACAATCTATAACGTTAACGTTAACACTAGTGAAGAAACTGATTTGTCACTTCCTATGTTTTCACTGACTCCTCTTAGGAAACTTAAGGATATCTATTAGATAAATGAATTTCAAGCATGAGGCATATGATGGCATTCAAAAAAAGGAAACCATAACAAGTTTCTAAGTAAAGGATGGCATCAAAGAAGGTTGCTTCATCTCACTGTTTTAGCATGGAGCAATCATGAAACATGAAGTTTATAGAAAAAGGGGTAGAGATCATGGATCAAGTTGCAATGGCCTACAAGTGACACAATTTATGCCCCCAACAAGAGCTCAAAGGTAAAAATATTTAGGACAAGGACATTTTCTGATTTACAAATGAACAGCTAGAACAGGAAGCAGAACCAGAGGGAAGGAAACATGAGAATCAACATACATGAACAGTCAAGAAAGACAGCCAAGCATACTGGCAAATGCAATAGATAAGTTTAAAATTTTAAGTTCTCCAAGATGTGAATGTACATACACACGGATTGTTCTCTAAGTAGATAGTGGTTAGCTTCTCTTTTGAACCAGCAACAGCCTCAGCAAGGTCTTCAAATGATTCTATTTGATTGTCATTAAGCCATAGATCTTCTAACCTGCAAACAGATATTCATTCAGATGGTAAAATCACCAATGGAAGACAAGAGAATACCACCCACAGCATAGGATAAGGAAATATTATACATACTGTGTCAGGTTTTGAATGTCATTCACTTGTGTTATCTTATTTGATGATACATCCAAAACCCGGAGGTTGACTAAAGATGATAGGCCTTCCATCTTAGCAATACCATTATGGCTCAAGTATAGTTCTTCAAGGGCAACACAATCCTTATAGAAACAATCAACGAAGCAACATGTTCAGTGCAATCTTTTATGTAATTTAATGCCTTGAGAGTCAAAAGAAAAAAGAAATACTGTCTCACAATTGCCGGATGGCATACCTCAAATCCTCTTGTAGAAGTTAAACGATTGCTTTGCAAGCTAATCTTCTTGATGCATTTTAAACCACATAGGTTTACTACTTTGATGCGATTTCGTCCCAGCCATAACTCCTGTAAATTTGTTAAGTTCTGAAAGTTCTCCATTACCTGAAGTAGCAAAACACTAATTAAGGATTGAGCCTATGCTCCAATAAAGACAGACCTATACAACAAATTGTTGTTCCATCCTCGTCAATACCTCACCCTTTCAGCAAATGGTACACAATTAAAAAATCAGACAAAGGATTGCATCCACCAATTATGTATACAATAAAGCCTTATTAGTTTAGCATCAAAAAGACTCTTTAAGAATGAAGAGAGCTAACCCGTAATCTGTTGCAGCCAAGTTCAAGAATAAGCAGATCATAGAAGTGGTCAATCTCCTCTATTTTGCTAACTTGATTTTTGGATACATAGAGTTCCTTGAGTGTGTTGGAGACCTTGCACAGCCCATGTAAGGAAGTAATATCATTGAAAGAAACATCGAAAACCAGAAGCTTCTTAAATATACCGACATCAGGAATTTTCATCAGCTTATTATCCCTAAGCACCAGTTCCTGCAAAATAACAGCTTCGGTGTCATTCGAGCAAGTAGTCACACAGTAGAGTACTAAAATAATGGATGTAGAAGAATCATCATTTCCACTAGCCTGGTACAAAAATGAATCACCTGAGCTGAGAGAGTCTTCCAAATTAAGATGGAGGAGGAGAAACCACAAACATACCCCCTTTTCTCATGTCCAAATTCAGAAATATCCAAGCATCAAAGCTTTCAGCTTATTTTTCTTTCAAACATTTTCTGAGCATTTTCAAGCACAGCCCAAACTCCCACACACACACACACACACACACACACACGTACCCCTTTCAATTTTCTCACAAATTGAGAAACCCTAATATCTTCAAGGTTTTCAACTTATAATTCTCTTTTCAAACATTTTTCTGAGAATCCAAACATAGACCCAAGAAAAGCAGACATTTATTTATTTATTTATCTATTTGATAAGTCCAAATTAACAAAGTCCGAGCTTGAAAGCCTTTCAGCTAATTTGAAACAGAGCAGGCACATGCATTAAGAAGAAAAGTTAAAAGCATATATAATTATATCCAACCAAAGTTGAAGACAACGAAATAGAAAACCTCGAGAGCTGACAAGGCGTCCCAAGTAGAGATGGGTTCGAGGGCGTTATCCTGGATTAGGTTTTGGCGGAAAGAGAGCTTTTTGAGGTTGGAGAGGGTCCCAATCCGAGAGTCCAAGCTGGACAAACGATTCGCAGTGAGGTCCAACTCTGTGAGACTCAGGGGCAACTCGACTGACTCCAGATCGTGGAGCTGGAAGCTGGTGAGGTCGAGGACTGTGGAGGATGAATCATCCTCCTCCTCCACCGCCACAGGATCCGAACCCGCTGGTGTTCGTGTTCCCTCCATCTCAGACTAATTCGATTGTAATTGTATTTGTTCTGGTTAGGGGCGCACCGCAATAGCCAGCTACTCCTCTCTCTCTCTCTCTCTCTCTCTCTCAACTCTTAACACACTACCGAAATACCAAATGGGATGAAAACAATATTCCTTTTTTTAACGTTTCAAAAATCTTTTTTCTTTTTCTAAAGAATATAATGGTCGGGGCGCACCTCAATGCCAGCAACTCCCTGTTAGGTCTGTTCGGTTGGGAGAGTGAAAAAATGAAATGATGGAAAATATTTAGTTTTTTTCTCTTGTGTGTCTGGTTGGGGGGTGAAAAAGTGAAATGGTGAAAAAGTTAAAGGGTATAAATTGACTATTATACCCTTGTTAATAGTAAGGTTGAAATGAAAAAAAAAAAAAAAGATCAACGTAGAAATTGAAATGAAAAAAAAGAAAAAAAAAAAAGAAAGAAAAGATATTCAACGTTAATGTTGAAATGAAAAAAAAATGTTCAACATTAACGTTTAAATGAAACACATAAAAAAAAAAAAAAAAAAAAGGTTTAACGTTATTGAAGGTTCAGTAATGTTTGAAAAAAAAAAAAAAAAACCAAACCTTCAGGTGGGATGGGGGAAGTGAGTTCCAGTTAGCTCAATTGGTAAAGTCTCTGATGGTTGTATAAGAGACTTGGGGTTCAATCCTCGCCTACACCAAAAACTGACTGGTGTCTTGGTCTGATGATAAAGAGTTATCATCAGGAGCGGACGCCATAGATTGAAATTCTCTCAAAAAAAAAAAGGTGGGATGGGGAAATTTTTGTAAATGTCCCCATCCCATTGTTTTCTCTCCTTCCTTTTCCTCCCAATTTGGGAGGAAAATTTTTGTGGGCCCGTGAAAAAAATTTTCCTTCTGGTTTTCCATCCTCCATTACTTTTCTCTCCAAATGAACAATGAAAAATGCCTGTTTTCTTCCCTTAGTTTTTCATCCTCCCTATTTTCTCTCCAAACGGACGCTCCCTTAGGGTTCGTTTGGTTGTAGGAGTGAAAAAGTGAGAGGATAAAAAATTGTGAGAGAATGAAAAGTGTTTATTTTTTCCTTTTGTGTGTTCAGTTGGAGGGGTGGAAAAATGGGAGAGTAGAAAATTCTTTTGTTCGATTGGAGAGAAAAATAAAAGGAAGGAAAATGTAATTTATATAAATTGACTATTATACCCTTGTTACATAATATGTAAAAAATAAATTTATTTGCACTCATTACATAATATAAAATTTATCATATTATATATATAAATTTATATTATTTTTTATTATTATAATGTAAAAATTAGATTAGGCAACGTTGAAAAAAAACGTTCAGTAATGTTGAAGAAAAAAAAAACGTTCAATAACGTTGAAGAAGAAAAAAAAAGATGAGAAGCATCAGGTGGGATGGGGGCTTTTTAGTAAAAGTGCAAAAGCCCCCATCCCACCACTTTTCTCCCCAATGTTTTCCTCCCAATTTGGGAGGAAAATATTTGTGGGCCTGGGAGGAAAATTTTTCTCCTAGTTTTCCATCCTTTCTATTTTTTTTCTCTAAACAAACAGTGAAAAATGTCTATTTTCCTCCCTTTGTTTTTCATCCTCACTATTTTTACTCCAAACGGAGGGGGCCTTAACACACTTGGGAAATACTAAATGAGATGAAAATAGTATTCCTTTTTTCAACATTTCAAAAATCTTTTTTCTTTTTTTTAAAGAATATAATGGTCGGGAGAGAATATTCTTTCCTCCATTTCCTTTTAGAAGCTTTTTTTTTTTTTGCAAAAAAATGCTATATTTTTAATATTTTCACGACAAATTCTAAGTAGAAGATTAGTACTAGTTTTTATTATTAAAGCAAAAAAGAATCTTAGTATTAGATTCAAATTTAAACCAATAACAACTAACCACCTATAATTTATTGTGAAAATTTTGTAGACTAGTACTTCTCTTTTTTGCTTCAAGAGAAATTAAAAGAAAATGAAATAAAATTTTGATCAATTCTCTAAAATGTTCATTTATAATTATATTATAAAAAAATTATTATAATCAACTGTCTCAATTTACACATTTTTTCTTATATTTACGCGAGTCTATCTTATTGTTATTATTATTATTACTCCCTCTGTCCCAAATTGTTTGGCCTAAGTAGAAAAACCCAAATATTTAAGGAAACATTATTAACTGCCTTATCTCTTTAAAACAAAGTTAAAAATTTTCTAAATTGACCTTAAACAAATTTATCATTAATTGTCTTATCTCTAAAGGTTTGTTTTTTTTTTTTTTAAATTTGAATAAAGATGGTGCGTATAATGGATTTCAAAATTTTGGTTATTAATATTTTTTTTAATTAAAAAAATGCTCCCACAAATCAATTAAGGGTATAAAGGGAATGTTAATGAATTAATGGTGTTTGATTTTTGAAATATGACATAATTTTGGGACATCTCAAAATAGAATACAGGCCAAACAATTTATTATTTTTTCAAATACTCACATTTTATTCAACCTAAAAAATACTCACATTTTATAATATAATAATACAATTATTATTTTCATTCATTCTCATAGTAATTCGAAACAGGGTTACTTACTTTATTGTTCATTTTTTCTTGTTGGCATTTGGGTTCATATCATCGGTAGAGCACTAGCATTGGGGGTTGTAAAGCCCTCCAAATTGCTATTTTACCCACTAAACCCATAAAATAAAATTATAAAAAAAAAAAAAAAGCTCCAGTAAGTTTGGATTTATAGAACTTACTGTAGCAAGATGGGAACTTAACTTTTTCAATTGTTCAATATAATTTCTCAATGATTGGAGTGGTTTCTCTCACGCCACCTAGGGTTTATCTGCTAGGGTTTCTCTAGTTAGGTTTTCCCAGCGTCGAGTGTAGAATTTTGTCCTTCCCTTAGTGGAGGTTTTTCAATGCCCTTCAAGCCTTTGTGCCTGGTAGGACGGTAGGTGGTGGTGGTGGTTCTCTGTTGCGGAGTGGTGGGGCTGGCCATCTTATTGTCATGGCATCTATGGAGGACCTGTGGGCTCGGTTTTCTCTGACAGAAGAAGAAGAGAATGGGGCTGATGTGCCTCGGAAAAAAGAGACCACCATGGTTCGGTTAGCAGCAAAGTTTTTTACAAAGCGAGTGGTGAATGCAGAGGCAGTTAGTCGGACTTTTAAGCCGCTCTGGAAACTTATTGGAGAGATGAAGATTCGGGATATAGGAGGCAACATACTGCTATTTGAATTTGACGATGCGCTGGATTTAGAACGAGTGTTGGAGTTTGAGCCGTGGACTTACGATAAAAGTTTAGTTGTTTTCCGGCGTGCTGTGGACGTTGAATCTGCCCCTTTGTTATCCTTCGATTCTGCTGCCTTTTGGGTGCAACTCCACAACGTCCCAGACCAGTGTCTTACGCAGGCAACGGACGAAGCAGTAGGCAATACGATTGGGTCCCTAGTGCAAGTTGCTGACCCGGAGGATGATGGTGAGGGAGGTGAGTTCTTGAGAATTCGGGCTGTAATTGATATTACAAAACCCCTTTCGCGGTGCTGTAAGTTGTGGTCCGAGGGAGAACATGTGGGATGGGCTTTGCTTAAATTTGAGAGGCTTCCCAACTTCTGTTATTGGTGTGGGAGGGTTACGCATAGTGAGAGAGACTGTGAAGTGTGGCTTCAGGGGAGAGGAAATTTGAAAAAAGAAGAGCAACAATATGGGGAGTGGCTTCGTGCTGATCCGGTTCGTCATAGTAGAAAAACAGTGGTGGTTGTTTCTGGGAGTTCTCATGGGAAATCGATGTGGAAGAAGGGTCCGGCAATGGAAAGGAAGCAGCCAACCTCTAATGTTGAGCCCAGCCAAGGCGATCATGTGTCAGACTTTGGCAAAGGGACTATGGAAAAGGATACTCGGTCCGAGGTAGTTGCTATGGAGGCCGAATCATCAGGTGAGCTTGTTCCTAAGTTTGATAATTTGCACCACAATGAAGTAAGCGACAGGGGCGGGTTTTCTGCTGCTTTGAATAATAACAAAGTGAGTTTGGTGGGTCAGCCTCCTCATACTTTTCCCATGCAAAAAGTTTTATGCACTAAGGGTGGAGATTGTTACAATGATGGTTTGCATGGTATGTTTTCTTTTAATGCAATAAAAGTCCCACTGTCAGATGTCACTAATAGGGATGCTACACAGTCTTTGAAAAGCTCCAAGCAAAAATGGCCTAGACTTTTGCGTGAGGTGGGGGAAAATGACTCTAGTTCAGACATGGATTGTTCAGAAAGTAGGAGGCTGGAGTTGGAAACTGTGGATTTGACAGTTAGAAAGAAGAAAAGGGTTAGTGCAGCAAGTAAGGGAGGACAAGAAAATATTCAGGTGGTGGCTGGATTCCAGCACCATCAGTCAAAATGAGTTGCCTTAGCTGGAACTGTCGTGGGCTTGGGAACCCACAGACAGAGGCCGAACTTGCTGACTTGGTAAGCAAAAAAGATCCCAAAGTGGTTTTCCTCATGGAGACCAAAGTTGATAAGGAGGTCATTGAGAGGATAAGTCATAAAATGCAATACAAAAACTTTTTTGTTGTTCCCCGTCATAATAGGGGAGGGGGCCTAGCTTTGCTGTGGAAAGAGGATTTTGCAATGAAAATTCTTACTTCCTTTGATTATCACATTGATGGAGTGGTGGATCCAGGAACGGATGACACCTGGCATTTCACGGGTTTCTACGGAGAACTTGAAACTGCCAGCCGGGAAAATTCTTGGAATCTACTTAAAGATTTGAGCCACAGACTGAGTTTACCTTGGGTGTGTTTGGGTGATTTTAACGAAATACTTAAACTTGAAGAGAAACAGGGATGGTTGGATCGGCCTGAAAGACAGATGCAAGGGTTCCGGGATGCATTGGATTATTGTGGGTTTAAAGATCTGGGCTTTAATGGATTCCCTTTTACATGGTGCAATCGTAGACTAGGTGTCCATAATGTTTGGATTCGTTTAGACCGTGGGGTGGCCACAATGGATTGGATTTTACGGTTTGCTACCTCTCGCATTCATCATTTAGAGTGCTTCCATTCGGACCATAGACCTATCCTTCTCATTTCGGATGCTGAGCAAAAAAGGTTCTACAAAAGGGGCGGCCAAGAAAAATCAAACCCGGTCATGGGCTGATTTAAATGACTCCAACCCGGTCAGCATTTTGTTAAGGAAAATCAATAGCTGTTAGGATAATCTTAGCATATGGAACCGAGACACCTTTGGGCATGTGAGAAACACCTTGGCCAAGAAAATCAAGGAATTGAGCCAAGCCAAGGAGGTTGGACTGTACAGCATCAATCCGGGTCAGATTGAAGTACTTCGGGCATAAATTAATTTGCTTAAGGTGAGGGAGGAAGCAATGATCTCATAATGAATGGTTGAAGGAGGGAGACCGCAATACTCGGTACTTTCATTGCAAAGCCAATCAACGAAATAGACATAACTATATTGTGGGTTTGGAGGATGAGTTTGGTATGTGGACCAAAGATGAAGAACAATTGGGCAGATTGGCTAGTTCCTACTTTGACAATTTGTTCACCACTTTGAACCCAACGGGTTTTGATGAGATTTTGAGTGGTTTACTTCCCACAGTCACTAATGAGATGAATAATAGTCTGAGCAAACCATACAACGTTGACGAGGTACTCAAAGCACTCCACCAAATGGCCCCTCTCACAGCTCCAAGTCCAAATGGTATGTCCCCTATTTTCTATAAATCTTTTTGGCACATTGTTGGCAAAGATGTGACAGATGTAGTTCTGACAACTTTAAATTCAGGCACTATTCCAGATTCTATTAATTCCACTTTTATTGCTCTTATCCCCAAGATAAAAGATCCCAAAAAAGTCTCAAATTTTAGACCTATAAGTCTTTATAATGTGGTTTACAAACTCATTGCGAAAGTGTTGGTTAACCGTCTGAAACTGATTTTGCCTTATGTAGTATCTGACTCACGGAGTGCTTTTCTTTCGGGAAGGCTGATTACTGATAATGTGCTCGTTGCTTTTGAGACGCTCCACTTCTTGAAGCGGAAGACTCAAGGGAGAGATGGGTATATGGCCCTTAAGCTTGATATGAGTAAAGCTTATGACAGAGTGGAATGGAACTTCTTAGAGAGGGCAATGTTGCACTTGGGGTTTGCTAGAAGGTTTGTTGGTACTATTATGTCCTGTATCAAATCTGTATCTTACTTTGTTTTGCTAAATGGGGTGCCAGGTAGAACTATTAAGCCTAGTAGGGGGCTGAGGCAAGGTGATCTGTTGTCTCCATATTTATTTTTGCTGTGTGCGATGGGTTGCAAGGTTTGCTTCACAAAGCTAAAGCGAATGGCACTATTAGGGGAGTGTCAATTTGCAGAAATGGTCCTCGTGTTTCTCACCTATTTTTTGCTGATGGCAGTGTTCTTTTTTGTCGTGCAAAAGAAACTGAGTGCCAGGTGATTCTTGATATTCTATCAGTCTATGAGAGTGGATCGGCCTAAAAAATAAACAAAGATAAGACAAACATCTTTTTCAGCTCTAATACTCACCATGATGTCCAAGTCAGAATTCAACATCTGTTGGGTGTTCCAGCTATCAGGCAATATGAGAAATATTTGGGGTTACCTGCATTTGTGGGAAGAGCAAAGAAACAGGGGTTTGCCTACATTAAGGAGAGAATTTGGAAGAAGCTCCAAGGTTGGAAGGAGAAACTCCTTTCTCAAGCAGGTAGAGAAGTGCTCATTAAATCAGTCATCCAAGCCATTCCAACATATTCTATGAGTTGTTTCAAACTACCTAAGGGATTAATTCAGGAAATTGAGACCATGATTCGCAAATTTTGGTGGGGATACAATGGTGATAACAAGAAAGTGCATTGGCTAAAATGGGAAAAACTTTGCCAAACTAAAGATTGTGGAGGCATGGGGTTTAAGGAGATTGAGAAATTTAATGAAGCTTTGTTGGCCAAACAAGTTTGGCGTATGTTGAAAAATCCTGAGTCCCTTTGCCATAGAGTTTTTAAAGCTCACTTCTTCCCGGATTGTTCCATTCTTGAAGCTGCTCCCTCGGCTAATGGGTCATATGCATGGAAGAGTATTTTAAGTGCAAGGGAAGTGGTGAGAAAAGGCATGGTTTGGCGGATAGGTGATGGCAAGACAGTGAGTTTAAAGGAAGACAAGTGGCTTCCTGACCAAGTGTATTGTTCAGTCAGCTCTCCTCTCCCTTCTATACCCCCTGATGCAAAGGTTAGTAGATTTATTGATGAGGAGAATGGCACTTGGAAGGAGGCGGAAATTAGAAAACTTTCTCTACCACATGAAGCAAAGAAAATCATAAGCATCCCTCTGAGTACCTTACGGCCTCAAGACAGCCCAATATGGTCCAAAACGCCTTCGGGTATTTTCTCAACTCAAAGTGCTTACAAGCTGCTAGCTGATGAGGCTTCGGCCAGCAGCCCAGGTAGCTCTAATCCACACCCCCAGAGGAATCTTTGGAGAGGTGTTTGGATGCTACGTACCCCAAATAAGGTGAAGCATTTCACTTGGAGAGCCTACAACAACTCACTCCCAACAATGGACAACTTGTTTCGTAGGCAAATAACCCCTTCGGCCTGCTGCAATATTTGCCAAGCCCAAACTGAAGACATTTTGCATGTTTTGTGGAGTTGTCCGGAGGTTGCAAAACTATGGAGTACTCTTGGATGGGTGACTCACTCAATCCCTCTCTCACCGGGGGATTTTTCTAACCTTTTCTTAAGTTTTTTGCAGGTCCGGGATGATTATAGGGTGGAGATTTTTGCTATCTCAGCTTGGCTGCTCTGGAATAGGTGAAATTCAATTCACTTCCAACGCCCAGCTCGACCCCTAAACCAAGTCTTCTTTGAAGCTGCAAAACTTCTACACGAATTCCTTGAAGCTCAGGAAGAGACTCCAGTTATAGTCCGGCCTCCACACCAGCCAAAATGGTCTGCCCCAGCACAGCCACGCTACAAAGCCAACTTCGACGGAGCGCTTTTCAAAAGTACTGATTCGGCTGGTTTGGGAGTGATAATTCGAGACTCCAATGGCGCGGTCATAGGTGCTCTGTCAGCGCGAGTTCCTCTGCCACAGTCCGTGGCTATCGTCGAAGCTCTAGCCTGCAGACGAGCTGTACAATTTGCAGTGGAGATTGGGTTACGCGAAGTGATCTTTGAAGGAGATGCAGCTGTCATCATCAATGCCATCTCTCATGGAGCGTCCAACCAATCTTTGTATGGCCATATAGTTGATGACATCCTAGCCCAAGCCTCTAATTTACATTTTTCTGAATTTAGTTATGTTCCTCGTTCCTGTAATTCAGTAGCAGATGCTCTGGCTAAACGTTCTAAAACAGGGCCTGTTTTTCAAGTTTGGCTAAAGGATTGTCCTGAGGACATTGCCCCTCTGATTTTGGGTGATGTTCCTTGATGTTTTTTCCCCCTGTTTTTAATAAAAGCCCAGCAGCCCGTATTTGAGGTCTGGTTTCTCAAAATATATATATATATATATATATATATAATTTCTCTTTCTCTCGTCACTCTCCTTCTATTTTTTTCGGTCTTCCCTCTCACTTTACTCTCTATCTCAGCTAGTGCAGTGGGGTTTGACCAATGGGTTGTAGATTTTGTGTTTTATATGGGTTTCGGTTTCGGGTTTATGGGTTGCTAATGGATCATGGTTATTGCAATGGTGGTAGGCGTGGGTTTGGAAGTGGATCGATGAGGTGGATGGGTGGTTCGGTGGTGGTTGGAGTTTGGCCAAATAGTTTCTGGGTTTATCGCCGTGTGTATGCTCGTTGTGGGTTTGGGTTTGAATTTGGGTTTGTCCCTTGCGTCATGTCGCACAATGAGTGAATCTCAACAACTATCTGAAACAAGAGATATCTTCCCTATAATAGAAAATGATGGGTCCAGTGAACTTTAGAGAAGGCAAGCAATGATAGAAATAAAGTGTCTGCACAATATTACTTATAAAAATAACCCACAGCATGATCCAGTTACATTGGTACTGGAGGGGAGCAATAGTTTCATAATCAACATGGGTTAAAGTCATATTGCTCTATGCAAAAGCTAAGGTGAATAAAAACCACAACAACACTTTAGGATGCAGTACAAATCAGCAAGGAAGATACTATTCTCTCTCTGAAGAACACAAGGAGGCAACGAAAGGGTTACCCTGAAATACTAAATTTTGTTGCTGCAGCATAGATCTCTTGAATTACATCCATAGATTAATTTGTAATGCTCCTTTTCAACTATTTCAAGTGCTAACTAAAATCATGTTCTATCATTCCAGGTTGTCAAATACCTCATTAGATGTAGAATCATGAAATAATTGAGACATGAAACAGGGAATCATACAGCAACTTAGTTTGAACAACAATGACGGTAATGTTAACAAAATGGCACCAATAATATCCTCCCACAAGGCCTCAACTGTATGGCTTGGTAATTAATGACATATACTTGAATTAAGAACCGTAAAATTGCAGGTTTCTTTTTTCTTTTTCCTTTTCCTGGGTGAGGGAGGAGAGTAGGTTGAATTCCCAACCTCTGTTTTACACATTGTTCTCTCATGTAAATTAAGCTAACTACACATTCCAAATAAGGAAAAATTGTAATTAGTTGCCCATAGTTTTTTTTACGGTTATATTTGAAATGAGGCAACACAATCAAGTACTTTAATTTGCTGAAATAAAATTTGGAGCAAGCTGTTCTGCTATAGTTGTGAGATTAATGTCATTGTCCTAGTCCCACTACTGTCAAAAGTTGAATGATACAAGACACAACCAAAAAAATTTGGTTCAAGTAATTTTATCAATTTAAGCACTCTAATCTATTAATAATTTGAACATGGTGAAAGGCAGAAATCATTTCTCCCTGAACTGGAATTATTTAAGTAGCACTGAGACTGGAATGTTCATATACTCCTGAAAGAGAGCCAACACATAAACCATAGTAGCTAGTACTTGCAACACAGGCAAGGAAAATGTTGAAAACTTTAATGTCAAAATGGGATTGAACTGTACAAAATCATGAAAGAACAAAGGATGCAAATGCATCTAAAACTCAGCAAATATTTCAATGGAAGTCAGTCTTTACTTTGAGGTTCTTTTGAGGGGAGAGAAAATCTTTTATTTTATGACCTGCTCTTAAATGTGTCGTATAGATTTGATGATGATCTTGTGTGTCTACTCTATCTTCTGGTGTTGCTTCTGAAACATGAACGATGCCTGAAGCTTGAGAATTGACTTCTGCATAAACTTTTTTGAGTCTTCTAGGCTTCTTTATTTCTGCTTTCTACATCAGCAGCATCCAAGTCTTCTTCGGTTGCAACTTCTGCAACGTTGGTGCTTTTGCTGAATCTACTTTGATAACTTGAATTGGAAATGGTTTCTTGATGTTGAATGTTTGCATAATTATCCTGTGAATCAGTGAACATGGATTTTGAAAGATAACTACCATCTGGTGGTACCCCATTCTCATCATGAAAGCCAAGGACTCCATCCAACACTTCATTTCGGTAAAGAAAAGTAGCATTATTGTCTGTTCCACTAGGCTGCATTGCAATCTCCCGTTTGCTTTCCGTAATGGTATTATCTTCTTTATTATTGCTATTTAAGTGACCTGACTTGTATTGGACTTTTTTAAGCGTATCATCAGTAAGTTCCTCAATATGTTGTGGTTCCTTAACTTGTCTTCCTGAAACTTTGTCATCCCCTTGCTTGACTAGTGTTTTTGGGTCCTTGTCATCTTCTTCATCATGAACTTCACCACCCTTCTCATCCCCTTTCTTATCATGATCTGGGACACTACTCCATGAATCATCATGTCCTTTTTTAAAATATCCTCCTTGAACAGAATGATTATATAAGCCCACTGATTCATCTTTTCCTCCAACTCCTATATCAGAATTGTTGTCCTTATGTTCTAGTTCCAGTTCCTTCCAATTTTCTTTCTTTTCACGAGTCCAAAATTGTCCACGAGAATATTCAATTTCCTTGTGGAAAAATTCTTCTTCAACATTTCCATCAAATTCATCATCTCCACCTCCTCCATTATCCTTTCTTTTATCTTCTTCCACAAGATTCTCATCTTCTAAGTCAGTCATACCACCATCACTTGACAACCCAGCATTCCCCTTACGCCCGAAAATTATGCCACCATGATCTTCACTAAGTTTGCTCTGTATACTTTCACCATAGTTCTTTCCCTTTTTGTTTGAGTTTGACTGCCTTAACTGGTATTGCAACCAGATGACAACAGCCAAAAACAATACCAATTGTAAAACATGTTTTACCTTAAACCCTTTGGGCATTTGGTTACGACTAGTGGACTGGTAATTCATCACACTCTGTACAATTTCTTCCAAAGTGGACTAACCAAATGAACAATCACTGAAGAAGAAAAATCGTGAAAATTACTTATCAAGAATCTCCCAACTAAAACAAATTACAAGCTCTAACATGTACAGAAATTATGTCAGCAAAAACATAAAGTCAACTACTAGTGAAATAATAGACATGCATCATGAGTGGCATCAGGAATTGAATATGTAAACCAATAAAAGTCACTCTATGCAGCAAGAGAGTGTTCAGAAAAGAAGAGAGAGAGAAAAAAATCCCTTGGGCTTCAGATGTAATTAAATTCACATTTCTGTATTTTGCTCTATTTAAATCAATAATAATACTAAGAATATTAATAGCAAGTTACTTTCCCTACTCCCTACTATCTTTCAAATTAATTAAAACCAAGTAAGCTAAAAGAACTTGATCAGTTTACACAAGATAACCCAGGTTTCAAAAATAGAAATAGATTCCAACTAAGATAATAATAAGAATCAATACATATAAGCAATATATCAATCAATCAAATAGTAAACCTGCAGGATGGAAAAGAAAACAAAAATTTACCTCGTTCAGTTGGAGCAAGAAACCCAAAAACTGTGAGCCAAAAAACATGAAAGTAACCCAGAACCAGATTATATATATATAGTTGCTTTTTATTTTCTTTTTCCTTGTTTTCAAAGTTGGGTACTTACTTTTGAAGTTTGAACGTTGAAACTTGAAACCAACTGCTGGGATTATTCCTTTTTCTTATTTATGTCTCAGAAGAGAAGAAGAAAGTGGCAAAGGAGCGGTTTTTTTTAATTATTTTTTTTTTTCACAACGGGATCCCCAAATTACCCTCTGGACCTGCTGACCTGTCATTTATGTAAATATGAGTTGAGAGAATATGGGTACTCCGTTGACTAACTACCGTAGACGCCGTCCTAGGAAACGGCTACCTCACTTCCACTTGGTTAGCTCCGCATATGACGGGACCGCAAATACGTTGCCTTTTAGCATTTCTCTTACAATATATTCCTACACTACATATTAAATAAATTATTGTCTGTCAAATACTTGCCCACAAGGCTAACTACCGCATGTAATATTGGTGTTAACGTATGAGTATATTTTTCTTATTTCATCTTTATCCCTTATATCTATACTACTATTTAAGTGACTTTACCTGTTTGAACCAATTTTTTTTTCCAAAATACCCATACACCCCTAAATTTAAGTAGGTATAAAACTAAATGATAGTTTGGTAAAAATACATGTTTAACTTGAACTAAATTATTGTCTACAAAATAAAAATACTCTTCCACTAACCTACTTCTTCAAAGTAACTATACATTTTTTTTTTTAAATAGACCAGATTTTTTTTTCCAAAATACCCCTACACCCCTAGGTTTAAGTAGAGATAGAACTAAAAGATAGTTTGGTAAAAATACGTGTCTAACTTAAACTAAAATATTGCCTACAAAATAGGAACACTCTTCCACTAACCCACTTCTTCAAAGTAACTATACGTTTATCTATACTATTATTTAAAGAGCTGCCCCTGTTTGGACCGAATTTTTTTTTTTGTTCCAAAATACCCCTATGTCCCTAAGTTTAAGTAGAGACAAAACTAAAGGATAACAAAGTAAAAATACATCTTTAACTCCCACTAAAACATCACCTACAATAGGATTACTCTCCCACTAACCCAATTATTCAGAAACAAATTTCATGTTTAAACTTTTCTCTTTATTTATTTTTTTAATTGGCCGAAAATATTAAAATTATAATTGATGCAAATTAGTCTCCCACTAACCCATCTATTCAAAGTAACTATACGTTTTTTTTCCTTTAAAATAATAAACCATCCTCACGTTATCTTCAACTCAAATTTTTTTTTTTTAAATTCTCAAGTTTATCCACACAAAAAAAAAAAAGCTAAATAGATATATATTACAGTTTATTTAAATTTTTTTTAAATTCTTTTTAAAAATTAAAAACAAAAAACCCACTTCTCTATCCAAAAAGTTTTTTACCCCACCTTTACATTTTGTCTCTCACGTTAATAGTTAAGTACTAATACAACTTTTTTAAAAAAATAAAATAAAACTATTTTTTTTCCCCACCTCTGCTTTGGCAGTTTACAACCCAAAAACTGCCTGATCTCTTCTCCTCCATCAAATTGGAAAAAATAAAAAAATGAATACAATTTCAGTCTTCTTCTTCTTCTTCTTCCACATTAGTCTCCCACTAACCCATCTATTCAAAGTAACTATACATTTTTTTTCCTTTAAAATAATAAATCATCCTCACGTTATCTTCAACTCAATTTTTTTTTTTAAATTCTCAAGTTTATCCACACAAAAAAAAAAAAGCTAAATAGATATATATTACAATTTATTTAAATTGTTTTTAAATTCTTTTTAAAAATTAAAAACAAAAAACCCACTTCTCTATCAAAAAAGTTTTTTACCCCACCTTTACATTTTGTCTCTCACGTTAATAGTCAAGTATTAATACAACTTTTTTTTAAAAAATAAAATAAAACTATTTTTTTCCCCACCTCTGCTTTGGCAGTTTACAACCCAAAAATTGCCTGATCTCTTATCCTCCATCAAATTGGAAAAAAAAAAAAAAAAAAACGAATACAATTTCAATTTACATCCTTCTCTTTCTTCTTCTTCTTCTTTTCTTTCATCCTAAACAGAAAAATATTTCCACAGCCTTTAAACAAACTCAGTTTTTTGTCCACCTCCACATTTTGTCTCTCACATTAATGGTCAAGTACTGATACAATTTTTTTTAAATAAAATAAAACTTTTTTTTCCCACCTCAGCTTCGGCTGTTTACAACCCAAAAATAGCCTGATCTCTTATCCTTCATCAAATTGAAAAAAAAAAAAAAATAAACGGATACAGTTTCAGTTTACATCCTCCTCTTGCTTCTTTTATGTTTTTTTTTTCTTTCATCTTGAACAAAAAAATATCTCCATAGCCTTTCAACAAACTCAAATTCACTATAGACTTTCAATGCACAATAGTCAATCTATTTCTATCCTCAAATCTCTTCAAAGTTACCAAAAAAAGAAAATACACACAAACACGAAGAGGCCAATCTTGCTATGTTACTCAAAGTAGTAACCAATTTCACATTTTGTTAAGAGTGGTGACTGGCGAGGAGGAGGCAACCACCCAAAACAGAATTACAAGGTCTTTTCTCAAATATTTCTTTCTATTAATGCCATTTTCTAATGAGATAATTAAAAATAAAAAGGCTTATAGGACTTCAAATTTTTTACAGATTCTTTGTCGAAGGAGCATTACCACCACTTGATTTTCAGTTCATCGAACTTTCACACATTGCTTCTACCATTGGTGCCAAAAGATAGGTAGAGGCCAATGCTATTCCTCACAGTAATGATTAATAGGTAGTGGGAATGGGTGTATAAGTTTTGTGTCTGAGAGATGGGCGTGGATTGATTGAGGGGTGTATAAGTTTTGTTTTCTGAGAGATGGGCGTGGATTGATTGAGGAATCACAATTCAATGGCAACCACCAGTTTCACTCTTTGTTACTATAGAGTTCTAGGACTCCCTCTTATCCCTTCAGCAAATTGATGGGTTTTTTTATTTTTTCCTTTGATTCTATTAATAATTTATTTCTCAAGATGGGTTTATTGATGTGTGGGGATTTTTTTAATCATTGTGCAGAGGATGTAATATGTAAGTTGTTCATTTACTTATCAAAATTGTTCATATTTTGTCTTTATTAAATTTTTTTTATATTTTGTCTGTTTACGCTGAGAAATATTGTTTACATTGAGAAATATGCAAGCTAAAAAATCCTATGATCACTTCGTTCAATTTCCACTCTCTTTTGAAAGCTTTCATTACTTTTCAAAGGTTTTTTTTTTTTTAATGCTTTGTTCTATTTATTTAGACAAAATTTTTAGTTACTTTGCTTCCAAAATTTTGTTTTCCCTTTATTCTGATACTTTGGATTAGATTGATTACTCAAAATCATTTCAATTTCTTAATTCAATGTTTAAGAAGTTGATATCCTTTAAAGATGGTAAAAATTGGGGAATCAATTTTGTTATTTTTTAATGCGTCTTCTGAATTTTTGATTTGGGGGATTGGAAGATTTAGGGGTCACTACGTTTTTAACAATGTCCTAATTTTCTATTTTGAAATACAAGAGAATGATTTTGAAGAAAATCTATTCAGTCATGCTACGAGTTTCACATATGAATTTCTAAAATTTGAAGCGTTTTAAGTTTTCACTCAATGTCTCACTTCCAGTTTTTGTATTAACTTGGTTGTGCAAAATATGAGAATGTTTCAAAGGTTTCCAATTATGAATTTAAATGGTTATCTAAAGTCCTGTAGTTTAAAGAAATGTGCAAACGTTGTTATGGACCAAAATAATTTCTATTGTTACTGATATTTCATTGTAGGTGATATTTTTAGTACTATGCCTTAGTTCAGTGATACATATTTGGAAATTTTTTTTGGAATTAGTGATAATTTTTCATTTATTCTAATTTGATATTTACATGTTTGTCTAATAATATTATGCATTTCGAACTACTAATACATCTAAGAATGTCATGAGGGATTTAGATAACCATTTAAATTCATACTAGTCTCTCACACACATGCTCGGAGACTCTTATATTTTTTAGGTAAGGGTTAATTTAGAATATTTATTATAATTTTGGATTACTACATTTTTCAATCATAAAAAAAAAAAAAAAAAAAAAAAACTAGGAGTGTGATGAAAAGTTATTTTAACACACATAATACTCGTCACACCTCTAAGTTTTTTTGTGATTGGAAAATGTGGTAATCCCAAATTATAATAAATGCTCTAAATTAACCCTTTCCCAAAAAATAGAAGAGCTTCTGAGCACGCGCTCATGCACGTGCTCAGATGCTAGTTTTTTTTATTTTAAATAGAAAAATAAGTTAAACACCCACGTTTATTCAAAAACAAATCTAAATATATATATTAAAAAAAAAACGAAAAGATAATCCAGATTGTTTTTGTTCTAAAATACCATTACATTCATATGTTTAAGTAGAGACAAAATTAAAGGACAATCCGGTAAAAATAAAACCCTAACTTCCACTAAAATATTGCCTAAAAAATAGGGTCACTTTCCTATTGATTTTCAAATATTTATCCACTTATAAATTATATTCTCAAAATAAAAATTATATATATAATAAAAAAACATAGATTTTTTATTTTGCTATTACCACTAAAAAAAAAAGCCTCATGGATGAGGCTAGTATATATATATATGTGTGTGTGTGTGCGCGCGCGCGTGTGTGTACGCGCGTGCACGCGTGTGTGTTTATCAAAAAAATAATTGTCTGTCAAATTGCCGCAAATTAAAACTGATTTCTAAATACCGATATTACCGTCATAATTTTACTATGATTTCACATTTTTAGTTGCAACTTGCAAATCTCTCGTCCTCCTTTTTATTGTATGAACTATGAAGAAATACCAAGTAACTTTTTTTCATGGAATACTAGGTAACTTTATGATAGATCAATAATTAAGGGGTAGAGAATTTAATCTAAGAATGTTTTTGTTATCAGCCGAAAAAAACAAAAATGTTTTTGTTGAAACGCTGTCAAGTGTTAGTTAAGTTACAAGTTTTTTAATAAAAATTATGCAACTTATTTTCATGTAAGACACCTAAAATAAATTCATAATACAAGATATGATAAAATTTTAAGCACAATATCTTAAATCAAATTCAAAAAAAGAAAAAAAAAAGTATAATACTTTAGTGCAATACATTAAAACTTACAAGTAAGTTTAAACACTTGTTTTTTCTCCCCAAAAAAAAAAAGTTTAAACACTTGTGTGCATTGATAAAACACAAATAGGCTAATAAAAGTAATTATTCACCTCAACAAGAAAAAGTAATTATTCACAGGTTTTTTTTCCTACAATTATTCACAGAGTTGAACCAAGGAATTGCTGGTCATTCAAATGACTTCTATTAAAAACAAAAAGGGTAGTGTAATATTCGGCTACTTGGGCTTTTTTGTGTAATCGGTCTAGGCCAGTCCCATTTCCCAAGCTGCTTCCTTGAGTTGAGTCTGGGATGCCTTAACAAAAGGATGGACACAGGCCCATTTCCTAATCTGTCCTTGTTGCTCCTGTGGACTAATATCTCTTTGTTTAACCAGGGGAAAAAAAAGGAAAATTGTAACTTTGTAAGTATATATAGTTTTTTTCTTGCTAAATAAAGATTGCAAAGCACAACTTACTCGCATGTGATTTGACTAAAATTTAAATTGCCTATCTGTAGTTTGAATTTTGACACTTTACTCACTTAAGGTTAGCTCATTTAGAGTTTCGTAACCCACTTCTGTTAAAAACATGGCTAAATATACAATTTTACTCAATTTTTATGTTTCTTTCCTTTAAAAACACAAAGAACATAAAAATACAATATCAAATAAGTTCAAAAAGAATCCAACGGAACATTTGTATCATCATATTTCAAACCCTAGGTAGGCAACTTAAATTTCAGTTAAACCTTAGGTGGGTAAATTGTCAAATTTCAAAACACAGGTAAGTAACTAAAATTTTGGTCAAACCATAGATGGGTAAATTGTAATTTACCCAAAATGGTAAGTATCTTTTTTTGAAAAAAAAATTTTAAGTATCTTTCGTGAGAGACTAATAAGTAGAGTCATTTTTCAATGTAATGTTGTAAATGTCCACCTTATTATAAGCTAGTTCAAACTTCAAATTAGTCTTTGATTTAAGCTTAAAAGTGAAACACAATTGTCCAAATATTACGTCCAAGATTACCAATTTGAAGTTTGCCCTCTTTTTCCCCCTTTGGGATCAAATCACTCATAAAAAGAAAGTAATATCACTAATTTAGTACCCACTGTAATCCTTGCCTTGCTGGATTCCTTTAGAAGTTGGAATTTGGAAAGCAAGCATCTAAAAATGGACTACAACAAAGTGGCACATGATTTAGCTCTGGTTACAAGAGATATGGGGACATCCGAAACATGGATTGGGATTAACCTCTAATGCTTCACCATACTCTCTTGATTGATTAGTCAAGATGCTAATTTCCCTATAGAATTTTCTGTGTTTTGGTCTTTCTTTTTGTTGTACTTCAATTTCAATTTTAATTAAAAGAGTCAATTTCACATTGGATGCTGTTTTGGTTTGATCAGAGGAACGAAATATTTCGATACCGGTTAATACCGATGTACCCTTTCAGGATTACCGCTATTTATATATTTCTATACATAAATAAATAAATATATATATATATATATTTGAATAATTTGTGTAAGTATAAATTTATCAACATAAAATTTTAAAATCCACATATTTTATAAGCCTACATATTAGCTTTAGTACATTAACCAATTTATTAAATAAAATAAAATATTTTTTAATAATTTTTTCAATTATCTATTTTTTTATTGTACTGGCCGGAATGCAAATATTGGTCAGTATGGGCTGATACAGGCCGGTACGAGTTGATACAAGTTGTTACAGTTGAAATAGGTTGATACAATCTTGTATTTTTTTCGGTACATTTTAGAGAAGTACCTGTACTGGTTTAATGGCCGGTATCGTATATTTCCCTTGTGCAGTATTGACTTCGAAGTCAATACCGTACAATTCAATGTTGTGGCAATAGCACTAGAGTTTGTATTTATCACATGACTTCTGTTTGCATAATTTTGATGTTAGTGTGATGGTAGTGTATTCAATCAATATCGACTTTTTTTTTAAAAGCCCTTAAGAAGAGAAAGCTAAACTCTATGAACCTCGATAAAAATACATATTAGAGCATCTGCAAAAGCTTAGAAGGCCTTTAATTTTGTTTATAACCTTAAAATTTTGAAAACTATAAGGGAATGTTTTATAACCTTTCTTTTTTTCTTTCAATTTTTCTGTTTCTAACAATAGTTTTCTATTTTTTTTAGGCCAAAATACTTGTTTGGTAACTTTTGTGTTTGTGTGAGTGTATATATATATCTTCAAATCTTAGGTTATAAAGGAAATTGAAAACAGCATGAGGCTATTTGGTTAATTGAAAAAGTGCAATATTCAGTATTCATTTTCAGTTTTATGTGAGACCTATCACTAAAAAATTGGTTTGGTTTTAACATTTGTACTCAGTTTTGATTTTTAATATCTTAAAAGTTGGATTTGAATACAAAAAATGCAAAAAAAAAAAATTTAGCATTTTCATTTTCTATGAATACAAATACAATGAGATATTCGTAAATATTGTGAAAACACAAATTTTTTTTTTTTTTTAGTGATGTGATGTGTTTAAGTGAGAAATTTACTTTTTTTTTAAATAAAAAATAATTACCAAATCTGAGTATGATGTATTCTATACTCAAATGATGTATTTAAAACAATTTAAATATGATATTAAAGTGGTGAAAATCCTTGAGTCTCACATAAAAAAATGATAAAAAAATATGAGTTTATATGCTCTTGGGTTGGATATTAGGTTGGGCTTTAGGCATGTGTGGATTGGGCCCTTTTATCCAAATAATAATAATATTTTATTATTTTATTTTTTGTGTTAGTAAGTTTATGTACATCATTTATTCTTGAAACAATGTATGTTCAATGATGTATATATTCATAGTTTCTCACTTTAAAAAATGACTTGATTGAGAAAACTTTCTCGGAGAAAATATTTTGTGCATTAACAGAGTCAAAGAAAGAGAAAGAGACAGTTCAGTTCTCAAAGCACGAACCTTGTAGTGTTTCTACTCCATACTGTAAATCATTTTATCTTGGGAGGTAGACGTTCGTGAGTTTCTAAGCATTACAGATTGCGTGAGGGGAGAAATTTTTTTTTAAGGATATTGTGTTAAACACAACACTTGATCTGTATCATTTATCCATCACGCATTACTATGTGAGTTTTTAATTATTTCACATATTTTTGTGTTATTGCTTATAATTAGATCTGTATTTTGTAGTTCATGTTTATACTATTAAAAAAGTAAATTGTTGAAATATATTTAACATCATATTCATTACGATCTGAAACACTATTACAAAAACAAATTGTTGAAATATATCCAACTTCATATTCTTTATGATCTGTTAAGAAATGTCCATGTTCCTCGCAAGCAATTTACTTTCATTTTTGATTCCTCTAAAACTAAATCATTTTTAATAATTATTCATATAACATTAATGTAAGTACATTAAACCTTAAATACAGATGAAATTATGATTATAGCATTATAGATAGAAATTCCAAGTCATCTTCGAGATAAGGCTATGGTCGTGGTCGATGGCTTAGACGTACCCCTATGGAACCCGCAAACAGCGTCACAGCGAAGCCACATGGCAATCATGATGAAACCAATAAAAGAAAAAGAGAAGGTTATAAAAAGCCCCAATCAGTTAAGCAAAGAGCAAGAGGATTGGAAGAACATAACAAAGTCCTAGAAACGAGCGATGTGTTTAATAATGATAAGTAGTTGATCACTTAATAAATACGTCGAGCTTACCGTAAGACTTGGAAGAACAAAGACAATGACACGAAAGTAAAGCTCTAAGGACATGTCTTTCGCCGGACCACCAATAATTTAGGACTCAAATATCTAAAATAATGAACCTCTTTAATCATAAGTCAAGCAAAATTGACGATGGTAGGTGGGAGAATAGAAATTAGTTGTTCCTTTTGATTGAATCTTCCTCTCATGCAAAGCCATTCACACTTTTTAAATCAACTTGGCTTCTTCTTTAATTCTCATGGTCTCTTCTTGGTCCTTATTTTCCATTTCCAATTTTGCATGCAACCTAATTGTTATTTGTTTCAAATAATACAGGATGTTTTTGCCGTGTAGGTTACTTTATTTCAAATGTTAGATCTTGATAGGAAACTTGAGACCTAACACAATCTGTGAGATGTGAACAATGAAAATAGAAATTAATAGAAGAAAATATTGAAGAATGCAGACAAGAATATTAGATTTATATGGATCACCCCAAACATAGGCTACATTTACGGCATCGATCAATGGTTTTTTTTTTTTTTTAATAATGACAATTACGAAAGGAGTTACAGCCTTCCACGAATAAAAATTTAAAAACATATCATCATGTTTAGTTATACATGCACGTATTGTATACTAAGATTACATATTATATGCCAAAAATCTTGTAGTTCAACTAACACTTCTTTTTGTTTCTAACAAAAATGTTCTGAGACTATCAAATTATTAAAAAAAGAGGAAGAAGAAGAAGAAGAAGAAGAAGAAGAAGAAGAAAAAGAAGAAAGATTTCATATTACATGTTCAAATTTACCATGATATCCATTCTAAAAAAGTTTCATCATGAGGATTCTGGAGATTGAAACAGGGATTTGAGCTCGTGCCAACGACATGACCATCTTGGGGAAGAGTGAGATTTGCACTTAACGTGGACAACTAGCACTTGCACAAAAGGGAGATAGTGACCTTCCATGGTCGAGTGCTATAGAACACCCCTTATTGGCTAGGCTCGTGCTAGACCACTGTTAAAGACATGTGTATCACTCCTAACATCCCTAATGTCCCTTTCCTTGTCCAAGGCTTGCCACCGATGTAGTAGTAGAGCCGCCCTCAGTTTCACCACCCTGACATTGGCGTGCTTTCTCTCTCCTCCAGCCGTTGCATAATACAGTAGCTGTTTTAAGATTCAAATGGAGGAATCACGATTTGACACTTGTCCTTGTCTACCTAGTAACATTCCTCGGACTATAAGAGGAACATGTTACTAAGCCATTAGGGCAAGGACCTAAGGAGAAAAGAAGAGAAAAATTTAGAAAGTTTGGGTAGGAAGAAGAGGTAGAGGAAAAAAGGCATTCTTTGGGGAAGAACATTACCATTGTACAAAAACCTTGATTCTTCTTTACATAATAGAGATCATAAGAGAGTAAGGGACATTCCCCTTGCTCACTCGTGGTTTTTCATCCATTTTCAAAAGGTTTTCCATGTATTTCACATGTCTTCTTTATTTCCCATGTTATGCTCTCTTTCTCTTGACATTAAAGTGTTAAAGCTTTCATTTTTAGTGTTCTTAGGCCTTTTCACTTAAATGTACTATTAGATCTGTCACACATTCTGTTACACAACCTAAAAATCTAACTTGCACGCACACACTCTTAAAATATTAAAAAATTACCCCATATATAAGAATATCACAATACACCCAATCGTGTGGACAAGCATGACTATCGTAGGGACTCGAAAAATAAAGGCCTAAGCTCACTCAAACCAGTGGTACCTTGTCCATCAAATCAGGCTCAAACAATAGAATTTTTAAAGAGAATGAGAAACCAATTCAAGTGCAATTCTAAACTAAGGCCAAGTTTAAGGCCGAAGAGTCCAAAGTAACAGATAGGTGTAATTAAAATAGCAATTGAGGATAATGACCTCCTTGGGCAAGTCCGAGGATCAATTTCTTGTATATAGATATTTAAGTTTTACACCTGGTTATTCACCATTCTCTTTCCTATTCTGTTGGTTCTAAAAATTCTCATCCCCTTTTTTCTGGTGGATTCTCTTCCTTTTATAACTTTTCTATATGCATCTCAGCTCTCCACTTGTACATCCCCAAGCATTTCTCAAGATACTTGTCTCATCAAGACTCTACTGAAGGTGGTAGAAAGAGATACTAGCTATGAAGTTATTGTTCAGGGGTCATTTTCACATTAATGCAGTTGATAAAGTTGGTAGAGGGCATTGAATGTGGAGAAGAGAGATATACCCGTCAGGAAGCTTCCTCCCACAATCTTTGTCCTCGCTGTCTTCCTTTCTCCTCTCCTTGGGCCTTTGAAGGATAACAATTTTCCTAATACTCCTACTCTCCTCGGGTGAATGGAGTTCTCAAAATTTGTTTTCCCTCCTTAGCATGGGTCATGAAGATTATTCCTTGATTAAGACTACTTGGTCCTTGGACCCCACACAACTATAATTGTAAAGATTATTTTGTATACCTAGAAGTGTGCATGAGTTAGGTTGTGGAGTTTTTTCAACCCCACTCACCATGGTGGGTTAATTAAAATCCAATACAACCCAACCCATATAGATTGGGTTGGACAATATTTTTTTAAAATTTTATTATTATTAAATTGAGCATTAGAACAACAACATCACAAATAAGAGTAAATTTATAACTAAATAATCCTGAACATAACACCAAAACAACACGAACTATATGAAGAAAACTTAGAGTTTGGATTTTATTTAGGAAGATGGCAAACAAGTAAATAACAAAATTGAATAATATATTTTTAAATATATATTAAATATAGGTAGGTCGAGTTGGGTTAGACAGATTTGTGAATCTTATCACCCTAATCCAACCCGATCCACTGTAATACAATTTACAACCCAACCTACCAACCCCTAAAAACTAAACCAACTCAATAGTTTGGTTTGGATTGGGTTGGTTGTGCACTTGTAAGTATACCTAATATTTAGGACATTTGAATTTTTCAATTCTAATAAAAATTTTGAAATTTTCACTTTGCATTACCAAGCATATGTTAGTTTAGGGCTAAATTGAGACCATTATTCCTAAGTATAGGAAAGTTTACACTATGAAATGTTCGATTTATTTATTCCTTCTTCTTGTAATTTTTTTTATCCATTCTATTTTTTGAGGAGTTTGTTTTAGCTATATATTGAAGTATATATTTTGAGAATTTCCATTGTTGAAATTTTAGTTAATGAGTAGATTATGAGAAATAAGTAAGATAAGATATTTTTATTTGTTAGTAAATCACTTTTAGAGGATAATTATTGATTTATAATACTTATAAAACGAAAACTACATAAAGTAGTGTAGTAAAGTTATTTTAGTAACATTATTTGTATTTTATGAAAAAATATGTAGGTAAAAAATATATAAAAACACGTATAATGTTATTTAAAAACTGAAAATATATGTTTAAACATATCTACTAAACAGACCAATAAGTCTAGTCATGAAATTTAGGACAGTACGGTTGATTAAAAACTGAAAATATATGTTTAAACATATCTACTAAACAGACCAATAAGTCTAGTCATGAAATTTAGGACAGTACGGTTGATTATGAATGTTGTACACATTCAGCCAAAAAAAAGAAAAAGAATGTTGTACACCGAATGAGTTGTTGTAACTGTACGACCTGACAATCATCGATTATGGAAGTTACACTAGTTAATTTGGATGTCTTAGATAGGTTGTAAGGCAAGTAAGGTCTGGCAAGAATCTATGTTCGCTTTTTAAAGAACATAAACTCATCATTAAGGTTTTGGCATATAAACTGAAATACTCCCAAGCCAACCCTCAAAAGTAGTGGATACCACTACCAGCCCCAACATAGAAGTGTTCCATTTGAATATAACTCTCACACTTTGTTCTGCACTTGTACTTAAAGCAAAAGACCAAAAAAGTTAGCCATCAAAGTGATTTATTAAAAGATGTACTAAACATATAGTGCCCTTCTGATCTTGAATTAATGGCCTTGCTTTTCTTAATTATGAATAAACTAGCCTCTTCTTCTTAGGTTTTAAATATAAGTTTTATACTTTTACGAAGTAACAAAAGCTAATAAATAAATTTTTTTAAAATTAAAAGTGGCTTAATTTCTTATAATAAAAGGCAATCGACCACATTATAATTTATAAAATCCAGCCTTAACAAATGTTCGATACTCCCATTGGATGGTCTTTTTTCATTAAAAAGATTTTTTTTTTTTTTGGGGAGAGGAGAGGGGGGGTGGGGGGGGGGAGATCTCTACTTTTACACACTTTAACATAAACAAATAAGTAATGGTAACCTACAGTTTTGGATCAAACAGAATGTGAGACCTCCAAATTATTTGTTTGTTTATTTAATTTTAAAAAGTAGACATTGATCTATGTTGACCGGCTTGCTTTCTTGTTCAGTTGTTTAGTATTTTTTTTTTTGGTTCAGTTGTTCAGTTGCTTAGTAAACTAGTAGAAGTAAACTTTAGTTAATAAAAGCAGCAAATGGAGATCAACTTTAGATTAGATTTTTATTGTTTTTAAATTTTCTGCATGTTGTTATTTTATTTCTACTCTAATCAAACCTCTCCCTTTTTTTCGTTGATTTGAATCCAGTTATTTTTTTACGGAAAAAAAAAAAATCAAGTAATATTAATGGACCAAACTAAATATATAATTGTAATAGTAGATTTATGGAGGAAAAAACCCCATCCGAACATCCCCAATCACAATTATTTATCTTTTACCAAAAATAATCAAGATAGTTAAATTAAGAAGTGCGTTCTATAATATATGATGTACTTTACTTTTGTGAAAAATGCCAAATGAAAACTAATAATGGGATAGATCACGAAAAGAGTCATTCAATTATCATCAAGATTGGCCCTACTTATACTAGCATGATTAACAAAAGAAAGTGCCAATGATAGAACATCCATTACAAAATATATAATATAATTTATACATATAACTCTCTCAATCATTGAAATTTGTCAATGTATATATTTATTGCATGATCAAATCATCATGTCATATAACTCAAAACAATTAAGCTTTGTGGAATTTGCCCATGAGTGTGAGTGACAGCTAGGCGAGTGACTAGTCTTTGGATCCCCCCACAGAAATAAATGTTTGTTTAGCTTTAAGGTGATCATGGCCCCGCTAGAAAGGTGCTTTCAAGACCATTAGCTAGGAAGAGGAAAGAGTGGGGGGAAAAAGTGGGTGAGGAAATAGTGGATCGTTCACCTCCACATTTGGCTCCTCTCCTTGATAAGAATGCGGCTTCTAGAATTAAATTGAACACTCTTTATTATTATTATTATTATTTTTTTTAATTTATTTTATACGCTAGTTGTGAATATCTTCGCAAAAGGGGTGGCTTGATCCAATCGTTTTCACAAATAATTACAATGAAGTGTTTTTTTCTAATTCGTTTTCAAGTCCCTAGCCTGCGGCAAACACATGCCTAAATTAAGTTCCTTTTAATAGTGACACACAATTAAATTCGAAATATCTCAAACAGACTCGACTCGTAAGACCCATAAAAGAAATTTTACTTTTATTTCATGTGGCATGCACAAAAAATTTACTAGACTCTCTATATATAGTCTACACTGTAGTAGGAATATGTTACCGATCGCTAATCCAAAAAGGTTAATCGTTGCAATGACACTAATAACTTGTGTTTCCTTGATAGAAGCTCTTCCACTGTTGTTTCTTGAAGATTAAACGCATATTATTATTATTATTATTATTAGATAAGTGAGACACGTTCAATCTAACACCGGTGGTTTAAGTTTATCAAATAAAAAAAAAACAAAAAAAAACTCTGGTGTTTTAATGCCTTAGACCGTTAGCCTGACACACAGACGCAGGTATTAAAATAGAAAAAAAAAAATTCTTGATGTCTTTGAAGAACATCCGAGGTGCCAATTAAAATTGCAGTTTGTTGCTAATATATACTATTTAGGTAGACATATACGAAGGCTTTTCTATTATTAGTTTGCTTCATTCATGCCCTACAAAAGGAATCTCAAGGTTTTAATTAAATAAAAAGACACATATTGCAGATTTCATAGTTTATAAAATATAACTAAATGGATCCCTCTCCTTAATTATTCAGAAGAAGAAGAAAAAAAAGCAAGAAGAAGAAGAAGAAGAAGAAGAAGATTCAAGATCCAAGACTAGTCCTAGAATTTTGTTATAGTAATAAAAATTGAAAGGCCAAAGCTTTGGGTACACAACACAATGGATTGTATAAAATTAAAAAATACCGGTGCGCTGGCCGGTAATCCCTACGGCATCAACCACACTGGATCCAAGACTAGTCCTAGAATTTTGTTATAGTAATAAAAATTGAAAGGCCAAAGCTTTGGGTACACAACACAATGGATTGTATAAAATTAAAAAATACAATCCCTACGCACGCCAAAAAAAGGGGAGGGATTGTATTTGCGTGTACGGTCTTAGATTGGTTAGCCCCTCAACTTGAGTGCCATGTGTCCAACCAGAGTAGCTGCTGCAATTCATTCATGCCAACCTAATCAAGCTGGCTAAACCAATCAATTTCTCTCACTCACTTGCCTATCTCTATGTATAATGTATGTGTGAAAGATCGATCGATGTTGGCAAGGAATATTATTAATAATATATAGACAGAGAGTGCACGCGCCTTGTACACCGCGAAACCCACTCACGCTCAAAGTCATTGTTGTACTTGTAAGCAAGACACGTTTTTCCAACATAACCAAAAAATTAAAATAACTTGTTTTTCAATTAATAAATGAGGAGATTTTAACATATATATACATACACATTTCAAGCAAGCGAGGGCAATCTGAATCAAACTTTTTTAAGAGATACCAATAAATAATTAACCTCAACATTAATAGCGATTTTAAGATGCATTTGAGGTTATATTAAATAGCTATATCTACTGTTATATGATTAATTGGTTTATTATGTCACATATGTACTATCTACTAGGATTATATGTTACATATTCTTTGAGTAATTGTGTGCAAGGCATGCATGAATGAGAAACAAAACTCACTTTGAAAAACGTTAAATTTATTACTTGGGATATTCCTTTCTTAACAAAGTTACATGAGAATACGTTACTGACCTGCATTCCTAAGCTTCTTTGTGGAGTCAAGCCACTCACTTTGTCTTCCTTTCAACAGCTTGGTTTATTTAATGTGGCCCACTATGAATTTTTGTTTGCCCTTGATGAAAATTGTATTTTTACAATTCTAATATCGTTTAAATTTAAAACAAGTCAAATTCAACGCAATTACGCCAACCAGAAAAAGTTGAAGCAGATCCCTCAAAAAAAAAAAAAAAAAGTTGAAGCATGCAGATGTCAATTAATGGATACCGAAGCTAATCCTATTCAAATTTAGTTATACCACCGCATACGCTTGATGCGATGGTCACTCTATAAGTATAAGTGTTTGTGGAGTGTGAGGGGTAAGGGTTGAGATTCAAGTCTCCAAGAAGGAGTTTCACACACATATATACTTAGATTATGCTAGAGGAGAATTCTATCTTGTATATATAAAAAAAAAAATATATATATATATATATATATATTAGCTATTAGTTAAGGTTTTTTTGTTGCCCTAAAAAGGCTTTAAGAATGTATACTTTTCTAAAATTACACTTTCTTTAAAGTATAATAGCATTTTTAAACGATAAATGAAACAAGTAGATGAAAATCAACTCATCAATAGTTTGAAATGCATGCCACATTTTTACTCAATAAATCAATATACAAAATTTTGACAATTGTGATGAATGACAATTGTGATGAATGACAATTGTGATGAATTTAAGAGTTGTGAATTATAGAAAAAAGAAGAAGAAGAAGTGATATCAATTATGCATTTATGTAAAAATTAATAGTTTGTAATTTCAAAAGGTTTTGTATTAACAAATTAAGAAAATATTATATATGTAACATTACTTTTATATATATATATATATATATATATATATAAAGAATTTACGATTGTACAAGTGTAGTCATTGCCCCAAACCCATTTAAATCCTATCATCCATATAACATAAGACATATGCAATAATGGCCATACTATTTAAGTTTATTGTATAAGAGATTTAAAATTCAATTTTCACTTATACTAAAAAATTATTGATGTTTTGATCTGATGATAAAGAGTTATTATTAGAAACGGACATTATAGGTTGAAATTCTCTATAAAAGAAACCCATAATTATTATACTCACATGTGTGATAAATCACAATTGATACGACTTTCCTGCTGCTAAAATAAATGAATGAAAATAAGCTAATGGAAATGGAAACGGAAACGTACACACCAGGATCCATGGCTAATGTACAGAGAATGATAAGGGTCAAGATCACCGTTAAAGAAGAAGAAGAAATACAGCACAGGAGGAATGGTGAAATGTGTGAGTGAAGCTATTGGACTATTGGCTGTATCTCACAAATGACAAAAGGCCAAATATCTGTAATCATTGAGGCCGAGGACTTACTTAGGTAATTTGGTTTCTATCATAGGGACCTTCTAGTAATCTCGGTACATAGAAGAAAGTAATAACCCTAACTAATATTCAGCGCGTTATTATCACTCTCTACCAGCATTAACAAAAAACAGGCAAAATTCTTAAATTCACAACTTTTTTTTGTCTAAACTCCCATCTACGCGCTATAGGAGAGAGTGGAATACTTGTCATAACACTTACTAATTAAAATAATTAACATAATTATTTCATTGCCCTTTATATACCTCTCCCCCCCCCTAGCCCTCAAGGCCATAGCAAAACTAAAAAAAGCTTTTTAGATCTCTCTCTCTCTCTCTCTCTCTCTGAAAGCAAAACAAAAACTAGAAATGGAAATGGAACCAAGTCCACCGGTGGTAGCGAAGAAGCTATGGAACATAATACGTGTAGTGTTCTTCATGATAAGAAAAGGCATATGCAGGAGCAAAATAATGGTTGATCTCCATTTGATGCTGAAGCGTGGCAAGCTAGCAGGAAAAACCATAGCAAACAACCTCATGTTCCACAACAACTTCTCTTCCTTGAGTTGCAAATCCAACGATTCCCTTTCCTTCATATCCCCACGTGAATATGAATTCAGCTGTAGCAATAGCCCCGCTAATCACTACCCTTTTCATTTCAACAAGCGCAAACACCACCACCACCACCATTTTTTCACCAAGTCTTACGGCTATGACGATGTGACCACTGTTCATGCGGTCCAGAAAGTGCTGGAGATGTTGAACAATGACATGGTTGAGGCCTCTCCTTTGGTTACATTACCTGGGTTTGGAAAAAGCCCTATGGTGAGGCAGCTACGAGTGACAGACTCGCCGTTTCCATTGAAGGACGATGGTGATAGCCAAGTGGACAAAGCAGCTGAAGAGTTTATTAGCAAGTTTTACAAGGACCTTAAGCTGCAAAAAAGAACGGCTGCACTTGAATCACCGTACCATGCTGTGTGGGGTCGATGAAATGAAATTTCTAATCTTTTGCGCTCATGCAAGAGTTTCTGTCATATCAATTCTGGCTAGAATTCCATATGGATGTGTATGAATTGAAGAAAGCTCTTCCCTACACCCTCCACTTGAAGTAAACCTATCATTCTTTTTTTCTTTTTCTTTTTTTTTTTTCTTTTTCTCTTTCTTTTTCTTTTTTTGCTATATCAAATTAAAACCACAAGATTTATTCATAATCGTATGATATAGCACTTTATGGTTTACTTGTCAAGGGAGTGTGTTAACTACTTTTGTATTGAACAAGAACTCTAGGATCTTTCGGATAATCTTTTTGATTTTGGTTCAACTCCTTTGTTTTTTACCCTCTTCCTCTCGGATCTACTGTCTCAATGTCCATGTTGATAATAAAAAGAGAAACCCCACCAAAACAAAAAAGAAAAAAAATTTAATGAAATTTCCTTTTCTCAGATCACTTTTTCGTTTATACGTTTCTCTTCTTTTTATAAAGCTGTTACCTACTGCAAGCTTGAATGATAAAGACGATTTAATAAAGAGCGTTATGTTTGCCCACGACCAGTGTTGAATTTTAATGTATTGCATTTCAGGTTTGGTAAGGTGAAAGCTTTGGATTTATTAGGTCTCTTACGCTTTGTCTCTGTAGACTCTATATAGTGACTTTCCTGATATATATATATATATATATATATATATGTATGTATGTATGTATGTATGTATGTATATGATGGTCATATTAGTGGTTCTGATTCATTGAGGTGGTTGTAAGGTTACCCTGCCATGCCGACACCCATCAATTTTTATATTTGGTTTGTTTCATCTTTTTATAGTGCTATATTAGGGTTTATAAATTACAATTAGAATACAATCTATGTAATGCACGTAATATGTATAAGAATCTTATTTATTTATTTATGGAAATATGTACAAGAATCTTGGTCTTAATATGAATTTTTTTTTTTTTTATACAAGATAGAATTTTTACTCTAGCCTAATCTAAGTATATATGTGTATAAAACTCTTTCTTGGACACCTTAATATGAAAAAATTCTTAAGTACTCTTGGAGTACAGACAAATAGTACTCATTTCTTACATTCATGGTAAACCTTATTATGAATTTAATGAGTGGACTCCACTATGAATGTGAAAAAAATAAATATCATTCTCCATACTCCGAGAATATTTAAGAATTACTCTCTAATATAATTGAATTTTCTGTCACCCTTTTATAATTATAAATAAAAATTCATTTTTATTCTTTATAGAATGAAGAGAAGTCCTTCCTTGCGATTATTATCAATCTTTTTTTTAAAGTGTCACTTTTTTTAACACAGTTCCTAAAATTTATACTAATTAAACAAATTGCAAGATTTAATTTGAAATTGCTAGCAATTAGTGTTATGTGTTTAAATCTCAAAGGGCGCACGCCAATTTGACGGATCATCTCAAGTGGGTCAAGTTTGGAATGAGCTAAATTATGAAAGAAATACACCTATCACCAACAATTGAAAAGTGAAATAAGAGAAACCAAGCACTCATCCTAGTTAAGACCCCAATATGATATATAACTCTAATTTTTAAATCCAACTTTGAGGATGAGCAAAGTTATCATAATTTTACTTAGAGGACAAGTAAGCTAATTATATACCTACTTGTAATGCAAGTATTGTAACCTTGATTTAGTTTAGGATTTAGCTTATTATATTACACACAACTTAATAGTAGAGTTGCAATTTGTAATACCACAAATATTGTCATGACCTGACCCAACAAAACACACTTTTCTCTCCAACCAAATAGACCCTAAGTTGTTATAAATTCTTGATAATTAATGATGATTTGCTACACTTGCAACAATTTTTTATATAAATTTTTGTCTCATTTAGGTTGTATTTCTATTGCCTACTGGCCCTCAATTTTTTAAGGTCCGTTTGGTTGGAGGAATGGAAAAGCGGGAGGATAGAAAATGGTGGGAGGATAAAAAAAGTTTTATTTTCTCTTTTTTTTGTTTGTTTGGTTGGGATAGAAAAGTGAAGGGATGGAAAAAATAAATTTGAATAAATTTACTTATATACCCTTGTTAAAGAATAATGTCCAATTAAAACAAAGAAGTGACAAATAACAACAAAAAATGAGCAATCACTCAAATTTATTAAAAAAATAAAAATCATGTCCAAAAAAAAAAATCACATCTAGTTAAAAAAAACAACTATCACGTCCAGGCCCTAGAAAATCAAAAGAAAAAAAAAAGAATTGAAAAAAAGAAAAAGAAAAGAAAAGGCAACGTTACTGCCCAGAAGAAGGAAAAAAAAAAAAAAAAAAAGAGGCAACATTGCCGCGCAGGAGAAGAAAAAAAAAAAAAAAGAAAGAAAGAACGTTACTGCCCAAAAAAAAAAAAAAAAACATTGCCGCCCAGGAAAAAAGAAAAAAAGAGAGAGAGAAGAAGGAAGGCACGCCCAGACCTAGAAAATCAAAAGAAAATAAAATAATAAAAAAAATAAAAAGAAGAGGCAATGTTGCCCAGGAAAAAAAAAAAAAAAAAGCAAAAGGCAATGTTACTACCTAGGGGAGAAGAAGAAAAAAATAAATGCAACTTGAAGAAGTCCATCTGCACATGCACACGGGTATTTTTGTCAATAAAAAAAAATTCATCCTTAGTTTTCTTTTCATTTTGGGTAGAAAATATTTTGGTGGGCTTGAGAAGAAAACATCCTGGCCCCACCATTTTCTTTTCTCCTCAACCAACCAAACACAATTCAAAAAAGTTTTTCATCTCATTTTCTCTCTAAAGCTTTCCATCTACTTTGTTTTACCTCCAAACAAACACACCCTTAGAGATTTAGAACAAACAACTCCTCCATCAAATTTTTATAAAAAAAAGTGAAATAAAATAAAAATAATTATTTGGGACATTTTATATATAATAGGGGCAGGCATTAGCCTAAATGGTCTAGCCTAAGAACTAGCCTTGCATGCACATGATCATCTAGTAATCTATTCTTTAAATTTTGAAACTAGTGGCACGTTCGATTTCAACCAAAGTGATTTCAAATTGGTTAAGTTTTCCAAAATTACATGCATGCATATGACTACTAGCAGGATTAATTATATATGTACATCAATACATGTGTGTAACTAGGAAGGAATTCAATTACATGGAATTAATCTTATATACATTTTATCTCTTCATATGTTGTATTAACAATGATAAATCACTACTGCATACTCTTAGTGCGATAGTTAATTTACAAGTATAAATGTCTGTGGGTATGGAGGGGTAAGGATCGAGGTTCAAGTCTCTAGAATGAAATTTCACACATATACACTTAAATTAGATTAGAGTAGAATTTCTATCTTGTATTAAAAAAAAATTAGAAATTCACTTAGCAAATAAACAAATATGAGAATATATATTAAGAATAATACCATTTTTTTTTTCATTCGGAGAATTAAATCATGCAATTCTACTTTTGCTCAGACGTTTAATTGCTCCTTAATGTCCACATCAAGCTTCTTTGAGTTGAGGGAGACTGAAAAGGGTGAATGAATGACGAGTTTATAGCATGCCTCTCCGTGATTGGTTAGAGGGTATCACTCTTGTAGTCTTGTGGCCTTGTGGGGCTAAGTTCTATGACCTTATTGTTGGTGCATGGATCACAAAGTCCACCTATCTTGCATTAAAAGCTGTGAGAGTGGAGCCAAGACAAAAGTTGAGCTCGCCAAGACAAAAGTTGAGCTCACCAAAACAAATACTAGTCCATAGAATTGTAACTTTAATTTGTTAATTAGGTAATAAGAGAAAAGAAGCATGTAGTGGATACCTAAATTTGGGCTCAATAATTAGAAAGGTACACACAGGGTCCTCCCATCTCAGACACTTGTACTGCACTATAGTTGAAAGAAAAAATAAATTCTGAAATTCATCCTTTTTTTTTTTTTTTTGTTAAAAGAAGAAGAAGGAGAAGAAAGGATTAGGGAGATCCTTTTACTTAGCCTGCAACACTCAGAGAATGCATAAGCTTCAATTGCGGAATGTGGTGGTACCTCCTTAATGAGTCATTGATCATGAAGTGAGAGCAAACGCTACAATAAGCAAAACACTTTTACTTTTTCACGAGAGTCTTTTGAGAGAAAGAAGCCATGAATCTACCAAAAAATTGAGAGAAAATCCTATAGTTTTATTAAATTGAATTTGAATTGTTAAAAAAATGGTTACAAACTTGTTAAAAAAGGCTTCTTAAAACTTGACAAACAAGAAGATGTATTTTAAAGGCTAAAATGCAAAACTGACCTTCTAAGTTTTTCAGATTTCATTTCAGTCTTTTAACTTTTCTTTTATTCATTTCAGTCTTCTAAGTTTCAGATTTATTTAATTATGATCTTTCCGTTCAAAAAAAATCTAGAAAATATTTTTCAATCATTAATTGAATTTTTAATTTCAAAAAATTTCAAAAAACTTTTAAAAATTTGAAAAATCAACCACAACATATAATAAAAGTTGATGGAAAAACCTTAATTAAATAAACTTAAAAGTTAGAGGACTGAAATAAACGAAAGCAAAGTTAGAGGACTGAAATGAAATTTTAAGAAATTTATAGGGTTAATTTCAGTAATGTCTAACCATAATAGGAACTTTTTTTTTTTTTTGAGAAACATAATAGGAACCTAATTTATCCTAAAAAACATTATGATCACCTAAAAATAAGGAAATAATTACTTTGAACTTAAAATTCCAAAAATTACATTACAAATTTAATAAATAACAAAAATCTAATGGTAGATTTTGTATTACATCAAACCCATCCACTTGAAAAAAGAAAAAGAAAAAGTGTCCTCAAGTTGATAGTCAAAATCTAAAATCTTCCACTCCGCAAATACTTTGAATGTTTTAGTAACTTGATCCGTTTTGAAACTCGTATCATTCATATAGTGTAGCATACAATTTCTTCTCATTTGCCTTCAATTTATTTGTAATATCAATCAACAAAAGGTTAATAATAAAATTAAAATTTTATACTCCAAGAAAATCAAACAAATTGTCTAGTCATCTTCTACAAATCAACCGGAACTTGGGGACTGTGGGTTATAGGCACATCCTCATATTTTACCTCAATTGAATTTTCCACAATATTCATAATAATTACAATCTCTTGCTTTCCGTCAATATCCACAATCAACTCAATCTTATTTTCTTTGATCTCTTTATCGAATTTCTGAAACGTGCTATCTTCAAGCTTCAATTCAACAATTTGTTGCAAGTCTTGATCTTTTTCAAACACTTCAAAATTTTCTTTAGAAATTGATTGTATCATGTCAACCCTCTGTTGGGTACAATTTTTCACACGTAACATGCCCCAATCCTATTCGATCATATTTACTCACTCAAAAAAAAAAAAAAAAAACCCAAATACCACGGTAGACACCAAATTTTGCACCAATAATTTAATCTTGGAAAAGGATATATGTACCCAAAAATCATGGTCATATTTTAGTCACTAGCTCATTCATCACATGTCATGAAAATGATCTTGAGATTTTAATAATCACAATAATACGTTCAGTTTCCTAATCGTACAGTTGAATCAAAAGATATCGCAATATCAAGTTTCAATGTTCTACATGCATTCAATTAGGTGAAACATATCACACATGATTAATTGAAATTAATTTTGATTGGTTACTAATTAAAATTAATTAAATAAATTTTTGTGATTCATTAAGTCTTTTTCTTAAAATGTGTTATGTTGCATGAGATTAAAATAATTAAGCTAATAAATATTAATTTGGATAGATAATTTGATTTTTTTTTAAAGTAATTTATATGAAAATAACTAATTTAAAAGCCTAACTATCACTTGGAAATAAGATTTATCAAGAAAATAAGCTCAAAACAAGTCTAATACATTTCCAAACTCAAAAAAAAGTTGAAAATAGTCAAAATTGGAAAAAATAAAAAAATTGAAAAACGCTACCGAAGTGCCAATTTGGCATTCCAAAAGTGCCAATCGACACTTCAACAGTACCAGTCGGCACATCCCCATAATATTCTTTTTTTTTTGGCCCATTTTTCTTATTTTAATCTCATCAAAATCTATTTTCTGAAGATAGAATTTACTCAATTCGTATTTACTGATTTTCTAGGTAAAAATACCCTATTTTTTAAAATCCTTATTTCGGGACCCCTTTTTTCCAACGTTGAAGAGCTCCTTGAATCTCTCTTAAGGCTATAATTTTCACTAGAATTTTCTGTAGAACTGTCCCTTCAAGTATTTCTTCTTTGTTATTGTATTTTTCTTAGAGGTTGGAGAGATCTCTTCTCTCCTATTTCTTAGAAAATTTCTCTTTGCTTTGGTTAATATATGCAGGAACTGATTGTGCTTTATCTTTTATGCATGTTTGTTCTTAAATTTGGATTCTTTGCATGTAAAAAAAATGTAGATCTCAGTGCTTGCATGTTTGTTCTTAGATTTTTATTATTTATTTGCATGTTTAACATGAAGATCACAATTCTTTGCTTGATTCTCTTTCTAAAATTTGGATGATTCATATTTCTAGAATGTAGATTTCGCTAATTCACATTGCAATAAATGTAGATCTATGATTCTTTACATGTTTTAATTTTTAGATCTTCATTGTTTATAAGTTTTGAATTTTAAATGTAGGATTATTTTCTATTTAGAATCTTAGGTCTAAGTTTACTATTTCTTGTGTTCAAAAAAGTTCTTGCAAATTTTGTCACTAGATTTATATTGGCATGCATTTTAAAACGCCTTATTGTATCATGTTTTCATCATAGAAATCAGATCTGGAATTTGTTTCTAAAATTTATTAATGTTTTCATTATAGAAATCAAATCTGAAATTTATTACTAAAATTCATTCATGTTTTCATCATTGTGGTGGGCTTTTTTGTGTTTTGGGCTTGATTTCTCCTAGGGTACTACGGCCCGAGATACTGAGGTAGGAGAGTTGGGATTGGCCTAACTAAAACACACCTTAGGCCAGCTTATGTGCAAGTTGGGCCATCCCTATATAGACAAGCCTTGGCAAGAGCCTTAAGTGTACTGTGTGCTCACAACAGGAGCGACTACTACAGATATTGCAACGGGATACACGATGCAGCAAGATAACTAAAACATTTCTACTAATAACAATAATACATGAATAACACAGCAAGGGAGAAAAGAGCAATATAATTACAAATAAAAAAATTACGGCAAGAAGTTTAGTAGTAAAATAACGAGTTAATCATTTATCAACTAAAAGAATGGATTCGTCTACCAAAGAAATGGGTTTAGCTCTTTAGCAAACACAAGCCCAAAAAAGAGTTGATCTCCAATGTGGATAACCTTAGAGGGAACTTCTGCCGTAGAGATTACACACTTTGGAAAAAGGACCTAGATGGCTTAAACTTGATTTCTTAGCTTATCAAAGAGTGGGTTTATTGAGAGGGAGATAAATGAGTAGTCTATTAATGTATGTCTCTATTCCTAGTATTCATGTTTCTTCTTTTCTTTTGGATTTATGTATCGTTACTTTCTTTTTATTTCTTTGTTTGCTCTGCTTCTTCTCTTTCTTTCTAACTCTCTTTTTTTTTTGCTGTTGTTCCTCCCCCATTTCACTGTTTACTTCTATGGCTTTTTATACTGCTTGCCATGACATGATTTACCATTTTTACCCCTTAACCTCATTTGGCTCATTGTGTGCGTCCTTCCAAGACTGTCCACTAGTCTGCTAGCTGCCTAGCCACCACCATTACACTATACTGGCTGCACCACACCTCATTCCTAGACAAAAATGGTTTTGTTTTGTCTCTTACCTCTCTTAATACTCTCATTCGGATAAAGGTTAAACATTTCCCTTACTTATCTCTATGACATGCATCTAGTGATTCCAGCTCATATTTACTTCTTTTGAGTGATATGTCATCCTAGTAAAACATTTCTCCCCAAAAAAATTTGAACGAGAACCTAAAATAAGCTCCTCCATTCTCCTCACTGCCAGACCACACATTCTCATACCTCTGACCCTTGGCCACCTCTCCTATATTGGCTGGGTATAGGTAGGTGGTGCCTGAGTTTTGTGCGCATGCTCCACTTCTGTCTAAATCCATTACTTTTCTGGACTTCACACATTTGTCATTGTCTCCGCGTTTGTTTGGTTCTATTGTACGTTCTGGTATCTGTTTAACTCTTATGACGTGAAAGATACATGGGTTTTTGGGTCCTCATTCTCTATATTCCATCTCCTCTTTGGACTGGGCATTTCTTGAGTGCAAGTCCTCTCCCCCTTACCTAGCACATGTCCTCTTCTTTTCCATGTCTGCGAGCTAGCTAGTGATCCTGTCATGCCACTGCATTGCTCCTGCTATGATATCATTTATCTTTTTTTTTTACTTCGTTGTTACCTTTAGGCTTACAAGCTGAAGCTCCTGCTAGTCTATCTCTTACATTCTTTCTTCTTTTGGGTTTTACTAGCCAATGTTCCTACTAGGCCAGCCCATTTCATTCCTTGGGCTTCCTCGGCCCATTTCATTCCTTGGGCTTCCTCGGTCCATTTCATTATTTGGTCTTTCTCAGCCCGTTTCATTCCCGGGCTTCCTCGACCCATTTTCTTCTTCTTTACCTCTTTTACTCCAATGGGCTTTTTGTTAGATCCTTTGGGCTTCCTCAGCCCAATTTCTACATCCTTACCTCTTATTACCTTTCGAGTTTATTGGCCTTCATGCCTACCCTATGAATTTACTAATTCATTTCTTGGGCTTCCACAACCCATTTTACTTTTTCTCCAATCTTTTATTATTCCTATGGGTTCGCTACTTGGGCTTTCTTGGCCCATTTGCTTCTTCCTGATCACTTATTATTTTTGTGGGCCTATTGACCATTATTCCTGTCATTTTGGGCTATTGGTTTTTACTTTACTATTTCCCTCTCCTTCTTCTTCATATTGTTGAGATTCTTCGGCCATTGGACCCTTTTGTCAAAAGTGAGCATCAACAATCATATAAATCATACTTGAAATTTATTTCTATAACCATTCATTTTTTCGACATATAAAAATCAGATATGAAATTTATTTCTAAAATCTATTCATGTTTTCATCATATAAATCATATCTGAATTCTATCATCAAAAGCATTATTTTCATATAAAAAACCTGATCTGAATCTTTTTCATCAAAATTATTGTTTTTCCTATTATAAAAATCATATCTCAATTTTTTTTCATAAAAATATCATTCCTTTTTTTGCAATAAAAATCGAATTTGAACATTTTCATAAAAAAATCATTTCTTCTTTCATAATAAAATAGATCAAACATTTTTCTCAATAAATTTAAATCTTTTGCATGGAGTAAGGTAGACCTATAAATTAAAATTAGGATTTAATTTTAGAACTAGAATTTAACAGTCACATGTTGCATTTTAAAGTTTAATGGTATGAATCTATGTTTATGGGTACATAAATAGCCACTGGTAGTCTAGAAAACTAGATTTTTCTAAGCAAAGTAGATGTCTAACACCTTCCCACTCTGTAACCTAGCCCCCGAATCTAGAGATTTGGTTCATAGATTGATGCTTTATCATTTTTGTTTTACTTAGAGTGTAATCAGGACCAAAGCAATGTTAGTTTCTACCAATTGTAATATTCTTGATATGACGAACATTTAGTGAAATTCAATCATTCAATTTTGCATTTTTAGTTTTTCTTATTTTTTGTACATTAAAAATTATGTGGCAGCTCCACAATTAATTAACCAAAAAGATTCCACGAATCCTCTTTCGAGAGTTCCAGTTTTGATCTCTTACAACTACCCACAAATTATTTTGGGACTCTATAAATATTTCTCGTCTCATTACCAAATTGTGCCACAAATCAAACCATTACCATAAAGCCCAAAACTACTTATCCTATTTTATCATTACTTGGAAAAGCCTAAAAAGTACAACAAACATATCTTATCAAATTAAAAGCCCATTGCTACATGGCGACTACAAAAATCCAATGCTTATTGACAACTACAAAGCCTATTGCTACATGACAACCACAAAACCCCAGTACTTATTGGCAATTAGAAAGCTTATTGCTACATGGGCCAAAATGGGCAAATGCCCTTTTCAAGCAAAAAAAAAAAAAAAAAAGAAAAAGAAAAACAGCATTATGCCCCATTTCTCAAACTAATTAAGGATTCCCTTCTTTTGGAACTTGATTTTCTCAAAATCGAGGTAAGCCCTATAACGACGTTTTAAGAAGCCTATAGTGATGTTTTTAATGATGTATAGCGGTGTTTTGTAACTCGAGCTCCATGAACTCAAGTTATAGGTTAAAAAAAAAAAAAAAAAAACTTGCATATAACTCGAGTTCAGGGAGTTCGAGTTACAAAATGCCGCTATAGGTTTTTAAAACATCACTATAGGGCTCCAAAAATTTTTTTTTTGAAACTCGATTTTGAAAAAATCGAGTTTCAAAAGAGGAGCATTTCACTAATTAGTTTAGGAAATGAGGCATTAGCCCTTTTTTTTTTTTTGCGCGAAATGAGCATTTGCCCATTTTCGCCTTGCTACATGATTACTATAAAAGCAAAATGCTTATTGGCAACTACAAAGCCTCAATGCTTATTGGCAACTACAAAGCCTCAATGCTTATTGGCAATTACAAAACTCATTGCTACATGGCCACTATAAAAGTCCAATGCTTATTGGAAATTACTAAAAAATTAGTTAGATTAAGTAATTTTGTGTGTTAATTTTATGATGAGTTGATTAATTTTGAAAAAAAAAAAAAATCTCATTTTTTAGGTTTTAAATTATTGTATTGCAAGTCTCGTAATATGTATTAGTCTAGCATTCAAAATGCTATAAATTATATATGTTATAGGTTCTTATAATACACGGTTCATATAGCAAGGTATAGCAATGAAAAGCTTTCTACAGTGAAGAACACCGTCAAGACAAACCACGTCAAATCCACCATATGCATTCCCTTTATTTATCGATCTACCTTCTTTTTTTTTTTCTTTATATTCTCCCATATTTTTTGTTACAATAGCATAGCTATGTTTTATCTGTATATCATGGTAGCAGAGTTATTTTTTATTTTTTCCAACATAATTATTAAGTTAAAACCAAAAAAGAACTTTCTTAAGTCAATAAGCCAGGTCTTAATGCATGCTCTGTTTGTTTTGCTGGAAAACTTTCTGTAAAGATAGTTTTCCACATTTTCCAGTGTTTGGTAGCACAAAAAAAAAACTGGCAAACAGAAAACTATCTTTAGTCAATAGAAAATCCTAATAAAAATAAGGCTTGTTTTTTATAGGTTATTTTCCTTCTTTTTTTTTTTTTGGGAAAACAATCTCTCTCTCTCACGGTACGCTCTCTCACTTTTTCTCTTTTCCAATTTTTTTTCTTTCCTCACACCCTCACTGTCACTAACTCTAGTCTCCCCTCTTCCATAGATCTCTCTTTCTCTCTCTCTCTCCATATTTCTCTTCCCCTTTATAATACAGTTCTCTAGTTAGATTTTTTTTCCCTCATTGCTTAGTAATTATTTCATTCCTCTCTACTAACTTACAAAAAAGAACATATTTACAACGGTAATTATTTAATTCCTCTCTACCAAAATCCCAATTCTTTACTTTGAATTTCAAACTTAATTTTATTTTTTTCTCTAAGAAATTTTTGTTTTGATGAATTCCAGGTAGAAGTCTTTTTTGCACATAAAAGTACTAAAAAAAATAAAAAAGAATGAATGAATGAATAAAGTAAAAGACGAATATTTTAAACATAGTGCCTATATGGCTCTAAATTGCTTTTACATGGGATAATCTTTTTTATTGACAGATACATTATGCAGATATTATGTAGTGATGATATATTATGTAGATACATTATATAAATACATAATTTTGAGTAATATTAAAGACTTGTGGTTGACCATAATAGACAATTAAAAGTTATTGTTATTCGTACTTATTAAAAATGTATTCCCCTGTCATTTTTATGTATATAGACAAATCATTGATATATATATATGTGTGTGTGTGTGTGTGTGTGTGTGTGTGTGGACGTTATTGTCTATATATATGAGCAAGATGAGTGGTAAAGATCATGAAAATTTGACAACTAATTTTGATTTTATCTATTGTCAAAATGTTAGTATGAAAACCAAATTCATTCTTGGTTTATTATTATTATTTATATTGATTACGTTAGTTAGTTTATATAATACACATGTTTTAAATTACACGAGAAATATAAAAAATAAAAATAAAAATGTGCATACCAAAATTAGAAAACATTCTCAAGCTCATTTTCAAGGTCGTTACCAAACACTGGAAAATGATATAATTTTCTAGAAAATGCTATTTGAAAAATGAACCATTTTCCAGAAAACGTTGATGATAAAACAAACAAAGCGGTAGATTAACTTAAACACGAAGGTAAAGAATTCTTTTAGTCCCTAAAATCTATGATAAAGTTGACTTTGGTCCCTTAGAACTTTAAAATCTAACAATTTAATACTTCCATAAGTTTTTTTTTCCACCTGCATGACTAATGGCCCACCATACCTATAGCCAACTCACTATGGCCAGTCCACCACACCACCGCTCATCAAACAACAACAACCACCTCCACCAAAATTTCTCAAATCTCCATCCACAGCCCAAGTCACAAAAATCACCCCCACTAAAATCCAAGTAGGGTTCTTGAGTATGAATTTGATGTTTGTTTGATATTTTCACAGGTATATACAAACAACAAGCCCTTGAAAGAGTTAATGTCTAAAATAATTTTAACCAAAAAACATAATTATTGGACAAAACTAATCTAATATAACAAAAACCCATAAAAAATCCAATATTTGGGGGTATCAATGTTGAGGCGGGAAGTCATTGGTGAGATCTTAGCTAGGATTTTATCCTTTAAGAATACTCTACTACCAAAAGAAGATTTACAACAAAAATATAAACCTACTTACTACACCAGAAACCAACTAATGGGGTTGGTAAGGGTGCTTTAAACTCCAAAGGTGAAGTCACATATGAATGTCTACAGAGAATCCTAAATGGTAAATGTATTAGTTTCTTCATGCATATACTTGAACTTTGTTTAGGTATTTATAGGGTTTGTTTCGCGTGTACAATGGGGGATTTTCAATTCATTTGAACTCAAATATAAGGTTAATCATACTTATGCCTAAAAGCATTCACAGTGGTGATATTAAAAATTTTAGCCTTTAACAACTCAAAAAACTAATTTTTTTTAGTTTAACACCTTACTTTACAATACACCTAACATCAATGGTTTTTTTTTACTATTTCATTTAAATATCATTTTTTAATTCTTCCACATCTCTCCCTCTCTTCTCTGATGCAAGAGCAAGCAACCCAGTCACACCCAATAGCTAGCCACACCCAAAACCCAAACTACTAACAACCACCACACTCAGAATCCAATCACACCCAACAACCACCGATTGCCACAATTGGCCACCACAACCCAAAGACCACCATTGTAATTAGTGTCGTGACCATAAACACTCACAGACAACTTGTCCATGTACACTCAAAGTCTGACAATATGCTACTTCTTTCATGCCAATCAAGGGAAAGACTACCAACAACCATTAAACAACTGCTACTTTATAAGAGAAATCCCTTAATAGCAATGCTTCATTCATGATAAAAGCCATATTGTTCAAACTATAAAAGAAATATTCTTAAGCTCTAAAACCAACTGAAGTAGATAGTCAGAACCTATAGTAGAATGTTCCTAATTCAATAAACCAAAATAACACAAGGCTCAGAAAGTTTGTATTTGTTTAGAGTCTAATATGGGGTTAGTTATACCACATCAACTACATTAACAGATTTGAAGAAAAATAAAAAATAAAAAAAGCAAAGAAAGAAGAATGATCAAACTTTGCAATCTATGATCAACAATATTACTTTGGCAGAGAGGATACTTGGCTATTGAGGACTATACGCCCACTTCCAATCTCTCAAGGCAAAACTTCGAGAAATCTTTACAGATTGGCTCTTGAATACTTCTTTACAGATGACTTCTTGAATATTGAAAATAAGAATCAAACATATATCAGATTTAAAGGATAAAATTATATTGAATACAATGAGTGGAAAAAAAATGTAACATTATTTCTCACTGCCGGTCCTGCAATTTTAAATTTTGATTTGTAATTCTTTGGATGAGATTAAACTATATCAGCAAGCAATCCCTTTAGATCAAGAATGAGATCCTTCTTTATCAATGATTATAGGTTCTCATGGGCTATCACACCGTCTCTCAGTTTTCATAATAATTTAAAGCCCCTCGCCACACCAGGTCATTTCATGGGCTGCATATAAATGAAAACTGTTGAAAATAAGTATTTGTTCAAAAAAAGTTCAGTTAGACTTAAGGAGCAAATTTGCAAATATTTGTGTCCATGTTCATGAATTATTTCAACATAGGCAACATAAGAGTCAACAATCTATAAATGTGTATGGGACTTTAATTTGTAGAGAGATGAGGATTCTAATATTATATACTACTAAGATTAAGGCTTTATTTTGATGAGTTTTGGTGATGGAAACTTTGGTTCATGCTTTTTTTAAAATGGTACAAAAGTAATAAAAACATAATCATTTGCATGGAATGGATGAATGAACAAAAAAAATCTTAAATTACTGCAAGGGAAAATCTCATCCAATCTGGCCAAAACTAAATTAAGAATAATAAAAAATGAAGTAGGCATCTAAAAAAAATAAAAATTGATAGAATTAATATGAAATTCAAATTAAATCTAAGGGACATTTCACAACAGTTAACCACAGAGGAGTGCTACTCCATTGGAAGAAGGTGCCTTCCTTGTTTTGAGATGGTCTCCAATTACCCTGCTTTTTACTCTTTAACATGGAGATCCCCACTCGAGGTTAACATACAGCTCTTAACTATTCCAAATTTTGCAATGAATTTTAATATATTTGGCAATTGACATCTTAACATCTTATTGCCTCTATTTAGGGAGGGTTTCGATACAGCTGAAACGCGCACGTCCGCGTTTTAGCTGTTTTTTTTTTTTTTGGCTGGGATGCGCATTGTTCACTGTTCATTGGCCATGAACAGTGAATTTAGGACAATGAACAGTAATTTTAAGAATGAACAGTATTTTTACACATTAAAAAATTATTTTGCTACAGTGTTTTCAGTTTTTAGTTTTCAGCAATAAGCTCTATCCAAACGGACCCTTAAACAAAGGTCAAAAAGCTGCATGACATATTTTTCTGATATGCGTTTGATTATGAAATTTTGGTTTTTTGATTTGGGGAAAAAGTGAACGGTTGGATTTGGGTAAGTGAATATGCAGGCTTTTATTGATATTATCACATTCCAAAAGAAACGTAGAACTATAGAAGGGGAACTGAATCTTGAAATAGGTTGCTATTATATGATACTAGTCGTTAACTAATGCTATGCATAGAAACCTACCTATTTGTGAGGTAGACTAAAACAATTTTATAAGGAAAAAAATATATGACTATTCAAAGAGAAATATAAGGGAAAAAAAAAAAAAAAACACAATCCTTATCAGCATGTGGCCCATGCTAAAAAATGTTGAGCAGGAGCCTACGTTAAAATAATGAAAGCCATAACTCCGCTTAATATATTGTATATAAGCTTTCTGCCCAAGAAATTAACATATTTTAGGTGAAGTAAAGACATGCAATGCAGCAACCTTAAATTTCAATTATTGTAAGCTTTTTTATCGTGTAAAAAAATGCTAAAGAGAATTTGATGGTTTATGTACGAAAATTACTTTTTAAAAAATACATGAAAAACCATAAAATAAAATAAAAAAATTTTAACGAAGTAAAGGAGAAGAAAATAACAGAAGAAAATATTGGGGTTTGCACTGCTTTTATAATATTCATGATTAACCTCGCAATTTTGGAGATAAATTATCAACATTTAAGTTTGAGTTTAAGTTGGACTTGTTAGAAAGATAGAGTTTTAGAAGCATGGAAGAGGATTTGCACAACAATATAAGAATCGCAAATGTCACAAAGTCAAAAATCACTCACAAGTCACAACAATAACAATATTATAAAGTAGTAATCATAGAGAGTTAGAGCATGAAAGATGGCAACATGTCCTTACCTCTACATTTACTCTGAGCAACTCCATGGATACAACGTTACAAAATGGTCCCATGAAGTCCCGTACCCTTTTTGCAAAATCTTCAATTTGTTGTGTGTTTTCTTTGTGAAAATTTGAGCTAGTATGAAGACTTTCGACCTTGGCAGGGGTTTATATTTGTTGAAATTTTGTTATAGAGTTTCTAGTTGAAGTAGAATTTTCAAGCTCTTGAAACATATATCTAATAGAGTTTTACTTAAACTAAACTATTGTAATACTTGATATGATAATTACACGATGAAGAGAAATAATAAAAATATGACATAAAACCTAAAATAAAAAGGAAAAGGAAAATATTGTGGGAGCTCCAGCAGCTTCGATTATATATATATATATATATATATATATATGATAGGGTTCAAGTTAATGTAGTCCGTCCATAATGGTCGTCCATGACCATACCACATCCAGAAGGTTTTGTGAGGAAAGAAGCCTAAGAGAAGCGTCACAGGTATGAATAGTATCCGTCCATGGGTAATGAAGACATCTAGTTCCAGGATAGTCGTCTATAACTCAAGGGCATAGACGAACAGATGACACTTAGTGAATTTTAAAAGAACTTTTTAAAGATTCCATATAATCATACCATGGTGTACTATTCCTAAAACGTGAAGAGGATTCTTCATAATCCGCTCCATGTGCTCCTTCTTTCCCATTTTTTCCATTTTACTCCACACATCTCACATGATGGTAGTGGATCCGAACAAGTAGACCTACTTCCAACTCTCTATAAAAGGATCAAGTCACATTCACCCAAGGTAAGTTCTACCATTCACAGTTTCCCATCCTTATGTTCTAGAGAAAAAATTGACTTAACCGTTAGAAGGTCCTTGGCCGGGTTACACCGATCACCCATGACAATCCTTTCTTTCTTTTCAAGTCATATAGCCACCACCTAGCCCGAGGAATTCCAGCCTACTAATTTTCGAGCATCATCAGCAAGTGAACAAATTTTCAAAGTGCTAGCCTTCTTGCTTTCCAAGACAAAAAGGTTGCATGGTTCAAACTAGATTAATGGCCACCAGTCCAAAATACCAGGAGAGTGGAAATGCCTCCAGTCACCTAAATCATGCACTAGCATCACCGCTGACCATCCAACAACAGTTGTAGTCCATGGCAGCTGCAATGTCAGAACTAACGCAATAAAACTAGGAGTTAACTGGAGAAGTTAATAGACAATGCTAGCAGCAATGCGACGAAGAACGAGGACAAAATTCAGAGAATGGAGGGGTGGAGAACGATGCTTATTGATACCGTATTTCGTCCGCACTCGATTTGCGTGCTGGACCCTAAAAAATTCAAAAATATTATTTTCTCTCCATGGGGCTATGAGAACATCCAGAATGATGTGACACAACCCATTCAAACACCGAAGCACCCAAAGTGCCTTTTCCAACCAAAATGACCAAAACACCCTAATGGGCCCAAAAACTCTAATTTTGACCCGGCCGTCAGAAAGGGTTGAAACTAATGCCACTGTGAAGATTATCAAATTCTCATTCCAACGACTATTCACGGGTCGAAATCAGATTTAGAACGGTCGAAATATTATGAAAACCAGGTTAACGCATCGATCGATGCACCACTAACTTCCTAGAGCCATAACTTTTTGATCCGACTGTTGGATTTTTAAGTTCCATACCTTTTCAGAATCAGGAAGTCAAGATCTTTCCAAGGGTGTTAAGATCAACTCGATCAGAGTAGCTTTCAAGGTGGTTGCCCTTGAAGGGCTGCTGCCTCGAAAAGCGCACCTAGGGCTATAAATAGCCCCAGGCACCTCCTAGACGAGAGGGAAGATTTTTTGGAGTTTGCTCTCTGCCAAGACGCTGTCTGCACGTTTTTTCACTCTACCAAACACAAAAAACACAAAAAAAAAAAAAAAAAAATACATTAAAGCCTCTTGATTCTTCCATCTTCACTAGAAACACAAGGTATTGTTCTTATACCCAATCTTCTTCTCCACGATTCTACATGTTGGTTTTGGGGTTTAGGGGTGCGGATGTAACTTTTTAGCTACCATCCACACCTCTAACCCTGTAAATCTTTTTCTAGTATTTATCTTGCTCATTTTGCCTCAATAACATGATTTTTTGCTTTTTTTAACATGATTTTTGCTTTATCTTGTTTCAAGCATGTCCTTAGCTTAGATCCATGTTCTTTTATGCTTGTTCGCATGTGTATTTGTCTCGATCTATGTGCTTTATGCTTTATGCCATGGGTTTGTGCCTAGATCCATCTTTCCCATGTATTGTTTGGCTAGATCCACACGTTTTTATGCTTATCTACATGTTATTTGCGTTGATCTACATGTTTTATGCTTTATGCCATCTTTTCCTATGTTTTGTTCCCCTTTTTCATTCCATGTTGATGTTAGGGTTACGTGCTCACATGCTTATATGATGTTATTGGCCATGCCTTGCTTGGATCTATGTATTTATGTGTACACTTCCATACTATATGATTAGACCCTTGTCTTCGCATGCTTATATGCTTGGATTCATGTTCTTCCATGATTATGTGCTAGATCTACATGTTTGCATGCATGTTCCTATGCCTATATGTCTAGATCAATGTTTTCACATGCCCACTCACTTAGATCTATGTGCTTGTGCGCTCCATGCCATGTTTGTGTGCCTAGGCCTAGGCTATGTTTGTCATGCCATGTGCTATTGTAGCCCTTTTGTTCCTTTTATCACATTTTCTTGTGTTTTGGCCTAATGGTTAGGACCCGATCTAGACCCTATGGTATTTGTCATCGTCCATACACCAAGGCCCACATCAAAGGGTTTGGATCATCCTATTTTCAAGTTCATGCTTGCTTGCTTCTATGCTTTATATTTGCGCAAGCCTCTCTTGTTCTAGGCTTTGCCATGTTTGACGCCCTCCGCGGGCTTGATCTTGTATGGTTACATCCAATGCCCATGAGACCTTGTTCGAATGTAATCCTTTGGGTGGCATCTCTGGATGCCAGGTTGCTCTAAGCGTACCTTTCCCTTTTTCGCTCCACACGACGTTGTGCTTACCATGCTTGTTTATGTCACTCGTTGGCTTTCTATGCATCTTTACACGCTTGCTTACATGTCCATGCGTGAGTCTTGCTTGCTAGTGTTTCGTCCATGCTTCAACACAATGAAATTATGGACATTTGATCCAAACCTACATTTGTCCCTTGCGGACACCAACTTTTGTTTGTTTTCTTACTTGTTTGCCTTCTTGTTTGTTTGCTTGTTTTCTTGTTTCTTTGCTTGCCATGTCTATCCTGCCTCTCTGCTTTATGCCTCTTTCATATGCTCTTTGCATCTTTTCCTTCCAATGCTTGTCTGCTGGTTTCTTGTCACGTAAAGATAAACCAAGCGACTTTGTTTAGTAGGTTTAAAGGTTTAGCCTCTCCCTTTTGATTATGTACTCTTTTAAACCCCTTTCCTTTCTCCCTCATTTCTCTCTTAGATGGGTTGTATTGGGTATATCATGTCGTATACCATTCGTCCCTATCTTTATAGTATGGCGACCCCTGTTTACTTTCCTGCACCTATATTTTAGGCCATTCTCTAGGGATGTAGGCATTTACTTTTCTGTTTTGTGTGCTAGCATTGTGCATAATGTATGTATATATATACCTACTCTACTCCTTCTGGTATGATTGTCACAGTCCATGTCACTTAAGGCAAAGCAATGCCTAATTTTTGCCATAAAAGTAAGGTAACATGTTGCCAGATTTCTGTTATGGAAATCTGATACCTCGCCCGAATGCCTTAGGAAAGCTTAGATTGGGACCACACCCTTTTAAAAGACAAACTCAAAGCCCTCATGCATGCAAAGCACCAACAACCAATGCCTAAATCATGTTTTTACTATCAATCTCTAAAAATTAAGATTTGATCAAAACAAAGGACTGTCCTTGGACGTGCATTGTGAGGTGCCTAACAACTTCCCCACACGTAACCAAACTTTTGAACTTAAGAATTAGGATTTCACTCATCTTTGGTAATTCCATTAAAATTTGGTCAAGATTCTCGCCACACCACCAAAGGTAAACACCTACCCTCCTCCACCAAGAGAGAGAGAGAGAGCACCCGAAAAAATACAATTTATATAAAATACAATTTCCTTTAACCTTGGAAATCTAGATACTCACTTATTTTAAAGGAAATCCACAGTCCTACTAAAAGTGGGTTAAAGGAGGAATCGGATTCCCCTGGCATCTAATTCTCTAGTGTGATTTGCAACCAAATATGAGAATCTTTAACTATTCATGGCAATCCTAAAACATTAGCCTGTACCAAACGCCACATAAGAACTCCAACAAAGCCCAATAACAACAACAATCAAAAGCCCAATAAGGTAATAACAACAATAATTGGAGTGCAAATGTTATATATATTTCCACCATTTTAATTTTAGAAATATTATATTAATTAAAGAAAATGACATGTGTAGTCATGCGATCATGAACTTCATCTTCAACAATTAATTCTGCCAACTGTGGCAAAGGAGCCAATAGGGTCAGGTGAGTTCTTTTTCTTGAAAATATGCTTGGCCAAATGTGGGTGCCTGTTTCCTTCTTATTTCTTATCATTTTATATATTTGTTCAATTTGTTTGTGTTGTGATGAGCGCCATGAGGCTATCATGACAGTGTGTTGATAATATTGTTAATGTGATTCTGTTTAGACAATTTTGTATTTGTATTTGTATTTGGAATTGGAGTTTTGGTATTTTGCTCATTAGGTGTTTTGTAGAAATGCTTGAATTGCATATTTTAGTGAGTTTGTGTGTGTTCCTTACCTTGGGATTTCTTTGTGGATATTGATTCTTTGTTGATATTGATTCTTTGTTGTTGTAGGTTATTATGGGTAGCAGCATGGTGAAGAGAAGAAGCCGGGTGAAAAACAAGTAAGCTGCAAGAAGAAGAAGGGGAAGAAAGAAAGGAAAGAAATAGAAGCAAGAGGAGAGAATGAAAAACAGAAAAAAGAAGAGAAATGACAAGTGCCACTAGATATATAAATGCAAAAAAAATCTTTTAAATTTTTTTTATTCTTTTATTTTGGTTTTCAAATTCTTATAACTTTCATTTTGATCTTTGTGTATATATATATATATGTAATGTATTTTATATTTTTTAAATTACTGTCGCCAATGAAAAATTGCCACATGTAAAGGCAACAATAACATGGACGACACAAGGACGAGGGGACAATAGATGAGGTTCAAATTAACGTAGTTCGTCCATAATGGTCGTCCATGACCAGATCAAGTCCAGAAGGTTTTGTGAGGAAAGAAGCACAAGAGAAGCGTCACGAGCATGAATAGGATCTATCCATGGGTAACGAAGTAATCCAATTCTAGGATAGTTGTCCATGAACTAAGGGCATGGACGACCGTTCCATATAATCATACTGTGATGTACTATTCCTAAAACGTGGAGATGATTCCTCATAATCCGCTCCACGTGGTCCATCTTCTCCATTTTCTCCATTTAACTCCACACATCTCCCATGATAGTAGTAGATCCGAACAAGTAAACCCACTTCCAACTCTTAATAAAAGGATCAAGTCACATCCACCCAAGGCAAGTTTTACCATTCACAATTTCCCATCCTTGTATTCTAAAGAGAAAACTGACTTAAATGTTAGAGGGTCCTTAGTTGGATTACACCAGTCACCCTTGACAGTCTTTTATTTCTTTTCAGGTCGTACAGCCACCACCCTAGCCTGAGGCATTCCAGCCTACTGATTTTCGAGCATCATCAATATATATATATATATATATATATATATATGTTAGAAATAAAGTCTGATTGGAATGTGTAAAGTTTGGGCAATGAAAAGGTTATTTGGGATGTGTAAAGGCTGAAATGTGTAAAGCCTATAGGGGAAATGTATATTCATAAGTTTACTCATTATTACAACCTTATCTCATAAACTCTACAAGCATTCTAAGCTCCTATATATATGTGTGATTACTTTATTGTTATTGTGCACATCAAAGAGAGATCAAAATAATTGTGGATGACCACTTGAATACAAGAGTTTATCAATATATATTTCTTGTTTCTTCTTACTTTGTTTTATATATATTTCTATTATTTCACAATACGTTATCAGCACGAGTTTTTACCCAATTTCGAAAGAAAGTTGTAATCTCATTATTCTTCAAATATCAAAAATTATTTGTGTAGTTCTCTCAACTCACTGTAAGTTTTCTTTCTAAGGAATTAGTTGTTATCTTATTTATTTGTCATTACATTTTATGCTTATATTTTTAGCAATTTTTAATTGATTAAAAAAATTATGAGATTCACATTATCTTATTGTTATATATTGTTATGAGATTCACATTTAATTGATTAAAAATATATTGTTAAAAATGGTTAGTGATAAAACAATTCAATCGTACCTATAGTTATATGTAATGTGTTTTGATAAACTTTAAATATGTAAGCATTGTTTCATTATAATCAAATTTTGAATATGTATGTGTAGTATTGTTTCATTAAAATTGTGTATGAAAAAAAAATTAGTCATTTAATTTCTTTTGTAATTATATATTTGATATAGATGTCAAACTTTACAAAACTTAAATTTGTTGCCCTTGACATCTTAGGCAGTAATTTCTTATCATGAATCCTTGATACTAAGATTCATCTAGAAGCAATGAATCTTGATGAGATCAATGTTGATGTAATAAATCCTGAAAATATTATTATGGATGGCAACAAAGTATACCAGAAGGATCATTCAAAAACAATAATTTTTATTTGCCATTATTTGTATAAAAATTGAGTACTTTACTATAAAAGTCCCTTTAGGAGAATTATAAGTTCTATAAGAACTTTATCATCCTAAAAGCTCAGTATGATGTGCACTTAAAGTTGCAATAAACTAACGATACAAGTGAGTTAATCTAGTACTTTAAAATCAGCCCACAATTAGAATTTTATAATAGAAGACATATACTATGTTTTGAATGTGCTCCTGCAGTAGCAATATTGAATGCATATGTTCATAAAGAGTTATGAATTAATATTTTATCTTCTAGTGGCTGAACAAAATAATGAGTTGTTGTCAAAAACCATCAAATGGCCATGAAAATAAGTGTTATAGGTGTGGTATGGAAGGTCATTGGTCACGTAAAGGTCGTACTCTTAAACATTTTGTAGAATTGTATCAAACCTTCATAAAAGAAAAGGAAAAGGGAATTGGAACAAACTTTGCTAATCATAATGATCCTGAAGATCCTATGAATTATCTTGATTTTTCCAAATGAAGTGGATATGACTCATATTGATGTCTCTGATTTCTTTGAGGATATTGATGGAAAATTTTGATAATTTGATTGGTGATGGAAATGTCCATACTAATTAATTATTATTTTTTATTATATTATCATATTCTAATAAGTATGATTGGTAATGGAAATGTCCATACCATTTAATTATTTTTCTTTCATTATATTATGGCATTGAAATAAGTATTTTTATTTTGATATGTTTTATTTATATTTAAAGTAATAAAGTTTAATTTATGTTTTGCATATGTGAAGGTACATGGGTCATACTTGTAGAATCAATTCCAAGATGACTAGAGAAGATTTTTGTCTAGCAGACAGTGCAACAACTCATACAATCCTTAAAGATAAAAATAATTTTAAAATTTTAAAATTATGCAAAGCTAATGTCAATACCATATCAGGTTCATCAAACTTAATTGAAGGCTCTGGAAGAGCAATTATCATGTTGCCAAAGGGCACAAAACTTTGCATTGATGATGTTTTGTATTCTTCTAAATCAAGCAGAAATTTACTCTGCTTTAAGGATATATATTATAATGGTTATCATATTAAAACTAATAACAAAGGCAGTGAAGAATATCTTTATATTACTTCAATAGTATCGAGCTAGAAGCTCATATTAGAAAAACTGCCTATTTTCTTTTCTAAGTTATATTATACTACAATGAGAACAGTTATAACAAATATTGCAATATACCAAAAGTGTTCGGACCCAAAGGTTTTTATGCTCTGTCTTGATCATCTTGGACATCTAGGATCAAAATGATGCGTCGAATTATTGAAAACTATCACGAACATCCCTTAAAGAACCAGAAGATTCTTTTACCTAATGATTATCCAATGTAGTACATGTTCTCAAGGTAAATTAATTACCAAATCATCTCATTCAAAGATTGTTGTTGAGTGTCCATCTTTCTTAGAAGGAATTTAGGGTGATATATGTGGACCAATACACCTACCTTATGGTTCATTCAAGTATTTTATAGTTTTAATTAATGCATCAACCAGATGGGCACATGTATGTTTACTTTCTACTAGAAATGTTGCATTTGCTAGGCTTCTTGCTCAAACAATCAGGTTGTGAGCACAATTTCCTGATTATCCAATTAGGAAAATTTGTTTAGATAATGCTGGTGAATTCACATCTCAAGTTTTTGATAACTATTGCATGTCAATTGGAATTGATGTTGAACATCATATTACACATTCACATACTCAAAATGGTTTAGCTAAATCACTTATCAAGAGACTTCAAATTATTGCTCAGCCTTTGCTTATGAAATCAAAATTACCAGTTTCTGTTGTAGGTCATGCTATTTTATATGCTGCATCATTAGTTCGCATTCAGCCTACAGCTTATTTTAATTTCTCACTATTGCAACTTGTACTTGGCCAACAACCAAATATTTTTCACTTGCGCATATTTGTTTGTGCTGTATATGTACCTATTGCACCCCCACAACGCACTAAGATAGGTCCTCAATGTAGACTTGGAATTTATATGGGTTTTGATTCCCCATTTATTATTAGATATCTTGAACCTCTAACTAGTGATGTTCTTAAGGCACGTTTTAAGAATTGTCATTTTAATGAAACAATCTTCCCACCATTAGGGGGAGAAAAGGCGTTGCCTAAAGTACGGCGTGAGACTACTTGGAATGTTTCGACGTTATTTCATCTTGATCCTTGAACAAATCAATGTGAACTAGAAGTTCAAAGGATTATTCATTTGCAAGGAATTGCAAATCAATTACTTGATATATTCACCAACAATAAGAAAATAGTGAAATCTCACATTCCAGCTGCTAATACTCCAACACGGATTGAAGTCCCTGTAGGATAATTAGTTAATGCAGCAGCAAATGAATCAAAGCCACACCTGAAGCGTGGAAGACTTGTCGGTGTTAAAGATAAAATTCCTTAGAAGTGAAAAGTACAAGGAAAACAGGTTGCAGCCTATAAAGAGGCTATACCTAGGAAACATGTCACATAAATAATTGATCTATCCAAAACTTATGAACAAAAATCTCTTGAAATTAAACCTACTGAAGAGTTATCCCCCCTGAAGAGGATCAGGTACCTGAAAATAAAGAGATCTCGATAAATTACGTACATACAAGAGAAATATGGGATAGAAATACAAATTGTTGTCGACAACATATTTTCATATAAAATTGCTCTTGATATTACTAGAAGTAATGATAATGAATATGAATATGAACCATAAACCGTTGATGAATGTCAACGTAGAAATTATTGGCCAATGTGGAAAGAGGCGATTCAAGCAAAATTAAATTCACTAAGTAAATGTGAAGTTTTTGGACCAATAGTTCGAACACCTAAAGGTGTAATGCTTGTTGGATACAAATGGGTATTTGTACATAAATGAAATGAGAAAAATGAAATTATAAGGTACAAAGCGCAACTTGTAACACAAGCTTTTTCGCAGAGACCTGGTATTGATTATGAAGAAACATATGCTCCTGTAATGGATGCAATTACATTCAGATTTTTAATTAGATTAGTAGCAAAAGAAAATTTGGATATGCGATTAATGGATATTGTTACAACATATCTGTATGGATCATTAGATAATGATATCTACATAAAAATCCCTAAAGGATATAAAATGTATGAAACATATAATCCTACATCCCAAAGTATATATTCTATCAAGCTACAAAGATCCTTATATGGGTTAAAGCAATATGGACGCATGTGGTATAATCGCCTCAGTGAATATCTTTTGAAAGAAGGATTTGAGATTAATTCAACTTGTCCATGTGTTTTTATCAAAAAATCAGAATCCGGATTTGCTATTATTGCAGTATCTGTTGATGATTTAAATCTTATAGGGACTCCAGAAGAGTTAACAAAAACAGCAAATTGTTAAAGAATGAATTTGAGATGAAAGATCTTGGTAAGACAAAATTTTGTCTTGGCCTGCAAATTGAACATCTTCCAAATGGAATTCTTGTTCATCAAGCAACGTACACAGAAAAAGTCCCGAAGCAATTTTACATGGATAAAGCTCATCCTTTGAGCACTCCAATGGTGGGTCAATCACTTGATGTCAAGAAAGATCCGTTTCGGCCGCAAGAAGATGATAAAGAAACTCTTGGTCCTGAAGTACCATATCTTAGTGCAATTGGTGCTTTGATGTATCTTGCGAATTACACACGACCTGATATAGCATTTGTAGTTAACTTACTAGCAAGGTATAATTCTGCACCAACTTGAAGACATTGGAATGGAATTAAGCATATTTTACATTATTTTTGTGGGACTACTGATTTGGGATTATTATATCCAAATGGATCAAAATCAGAGTTAATTGGATATGCTGATGCAAGTTACCTTTCTGATCCACAAAAAGGCCTATCATAAACAAGATATTTATTTACTTATGGAAATATTGCTATTTCATGGAGATCTATTAAGCAAACAATTTCCACTACTTCCTCAAATCATGCAGAGATTATTACAATTCATGAAGAAAGTTGTAAGTGTGTTTGGTTGAGATCAGTAATTCAACATATTCGTGAGAACTATGGATTATCATCAATCATAAATAGTCCAATGATATTATAAGAAGAAAATGCTGCTTGTATCACTTAAATTAGGGGAGACTATATCAAGGGTGAGAGAAACAAGCATATTGCACCAAAATTCTTTTAAACACATGAGCTCCAAAAGAGTGGCGATATTGATGTCAAGCAGATACGATCATATGATAATTTGACCGATATTTTCACTAAGTCATTACCAACTATAAATTTTAAGAAGATGATGCACAACATTGGCATGAATAATGGAAATTCTATGTACTCATGAGGGGGAGTAAATTTTCTAATGGATGTGTGCTGATGGTACTCTTTTTCTTTTACTAAGGTTTTTTCCCACTGGGCTTTCCTTTGCAAGGTTTTAATGAGGCAATCTTAAGGCACTAGAAGTTATACAAGAATATTGTACTCTTTTTCCTTAGTCAAATTTTTTTCCTATAGAATTTTTATTTGGCAAGGTTTTAACAAGGTATATTCTTAGAAAGTGATCATCTAATGGGGAGTGTTAGAAATAAAGTCTGATTGGAATGTGTAAAGTTTAGGAAATGAAAATGTTATTTGGGATGTTTAAATGCTGAAATGTGTAAAGCCTATAGGGGAGATGTATATCCCTAAGTGTACTCATTATTACAACCTTATCTCATAAACTCTACAAGCATTCTAAGGTCCTATATATATGTGGGATTACTTTACTGTTATTGTACACATCAAAGAAAGATCAAAAGAATTGTGGATAACTACTTGAATACAAGAGTTTATCAATATATATTTCTTGTTTCTTCTTACTTTGTTTTATATATATTTCTATCATTTCACAACAATATATATATATATATATATATATATATTAAAGAAATGCAGTGATTTAATGAGAATGGACACTTAAAAAGATAATTATGGTGTGGTCCTCACATAAATTTAAGCACATGGTGTAAAATTGGATTTTAATTTAAAATTCTAATTGAAATTTTTTTGAGCTTTGCTTATATATATATATATATATATATATATATATATTAGATCCACGTGTTCCTCAAAAAAAAAAAAAAAATCGTGTATCATGTGAGAATATTGCTAGTTAAAGGTTAAAATAAATGACTTAAATGTGGCGTTTGGTATGGGAGAATCCACATTACTCTTGGCATTCAGATTACTGGGAATGTGATGTCTTGGAATCTGAATGTCTAAGAATGTAACTATTTCTATGTTTGGTTTCATTGGGAATCTGATAAAATTCCTTAGAATGTGAGATTATAATGTTTGGTTTATTTCTATGAATCTTAATTGAATTATTTATTTTTCTCATTCTATCCTTAGATTTGTAAATCTAATGTAAGTCTGTTTTTAAAAAAAATCTTCCTTTAAATAAATAATGAAAAACAAAATATAAACTATAAATTATGAAAAATTCATTAAAATTATAGTCTAACATTTCAAACTTTTTTTTTTTCACACGTGAAACCTAAATAAAACTTTGTTAATGAATATATTAACAGAGTTGTCTATCCTATTTATGTTGTTTTGACGGGAAAAGATAATATTGTTTAGTCGGAAAGAGATAAAGATAAAGAAAAAGATATTGATGAATTGTTTTATATTTTATCTCAATTGCTTAAATGATAAGGAAAAAGGGTCGAAATTGTCGATTTATAAAAAATACAATTTCCTTTAACCTTAGAAATCTGGAAATCTGGATACCCACCTGTTTTAAATGGAATCCACATTCTTACTAAAAGCGGGTTAACGGGGAATCCGAATTCCCCTACCATCTGATTTTGTAGTGTGATTTACAACCAAATATGAGAATCTTTAAATATTCATGGGAATCCTAAAACATTATCATGTACCAAATGCCACATAAGAGACTCCAACAAAGCCCAATAACAACAATTAAAAGCCCAATTAGGTAATAACAACAACAATTGGAGTGCAAACGTTTTATATATATATATATATATATATATTTCCACCATTTTAATTTTAGAAATATTGTATTAATTAAAGAAAATGACATGTCTAGTCTTGCGATCATGAACTTCATCTTCATCAATTGATTTTGCTAACTGTGGCAGAGGAGCCAATAGGGTCAGGTGAGTTCTTTTTCTTGAAAATATGCTTGGCCAAATGTGGGTGCCCATTTCCTTCTTATTTCTTATCATTTTATATATTTGTTCAATTTGTTTGTGTTGTGATGAGCGCCATGAGGCTATCATGATAGTGTGTTGATAATATTGTTAATGTGATTCTGTTTTTGACAATTTTGTATTTGTATTTGTATTTGGAATTGGAGTTTTGGTATTTTGCTCATTAGGTGTTTTGTAGAAATGCTTGAATTACATATTTTAGTGAGTTTGTGCGTGTTCCTTACCTTGGGATTTCTTTGTGGATATTGATTCTTTGTTGTTGTAGGTTATTATGGGTAGCAGCATGGTGAAGAGAAGAAGCCGAGTGAGAAACAAGTAAGCCGCAAGAAGAAGGAGAAGAAAGAGAGGAAAGAAATAGAAGCGAGAGGAGAGTTTGAAAAACAAAAAAAAGAAGAGAGAAGACAAGTGCCACGAGATATATAAATGCAGAAAAAATCTTTTAAATTTTTTTTATTCTTTTATTTTGGTTTTCAAATTCTCCTAACTTTCATTTTGATCTTTGTGTGTGTGTATATATATATATATATTCACTTATAAGAAAAAATGCTACACATCTAACAATAATTAAGTTTTTTTTTTTTTTTTTATATTAAATGGTTTTTTTGAAGCAGTTTTTTCTGTTTTTAAAAAAATCAAACTAAATCCAAAATGAAATTTTCAGCCAAACATTTCTCTCAAGACAAACACTTTTATAGTTTTTAAAAGTTAAAACAAAGAAAGAAGAAAAAAAAAAAACTAAAATGCAAATTCACCCTTTAAATTTCACCTTAATTTATTTGAATTATCTAAATTTGCTTTCATTTATTTCAATCCTCTAAGTATCTAAACCCCTCAATATAGTCTTTTAAGTTTCAGCACTCCTCAATTTAGTTGTCTGCTAAAACTTAAAAAGTATTGTCTAGTATTGCGGTTAAGCCCCTAAAGTTTCATATGTTCTAAATATTCCATTTTTATTTAATTATTTATTTATAAAAAAAATGTTAGTTAAAAAAAAAAAAAACCAGAAATTGAAAAACTAGGCAAACGATTTGGACTGAAAGAGGATGGTTGGTTTAGAGCCAGTAGCAAAGACTTAAGATACCACTGACATATTATTTCCTCCATCACTCCTACGGTGCCATATTTCAAAACTACAAATACAATTTCGTAGGAAACCTAGGAATAAAGGGGCTTTGATTGTATATCTTTCCAATCATATGAAACATGGGTTATAGTAAGGCACAAAGCGAGATCTCATAAAAATAAAAATAAAAGGTACAAAGTGAGGGTTCAAGCTAAATCGGAGAGGTGGTAAAGATGGGTGTTGTTTTTTAATGTTCAGACTAAGCTTAAGTGGATTGTACAACGTGTTTGCCTAGTTTTTAAGGGTTGTTTGGTTAACTCATCACTTCTAACCCATATTCCATATCCCATAACTCAATTTTTAGTTTTTGAAAAGTCCTCAAAGTTGTTTCCAGTTTTCCTGACTTTATCTCACTTTTTTGAGTAACGAGTCATGAAAATTGAGATAAAAAATTGAACCAAACAAGCATTCTTAAGGTGGGGCCCACAAAATTTGAGAATTGAGGGATGAAAAGTGAGAATTGGGTGATGAGATTTTTGGTAGAGTAGTTTGAGATGAAATTTTTGTAGTTTTTTGAAATTTGTGTAAGTGAAAAAGTGTGTGAAAAAGTGTATGGAAATGTATGTAAAGTTGTTTAAAATGTAAAAATGTGAGTTTGAGATTGTGTAACAAACAGACCTGAAAATTCCTAAACCAAACAGCCTCTAAATTTCTGGGTTTTTTTTTTTTTTTGTTAGTTAATGTTTTTTTTAAATTATAAATAAATAAATAATAAATTAAATATTAAAAATACACCAAAATGACATCATTTTAGGGACTTAATGACAATACTAGACAATCATTGCAAACTCTTGGTATGATAGTTGTAGGTGCACAAATCAAACTAACCCAAGTTAGAACCAATGGACCAGCCTAATGAGCACTAAACAATGAATTTATAGAGAGTGGATATCTAATCTGGGTTTCGGGACGATAGACAACACAAAGGTTCAATTCAATCATGTAGTTCTTGCACTTTTCTTATACAACAGTGTGATATTAAGCTAAATATTTGAATGCCGATGAAAGTTCTTCATATCTCTTTTACAAATTCTCTCCTTCTCTCTTCCTCTTGTTTTTCTATCCTCTTTTCATCATCCCCTTCTCTCTCGTCTTCCTTTTCCTTTTATAGGCCTCACTTTCTTCTTCTTCCTCCTTCCACGTGTAATCCAGGTGTTTCCTTTTAGATACTTGTCCCATCCTTCCCCCTTACTCAAATATCTGGCGGTGATGGTAGGGCATAATTTCAATATTCAGATGTCACTTCTTCATTAATGCGGCCAGAGGGGTAGGTATGATGCCTTCAATGCGGTGGCAGCAGCCTTTTCTCTGATATTTGCCCATCAAATTAATTTGCTTCTTATCCTCACTCTCTCTTAGTCACTTGTACGTAAGATCCTTAATATGGGAGTCTTTGAACTACCAGGCCACTAATATTGTCCTCGGCAACAATCTGCCGAGGACAATTTCATCCTCGGACGTCGTGTCCCGTGGTGCAGCGCTAGTGCATGATAACTTCCTTTGTCACATGGCATCGCAGGAAGGAATCATTATGTCCTCGGACCATCAGGACTGTTAAGTTGGACTTTCTTCTTTGTGAGGGTCTTTGGGCCGACCCAATATGTGATTTGGGGCCCATAGGTACCACAATAACCCCTCGAAATCCTCATTTCTATTCTGTTGGAGAGGAACGAGGGTTTCGATATGTGCGCACGTAAGGCGATACGCTTCTGACGCTTCGATCTCCTGGATGCGCTTCAATTAAATATTGGCGGCGTTATGTTCCCTGTTTCCAGCCGCATGATGCTCATCTAACGGATAGGCGCCCTTTGAGGAGGCGGGCGAGAGGCTTCCCGCTTTACGTTTTCCCACGAAATAAATACCGCCACTTTAAAGATCTTCTGTTCATTTCAGACCTTTCGCATTGAACCTAACCTTTCCTGCAACCTGTACGCGTCTTCACACCCTTCATTTCTAAGTCGAGGTGACGTAGTCATTTAAAAGTAAGTTCTTCAACTTTCTGATTTCATTATCGCTTTTTACTCTTTCGATTATCCCCTTTTTTCCGTCCTCGGCCATTTAGATCTTCAGATTCTGTTATAGTGTTCACTCCCTAGTTTTGAGAAATGGGTAGGTTCACCTCACTAGTGGATACCCCTGAGAAAATAGAAGCCTTTAAAGCCAAATATGAGATCCTACCCGGAGTATCCATTAGATACTGTAAGACGGGAGAGTGGCTCACCAAAAGAAAAATCGGTGAGGTAGCGATTCCCATGATAGCGTTTATAGAGGGAGGGATGAGAATCCCTATGATGCCCATTATTATCAACTATCTTAGAACCGCTAGGTTGTCCCCTACACAGTGCGCTCCCAATATGTTTAGGATCCTGGGTGCTACTGACGTCTTGAACGAGAGATTAGGGTTAGGTCTTACTCACCACGAGGTGAATTGGGTGTATACCCTTCACCGACTGAGGGGGCATACCTACTACTTGAAGTCTAGACACCCTGAAATCAGGTTGATCCAATGCCTTCCCCATTCCAACAAGGGTTTGGACAAGGACTTCCTTATATTGTCCGGGGAGTGGCATGACGGTTTCCACTGTCCGACGACGGAGGGGGAACCTGGTGAGTGCTCACGTGGCGTCAACCTCACTCAATGATAGATGTATTGTTTCTTTTGTTGATGGTGTTTTTCCTTAATTTGTTTGTACTAATCTGTTTTTTGTTTTGTTTTTTTTTTTTTTTTTTTTGAAACATATGCGCAGATCGTCGCGCACTTGCGCCTCGTGCCAATCTCGTCAACTTTGGCCGTCTCGACAAGATCTTGAAGGCCGAGGTGTTTGTGCACTCAGACGGTCAGCTCCGCGCCGCCCACCGCATCCTCGGATACACACCAATATCCTCCGCCTTCCAAGAAACCAAGTGTGTTATTAAGGAGAAAGATCCGCGGCTCCCGAGGATAAGTGTAGCGGTCGAGGGTTTTCTGTTGCCGCCTGGTGCTTCAGTCCCTCAAGGCGTCCTGATTACCGAGCCTGTCAGGGTTGTCCCAAGAGCCACAAATTTAGCCACACCCTCGACTCGACCTAGACTAGGCGAGGGTTCTACCTCTCAGCTAGTAGCCGAGGTAGAAGAGGAAGAAGGAGAAGAAGAAGAAGAAGAAGAAGAAGAAGAAGAAGAACAAGAAAAAGTTGTTGAACTTTCGGATTCTGAGGAGGAGTTCGAAGCCTTAAATCCACTCTTTCCGCCCAGACACCCCTCTCCTATCGCCAGATCTCCTTCTTTCACATCCTCAGACGACGACGACCAACCCTTGATAAGGATGGGAGTTCAGCGTAGACCCAAGCCCAGCTTGAAGGACGTGTTGGAGGGGCAAGCTGGAGCACAGGAGCTCCCTAAGGCGTCCCCCGTAAAATCTAAGGACAAGGGGACTGAGCAGGTTCCCTCGATAAGGGTTACACTTCCTCCTTCCTCTCAGGTTCAACACGTCGATCCCGCTGACCACAAAAGGAAAAGGGATCAGCCCAAGGGGAAGGAGATAGCCGATGGGAGCAAAGACCTCCCTACTAAAGAGGCCGATCTGGAAAGGGGAGGCAAGCATGCTCGGCATGCCCACCCAAGGTCGGAAAGGCGAATTGACCCTCCAGTGGCATTTCATGCGCCCATTTGGGCTCCCCAAATGCACGTGGACGATCAAGCTGTCACTGCAGACGCGTCCATTAGGGGATCCGATGAGGGCACGGCTGCCTGCATTGCTGATGCATTAGAGCAGGCGCTATTACTGCCTAAGGACATGGGAGAGCTGCGTAGGATGAGGGATCATAACGTCTTTATGACCCTCAAAAAGGAGTTAGCTATGGTAAGGATTCAAATTGGCCGATCTTCGGCACTTATACTTTTCTTTTCTTCCTTCCTTTTTTTTTTTTATATAGTGTGCTATTTACTAACAGTGCTTGTATGTAGGCTGTCCAATCTGCCCATAGGGCAGAGGAGATCGCTGCCAGCTCATACAGAGCGCTAAGGGATGAGGCGATAAGGCTGGATCACACTAAGAAAATACTGGAGCTTAAGGATAAGAAACTCCAAGAGGTGACCACCAGCTTGAGCAGGGCGACGAGTGAGAAGTCAGGCATAGAGGCCGAACTGAAGAGCACTGCTAGGCAGGTCGAGGATCAGAGGTTGTTGCTCAAGCGCGCCAATGAAGACCTTGCCTCGGCTAGCACGTTGGCGGAAGGTCTGGCAAAAGATCTTACGGCGTCCGAGGAGGCAAAGGAGGAGGCTCTTAAGGCCAAAGAAGAAGCACTTGCCAAGGCACAAGCAGCCGAGGCAATGGTGGACGAGGCTGAGCAGAGCGGCTATGACATGGGCGTGGCAGAAACCACGGAGACCTTCAAAGCCCAAGTGCCGGGGGTTTGTAGGGACTACTGCCTCCAAGTGTGGAGGGAAGCTCTCTCCCAAGCCGGAGTTGATGCTTCTTCTCCTCTATGGAAGGTGGAGAATGCCTACCTTCCCCCTGCCATCCGCGTGGCTGCCTCTAGCTCAGCCAAGGACGACTCCTCTCTTTCCTCGGCTGGGATGCAAGCGGAGGAGAGTGTTGCCGAAGACGTTGCCCCTACTGCCCAGGTTAAAGATGCAGCGCTTCCTCCTGCCTCCAAGGAATTGCCTATCAATCCCGAGGCGAGTGGGACTATGGAGCTAGTCTTAGCGACCTTGCCCATAAAGCCTAAGGAGACGATTGAGGGATCTTCAGCCTCTGTGGTGCCTCCTGCCGATCCGAAGGACCAAACTCAGCCCAAGCCATAATCATTCATCCCTTAGCTGCTTCTCATCTCTTTTGCTTTTCTTGTATTTGTTTTGTTGATTTTACTTCTTAGTTCCGTTTTCTTTTTAGTTTTCTTCCTTTGTAACTTATCAAATTTGGTTACGAATGTAATGATAAATCTTTCGTTTAATGAAAAGGGTTCCCAATTTAAATTGCTATTCTGTATTATGTTTGGGGTTGGTATCTTATTTTCTTGCTATGCATGTAATATTGCTATACACTCAGCTTGTCTCTATAACATGTACTTGTAATTTTCGGTCCTTAGTCAAATACGTGCAAATGCTTTAAGCAATGACTGTCAACTCCTGCTTACACTTGAGGACAAACAACATGCTAAAGAAATGATACACTAGCAGGGAATCCGTTTGCTTTGGACTTACTTAACAATTATTTTCATGACAACATGTTGAAAAGGGAACTTAATGGCACATTTTACATTTGAACTGACAGTACCTCAAGCTTTGCGCTTAATACTTAACAACAATCAAAGACTTGTTTACTTAGTAATTCTAACGCTGTTTCCATGTCAGGGAAAAAGACCCAAGGCAACCTTACTTCCCTACTTTAAATTAAGATAGAAGATCTGTCGATCCGACATAACCTTAATAAAAATTGAATGAGATAGAGGGTCCGAGGACCCGGCGTAACCTCAATTAAATTTTTAAATAAGGTAGAGGATCCGAGGACCCGGCGTAACCTCATTTTTTGCTTTTAATTAAGACAGAGGATCTGATGATCCGGCGTAATCTCAATGAAAATTTCGAATAAGGTAGAGGATCTGAGGACCCGACATAACCTCATTTTTTGCTTTTAATTAAGACAGAGGATCTGACGATCCGGCGTAGCCTTAATCAAGATTTCGAATAAGGTAGGGGATCCGAGGACCCGGCGTAACCTCATTTTTTGCTTTTAATTAAGACAGAGGATCTGATGATCCGGCGTAACCTTAATCAAAATTTCGAATAAGGTAGAGGATCCGAGGACCCGGCATAACCTCATTTTTTGCTTTTAATTAAGACAGAGGATCTGACGATCCGGCGTAGCCTTAATCAAGATTTCGAATAAGGTAGGGGATCCGAGGACCCGGCGTAACCTCATTTTTTGCTTTTAATTAAGACAGAGGATCTGATGATTCGGCGTAACCTTAATCAAAATTTCGAATAAGGTAGGGGATCCGAGGACCCGGCGTAACCTCATGCGCAACAGAATTTATGGTAGAAAAATGATAGAAATAAAATGACAAAAGGCACTTTTTATTAATAATAATATCGTCTTAAATTACTTACGTTCCAGGGATGGAGTACAACTTTTTCATCTAAGTCTGCCAGGTAGTACGCTCCTATTCCGGTTGTTGCCGTGATGCGGTACGGTCCTTCCCAGTTAGGTCCAAGTTTTCCCCATGCTAGGTTTTTGGTGTTGCCTACTACTTTCCTCAGCACTAGGTCTCCGAGAACAAGCGGTCTCGAATTTACCTTCGAATCATATCCCTGCTTCAGTTTTTGTTGATAGTAGGCCAAATGAATCATGGCGACCTCTCTCCTTTCCTCAATCAAGTCTAGGCCCCTTTCCAGCAGTCTATTATTGCTTTCCGGGGTAAAGGAGCTTGTCTTCATTGTAGGGAAACCAGTCTCTAAAGGGATAACAGCCTCGGCGCCATAAGTCATCGAGAATGGGGTTTCTCCCGTTGATCGGCGAGGTGTGGTCCGGTACGTCCATAGGACATGGGGTAATACCTCCACCCATCTCCCTTTGGCGTCCTCCAGTCTCTTCTTCAACCCGTTCACTATCACTTTGTTGACAGCCTCGGCCTGCCCATTTCCTTGCGGGTAAGCCGGAGTGGAGTACCTATTGGTTATGCCGAGGCCACAACAATATCGTCTGAACGCCTTACTATCAAACTGCAAACCATTATCGGAGATGAGGGTACGTGGGACACCAAATCGGGTGACAATATTCTTCCATATGAATTTCTTCACATCGACATCCCTGATGTTTGCTAAGGGCTCGGCCTCTACCCACTTTGTGAAGTAGTCAGTACCGACAACCAAATATCTTCGGTTTCCAGGCGCCTTTGGGAAAGGACCCACAATGTCTAAACCCCACTGTGCAAAAGGCCAAGGACTCGTCAAAGGATTGAGCGCACCTCCGGGCTGATGGATATTTGGAGCAAATCTTTGACATTGATCGCACTTCTGCACGTAACTCTGGCTTCTCGCTGCATGTTCGGCCACCAATATCCCTGTGTTAGGGCTCTGTGAGCCAAAGACCTTCCTTCTGTATGACTTCCACAGATTCCTTCTTGTAACTCTTCCAACAGTAGCTCTGTCTCCTCAGGGTGCATGCATAACAGGTATGGGCCAGAAAAAGATCGTTTATAGAGTTTATGATCCTCGGCCAACCAGAATCGGGAGGCTTTTCTACGTATCTTGTCCGCCTCGACTTTTTCTTCGGGCAGAACATCATCTTTCAAAAAGGATATTATGGGGTCCATCCAGCTAGGCCCCGTCCTAATCTGGTGAACACGGACAACGCTTGCTATCATTTTCGAGGGTTTAGGTAAGTCCTCAGCTAGGATAATCCGAGATAGTCCCTGTGCTGACGACGTGGCAAGAGTTGCTAGGGAATCAGCGTGCGTGTTGCTACTTCTGGGGATATGAGACAAAGTAAGAGATTCGAACTTGCGTTGTACAGCTTTGACTTGATTCACATAGTCCTGCATCCTCGGATCTCGGGCCTCTACCTTTCCATCTACTTGACCCACAACTAGTTGAGAGTCTGAGAACATTTGCACGATCTTTCCCCCCAACTTGTGGACCATATCCATTCCTTTCAGCAAGGCTTCATACTCGGCCTCATTATTAGTAGCCGAGAATCCCAGTCTTAAGGATTTTTCCAGTGTGAGACCTTCTGGGGTTGTAATTACCACACCCACCCCAGATCCTCTTTGATTAGCTGCCCCATCAACGTACACAGTCCATACCGCGAGACCTTTGCAAACAACTGTACCAACTGATTTTTCATCAATGTCCCTGTTGATCACACTGTTTTCTATTGTGGGTTCAGCAAATTCCGCAACAAGATCAGCCAACACTTGACCCTTTATTGCTGTGCGGGGCATGTACTTAATGTCAAAAGAGCCCAAGATGGTTCCCCATTTTGCAATCCTGCTGGTATAATCCGCATTCCGGAGTATAGCTTTTAGTGGAAGCTGAGTCAAAGTAACCACCGTATGGGACTGGAAATAATGGGGGAGCTTACGTGTGCCATGCACCACGGCAAGGATTGCCTTCTCTAATGGTTGATAACGTACTTCGGCTTCATGCAAGGACTTGCTCACGTAGTAAACTGGCTTTTGTACGTCCCCTTCGACCCTTAGTAGCACCAGGCTAACGGCGTGGGCTGCCACTGCGATGTATGCAAACAGGACTTCGTCGACTTCGGGTCGAGACATTATAGGAGGATGAGCAAGATACTCTTTAAGTTGCTGAAAAGCCACGGCACACTCTTCTGTCCATTCGAACCCCTTCCACTTGTTTAACAATTGGAAAAATGGCCTGCACCGATCAGCAGATCTAGAGATAAATCGGTTGAGGGCAGCCGTCATCCCAGTTAACCTCTGTACTTCCTTCGGATTCCGAGGCGGCTGTAAGTTGTTGATGGCCTTGACCTGAGCGGGGTTGACCTCAATTCCTCTATGCGTCACCATGTAACCCAAAAATTTGCCAGACCCTACACCAAAGGAGCATTTAGATGCGTTGAGGCGTAACTTATGCTTCCTCAGCGTCTGAAAGGTGTCATCGAGGTCTGATATGTGAGCCGAGATAATCCTACTTTTAACCACCATGTCATCTACGTACACCTCAATTGTTTTTCCCAGTTGCAGTTCGAACATTCGCATCATCATTCTTTGATAGGTAGCCCCAGCATTCTTCAAGCCGAAGGGCATCACCTTATAGTGGTAATTCCCTACGGGTGTGACAAAAGCTGTCTTTTCCTGGTCTTCTGGAGCTAAGGGTATTTAATGGTAACCTTGGAAAGCATCCAGAAAGCTCATCCGAGGATGCCCCACAGTAGCGTCCACCAACTGATCTATGCGGGGCATTGGAAATGAATCTTTTGGGCAAGCCTTATTCAAGTCTGTAAAGTCCACACATACCCTCCATTTTCCATTCTTCTTTTTTACTACTACCGTATGGGCTAACCACTCTGGGTAAAACACTTCCTTAATGGCCCCAGCTTTCTTAAGTTTTAGCACCTCCTCCTTAACGGCATCGGCGTGCTCTTTAGATGAATGCCGAGGTGGTTGCCTTCGGGGCACTGCGGCTGGATTAACATTGAGGTGATGGCAAATAAACTCCGGATTGATTCCTGGTGCTTCGTAAGCATCCCATGCAAACACATCGATGTTTCGCTTCAAAAAAGCGACCAGATTTTCCTTCTCTTGTGGGGGTAACTGACTTCCTACCTGGAAGAATCTCTCCGTATCGTCTGCGATAACCACTTTCTCCAAATCCTCACAACCTGGCCCCTCAGCCTCGGCCTCATTTGGCTCGGCCGAGGATACTAACTGCTACAAGTTCTTCTCGACCAGGGTTTGAGACTCTCGTCTCGTCTGATGTGTAATGGCTGCTGTTAGGATACTAACTGCCTCGCCATGAACTGGCTGCCTAATATTTCCTCAACCCCATCCTCATATGGGAACTTTACTTTAACATGTAGAGTTGACGACACGGCACCTAAGGCGTGCAGCCACGGTCTCGCCACTATGGCTGTGTAAGGGGAGTAGGCGTCTACTACAATGAAATCCACGTCGACCACCACTGGCCCTGACTGTACAGGCAGTCGGATTAACCCCTTGGGAATAACAACCTTCCCTTCGAAACTTATCAATGGGGAGTCATAAACTGTGAGATCCTCGGTTCTCAAATTGAGACCCTTGAACAAGTCAGGGTACATAATGTCAGCCCCACTCCCTTAGTCAACCATTACTCTCTTCACATCGTAGCCGGCTATCCTCAATGTGATAACCAGCGCATCGTCGTGTGGCTGGATAGTGCCAACCTTGTCTTCCTCGGAAAATCCCAGCACGGGCGGAGGATTCTTCTTCATCCTCTTCGGCTCAGAGTTGAGGTCCTCATCAGTGGAATGTAGTACCGACATTATTCTGGTAGGGCAAGACCCAGTCCGACCTGGCGCCGCAAAGATGACATTGACTGTACCCAATGGAGGTCTTACATTGTTACTGCCTTGGTTTACGGAGCCAGATTGGGTACCTGGTTCATCAGGTCGATTCACGAATTGCCTTAATTTCCCCTCTTTTGCTAGCTGATCTAGGTAATTCCACAAGTTCCTGCAGTTCTCTGTGGCATGACCTTTATCCTGGTGATAGCTGCAATAGAGGTTCTAATTACGTTTCGCAGGGTCTCCTATCATCCTGCTGGGCCATCTAAAATATGGTTCTCGGCAAATCTTTTCCAACACTTGCTGCACCGGCTCACGAAATACGGCATTCACTGTCTGGGGCGGGGCCGACCTGTTCTGGCTAGTGAAATCTCTTCGCGGCCATTTGCTACTATACCTCTCCGCCTTGAAGTCCCTACTTTCTTGGGGGACACTTTTCATTTTTCCTTTACTCTACTGTTGATCCTCTTCAACCCTCTTATACTCGTCAATCCGATCCATGAGCCGACGGATCGTTTTTACCGGCTTCTTGGTCAGGGATTTTCTTAGGTCGTGCTCAACTGGAAGGCCGACCTTGAAGGTGTTAACCGCTACCTCATCAAAATCACCGTCGATCTCGTTGAATGCTTCCCAATATCTGTCCGAATATGTTTTCAACGTCTCGCCCTCTCTCATGGCCATGGATAATAACGAGTCTAAAGGCCGAGGTACTCTACTGCACGTAACAAAACGGGACCCGAATGTCATTGTAAGTTCCATGTATGAATCAATGGAGTTCGCCTTTAAGCCGTTGAACCATCTCATTGCAACGGGTCCTAAACTTGAGGGAAAGACTTTACACATCAAGGTTTCGTTCTGAGAATAAACCGCCATGCGTTGATTGAAATGGCTTACGTGCTCTACTGGGTCTGTTTTGCCATTATAAATGGTGAAGTTTGGCTGCGTGAATCGACGGGGCAGTTTTCCCCTTTCAATATGGTGTGTGAAGGGTGATTTGGAGAGCTGGAGCAGCGCCTTTCCCATGGCGTCGCTACCCGAGCCCCTGTGGTTCGTCCCTCTGTTTCTTCTGTCACGAATGCTTTCCTCTTGGTACGAGAAAGTTTCTGTGGGGGGGTTCTTGACCTCGGCCTATAGCCACTGTCCTGAAAGTCATCTGATGAAGGGTCAGATATGGAGGGCATCCTTTTTCGCTCTGCACGACGTAGCTTCTTCTTCAGCTGGTCAATTTCTCTCTGCATGGTTCTAGTGTTTTCTTCTCTAGAGCCCCTGCTTCTGCCCCGCGAGCGATTATCAGCTGTTCTCCCCGAGTGCACACTGCCCTCTCGATCTCTCATTTGCTCTACTTGTTATAATGGATCCTCATGCTGAGATCCTAGAGACTCTGCATGATCTGGATTCAGATCCGCCATCACGTTATCTGTCACCAAAACGTAGATTCCCACAGACGACGCCAATTGTAGGTGCACAAATCAAACTAACCCAAGTTAGAACCAATGGACCAGCCTAATGAGCACTAAACAATGAATTTATAGAGAGTGGATATCTAATCTGGGTTTCGGGACGATAGACAACACAAAGGTTCAATTCAATCATGTAGTTCTTGCACTTTTCTTATACAACAGTGTGATATTAAGCTAAATACTTGAATGCCGATGAAAGTTCTTCATATCTCTTTTACAAATTCTCTCATTCTCTCTTCCTCTTGTTTTTCTATCCTCTTTTCATCATCCCCTTCTCTCTCGTCTTCCTTTTCCTTTTATAGGCCTCACTTTCTTCTTCTTCCTCCTTCCACGTGTAATCCAGGTGTTTCCTTTTAGATACTTGTCCCATCCTTCCCCCTTACTCAAATATCTGGCGGTGATGGTAGGGCATAATTTCAATATTCAGATGTCACTTCTTCATTAATGCGGCCAGAGGGGTAGGTATGATGCCTTCAATGCGGTGGCAGCAGCCTTTTCTCTGATATTTGCCCATCAAATTAATTTGCTTCTTATCCTCACTCTCTCTTAGTCACTTGTACGTAAGATCTTTAATATGGGAGTCTTTGAATTACCAGGCCACTAATATTGTCCTCGGCAACAATCTGTCGAGGACAATTTCATCCTCGGACGTCGTGTCCCGTGGTGCAGCGCTCGTGCATGATAACTTCCTTTGTCACGTGGCATCGCAGGAAGGAATCATTATGTCCTCGGACCATCAGGACTGTTAAGTTGGACTTTCTTCTTTGTGAGGGTCTTTGGGCCGGCCCAATATGTGATTTGGGGCCCATAGGTACCACAATAGTCATTCTACAAGTATAAGTATTTGTGAGATATAGAGGATAAAGATTGGGGTGGAATTTCGTACATATATACACTTAGATTAGACGGTTTAATTTATGGTGAAATTTAGAGGGTATGTTTTAAAAAAAGGGAGAAAAGAAAAAGTAAAAAAACTAGTTGGGCCTTAAAAACACAAAAACGGAGGCCCTGCTGCTGGGCTGGGCTGGTACACCGACGAATCCCTGTGCAAAAGTGCGTAGAATAGTGGTGGTAGCACTTGAACAATACCTGACTTTCTTCAATTTTACTCGTGCACTACACAATCAACACACGCAGGCATCTTAACTAACGACTGCCCTTCACAAAACGATCCGGTGCGCAAACGCAGATTCAGATTTATTTATTTATTTTTAAATGAGTTTTTGATTTGATTTAAAAAAAAAAAAAAAAAAATTTCATCTACATCTTCTAATCTATCGATCGGAGCCAAAAAAAGAAAAAAAGCATTTCATTTTAAAATTCAAAGTGTAGGGGGAGTATGGTTGGTCTCTCGGTCTCCAACTGGTTGATGGAATAGGGCGCAATTGTTTGGGATCCGAAATTCAAAATGGATTCGTGGCTCAAAAAAGCAGAAGGTGTGGATCTTGTTCTTTCTTTTGCATTTGCTCTTCTTTCTTCTATTTGTGTTTTTGGTCTGATCCCATTCCCAGCGTTATTCATTTTTTGTTTATCATTAAAACCTTTTTTTTTTTTTTTTAGTGTGTAATTTTGAATTTGTAGTGAAGTTGATGCATTGGAATTGAATGAGAATGAAAATAGTTTTCGCTTGGCGGCGGGCCATGGAATGTGTGAGGAGTAGTGTAATGGAATCTGTTTAGTTCAATTTTTTCTTCAAGCTGTGGCTGGTTTAGGGTTTGCTTCATTGCACAATTACTTATTGGAATGTTATAAAGAAACTTATTGTTCAGATATGGTTTAATTTAAATGGAAAGAAGTGCGCGGCTTTGGATTTGGATTTGGAATTGGAATTGGAATTGGAATGGGTGTGATCTTAATCGTGATTTGTTGTTTTGTTTTCAATTGGTGTCAAGGATTTTTTAAGACCTATGTTGGGATCAGTTTTGGAAGAGCACCTGATTAATCTCTTGGGCGTTGGCTAAGAGACTTGAACCCAGGACCTCATGGATCACACTAAACCAATCCCTTGAGGTTGCAATTCCTGAAAATTCAAATTTTGGTTATCTTGGGAGGTTTTTCTTGTTCGGTTGTCCAATATCAATAAGAAAAGGAGATATGACATTGGTCAGTTCTTATATTGATTTCAAAATAATGGATAGGATACTTTGAATGTTATGATTACAGATTAGCTTTGTTGTTCTTGTGATGGAAATAGTGCCAAATAATGAGAAGTGATGTTGCAGGTGTCTGAAGGAAATATGTGGCTTGGGGATATCACTTCCGCTTTCTTTAATTTTCTGCTCACCCCGACTTGTGTTTATTATCACCATTCTATAATTTTTTACTTCAAATATAGTGTCAGTTAATCTTTTTTCTTTGCATTTATCATATCCACATATAGAAGCTTTACACACACACACACACACACACACACACACATATTTTTTCTGGTTCTTGCACTTTTGATTTTAAAAAGTATGTATTGTATGATTGAGTTGCCAAACATACAGAGTGATAAATAAACCTATGTAATAAATTAATCAGTTGTTTAAAATTTTGAAACTTTTGCTTCTGGTTAGGCTTTTTGGAAGTTGTAGATCGAGGAGCAAAGCGGGTTGTCAGCGAATTTTCTGATGAGCAAGCTGATTTGCAATCCACAGGTGTAGATCTTAAGTCTCTTGGCATCCTTTACATTTTTATTATGCACTAAGCCACTGATGTATAGGACCAGAGGTGTTAAACTAGACTTTGAACCTTCATTCATGGCTTTATCAATTCATGATATCTTTAACTCTATTTAACTATGGTTTTTGAGTAGAGGCTAGGATTGATGTTTGCTTCCTGAAGAAACTATCCTGTTTCCACAAGAATTGGAATGCCTGTGGGATCCATGTTTCTGGACTTCTTTAGATGAAGAAGCAAACTACTAGGATTCCATATTCCAGGAAAGTTAGGCTTACTAGCGTGTATCCATAGTGACAAATAAACCCTAAATGACCTCCATAAAAAATTAAAGTGGTATTGTGATGGCTATAACTGGTATTGACTTTCTTGCATGAAAATTCTGGTGCTTATTCCCCTTTTTGTTTTCCTTTTCTTAACTGTTAAGTTGCTAATGGGCAAGGATCTCAAGCCAAGAGAAAGTCAAAGACAAAGGTACTTGCGAGCATACCTGTAGCCATAAGTAGTTCTTATAGATGTATTATTGTCAAATAACTCTTCTTTTCACATGTTGATTTTTGCAGGCTCAAAAGAGAGTCCCTGTAAATGAATCTGATACTTTGCAGGAGCAAACTGGTATAGTAACATCCCTAGTAGATGTGACACCTGAAAATGATAGGGCTGCTCAATTAATTGAAAATGACAGGACTCCTACTAAGTCTGTTGTCCAAACAAACGATGGCCAGCAGCATAGTATCGACAAAGATTCCCCCATGGTAGGCATTCCTTTAACAGAAACCTTGGCAAATGATGTGGTTCAAAATGATGCTGATGTTATGGAAGTCCTCTCAACTGTTGCTGATGTGGAAGCTGTCTCCTTACATTCAAATGCTGAGCTTGTCAGTGAGAATACTTCAGATATTCACAAAGAACAACCTCCTTTATCCTTACCTGCCAATGGAGTTAACATTGTTAATGAAGATGAACCAATTGATGCTGGCCAAAGTAAATCTGGAGATACAGATGGTACTGGGGATATTGACCAAGAGAGATCTCAATCTGTATCTACTGATTCTCCCAGTAACAGCGAAACCCATTTGAAAGATGCTGATATCAAGGTTGAACCTCTTATCAATCAAAATAGGCAACAGGAGACTAAAGCTGATGGTTCTCCCATGAAAGTACAGGATCCACTTGATGAGGTAAAGTAATTAGTGCAGGGAAGACTGTGTACTGCACCATATTTGTTCAAGCTTTATATCATCTTACCTGCCTGCATTTAGAGATAGTGTTGACTAGTTCCTTTAGTCCATGTGCAGGCTCAGGGACTGCTTAAAACTACAGTTTCCACTGGTCAGTCTAAAGAGGCAAGACTAGCTCGGGTAAGCTCTTTAAATTCCCTTTATTTTTTAATATTTGCATTTTGCAGATGTCTACTATAATCAGATTGGTTTATCTTGGGATCTCTTTGGTCTACCTTTTTTCTATGAATTATGTTATGTTGATGAAAAATGAACTGCCTATTTCTAAAATTTAATGCTGGCATCTGGTTGCTAAAAGTATGGTCTTTGCCATATTTTTCAAAAAAATAAAAAAGTATGGTATTCTAACTGTTAATGGAACTAATGGAGCCCACATATTCGATAACCAGCAATTACCAATGAAATGTATTTTGTCCTGTTGTTAGGATACGATATTCATCAATAAATTTAAAATACTGGTGGAAACCCTTTCTGTTGGTTACTAGTTCATCCATAACATGGCTTCATCCAATGCTATCCTTTCAAGGATATCCAGCACATGAATATAAGTTTATATGGGAGCTTATTTCTAAGGAATGAGAATAAAAGAATATTGAGAATAACTTGTGCACTAGAGGATCAAAAATTTATGCAAGTCATGTTTATTAGTATAGGCCTCTTTAGCAGGTTAGATACAAATCAAACTATAGTCATTTGTTTGCTTATATCATGTCTAGTGCAAATCAATGTGGGTTCCACCTGTATCCAACCCCTTATTGGCCATGACCAAAGAAAAATGAATAGGATACAATTTTCATCTTATACTCGATTGTTTTTCCCTTTTCTTCTATATTATAAAACAATCAGTTTGTTTAAACTATTTAGCCAAATGCAAACTGCTCTACCATTTTGATTTGCATACCTTTTAGCAACCAGTTGGTTGTCTGAATGAACCATTCTCTTAATATGGGATAAGCATACCCTATATGTGATCTAGAGAGCAGCCTACCCCAACAGGAGTAAATTGATGGTCAGAATATCCTGTTTACATGCTTTTCTAATCTTCGTCATAAATGTTCAGGTCTGTGCCGGACTTTCTTCCCGTCTTCAAGAATACAAAAGTGAGAATGCACAGCTAGAGGAACTTCTCATTGCAGAGGTAAAACAGCATTCCTGCCGATTTGAGAGTTGAACTTCCTGGTTTTTCTGTTATGATCTTGATATTATGCTACTGAAGGAGTGATCTCACTAGCTAAATTGCTATCTTTACAGAGAGAGCTGAGTAAATCCTATGAGGCTCACATAAAGCAGCTTCAGCAAGATCTGTCTGCAGCCAAAGGTGACGTGTCAAGAGTAGAGTCAAATATGGTTGAGGCCTTGGCAGCAAAGAACTCTGAAATTGAGGCACTTATCAGCTCTATGGACGCACTTAAGAAGCAAGCTGCTTTGTCTGAAGGAAATCTAGCTTCATTGCAGGTTCAACAAACTCACTATATGTATGATCATTCTTTTCTAGTGTGCTATGCCTAAAGTATCTGTCTTCACCTATCCTTTCATCACTCTTCATTTTCTACTTTGATGTCGAATGTAAGCATTAGTTCATCTTAAGTTGAAACAGACTTGGTCAAAGAGTAGGCATGATTTTTTTTTTGATAAGCCAAAGAGTAGATGGTGCTCTGGCTGTACATATTTGGTTTATCCTACCTTCTAATGCTATGTTTGGTTGGGGTGAAAAGCTAGAAAGCACCTACGCGGCTACAAGGTTGCCATACTGGAATCCGACGTGGCTCGACGCGGTGGGCGACGCCTTTGCCGCATCGGAATTTTTATTTTTTATTTTTTGTTTCCGGATTCGCTCTGATTTGGCTCCGATGTATGCCAAACCGGGCCGATTCGCGCTGATTCGGGCTGAATTGGATTGTATCGGCCGAATATTGGTATATTTTAGCCGGAAAAAGAAAATCGGCCAGTAAGAAAAGAAAAGAAAAAAAAAAAAAAAACTTAAACTGAAAATACCGGTGGATATTGATACAAGATAGCTGCTGTCGCCGTCACAATTTCACCATCCTTAACCCCTTTCTTCTTCTTCTTCTTCATTGCTTCTTCGTCTTCTTCTTCCTTTTTTTTCGCCAGAGCCCCAACCTTCTGTTCCGTTTCTTTTTTTGATAAGTTTTGTTAAATGCCTTTGTTAACAACTTAAAAGGCTTTATTTTGTTTTTTGTGCCTTTGTAACCAAACATGTGAGCCACTGAGCCACATCTTCCTTTTTTTTTTTTTAATGGTAAGCTACATCTATTTTAATACCTACCACATATATCCTTTATTTTGTTTTTGGGCTGACCAAATACATGAGCCACTAAGCCACATCTTTTTTTAATTTATGGGGAGCCTCATCTATTTTAATATCTGTCAATAATTCAAGTGTCAAAAACTTTTGTGTACTTATTACTATCTATTTATTATAATTATTATTATTATTATATGAGTTTTCTATTGTTATTATATAAAAAAGCATGCTTAGCAATATATAAAATATATAAATAAAAATATTTCTAATAATTTTTTAATTGCCGCACCCCGCTGCATCTGCACCTTATTTTTTCAAAAATTGCCGAGTCCCCGCATCCGTACTTGCATCCGAATTTGGAAACGCACCTGTGCTTCATAGGTGAAAAGGGAGAGGATGGAAAATGAGGGAAGGAAAAGGGAGAGGAAATGTGATTTTCCATTGCTTGGTTGGAGTGAAAAGAGGGAGGAAAGAAATGGGGATGGATGGAAGATTTCCACCCAGGCCCACCATTTTTTTTTTTACTTCCAAATTGGGAATAAAAGAGGAAAGAATTGGCATCGAGAAGAAAAGTACAAAATTATACTCACTTCTTTTCCATCCTTCTACTTTTATTAATTAGGACATAATAGTAATTATTTCTCTATCCTTCAACTTTTCCATCCCCCAACCAAACAGGGCCTAAAACTCATCTTTCTCAGTTTGCTCTGTCTTTACTATTTAAAGAACATATTCTCTTAAAGTTTTAGCGAGAACAAGACCCTTTAAAATCTCAGAGTAGTTTGGTTGCACAAATGGTGTGTTTGTCAGACCATTTATTAAGTCTAGGACCAAGGATGAGCCGCAGGCTTTTTTAAATTTTGGAAGTAAGCACAAGAATGTGCATGGATGTTGAAGTTATTGATGAAGATTTTAGTTGCATTTGTTGTGATGCCATCTGTACATGGGTAACAGGTTGTATATCCTGTTTCTGGGCCAATGATAATATTTCAACTTGACAATACGTCCCTGTTTATGGTATTTTTGGGAAGCTTATCATATTAGATGTCTGTCATGATATCTTTTTCTTTTGTAACACAAATCATGTCATTAGAAACCCAGGTAACTGGTTGTATATCCTGTTGCTGGGAAAATGATAATATTTCAACTTGACAATATGTCCATGTTTATTTATTATTGGGTAGCTTATCATATTAGATATCTGTCAAGTTATCCTTTTCTCTTGTAACACAAATTGAGTTGTATGTCATTTATGCTTCGTTTATTTTGAAGTAAAATATCTTCATTTTACCATGTTTGATTGTATACTTGAAAATGCTATGAAAATCATTTTTCAGTGTTTAACTGTAGAATGAAATTTTTTTCCCAGTTCTCAAAACCCACCAAATGCAAGCACAGTTACATAAACCACCGCCACCACCAAAAAATCCAGATCAGGAAGAAATAAACAGCCACCAAAACCGCCACCAACCATTACCAAAGATTCAAAAAACAGCCACCAACTACCCAAAAAACAACTGCCAAATCATTGCCAACCACCCAAAAAACAACCACCACCAACACACAAATCTAGGCCAGAAAGCCAAAAAAAAAAAAAACCCCAGACTAGATCGAAAACTTTAAAAGAAAACCCATGAACACAGGACCTCTTCTGAAAATTTAACAACCCAGCAAATCCACCTGCGGCGAGATCAGAGTAGCCACCAGCAAGATTAGAGAAGCCACCAAAAACCCAATGGACTCTGTGAGAGAGATTGAAGAGGGAGGAGAGGGGTTTGTGAGAGGAAGAAGGTTGGTAGCACCGATGATGGTGGGTGGTGTTAATTGGTGGGCTGCGCCGTTGGGTTGTGGGAGAGAAGGATTGGTGGGTGAGGCAGTGGGCTGCGTTGGAGGAGAGAAGAAACTGGGTTGTGGAGAGGAGAAATGGTGGGAGAGGGTGAGGCAGCAGGCTGGGTTGGAGGAGAGAAGTAACGAGAATGAGAGACGGAAGAGTGTCGAGAGTGGGTTGGGCAAAGTGTAAAATGTTTTATGCTTTTTTCAAGCGTAAGACGTTTTCCAAAATTTTGCCTTGTTATGCTTCTTTGACCCAAAATATTTTACATGTGACTAGCTATGTGAAAATATTTTCCTACAAACAAACATGGTAAAATGTGAAAATATTTTACTCCGAAACAAACAGAGCGTTAGAAACCCACATTTGTTCATTAACCTTTTCCACCAATTAGCCCTTGAGCTCACACTTTCACTCGAAGTGTGTTGGAAGCTAAACATGGACACGTAAAACCTTCTGACCAGTCAATCTTAGATTTCATCCTTTTACTCCGAGCTTTTCAGTTTTCACACACACACACACACACACACTTTTTTTTGATAAGTAATAAGAGAATATTATTGAAGAAAAAAAACAAGATAACCACAAAGAGTTCACGGTAGTGAACAAAGGAAAAAGGAACATAAAGACAAAAGCAACTCCTAAGCTATTCTAATAGAAGCAAGAAAATCTAAAAGGGTAGAACAATCCGAAAAACCCCAACAACGAGACCAATCAAAGAGGGTCCGCTGGCACAACTCTAATAACTGAACCACAGATTTTTCCTCATCCTCAAAAGACCGCCGGTTCCGTTCAGTCCAAATAATCCACATTAAGCAGCCTGGAACCAAATCCCAAATATCAGAGCTATGCTTCCTAAGCCATTGATACCAACAAAATAATAAGTCCACAACTGAACCTGGCATGACCCAATCGATCCCAAACAACCGAAGCATATACATCTACAAAGAATGAGCTATCGGACAAAAAAGTAACAGGTGATCCACAGATTCCGCATTGCGACAACACAAACAACAACGATTCACCAAAGGGCGACCACGAAGTATAAGATTATCCAAAGTTAGGATCTGACCATGGGCGGCTGTCCACATGAAAAAAGCCACCCTCTTAGGAACCTTAACTTTCCAAATTCCTTTCCACGGGAAAATGGAAGGAGCAGCATTTCGAATCTTATGATAAAAGGATCGAGTATTAAACTTCCCACTGCCATTAAGATCCCAACAAAGCCTATCACACCCTCCAACCCTAGGAATACGGGCTTGGATGAAATGAAGAAGGGAGTAGGACGCCTCCATTTCCCAATCATTGAAATGCCTATGAAATCTTAAACTCCACACTCTGACATTATCACCCACTGGAGGGCTTAACATGTCAGAAATACAATCCTCCTTATTAGCAGAACACAAAAATAACTGAGGATAAAGAATTTTAAGAGGAACAACCCCAATCCACTTATCATGCCAAAAAAGGATGCGAGAACCATCCCCCACCACAAAGGAGAAATGCTTAGCAAAAATGTCCCACCCTTCACTAATGCTCCGCCATAACCCACAACCATGAGCCCTATTGCAAGCTCGAGTGCACCAACCCCCTTTTCCCTCCCCATATTTCATGGCAATGACCCTACGCCACAGATGCGAGGTTTCATGGCCAAACCTCCAGAGCCATTTCCCTAATAGGGCCTGATTAAAAGGAGCCAACTTCCGAACTCCTAACCCACCCAGCTCACGCGGTAAACAAACTTTATTCCAAGCCACTAAAGGATATTTGAAACACTCGACTGACGAACCCCACAAGAAGTTCCTTTGAATGCGCTCCATTCTAGATGCCACCGCTTTAGGGATAGTAAAAAGGGAAAGGTAATAAGTCGGGAGGCTTGAAAGAGTACTCTTCAGCAAGGTAAGTCTACCACCCTTTGACAAATAAAGCCGCTTCCAACCTGAAAGCTTCTTTTCCATCCTCTCAAGGATCGGATTCCAAATAGAGGCTGTTTTGTACAAAGTACCCAATGGCATACCCAAGTAAATCATAGGCAAACTACCCACCCTGCACTGAAGGATATTAGCCAAAGACTGAATATTACGCACCTCCCCAATAGGAACTATTTCACTTTTCCCCACATTCACCTTTAAACCAGTAAAAGCTTGAAAACAAGACAAAACCAGTCTAATAGAAAGAATCTGCTCTCTAGAAGCATCACAGAAAAGAATGGTATCATCAGCAAATAAAAGATGAGAAACACGAATACCAATAGAATTAGTAGGCCCCACATGAAAACCCTTAATGAAACCACCTTCCTTTGTTTTCTTCAAGATACGACTTAAAACCTCCATGATCAAAAGAAAGAGAAGGGGAGACAACGGATCACCTTGTCTAAGACCTCTAGAGCTACCAAAGAAGCCAGCAGGAGATCCATTAACTAGAACTGAGAAACGAACGGTAGAGACACAAGTCTTAATCCATCTCCTCCATCTATCCCCAAAGCCCATCCTATCCAACAAATAAAACAAAGCGTCCCAATTCACATGATCATATGCTTTCTCAATGTCCAACTTACACACCACCCCCGGAGTACGACATTTAAGTCTACTATCTAAACATTCATTTGCAATAAGCACCGAATCTAAAATCTGTCTGCCACCAACAAAAGAATTCTGTGACTCCGAAATGAGTTTATCCAGCACCCGCCTCAATCTGTTAGCTAAAACCTTAGACAACAGTTTATAAACACTGCCCACTAAGCTGATAGGCCTAAAGTCTTTAATATTTAAAGCGTTACTTTTTTTGGGAATCAGAGATAGAAAAGAGGCATTTAGAGACCGTTCAAAGTCAGAGCTCCTATGGAAATGATCAAAGAATGCCATTACATCATTTTCTACTACCCTCCAGCATTTTTGGAAAAAAGCTATAGTGAAACCGTCTGGACCTGGGGCTTTATCTCCCTCCATCTCTTGAAGAACCTTTACCACTTCCTCCTTAGAAAAAACCCTCTCTAATTCAAGCCGCTCAACCTCATCAATACTAGCAAACTCTAAACCATCCATAGAAGGGCGCCAAGAATCAGACTCAGAATACAAACTCTGATAAAAATGGACCACCTTAGACCGCACCTCTTCCTCCTCCTCATAGAGGACACCATCCACCTCTATACCCCGAATATGATTAGAACTTCTATGAGAGTTTGCAATCCGATGAAAGTAGCGAGTATTATTGTCCCCCTCCTTCATAAATAAACACCGAGACTTTTGTCTCCAAGAAATCTCCTCCAAAGAAGCAAGATGAGCAATCTCACCTTTAATCTGAATACGACGAGATTGATCCTCTTGAGAAAGACTTGACAAGTCCTCCCTAGCATCCAATCCCAACAATTCGGATAAAAGACATTTCTTTCTAAAGGCCAGATCCCCAAATTCCTCCTTATTCCACCTTTTCAAGTCCTCTTTAAGAGCTTTTAATTTACGGGCCAGAATAAAGCTAGGAGAACCCAAAAAGCAATATCCATTCCACCATTGCTGAACCCTCTCAACAAAACCCTCTTCTTTCAACCACATATTTTCAAACTTAAAGGCACTCTGACCTTTATTAACACTACCCGCCACCACCAAAAGAGGGCAATGATCTGAAATTACACGAGGGAGAACCCTTTGAGACACGTTACCAAAGTGATCTACCCAATCCACCGAAGCTAGGGTTCTATCAATTCTTGACATACAACCTGTTCCCAAATCTCTAAACCAAGTAAATGAAGCCCCTTCAAGGGGTAAGTCCACAAGGAAATTAGCCTCAATGAAGTCTGAAAAAGCAAACATAGCCGGACTAAAAGCCTCACAACCAAGTCTCTCACTCGGATATCGAATGGTATTAAAATCCCCAAACACACACCAAGCAGTATTCCACCTAGAGTGCATCCTTGAGAGTTCTTCCCACAAAGCACCCCGCTGATTATCCTCATTAGGCCCGTAGACTCCAGAACAAGCCCAAACAAAATCATCAACAACCCCCTTCAATAAAACATTAACAGAAAACAAACCAACAACACAATCAACTTTTTCAAAGACTCTCTTGTCCCACACCAACAACACCCCACCTGCAGTATTAACTGCATCTAGGACAACCCAATCTAGGAACGGGCTACCCCATAGACTTCGAACAACAGAAGAGTTTGACGAAGACAACTTAGTTTCTTGAAAACAAACTATGTCACATTTCCACTCCTTGAGAAGATTTTTACAAACCTCTCGCTTCCGAGGATTATTTAATCCCCTAACATTCCAAGATAGCAGCCGTAAACTCATTTAAAACTGGTGATTGCCCCCGCACCTACTGAGAAGTCCCTAATCCTCCCCTTAGAAGCTGCCCCATCATAATTAATAGAAGAAATCAAGCCTTTAAGTTCCCTAAACCCTTTCTGCTTAGAGTTTACAAAACCTTTAGAGGACCCAACACTAACAACCTCAACACAGTCTTGTTCAAGAAGACGGAATAGAGCCAGGCACTGATCTTCGTGCTTCACAATAGGAAAACCCACAATTCTACAAAATTTTTTCATCAAACTAGAAACCCATTTCGAATTTTCCACTGCTGACCCTTGAACCTCAACCTCATCACCTTCCTGGATCACCTCCAACTCCTTATGATCATTGGGATCCCATATAGATAGAGGTGAGAACTCCAAGAGACCATTCTCATCCTCCTCATGCAAAAGGCCACTAGGATTAACATCACTATGTTTCCACTGAATCGGAAGATGTTCAGGCCCTTCCTGTGACAGCTCAACCCCTTCCAAGAGGCTTGGCGAGACTGGCTCAGCAATCGGATTGCTCCAATTTTCACCCTTCTCACCTGAAACCACCGTGGAGCCATCTCTTCTACCAAAACAAAGACCCTCCTCACTACCCAGACCTGACAGAGGAGAAAAAGAGTTTTGGGCATCAGAACCAGGTCCCAAAAGCCTTGCCGTCGTCCCTACCCTCAAGCCACCAGGTATCGGAGAGTGGGTCTCGGCCCTCGCCCTTCGATTTGACACCTCCACAACGGGAATCTCAAGATCGGACTCCGCCGTTGCAGTCGCTAGCACCGCCGTTGTCCCCGGCGGCCCAGAAACCCCCATCGCCATCGCCGGCACTGCTGCTGTTACCGGCGCCACAGAAGCTTCCTCCGATGTCACACTCGAGCTCTCCCCTTTGGCCCACGAAACCTGACCATCGTAAAAGGATTTTAGTGAATCGGGTTTGACTAAAATACCCTTAAGTGAGCTAGCAGAATCCACGGGATGGGCTTTGACAGGCCCATCAGATTGTTTTAAAAATTCTGGCCCGCCACTTAAAGTCTTGGGCCACCTAACATCCTTTGCATCCAGAACAGTCACAGTGCGTTTCCCTCTCTCAGACTTGCACACTCTCAAAGCCAACACCACAGGATTCAACTTAAAAGTAAAAGCCCGCGTGGGTCTGCCATTAATGACTGAAACCTTGCCATTTAAAACTAAACCATCTTCTATAGGGACTCCAGGAATCCCGTTCTGCCCTAAAAATGCTCCAAAATTTTCAAAATTCCTAAACTTTTGCTGATCACCAAAAGCAGACAGAAGATTCCCACTCCGGTCCCCTCCAGCAGACTGACCGCCTCCACCACCACCATTTTTAGAGGATACTTCAGCCATAGAAACCGGTTTAGCGCCAGTGGAAAAATACCTCAACTCTCTCTGAAACAGAGACCAACCTGTACTATTTCCATCTCAAATCCCACCTTTTGGATTGCCATCATACACCTTTTGTCATCCCTCTATCCCCTCTAGTTTTTGCCCACCATCAAATCCCTCACAAACTTCCTCTTTGCCTATTAAACCTTCTGTACCTCCACCCCCACTATTACCCAATATCTCCCTATCTAAGACTGTTACCAAACCAGTTTCTAATCTTATTACCTCTCCAACTTTGCTGGTTCATGGGGGTAGAAAGACTCCTTTCCGTATTGATGCAAAGTTTTTCTCTTTTTCTTTCAATGGTGGGCGACATGATTCGTATGCTATTCATGAAAGCAGCCGGCATGCAAAGCACACCATTTGGGTAGGGCGTAAAGGATTGGAGTGGATCCTTTCTTGTTTTGCAGATATTCGTGATTGGGTTCCGGAGAATGTCTCCATTTGCAAACGTTTCCAGGAAAATAATAAGCTGTTGGAATTTTGTGGGAGGTCGAATAAGGCTGGTGTTTTTGTGGTCATAGCTGAATACTATGGTGGGGCTCGCCGAGGGTGTGTTATACACACACACACACACATATATATATATATTCCTATTTTGTTATAAATAAATTAAAAAAAAAAAAAAACAACTATTTTTTGTCCTAACTCTTCCTAGCATTCAACCTTAGAAAAGATTTATTTATCTGTTTTCTGGATGCTCATTTTCTGGTGCCCTAGGTAAAGAGAGGGATAGGAATTTTTTTTTTTTTTTGGATCAGTAAGAAAGATGTATATTAAAAAAAAAATAGCTTTATGACAAAAGAACACAAAGCAGACCAGAAAAATTACAAGGGTAGAGGAAAAAGAAAGAAGATTAATTACAAAGAAGAAGGGAATCAAGGAACAAAGGGAGAGAATCACTAGATGTGAGTCCCCAAGCCTTAGACTGGTCAAACAAAGAGCTACTAAAAGAAGTAAGCAACTAGTCTCCCGAACAATCCATGTCCTCAAAAGTCCTCCAATTATGCTCTTTCCAAATACACCACATTAAACACAATAGAACTAAATTCCAAATGCTTGACGAGTGCTCCCTCAACCAATTCAACCAACCAAAGAGAATATTTGAATGGTACGTGGTAAGACCCACGACACCCCAAATGATTTAAAAACAAAGCTCCACAACTGATGAGCCTGCTCACAATGAAACAACAAATGATCCATAGTCTCCTCACAACGACACATAACACACTAGTCAACAAAATCAAAACCCTTACGCCTCAAGTTGTCACTCGTAAGAATCTTATCTAAAGCTACTGTCCAAACAAAAAAAGAAACTTGTCAAGGGGCACTGTACAAACACCTTTCCAATGAAAGAAGATGGAGGAGAGACATCTCAACTTATTATAAAATGAGTGGATATCAAAAATCCCCATTCCTCTTCAACTTCCATCTCATACAATTCTCACTCTCCAATGAAGGTTTATTGGATTCCAAGATACGAAGGGAATTCGCCATTAAATCCACCTCCTAGTCATTTGTATCCTGAATGAATTGTACATCCCAGCCTCTTCTCACTTCCAACCCCTGCCGTGCCAAGCAAGAACCTATTGAGGCTTCTCTATTAGTGGCTATTGCATAAAAAAAACCAGGAAGGTCACTTGAAAAGGTTGATCCCCACACCGCCGATTTTGCCAAAATTTCACTCTATTCCCTACCCAATCTCTAACTAAGTATTTTTGCTAAAATGCCATTACCTCTCCATAAACCACACTCGTGCACAACCCTACCCAACTTAGAAGTTCATCCCCGCTCTTTCCCAAACTTCAAAGCAACCACCCTCCTACAAAGTCAATTCTCCTAAACCCCAAAACACCGTAACCACTTTCCTAGTAAGGCCTTATTGAAAGTAGTCAATTTCCTTATTCCTAATCCACCATTAGCCATAGGTGCACAAACTTTATCCCATCCTACCAAATGTGTCTTGAAGTCCCCCTTAGAAAGTCCCTTTGCAACTTCTTAATTTTGTTTGCCACATGAATAGGAATGGTAGAAAGTGATAAGAAATGGGTCCAGCTCCCCTCCCATTTTCTCCATTTTTTATTTTGATGAATGTTTATTGGATTCCAAGATACGAAGGGAATCCGCCATTAAATCCACCTCCTAGTCATTTGTATCCCGAATGAATCGTACATCCCAGCCACTCTTCCCCAAACTTCAAAGCAACCACCCTCCTACAAAGTCAGTTCTCCTAAACCCCAAAATGCCGTAACCACTTCCCTAGTAAGGCCTTATTGAAAGTAGTCAGTTTCCTTATTCCTAATCCACCATTAGCTATAGGAGCACAATCTTTATCCCATCCTACCAAATGTGTCTTGGAGTTCCCCCCCCCCCCCTCCCCAACAGAAAGTCCCTTTGCAACTTCTCAATTTTGTTAGCCACATGAATGACATGTGGCAAAGAAGTAATCTAACGTTTAGAAAAACGCCAACACAATCTCTCTATTTTTCTAATCTTCTTTCCCTCACCTCTCCTCTTCTCTTCTCTCTGCAAATTACCGCCATCACCTGAGCATGAGAGACCCATCAATGGAAGCTTTATTCAACACAAGATTCCAAAGAAAATCAAATCCAATACCTCTTTCTTCTCTAGATCTTTTAACCAGAAGGACAAGAATTAAAAAAAAGAAGGAAAAAAAAAAAACTGCTGCGAAAACAACTTTCCAAATCTATGAATATTAATCATTGTTAAATATAACAATATAAAAATCTGAAGATAATACCAATATCAATTTATTTGAATCATATAGACATAATATAGATCACAAAAAAGAGTTACCACATAGTAGAAGCACTATGCCCAACCTCCAATGGCAAACAGTCCCAATTAGCATTTTGGCACCTCTTATCTCCAACTGCAGACCCATCCACACTGACGAGCCACAATTTGACTTGCTTTGAAATCTGGTTTTGAATCATAGCTTGCAGTGTGGGTTGCGTTTACAGATGCCCAATGACGGTGGTAATGTTGTAGAGAGAAGAGGACAGCCATAGAAAGAAAGATAAGAAAAATAAAGAAATTGAGTTGACGTTTTTCTAATCGTTAGATTACTTCTTTGCCACGTGTCATTCATCAAAATAAAAAATGGAGAGAATGGGATGGTTTCAAACGGGAGGAGAGCTGGACCCATAAGAAATAAGTAGGAAGACTAGATAATGTACTTTTGAGCAGCGTCAATCTACCACCTTTTGACAAATATAGCTTCTTACACCTTGCCAGTTTTCAATCATTTTTTTTTTCCACCAAAATAGGATTCCATATAGAAGGTGGCTTATGAGAAGCCCCCAATGGCATGCTAAGATAAGTCATAGGCAAAGTCCCAACCTTGCAACTCAAAATCTCTGCCAAAGCATGCACATTACCAACCTCCCTAATTGGAACCATTTCACTCTTGCACACTAACTTTCAAACCTGTCACAACCTAAAAATAGAGTAACAACAACTGTATATGAAGGATCTGCTCCACATTTTGCATCGCAAAAGAGGATTGTGTCATTTGCAAACAAGAGATGTGCAACACTCTACCCACCACCCTGCCTACCATTAACCTTGAAACCCCGAAGTAATCCAGCTCCCTTCACTCTTCAATAACCTACTAAAAACCTCCATCATAATCTTTTTTTTTTTTTTTTTTTGATAAGTAAGAAAGATGTATATTCAAAACGCTACTTTATGCATGAAAAGCATAAAGCAATCCAGAATTTACAAAGAAAACAAAGAAGAAAAGGATAAAAAAAGAGAGAATTAATTGCAAAAGAGTAGAGAACAAAGGAATGAAGGGAGAGAATCACAAGATGTGAATCCCCAAGCCTATGACCATTTGAATAGAGATCACTAAAAAAAGCAAGCAACTGATCTCCAGAGCTATCCAAGTCCTCAAATGTCTGCTTATTGCGCTCCTTCGACAAACACCACAATAAGCACAACAGAATTAAATTCCAAATGCTAGACGAATGCTTCCCCAACTAATTCCACAAACCAAAAAGTAGATCTGGAACTGTTCTTAATTAGACCCACGAAATCCCAAAAGATTTAAAAACCTAACTCCATAACAGATGAGCCTTCTCACAATAATGCGGTAAGTGATTCACAGTCTCCCCACAACGATGACACATAATGCACTAGTCAACAAAATCAAAACCCCTAAGTCTCAAATTGTCACCCGTAAGAATCTTGTTCCAAGCTATAGCCCAAATGAAGAAGGAAACAAGCCGAGGGGCCTTAACTTTCCAAGGAAAGACAACTGATGAAGAACCTCATAACTTATTGTAAAATGAACGGATGTCAAAATTTCCATTAGGCTTCAACTTCCATCTCATCCGGACCCCAATATCCATTGAAGGAATATTGGAGTCCAAGAGACGAAGACAGTCATCCCCTGTACCCAAGATCCCAAAATAATCGAACATCCCCCGACCTTGTCAAAGAAGACTCAACGAAGGCCTCCTATTAGTGGCAATACCATACATCCCTGGAAAGACGGTTGGAGAGGTTGATCCCCACTCCACTCATCTTGCCAAAATCTCCCTCGATTCCCCATCCCAACAACAAACCGAGTATTTTTGCTAAAATCCTCCCAACCCATACCGATACTTTTTCATAAACCGCACTCATGAACATCCCCGCCCAACTTAGAAGTCCATCCCCCTTACTTTTCCCCGAACTTTGAAACTACCACCCTCCTTCAAAGTTGAGTCTTCTTATTCCCAAACCTCCAAAGCCATTTCAGTTTTGTTAAATGTAGTTAATTTCCTTATACCTAAACTACCATTGGCCATAGGCACACACACTTTATCCCATCCTACCAAATGAGTCTTATTATCACCCCACAAAAAGCTCTTTTGCAACTTTTCGATTCTGTTAACCACGAGTAGGAATGGTGAAAAGCGATAGAAAATAAGTTGGAAGACTAGATAACATACCCTTGAGCAGTGTCAATCTACCACCTCTTGACAAATACATCTTTTTCCACCCAGCCAATTGCTCAATTTTTCCCAGAATAGGATTCCAAATTGAAGTAGATTTATGAGAAGTCTCTAACGGCATGCCAAGATAAATCATAGGCAAAGTTATAATTTTGCAGCCCAAAATCTCAGCCAAAGCATGCACATTATTTACCTCCTCTATTGGAACCATTTCACTCTTCTATACATTGACCTTCAAGCCTGTCACAGCCTAAAAACAAAGTAGCAACATCCGAACATGAAGGATTTGCTCCACATTTGCATCACAAAACAGAATAGTATCATCTGCTAATAGGAGATATGAAACACATTCTTCACCACCCTGCCTACCATTAGCCTTGAAACCACAAAGTAAGCTATCCCCCTCCACCCTCTTCAACATCTTACTAAAAACCTCCCTCATGATAAAAAAGGGCATAGGAGATAGTGGGTCTCCTTGTCTCAATCCCCTAGAACTACCAAAAAATTAAAAATCAGCTTGAGAGCCATTGATCAATACAGAAAATTGAACGGTGGCCACATCTCCCCCAAAGCCCATTCTTTTCAACAAATCCAGGAGAGCCTCCCAATTCACATGATCATAATTTTTCTCAATATCTAGTTTACAAATGACCCCTGAAATCCCACTCCACTCGACTATCAACACATTCATTCATAATAAGAACTGAGTCAAGGATTTGTCTTACACCCACAAAGCTATTCTGAGATTTAGATATCAACTGATATAAAACCATTCTCAAACGATTTGTCAAAACCATAGCCAAGATTTTATACACACTCCCCACCAAATTGATAGACCAGAAATATCTGATATTGGAGTCATCATTCTTTTTTGGAATTAAGGCAATAAAAGTAGCATTAAGAGATTTTTCATTCGAAGATAGCTAAAACATCTTTCTCCACTACTCTCTAGCAATGGTGATAAAAAGCCATGGAGAAACCATCCGAACCAAAGCTTTATCCCCTTCCATGTCTCGATCGACATAAAGAATCTCCTCTTTCTCAAACTTCCTTTCAAGCCAACCCCTCTCCATTCCCCCAATTTGGTCAAACTCCAAACTCTCCACAAAAGGTCTCCACCCCTCTGGCTCATGGTACAAAGTTTTATAAACTTGAACTACTTGAGCAGCTACCTTGGACTCCTCCTCATACATCACCCCATCCACCTCCAAGATACTCAAATGATTATGCCTTCTATGGGAATTAGCCAACTTGTGGAAAAACTTAGGATTATATCTCCTATGATATATAATATCCTCGATTATGTCTCCACGGTATTTCTTTTAAAGAAAGAAGATGCTCTACTTGGGACCTCACTTCAAATCTTTCACATTTCTCCCCATCAGAGGTTCCAATCTCCCCTTCCTTAGCATCCAAAACCTTCAAGGCCTCTAGCAATTCTTTCTTCTGATGACTATCATTACCAAACTCTCAACGGTTCCACTAAATAATGTCTTCTTTCAAGGCCTTCAACTTTTTGGTAAGCAAATGTTGATTGCACCATGAGTGAACTCTATCTACAAACCCATCCATCTTTAACCACATGTTTTCAAACCTTAAAGGATTTTTTCTCCCCGCCATACCCCCTGCCTCTAATAGAATTGGATAATGGTCTGAAATAGAATGAGGTAAAATCCACTGGATCACATCTAGACAGTGTTCCTCCCAATCGTGAGAAACTAGTGTTGCTAAATACCAACCAATTCATCCCACATGTGACCCCTCTCACTATTTTCATTGGGGCCATAGACCCCTGAGCATTCCCAAATAAAACCATCTGCCACCCCTTGTCACCAAACCAAAACTGAGAAAGTTCCAACCATATCTTCCAACTTTTCCAAAACCCTCGTATTCCACATTATCAATACCCCCTAATGCAGCATAGGTGTGTAGAAGTAGAATCTGTAATACACAATTATTACAACTCTTCCATGAAACCTAAGTTCTACAAGAATACTAGGCTAGTAGGCAAAATAATAGAGAAAACCTTTCTAACATACTTTTATTAATCAACGCATAACACTAATCAACCTCTTTATAAAGAGTATTTATAGGAATAGAATTTCTCCTACTCCTTTTAGGAAAAGAAATAATAAACCTACTTTTACTTGAGAAAAGAAAAACAATTAAAATCCTAATTCAACTAGGAAAATGATTTTAATTGAACTTGTAAAAGCAAATAAATCCTAATTCTACTAGGATAGAGAAAAAAACATAAAATATTAAAATATTTTACTCCCTTAACCAATCTGCACCCCCCCCCCCCCTCCAACAGTCTGATCTGCATTTAACACAACCCAATCCACATAAGGACAACTCCACAAGCTGCAAACCAGCTATCTATCCATGCTAGCAAGCTTAGTTTCCTGTAAACAAACTACATCACACTTTCACTGTCATAACAAATTTTTTAACACTAGATGTTTCTGAGGATAGGAATAACCACTGCTAATAGTTTTTCTAGTTAGGACAAGAGTAACCATGTGATTTACCTACTTCCATTTCCATCTATATTTCATTATTTTACTCCTTAGACATGCCCTGTATAATTTTCTTATTCCATAGGCAATATATGCAGGCTCTCACTTGAATTTACAATTATATGAGGTTCTGCCGAATCATAGGGTTTTTTTTTGGCTCTAACTCTTAGATTATTTTCATCAGGCAAGCATGGAATCCATAATGAGAAATAGGGAACTGACGGAGACAAGGATGATGCAGGTAAGTTGGTTGGTTTTTTCTTGCATATAACATTTCCTATGTTTTGGATCCTTTGATGTTATCACATGCTGTATCTTATCATGAGATTATGAGATTATTGAGTAGTGAATTCTTTTCTAAGATTTGTAGCAATAAAATTCTTTTCCAGGCCATGCGGGAGGAACTGGCTTCCGCAGAGCGGAGAGCAGAAGAAGAGCGTGCTGCGCATAATGCTACAAAAATGGTTTGTAGATGAATTAATTTACTAACTATTATGGATTGTTTTCTTGCAATGTGATAACCTATATCTGATGAAACAGGCTGCTATGGAAAGAGAAGTAGAATTAGAACATAGAGCTGTTGATGCATCCTCTGCCCTTGCAAGGATCCAGGTAATGTAAGCACTCATGATGCTTGTGACTGATTGCTTAACATGTTACATTTTGAAATAAATTGTGAGTAGTCATCATCATCATTATTAAGTTTGGAGTTCCACAATAGTATGCATTTGTCATAAGTGGTTCATTTTACTTCCTTTTCTAATAGAAACTTAGAAGTGTAGTCCTGTTGTTTGACCATTATCTCCATCATATTTATTTATTTACCATAATTGCTTCATATTTAGAGAATAGCAGATGAGAGGACAGCAAAGGTGGCAGAGCTTGAGCAGAAGGTGGCACTGCTTGAGGTAGATTAAAAATTTTCATATTTTTTCTTCATAATTAAGGTTTGCTCTTTATGCCTGGTATACTGTTTTAAATCTATAACCATTATATGTGATTAGGTTGAATGTGCATCATTAAATCAAGAACTGCAAGATATGGAAGCTCGTGTTCGCCGTGGACAAAAGAAGTCACCTGAAGAAGCAAATCAAGTGATTCAGGTACTACAACTAACTTTTCAGTTATACAGTAGAGACTGCATAGGGCTTCTTGTTATTAAGTTTTAGTTGACAAATAATTCCTGATATGTGATCATTTACAGGGATCCAACAGTTTCTCTCTTATGACTATTATAGTCTGATAACTGACCAATAATGTGTAATTTTCAAATAAACATGCTTGAATTACTAATATGTTTACTCCTTGCGTGTGTTTGTGTGGTCTTGAAATACTAATATGTTTAATGATTGCATCATTTTGTGTGGTCTTGAGGTTCTAATATGTGTGTGTATGCTCGCACAAATACTGTTTCACAATGGGCACCAATTTTCTCTAACTCAACTGGTGCCTGCTTTTCTTGGGTGGAGGATGGGGTCATGGGTTCAAGACCCATTGGGTGAAGTTATATAAATATATATATATATATATATAAAAGAAAAACAATGGGCCTTTCAAAAATGTAGAAGTTACTCTCTCCTTGGGATGCTATCTTTTCTTTTTTGTCTTTTGCGTAATAGTTTCAATGATTCATGAGGACAAAAGAGATTGAAGATGATGTGAATTATTGGGTAAGAGTACAGTGGATAAAGTGCATTAGGAATATTGTGTGATCGCAAAAAATACCTATTAAGTTAAATGAAAATTTTTATAAGACTACTATAGGACTAGCTATATAACATTACCAAAGGAAGGCCTAAAATAAGATTAGTTGTTGTAAAAAAATGATATTTCAATTAAGGAGGTACTTGAGAGTATGACTTCAAATAGAATAGAATGATATAAAGAATAAATGTGACCAACTTTGATTAGTTTGCTGAGGATCCATAGTCGACCAGAATTTTGTTGTTCCTATAAGACTACTTCTCTATAGTAAATATTGGGCCACTAAGAAGCAACATGTTCATAAATGAGTAGTTTATATGAGAATGTTAAGATGGATAAGTAGAAATACAAGGAAAAATAAGATTTGACATGAGAAAATTTTCTTAAAGATAGGTTTGATCATGTGTAGAGGAGAAAAATTAATGCACGAATGAGGAATGGTGAGTTGATTGAAGCTTAGGGAATGCAAAAAGTTAGGAAGATCTAACATAACATTAGTAAAAATTGTAAAAAAATGATTTGTCAATTGAGAAGGTAACATTGATTATGATTTCGGATAGAATAGAATGACAGAAATGATTACATGTGGCTGACCTTGATTAGTTTGTTAAGGATCCATAGTCGACCCCAAAATTTTGGGAGTATGGCTTGGTTATTTGTTATTGTTGGGTAATATTTTCAATGGCTGATACATTTTAGTTGTGAATATGGTTCATTCCCCGTAGGAACACCTCTCCTATTATTTTCAATGAAGCATAATGAAAATATCCAAAAGGAACACCTCTCCTGTCCAATAGTTTACTTATGAAAATATCCTGCTATTTAATTCAATAATTTTTTCCTTTGGTGGCAGTAGCAGAAATAGTTATTTATGGTAATTTTTTATAGGTATCCATCTATTTACATTTGATTTTTAAATATCAAGATGCAGGCATGGCAGGAAGAAGTCGAACGTGCACGCCAAGGCCAGAGAGATGCTGAGAGCAAACTCTCTTCTTTGGAGGCAAGTTTCATTTGCTTTTTTCCTCACAATTCTTAACTCTGTTTAACTGACTCTTAATCTCATCTGGAATGTGGTCAGTTCCATGGATCCTTTTTCAACTTAGAATCCTTTTTGCCTGATGATGTTCTTGTTTATATCTAGTGACTTTGCAGTGTAATTTTTGCTGGCCAGGTTAAGGCTTTGTATGCTATTACTATTTATATGTTTGTTCTCAGGCTGAAGTGCAAAAAACGAGAGTAGAAATGGCTGCAATGAAGAGAGATGCTGAGCATTATTCACGTCAGGTAACCTCTCTGATTGATCCCACTGTTTGCCTTGTAGATGATGTGAGTGGACCATGGTTTTTCATGAGTCAACTTGAATTAATTGAAGCTTGAAAAACCATGGGTGTTATAGTTCTTGTTTCAATGTACTTTAATTTGGACATAGATGCCTCAAAATTTTTAAGGACATATAGGCTTTATAAAAGCTTGTTGGCAAGGAAAGTTTGGGTGACATCATAATGGTGCAATTTAAATGGTTGTCCCTCATTGTTTGATTTGGTGCATTTGGCGGGAGAGAAATAAGTGGAGCTTTGAGGATTTTGATAGGACATTTGCAGGCATAAAACTTTTCTTCTGCAAAACTCTATTGTTGTCAGTTGTAGGCAGTCATTCAATATTTTTGGTTCATGCTTTGAAGGATGTTTGTAATATGTGCGTTTGATTGTACTTGTTCCTTGTGTACATTTCCTGCATACTTGGGTGAGAGTCTTTCGATATTTTAGTAAATTTTTCATTACTCATCCAAAAAATAAAAAATAAAAAGCTTGTTAATTACTGCTGGTGGCTAAATGTACCCTTGATCATCTTGCTTTAGTTCTTGCAATGTTGACTTTTATGTCATCAGCCAGATGGTCTTTTCTTGCAGCTTTGACTAGGTCCTTGGAGCAACAAATGTTGGTTCTGTTGAGTGTGGGAAGTCATGTCAGAATATATATATATATATATATATATATATTATATTATATGATAAACAAACCAAATTAAATCCCCAATGGAATAGGATTTTCAGGATAAGTAATAAACAAATTTTGGAGAAATCCAAGCGACTCTATTTTTAAATCCAAGCAATCTTGCTTTTGTGATTTTACTTAGGGTACCAGATAAATCTTTATTTGAATCGCTGTCTTTTCTTGGACTCATTCTCTTTAGTTATCTTGGAGATGATACAAATAAAAAAACAAGCATGGGAGCTATAATTGTAAACCACAATCCAATCTATGGTTCTATGAACTCATGAGCTGAAAGAGACCTAAATTGTCTTTATCCATTTTTGTATATCACATGGTTTCATGATTGACAGTGTAAAATAATGGCTGAAAAAAAATCTGTCTACATTATAAAGCATGAAATGGTATAATTGAATGGTAAAGCACAACCAGGAAGAGAATTTGTAATAAAACATCTATCCTCAAAGCTTAGACATTGTGATTAAAATTTTTGCATCAAGTGGGTATTACATTTTTATAGAAAGAAATTTTTTTCGTTCAAGTATGATGCTGAGTTGTATATGTATCAATTTGGCTTCTAAAATTACTGATGCTATACTGGAGCTTTGAGAAATGAGAACTTTTGTTTATGTCATTGCACTGCCCTTTTACCGTTTTGACTTTTGGGGCATTTCTTAAGGGAGTGATTTATGTTTTCTATTATCTTTTTCCTTTTTGAAAAAAATTCAAAGTGATTTTCTATGGGTTGGAATGGATGAGGATTTCAAATTCCATTTAGTCAATTGGAATGTTTGTTGAACTCAAATTTGTGATGGCTGATTGGGGATCAAGAGCCTAATGTTTTTAATCAGGTTTTGCTAGGAAAGTGGTTGTGGTGCTTTGGGATGGAAGAAAATGTGTTGTGGAGGGTGTTAGATTTAAAGTATGGCACTTGTTGGGAGCGTTGGTGTTCTAACGAGGTTAGGGGCCATCTGGTGTGTGGATTTGTGGAGGAATATTAAAAGTAGATGAGACTGCTTCTTGTGCTTTATCAGATATCTTGTTGGCAATGGTTCTAAAATTAGTCTTTGGAATGATCTATGGAATGGCGAGACTACTCTTAAGGGGATGTATTATATCTTTTCCCAATTGCTAAAGGATAGAGATGCTAAGGTGGCAGATTTCTAGAGCATGGAAATAGTTTTTTTTAATTGGTATCCTCTATTCATTCGAGTGGTGTGTGATTGCGAAATGATATCTATGGCTCAATTATTGCATGACATATACACCACAAAGATTCATCATGGGGAGGTAGATAAATTGGGATAGATCTGTTCAAAAAACAAGGCTTCCAAGTATGTACCACCATGGATGTGGTGCATAACATTAGGTATATTTGACTACGGATAATCCAAGGAAGTGATGATTATCATTATGAATTGGTGTCTTATGTGTAAAAGCCATGGAGACAATGTGGCTTATCCTTGTTTACATTGAGCAGTGACTTGGGAATTGTGGTCTTTGATTTTCTGCTTATATGGTGTTTTATGGGTAATGCCTTATTTCGTGTGGACTTGTTATGTGTTAAAGGGACATTTTGCTAAGAGAAGTGGTCAGAGAAGAAATGCCTGGCTCTTTGAGGGGAAAGAGCTACTCTTGATGAAGTTGAAGGTCTTATTTTTGAAGACCTTCTAAAAATAAACCTCGACCTCTCATACTTTTTGTACTACAGACTTTCTAGAGTTCTTGGACGCCTTGAGTTTTTGTTAACCTTTATTGTCTCTTTCTTTTTATTTTTTGCTTGGGCTTTTCCTTTGTTTACTTCCCGTGTACTAGGGTTGCGCCCCTTCTGTGCTTTTTCTTTAATTGAATTTTATTACTTCTTATTATTTTTTTAATTGGTTGATAAAAACTGTCCTTGAACAGGAGCACATGGAACTAGAGAAGCGCTACCGTGAACTAACTGATCTGCTGGTAACTTGAGCTCAGAATTGTAGTCCCTAAATTTGGTTATTAGATGATATTACATATCCAATATTATTTTGAGTTTTTTTATGTCTAAATTTTATCTGTTATTCAGTACTACAAACAAACACAGTTAGAAGCCATGGCTAGTGAAAAAGCTGCAGCAGAGTTTCAATTGGAGAAGGAATTAAAGCGTCTTCAAGAAGCACAGGTATGACGCTTGCTGCTTTGCTTCTTGATTCATATTCATATATATCACGGAGTTCAATCACTGTTTTTTTTTTTTTGTATGTTTTGGTCCCAAGGGGAGGGGGAATGGGAGATTCGAAGTAGTTCAGTCACTGTATTTCTGATTAGTTCAGTTGTCTTTGGTTTTGCTTATGGTTTTGATGTTATATTGAACAGGTAGAGGCTGATAGAAATAAAGTATCCCGCCGGGCATCAACATCTTGGGAAGAAGACACTGAAATGAAAGCACTTGAGTATGTTGATTTTTTTGTGATCATTATTGGCATTTATGTATGCTTTCTCTGCTGCTTTTGCCTTGTCAATAGGAGAGCATATTGAGATATGTTGTCTTCATCAGTTTTAAAGTTGTCATTAGCTTTTCCTAACCAGACCTTACTTTTTTGCGTGAAGTTTAGTTGTTATCTCTGAATGTGCCTAACATATGGTCATCTCAAAGTTGTTCTAGAGCTTTTACATGTCATAGATACTGATTGCTGTGGACATATCATATATTGAGGAGATGAATAGCACAAACCTCAAGGATTTCAAGTTTGAAGAGTAAAACCTTGAGTTCTTTTCAAAGGAGTAATAGTGTATTCTTTACAGTTTGTCCTATGAAAAAAAAGTATTCTTTACAGTTTGTGTACTTACCCTGTGTTCATGAGGTTTTCCCTCTTTATCAATCAAAATTATTACTTGTCAAAAAAGAAATTTCTTGTAAGCATTTTAATCGTGTGAATTGGTGTTAATGATTGTTGAATAATGAGCAAGGAATTGGGAGAACTTGTGGATTCCTCTTTATTAGAGTTGGTCTGGAAGCAATTTGTGAGTTGGTGGTGGTGATTTGTTCCAAACTGATCAGTTATTGGGTAGGCAGATAATCTGATAAAAACATAGTTGGTCATCACTTGTTTGGTTGAAAGTCATAGTGGTTTAGTGCTTCTTTTCTACTGAATTTATTATTATTCCATGACTAAACTAAGGAAATGGAGGTCCTTCTAGGAAGCACTCTGACAACTAAATTTCATGGCTGCAATGCAATTCATCTTTACAAAGCCTTAAATTACTCTCACTTTACACATACTATGACTGCCTGACAATTCTTCTTCTTCTTCTTCCTTTTTTTTTCCTATTTCTCTCTCTCTTCCATTTGGCATCCTGTAGTCCTAGAAATTACTACCCCCCCCCCCCCCCCCACCCCCACCCCCCCAAAAAAAGGGGAAAAATACTCATTTAAAATCACTACATATTTATCCAAAAAAAGAAAAAAAAAATTCTCTCCTTGTTGACTTTGTAATTTCAAGTATACTTTCTCATTTTGTCCAGGCTTCTCTACTTATGCTAGCTCCAACTTTTGGTGAAAAAGTTTTTTCTTGAATTTTTCTGGTATTTTATTGATTGGCTTCGTACATATGCTAGTGTCTTCATATGAATGTGTGAGCAGCAATTGTCTTGATTTACAATTTTTGTCTATCATACTTGCAAATTTTCTTATAAAGTAATAACTACAGGCCTCTGCCCCTGTATCACCGCCACATGGTTGGGGCAAGCATACAGGTATCTTACCTCTGCTCTCATATCTCACACCATTCTTGCCCTCCCTTTCTCTAGTTTTGACTTTGTGTTTAACTTTTATTTTCTTTTTTTGGGATAATTGACTGTTAAACTTACATTGTACAGTTGCAGAAGGCAGCAAAACTATTAGATACAGGAGCTGTCAGGGCCACAAGATTTCTCTGGCGGTACCCGACAGCTCGAGTTATCCTGCTTTTTTATTTGGTAAGAACAGTTCAAATTGGATTCATTTTGAAGATTACAGAAGGATTTGAATTGTTTGATAACTATGAGAAATCATCTTCAGGTATTTGTACATCTCTTCTTGATGCATCTGTTGCATCGGCTTCAGGTATGTATTTTTGGTAATTTGTGCAGATGTTGTAAGTATGGATTTAGCCATGATACTTATTGGAATCTTAATATGTACACACACACTGTTATAAACTCAATCTCATGATGAGAGATAAAAAAAAAATGGAATCAGAGTCTTCCAGAAGTGATGCACCCTCTTGTGCCCTATATAATTTTGCTTCGTATGTACGTGGCTGTCAAAATCAATACTAGGGTTTACCCCACCCCATGCCTTACTCACTGAGTCCTCGTGACTTGAAAGAAAGCTATATTTGTCTAAGCGTGGATGTGTTTTTTGCAATGTTTAGGCACAGGCAGACAATTTTACTGCTAGAGAAGTTGCAGAATCTATGGGACTTTCAAACCCTACCTTACCATGATTGGTCAACTGCACCAGTTGGAAAGTTGGTGCAAAGGGTTTCCAAAGGCCTCATTTATTTTTGCAAGGGTGCATCTCTTCTAATTCTGGACAAGCACGGAATTGCTTGAGAATGACGCAACGGAATACAGACATATATAAAATGACGGTGAAATTTTGTCAGTCTATTTTTCATGTTATACAACCATTTGAGGAAATAGTTGATCCAGGAGAAACTGCTGCTAGTTGGAATTAGAACACTGGATTCGGGTGAAGGTTGACACAGTTGGCTGCATCTCTTCACGGTCTTGGATCAGCATGCAATTGTTGATATGTCGCTTATTAACATGTTTTTGCGATTGATTTGTAATCCTTTGACGCTGAAATAATATTCAGAGTGAAGTCACCTTGTAGATTCAGATTTCTGCTCTGTGAATATGATTTTTTCCTTATTCTTTTTTTCCGGGTCATTTTTTTTTTCTTTCTCAGTCGTGATGCTATTTATAGTTTTTATATTGGGTTTGTTTCGAATTTACATGACCAAATGATTTCACTTGTTAACGTCCACAACTTTTAGCTTCCGGCCTTTTGCTTAAACCTATTTTTTGCTTCACATTAATCAAATAAACAAATATGGTTTAAAGGCCAAACTATATACACCCTTAAAATTTAAGGGGTTTTGGATTTTGCACCTGGAAATTTCAAATTTTGAATTTTACTCCATTAAGTTATATTTTGTTTGCATCAGCAATCTCTCTATTCTTATCTTCCATCAAGTACCGCATAAGGACCATGCATATTTAGTTTGTACAATAAAATAATGTAACATCATTTTTGTAGCTTAAAAGAACAGAAAATATAGATGGATGGGCTGCTGATACAAACTCAGTAGAACCTCAGAGGATAAAATCTAAATTTTGAATCTTGAAGGTGCAAAATTTAAAGATTCTCAAACTTAAGGGTGTAGTTTTTACTTTAGCCTATGAATAAACTAGTATTTTTGAAAATAAACAAATTAACCAAGCTCATTAAGTAGACTAGTGCCATCCCACCCATGGTTGTCAGTATCTCAACTTGAATCAGAGGATCCTGCATCTCTAAAAAGTCCTAAATCTCACTAGGAGTTCTACTATAGTGAAATCCGTGTGGGACCCTGATCTAGAACTTATAGGATCTTGATCCTATAGAGATACTAAAGATCCTGCGTTACAAAGGAAAAGTCAAATTTTTTTGCTTAGTTTGAGTCTCCAAATGAAGCCCAAAGGCCTCAAACAGATTTTAACAAAATGCAATAAACAGATTAGCTCAATAGCCGTAGCCCAAATTGATAAAAAAAAAAAAGAAAGCATATTTAAAAATATAAACAAAAATTACAAAGACGAAAGAGAGATTAGACTATTAGAGAGTAGAATATGAGTGTGAGAAGCTAAAAAATCTAATGGTGATGACACTGTGATAGAGACCATCAACAACGAAGGATTTTTTTTTTTTTTTTGCAGCTCCGCTAACAATGACAAGAATGTTGTTTATAAGTATCAACCGTACATTGAGGAACCATCCAAGATAACCAAAATTTTGGTGTTGATGATCAAATGTGTTTGTGGTGTTGTTTGAAACATTGTCATTTATTTATTTATGTTGTTTATGTGAGACAATAGGTATTGATGTTGGTAATTGCATTGAGTTGTTTATGTAAGACATTATGTATGCTTTGAGTTACTTAAAACTTGGTTGTGAGTTGTAAATTTTGAATTTTAAACTTTGTTTATGTATTTATAATTTGGTATTTTGTTTTTTATTAGTAATTTCACTAATTTATATCCAAAAAAAATTCAATTTTTCTTTAATATATATTAGGAATTATAATTATAAGCATTTTTAATATATTTTTTTAATTGGGAAGTAGGATCTTATGATCCTAGTGCCAATCCTACGATCTGATCCCCAAACCCGCTCACCTATCCTATGTAGGATTTTAATTTTGATAACCTTGATCTCACCACATTGAACAGCCCATATAAAAAAGGGTCTAAGTCAGTTTTAGAAATTAGAATAAAATACTTTTAATGGTTTCTAAGTCAATTTCATAATTGAATTTTTAGAATTTTGTTCCTGGTAAAATGTGTTATTTGAATTTTGTAACGGTATTAATAATTTAAATAGATTTTAAAGTAATATTGTGCAATGCTTATTTAAATGCTGATGATTTTATAAAATTTATTTTCAATAAATGAGGAGGATTTTAAGAATTTCACGGAGGAATTAGTGTATAAAAACTTTAAAGATGCTAATTTAATCAATTTGTATTCTCAATGCGAAAATGGTGTTAGGCTAGATAAGCGTTTTTGTTATTAAAAATGATATAAGGGGAAGTGAAAACATAGATTTGTTTTCTTTTTTTTTTATCTCTAAATATTAAGAGGGCAGAAAAAGTTAGTTAACTCCTTTATGCCATCTCAAAATTACCCTTATTAAAGTATATATTTCAAACTACTCTTTCAAAAATTAAAGACACATTAAAGAAAAAAAGTTACCAACGAACAGTTGCATATAGGTTTTTTTTTTCCCATTTATTTGATCTCTTGAACATATCTATTCTCATATTCTCACATTTCTACTAACTTCGAGCTGTTTGATAACGATATTTTAATAATGTTGTTTATATTTTTTAGAAAAATGTGCGGGTAAAAATACGTATAATATTATTTAAAAACTGAAAACACGTGTTTAAAATATGTACCAAATGACCCTTCTCATATTTCCAGTAACAAATAGTTACTTCATTCTACATCTTTCTTCAGTACGAACGAAACTGTGACTTGGAGTTAAGGGGGAGAGAGAGAGTAAGCCAATGGTTGACATTTGTGAAAGCTGTTTTAATAGAGGACTCTTTTTCTTTTGAGCGTAAGCCAATGGTTGGCATTGGTGAAAGCTGATTTAATAGAGGACACATGTGAGAAGAGGAAAACCGTCGTCAAGCATGTATGTGTGGTGTCTTTGAGATCAGACACTCGCAGACCGCAGTTCTAAAGCAAGCGTAAATGGGCTTGTTCTTATCACGTTTGAATTAGTACAGTCCAATGTAACAGATACACTTTCTCAGGTAAAAGAGTCTACTTGAAAGACCACCGATCCAAATGTTAAGCCGCGTCTTTCTTAAATGCTTTCAACTGTACATTGTGTACAAAAAAATCTGTTGCTGAAACGCTACCTGATGCAATCCATGCATTAGACTCAAAAGTCTTTGGAGATTGCTGGGATTCTAATTAATGAAGTTAAGTCTAATGCAGACTCTTGTGAAAGGCAATTCACTGATGTATCAAATCCCCGCAAATCACCATTATCTGATAGGAACTTAACTCTTCTACTTGGTGATATGGTTTTGTTTTGCTTAAACCTTGTGGCTTTAATTGTTTCTTTTGTGATCCTTAACTGTACTCTGCATCTATATGTGCTTAATAAAAGAATAGAGAATAAATAAATGCACGATGCTGAACCTTTTATGATTTTCTTCTGATCATAAGTCCTTATTGACTACTATTTTTTCTTTTTAAAATTTTCACTCAACTTATCAACTCATTACTTAAAAATATTATACCCATTTAGCACCATCACTCAGTTTCCATCACTCATATTTTTCACACTATTTGTGGGTCCCATGGCTGTCAATCAATGCAGCTTTTTTTTTTTTTTTTTTTTCTTCTGGGTTCGGTCTAGCTTAACGTCAGTTTTTTTTTTTTTTTTATCTGGGTTTAGGTGATCCGGTACTGAAGAAGAAAAAAAAAAAAAAACCTGAAGACCGAACCCAAAAAAAAAAAAAAAAAAAAGTCAACGTTGCGGCTGTGGGTCCAACAAAAATGCCATTGAGTTATAAGTTATGGAAATTGAAAACAGTTAAATGTGTTTTCAAACCTACTTAGAGAATTTGTTTTTATGGAAATTGGTTTTTCCAATTTCATATATAATTTGATTTGAAAACTACAAATAAATTGAGCCTTTTGTTTTTCTGGTTTTAATATATATAATTTAATTTGTACAATAGAGCGAGGATTTGAACCCTAGATTTCTTTGTCAATACCTCCCCAATCATGCGTTGCAATGACGACAATGAGTACGGCTCCGACCACTCTAAACGATGACGCATGCGTAATTGGAACAAGAAAGACAATGCTACACTAGGTGTTACTGATGTCCCTAAAATGTGTACGGTGGATGTGAATTATAAAAGCGATTCCATTTAAATAGTGGTTCAAGAGTTGCCACCAATTATTAGTTTTTTCTAGGTATGATTGGTCACCTATTTCTAATTTGATTTTATTACCAAACCTAGGTTAAGAAAAAATTTTCTTTCCTAATGTAAAAGGAAGATTAAAAATATCTTGATTCATGAATTCAAAGTTTGGTTATGCGTGGAGTAGGTATTAGGCACCCTATGACATCTGTCATTGGACAGTCATTTGTTTTGATAAATTCTTAAGTTTTTTGTTATTGGCAGATAAAATCAAGTTACTAGCTGTAGCTTTTGATGCTTAAATATTTTTGGATTTAAAGATTGATTTGAAAAGGTGTGTGACCTTCATTAATGTTTTGCTAGCACATTTAGAATTCCTATTAATTTTTCATGACGAAAATTCAGCAGCATTTTGCCTTTTTTGCATGACAAAAATTTGATAGCATTTTAGACTAGGTGCGTCGTGGCACCCACAAAATGATTCTTACCAAGCTTTCACAGCAAAAATATACCAGATTATTGCCTCATTTTCATGGTGAAAATTTGGCAAAGTTTTGTGTTAGGTGCGCCAAGGCTCTAGCAAGTTTTCACGTCATCATGTACTGCATGAACCAATATGTTTGGTCTGTGGCACACCGAAATGCACCAAAATACCATACATGTGAGTGCGTATCATGCATACATTGATACCACATGTCACTAGCTGACACAGATGGGGGCAATTACACACATTGGTTCACCATGCACCCAATAAACACATGGATATGTGTCTACAATATAAGTCTTGAACATATATGCACATCCCAAGGTCAAGAGCATCCATAATTAAGGAGGGGTTACAACTTAACCACAAATGTCCATCATCCTAAGTGCATGATTTACCCTATCTTTACAAATATATACTCCCTCCATCCCAATTTGTTTATTCTCTATTCCATTTTGAGATGCCCCAAAATATTGTCTTGTTTCTAAAGTAAAAACTATTAATTTACTAATATTTAAGAAATAATTCCTTTGTAGTCTTTCTCATTCCCTCTCCTATTATCATGCATTGAGAGAAGATTTTACTCAAAAACAACCCACACGCAATGTGAGTGTTGATGGTTTTGAAGTTTAGCCAAATTTAACTGGTAAGGCTTGGCGGTGCAATTAGGTAGTATTGCAGAATTCGAAAAGCTAGTAAAAACAAGACTTTGAGATAGCTAGAGCTTAAAGGGTTAAAGTACTTTGGATAGATTAGGCTTGGAGGGTCTTAGATTGTCTTTATAATTCAACTTATTTACTAGTAGATCATTTCAGCTTAGAGGGTCATGGAGAGGTTTTTATGCCGAGTACTTTGATTTTTCTCCTCGATAACGCATTTTGTGTTATCTTGGGTTTGATATTCATTTCCCTACTACTCTTTACATTATAGAATTGCTTATCTATGTTCAGCCATGCAATTGTTAAATGCTTTAGTTAATTAATTGGTTAATTATGTATATTCCTCTTTTATTGTGTTTAGCCTAAAATTGATCTAGCCATAATTAAAATTTGGGGGTTTTAATTAGCTTTAGCAATTAGACTAGTGAGCTTTCAATAACAGTGGGAAAAAAAAAAACATTTAATTGAAGGTGGACTTGCTAAAGAAGGAGAACGTCAACTTAGTCATGATCTAATTTTTTTTTTTTTTTAGAGAGTTTCAACCTATGGCGTCCACTTTTGATAATAGCTCTTTATCATCAGATAAAGACACCAATTAGTTTTTGGTATAGGCGAGGATTGAACATTAGATCTTTTATACAACTATCAAAGGCTTTACCAATTGAGCTAACTGGAACCCACAGTCGTGATATAATTTGGTTCAAAAGTAAACTTCTATTAAGCAAAGAAATTCAACTTTTGATATTACCATATTTCTTATGAAATATATGTAAAGAGAAAACACTATAATTGTCTAAAGACTAAGACCTCGTTTGGGAGGAGAGAATGGAAAGGAATGAAAAGAAAAAAAAAATTAGAATATTATTTCCTTCTTTTGTTTGTGAGTTTTAACTGAAGGAATGGAAAGTCCATTTTCTTATTTGGGAGTTTAAGTAGGAGGGAATGAAATGGGTAGGAGAGAACATTCATTCATCTCTATTTCCTTAAAATCTCAAATTTTCATTCCCTCTGAAATTGGGAGGAATAGGAGAGAATGAAATTAAATATAATAAATTTTTTACTAAAACTCCCAAAATACCTCTATATATTCAACTCTTTATTTTAAAATAGGGGTATAATAGTAATATTATCATAAAATGATTCCATTTCATTCCATTCCCTCCGTGTTACTTCCAAATAAGATTACTTACATTCCATTCATTTCCATTCCCTTCCATTCCTCTATTTTAAAACATCCAATTAAGGTTACTTAATTCTATTCCATTCCATTTCATTCTTTTCCATTTCATTACTTAAATACATTCCATTTTTCTCCATTTTTTTATGATCATTTCCCTTATGAATTCCCAAACAGAGCCTAATATCTACACATTTACAAATATTATTAAAAAATCATGTAGAGCATGGTTCAACCACCAGTTTATAACTTAATATCATGAGTCATATAATTATGTGGCATAACTTGTATTTTTTGTTAAGAAAATTAGGATTCAAACCCTCTGCCCAAAAGAAGAAAAGAAAAATTTACAACTTTACATCTTCATAGCTTATTATGATAAAATTTGTGGAGGCAAAATGGGTAAATATCTTTAATTTTAAAGCTATGTAGCAAAATGCCTTTTTCTAAATTAATTAGCAAAATGCTCTTGCATCTGTAACTCGATTTTAACAAAATTGAGTTACAAGTGGAACTTAGGACTGGTTTGGATAGTGTTTGCGTTTCCCACGGCTGGCGTTTAGCAACTTTTTCTTTAAATTGGGTCCCACAACATTATTTATATATTTAAAAATTAGTTTGTTACAATGTTTTCAATAATAAGAAGTAATCAAACACGCTCTTAATATTTGCTAGGCATATTTTGTCATTCAAATTTTTTTGAAAATTTAAATAAAACTCAACATTATTAATGTTAAGTTCTATTTAAAAATACATAGAGAAAATTTTGCTAAATAATTTGAAAAAAGTGATATTTTGCTAAATAGTTTTAAAATTAAGGATCCATATCCATTTTACCCCAAATTTGTGTTCTCAAACATTTGATAATTATTCAAATTGTAAAGGGTTTATGGTCAATTTACTTAAGAATTTAATATTAGCAAAAAAAAAAAAAAAAAACTTACTTAAGAATTTAAAGCTGTACAAAACTTAGGAAGGAAGCAAAGTACAACGATCAATCATCAGAAAAGGCATGGTACTGGAAGACGTTCTTTATTTCCTAAAAAGATGAGAAAAGAAAAAGAAAAAGTTCTTTATCGATGGAATCTCAATTTTAGTGACTTTGTTTGTACAAACTTTATGCTAGAAATTTAAAATGTACGTACCGAAGTTTGGAAAGGAACTTTATAAATTTAATATATATATTTATATTGTGTGTAAATTTTAAAACTTTACTTTTGAAAAATTATTAAGTACTGAGTACTGTGTATTTTTTTTTCTCATATAAATAATGAATTTTACTATAAATTTAATTAGTTAAATGACATGTTCTTATTACATCTTTAACACTTACAAAATTTAAAAAAAATTAAAAATCAATTATTATGTTATCAAATAAATATTATAATTTCAAGTTTTTATAATCTAAAATTATTTAAAAAATAAGTTAATTGATTAAATAGTAAATAATATTTGATTTAAATAAAATTTAATATATATATATATATATATATTAAGAATATAAAATTTAACAGATAAATTTTTAAAAATTATATTTGAAAAAGGGATATATACAAAATTAGAAGAATTTGGTGAAAAAATTTGTTAACGAAAGCACGGTAGCCCAATATAAAAAAGAATTTTGCTAATATATGCCTTAAGGGCACATAATAGTTAATCATTTTTAGAAATATTTTTTTAAAAATTGAAAAATTATTGACAACCTTTTTAATTATTAAAAAAATATTTTCAAAAATAGATAACTTCGCACGTTAACCGGATCCTAAATGGTCTGAAACTCGGTACTATATTTTTTAACGTTTTCCTCTTTTATCTTTTTTGTCCGTGACCTTTGCTTTTCTATTTGTAGTACTTACTTTACGTGATGTTAAAAACGCTTTGATTGCTCTGATTTTGAGTGACGTGACCTCAAACTAGTAAAAAATTCAAACATTTATTCACGCAGAAGAAAAAAGAAAATTGGGTGCGGACAGGGTGAGATATTCCCGCATGATCAGAGGAAAACAAAGTAAAAAAATCCAGTACATCACCACCAATACCAAACCACGACAGTTGAGGCCAGACGACAGTCTGTGTGTGTGTGCGCGCGCGCGCGAATGGATTCCGTTGATTAAAAAACAGAACACAGTAACAATCTACACTCGCCCTCACCGTATCCTTACTATAAAAATTGAAATTGTAGTCGCGCGAAGCCTCTCTAGCAGTAAGGAGTAAGCAGTAGGCAGTAGCGCAGGCAAAAAACAAATTTGAAGTTTGAAGTTTGAAGTTTGAAGTGTGAAATTAAGTGATGGCGGAGGGTTGGGTGCTGCCGCAGGCGGTGGAGCAACTGATAGAGCAGATATGCAGGGACCAGAACCAGACGCCGCCGGAAACGGACGTGAGGCATGAGCTGGCGTTGCTCGGTGAGGAAGAGGCTGTAAATTTGCTCCGTAAAATAGCGGCCTCGACCATAAAGAAAACCTTGAGTGCCTTTATTATGTACATGATCCGAAACGCCAAACAACTTCCCTCTCCCTCTCCCTCTCCCTCTCCCTCTCCTCAGAAAGTACCACGCGTCTCTCCGCTTCACAGTCCCTCCTCCTCCTCTCCCTCTGCCCCTCAATCCCAATCCCAATCCCACCTCGTCCACCCTCCAACACAACAAGGTATGGGTATGGGTATGGGTATGGGTATGGGTATGGTATCCACATCTCATTCATTTGACTTTGACTTTGACTTTGACTGTTACCTATTTCAAATTAATAAATGGGATTCTCCAAACCATACATACAATGGCAATGCTATATGATTTTTATGTTGCTACGTTTTCTATGTGCCCGTGCCCACAAGTAATTCTATTTCTCACTTTCCTATGCCATTTTAGGGTACCTAAGAGGCTCATTCTCCTCCAGTTTGGAAAGTCCCAAGTTAGCGGCCTGGGGAGAGCTTGAGTTCCGAAAGGCATTCCTAATCCTAAGTTACATCGGCGAGTAAGTTTTCCTTCCTTCCTTCCTTCCTTCTTTGGCCTCCTGCATAATAAGCTCCGACCGAATATTAAGCTGCATTTTTTTTTTCTTTCCTTTTTATATACAGAAATCAGCTCGAGCATGTTGACATATCTGCAGAAGAAATTAGAACCTTAAAGCATTTAGGAATGGTAGATTTTGAGGAAAGAGTTTGGAAGGCCTTGGGACAAAAGTACATCAACTATGAAGACCGACGAAGGGTGAATATTATGTTCTTATTGTTGTTGACCTGTGTTGGTTACTGTGTCTTGGCTAATTTCTTAGTCCTTGAGAAGTCCGCTAAAAATAGAAAATCTTGAATGCTTTGCTGTGTGTTTTTTTTTTTTTTTTTGGTGGAAAAAAGAGTTTTTGCTTATCTGAATCAGTAAATTCTGCTTGCGCATTCTTTATTCTCTTCCATTTCTATTTTCTGGGTGATTCTTGAATTATTTATATGAGTCTAGGACTCTTTGGTTGTGTGCTTTTATGTTCTAGATCAACTAATCAGGAAATTTCCAACAAAGCAGGAGAGAGAGAGAGTTTTAACCTAAGATAATCTATAATTGTGTGATATCGTAGAGTTTGGAGAATAGTTGTAATGAGTGGTGGTAGCAAGTTGCCCTGATTTAAAATTCCTTTCTCAGTGAGAATAAACCTAAGCAATTATCCAGTTACTGTGGTTAGGGCCATCTTGCCTATTACCATTAGCATTTTGTATGCAATCTTGTCAAATGTTTCTAAACTATAATGAGGTAATTCAGCTATTGAATATATTCAATTGAATTAGGAAAAAGAAAGGAATATTATCTTCTGCAATTTGGATAAATTTAAAACTAATTTTCAATTTAACCGTTGAGCTTATGAGAGATAAAATGCTGTACAACTATGTATTGGTGGCAGCCTCCCTTGTATCGACTCCAGCATTTGTCTACTTCACCTTTTCTTATTTTTGGTGTCTTGCAGACTCTTGATTGGGACATGAAAAAGACGCACATTTATCAATGTCATGTTTCTTTGGATGGGAAGTACAAGTTCAAGGTTTGTTGTCCCCATCCTCTATATAGAGGGACATTCCCAAACACCTGCAGATGCATGTTCATGATGACATAAGTGACGTCTATTCTGAGGATAAGAGTTCTTTCTAATCTAATTAAACTCATGGAAGTGTACCTATTTTCAGGGCCCATATTTGCACCAAACAAAAACTCACCTACAAAGAGTTTTAGGAGATGAGAATGTTTTGGTTGTCAAGTTTGCTGAAGAGGTGACAGACAGGAGACAACTGGATATTTCCAGGGATCCTTATTCCATGTACAATAAGATTGCAAGAGAAGGGGTTGTTGTTGGTTTTTATTGCTATCGGTTTTTTGGTGAGCCTTTTTTTAATGCTTTTGGAGAGATGAACTTTTAAAATGTTGGTTTGTTTTTGTTTTATTGCAGTTACTCTTCATTGTTATTCCAACTGTACTATAGATCTGAAGCAGTCAAGTCAGGACGTGTCCTTGATACCTTTTTTTAATTTCAATATTAAACATCTAAAAGCAAGTCTCGGAACCCTTATATTCTACTACTATACTTTTCTTGTTGATCAAAGGCATGGACTTCCTCAAGTTTGATGGTTAATGAGTGTGATGTCCTTGTTTAGAAGGACCATGGGTTTATAAAGCATGTTAGAGTGAGAAAGACTTTTAAATTATCTAAAACAGAAATTAGCACTCTGGAGTGTGAGTGTGAATGTACAGATTCACTTTCAGACGCATGCGCAGGAAAATTCAAGTTCATCCCTCCACAATTCTTTTTATATGGATTGTATCAATTTTGTATAATGTTTTTTTGCTATCGTGGGTTCAAGCTCAGGAATCAGCATCTCCAAAAAAAAGGGGGTGGGGGGTTTGTAAAGCAGCCTACCAATCACCTCTCCCAAACCCTGTAAAAAGTGGGAGCTTTGTGCATTGGGTACACTTATTACAGAATAAGTCTAAGGAGTTTTGTCAATTGCTCTTGCTGGAGTAGGACCAGTATGGGTTCAAGTAGAAGTGCATATTTACTTCTTACTAGATTCTATATTTTTTCATGCTTCTTACATCATTCAAGTTAATCGTTTTGTTGCCAGTGACATGTTAACAGATAGAACATGTGTCTTTTCAAATTTGACTTGTTAAAAGATCTAGTGTAATTGATGTTTTCTTTATATTGATTAGTGTTTAAGGATGGAGGCAAAGAAGGAAAGAAAAAAGACCCAACTTCTTCATCTGTCAAGTGTTTTTTCATTCGTAAGGAGTCAATTGAAATGGTTCATGAAGCAAGGTCTTTATTCATGCATGCACATCGATTGCCTAGTGTGGCCAATTATATGGCTAGGTATGTTGACAAGCCAAAGAGTCTTTTGAGAGCCATATCTAAGAATTTTTTGTAATGATTTGAAAGTTACTTTTACTGTGAAGTCAGGTTTTCTCTTATCTTGTCCAAGACTACAAAGCTAGAAGTTGATTTAGCATCTGTTAATATCCAAAAAATTGAAGATGTACTTTGCATGGTATGATCTTAGAATTATCTTTTCAATGAAATTTCTTGTCTTCTATGAATTTGGTTAAATTCAAAATTTTTTTTCTTGTCCATTTCTCTTCAATATGCACTTTTTCCCTTTTTCCTCTATGGGTTAACTGCAGGATCGAGACGGTAAAGTTGTCTATGAAAAACCTGAGAAACCTCGTATACATACAGATGGAACTGGTTTCATATCTGAGGATTTAGCTTTGATTTGCCGTAATAATGTACACAGAGGAGAGCGCACAAGGGATGAAAATATTGAGGTTTGTGATTTAGATATGTTTCCTTGTAAGTAGACTAAAGATTAAAATAATGAATCGAAAAGTTAGTTTCTTCAAACTGATCTCAGTTTGTTATGTTCCTGTTTCTGTGAGTTAAATGATGTGAACTCATGTCATGGTCCGACTGGATGTTTTGTATTTCATTGTCTTTTTATCTTATGTATGTTTTTATAAAATGAATGTCTTTTAATCTTCTGTGTACATAACTTATCATTTGATTAATGGTCTCTTTAATAATGTCAGACAAATCCCAGTATTGTTGAACTTGAAAGTAATCTTTTGGCAATGCAACGGCAAGAATCTAAAGCTCAAGAACCAGTATGTTGATCAAAACTGGTGTTTCCTTCTCTTTTTGAGCCTTTACTAGTGTGTGTGTGTGTGTGTGTTTATTTTGGGTTTGGAATTCATTCCCATTTCAATTATTATTTCTTTTCCAGCCTTTGCTAATCCAGTTTCGTCTCTTTAACAATGGTTGTGCTGTTAAGGGAACCCTTTTGGTCAATAAAAAGGTACTTTCTTTTTCATACTCAATTGTCTATTTCCTTATCTTTGTATTGCTTTGTTTATTCAAAATGGGTATTCCCCATATTTTTTCTTATTTTATTCTCAAGCACCAAGTTAGGTAATGTGCATTGAATGAGCGTTGACTTCTTACTTACTTGAAGAAAGATTTAATTCCAAAGGATCCAACTTAAACTGAAAACAATTTTGCTCCTAACTCCACAAATGCAGAAATATTGAGTCAGCGTTGTTAGGGTAAATTAATTAACCCTAAACACACTTCCTGAGACTAACAAGATTATAATTTTTTTTCCCCAAGCTAGTGCTGATGGATAGGGCTGCAAATGAGCCTAGCAAAGTTGAGTCTTAAAATTTTAAGATTATTCATTTAATTTTATTTTGAACATGAGTCGAGTTCGAGCTCTTTACTAGACTAAATTACATGTTCAAGCTTGGTCCCTTTTTTTGTTGAACAACCATGAATAAAATATTTTGTTCATTAGCAAATCTATGTGAATAATTAACAACTAAATTATATTGAAATTATATAATTTGAGTTAATAAGATAGAATGATTTTTGTTATGAAAGTATAAAAATTAGGTTCATTTACTATGTAGTGTATATTATTAAAAATTATATATACTTTTTGCTATGAAATGGACTATTTATATCATTAATATATGACACAAATAATTTGATATCTTATGAACGTACACAATCCAATATCGAATCTATGCGAATAATTAATAACTCAGTTATATTAAAATTATATTATTTGAGTTAATAAGGCAGAATGATTTTTGTTTATGAAAATATAAAAATTAGGTTCACTTACTCCAAAATGGACTATTTATATTATCAGCAAAAATAATTTGATTTCTCAAACTTGATACTTATGAGCTTGTACACGAACATAGCTCTGTTTGTTCACAACCCATTTGATTGATGACCTTATCATTGGATTTTTATTGGAACAAAATATTTTAATGGAGTGGAACATTTTGACTTGGGACATTAGTGGAACATATTAGAAAATACTTCAACATGACTCTAATGTTGTTGATTTTAGTTGAATTGTAAAATATGAAAATTATGGTTAAAAGAGAAGAAAGAGGAAGAGAAGTTAGAGAGACAGAGAAAAGAGAGAAAGGTTAGCACATATTTATATTACTGCGATATGGCAGGATTACTAGAATACTCCTTGCTAATGTGTAATAACAAGCGAATGGAAAAATTACAACAGTAACTCTTAACAGTTTAACCATGTATCAACTATGTGCCTCACTTATGATGATATCTAATTTTAGATTACTTTGATTAAATATTATTTTTGGCTGCTATAGTGCTAGTGGAAATCACCTCTGACTTCTGCTTAATACTCGCATGATGAAAAGTTCTTATAATTCAGTATCATTCAATCTCCAACTTGCAGCTCTGTGTCTAATAATTATGTAAAATTTAGCTACTTATACTCTGATGTTAGTGTAATACATTCTGCTTCTCACTTCAGTGTAAAGAATTCTGGTTTCGGCTTTCATATCTAATATGTTCTGGTTATTAAATGTCCTAAATGACTGCAATGATTGGCTGGTGATGGTCTTTGTTATTTATTTAGTTTTTTTCTGACGGGTTTTGATCTAGTTTCGTTTTTCTGCTTTTAATATTGCATACTTTGGTCATTTTCTATATTCAAATTTTGTAGATTCCTCCTAGAACAATTCAAGTTCGACCTTCAATGATTAAAGTTGAGACAGATCCAAAACTTTCAAATATCAGAACGGTGAATTCATTGGAGATAGTGGGAACAAGGTTTTCATCATTTGACACTTCTATTCTATTTTGAAGTTTTATGCTCTCTGTAGTTAATGTGTACTTGTTAATAAGTTATCACTTATATCTTTTTTTTGATAAACAGTTTTCACTTATATCTGATTTTTCAAAATGGCCTTTGTTTGAAACCATCAAATGTGCTCCGGGTTCAAATGGGGAATGGGAAAATCATGTATACGGGAGACTTAATTTCTGATAGTCTATCCCGATATTTATTGGTGAAATGTCCATGGTGTTGGAAGTTTACCAACAGGCTTGATGAAAAGTCAAGCTTTGCCTGGCAACAATATGAATCCATTTTTAAGTTTACTTATAAAAAGAAAATAAAGTAAACAAATCAGTTTAGAAGATGTTAAAAGTTCAAGAGAATCTTATTCATAGAAAGGTATTAAACCCCCTCGTAAAAAAGAAAAAGAAAAAAAGAGAAAGGTATTAAACCCGACACTAATTCTGGCCAAATGCAAAAACGTGGGGAATTTGTGTCCATCTTTCTTTGTGGTAGTAAGATGGAACTTCCCTTGAGTTCCAAAAAATCTTTACATGTCAAAAAAACCTTGGAAGCTGACATGACATGGGACACTGCAACATTTCTTGAAAAATTAGGAGTCAACACAATAGGGATATGAAAATTAATTAATTAATTATTTTTAGGTATATATTATAAATTTTTGGGCATAAGTAATTTTATTTTAGGTTTTAAAAATAAGTAACAACGATAAAATGTTTGAAAACATATCTAAATTAATTTAAAGGCAATAATATATTGATTAATAAAAAAATGCTATTAAATAATTAAATAAAAAATGCTAGTGAGTATTCTGCATAATTTCATATTTTGTACATTATGTCATTATCAATTAATTAATAATAATAAAAAATCTCATAAACCATAGCTCAATAAAAAAAAAAAACCTAATCAAAATCACTACTCAGTATATTTATTCGAAAGATTGAAAGAGAAACAAAAAATAAAACAGAAAGAAAAAGAAAAAAAGAAAAAAAGAAAAGAAAAGACAAAAGATGCCAATAGAGACAGAGTGATGGAGAGACTAACCGTGGTTGACGCAGTCAGGATGGCTCTCTGATTTAAGCTTGGCAGTGGCAGGCATAGCCGTAGGTAATGGGATTTTGTTGGTCTAAGTACCAGTCTTTTACGGTTAAAAGAGTTTTTAATTTGGGTTTTTCTTTCTCTTTTTTTTTTTTTTTTTTTTTTTTCTATTACTTATGATCAATTTTATGTGCAGAGTCAAATCTGTACTTTCTACAATTTCTGCGAATTAAGGGTATTTTGGTAATTTAGTTGAGTACTCGTTGATTCTTTCTCCTTATCTCTTCTCTTTCTAAAGTTACTGCTCACGTTACCGTTCATACAGCTGCTGAACAGCTTGTATTTTCTCTCTAATTCTTCTTCTTTCCTAATCCTAAACCCACCATAACTATATGTAGACAAATCCCTAATTTTTCCTACATCAATTTGGATATCTCAGCTAAATCCTACTCAAATCCTAATACGAGTTCTCTGCTAAAGTCTTATTCTACAAACCTTCCGCCACTCAAAAAAATTTCTCATCTAGGATCATGTCGATGCTTGAAGAAATATGCTCTATGACAGAAACTTTGAAAAGGCTGGGAGATTTTATTTTTTTAAACTTCCTAATGGAATAGCAACACAGGAAGAACTTTATGGGTTAGACTAAAGTTCCTTAAATGATGATGATCTTGAAGAAGAAGATACCTCTCTTCTTTCAGTTATTAGGCATATTCGTGCTGCACCCAAGCCAGAGGAGGATTAGAAGCCACTTTAATATTTAAGACCATAGTGTGTTGTGGGACTGACGCTCGAATGATTATTATTGATGGTGGTAGTGACAGAAATATTGTTTTTGCAGACATAAATAATACTAAATAGTAATCTTCTTGTGTCTCCCGCATCATTCTCCTTTGATTGGAGAAAACTTGACCTCGAGTTTTAAAGCATTGAAGGAGTAGAATGTTGACAAGTAACACTTGTTTCAAGCCTGGAATCACCTTAGGGAGCACAGAGAAAAGAAAAATCTTGAATTCCACCACATCAAACTCATTTGGAATAACAAAATCAATGTGTGGAATCAGTATAATCTCATCTTGAACCTTTTGAACCATAGGAAACAATGTAGTATGAACATCTTCAACTTCACCAAGCTGTAGATCTTTAAGCACTATGGAGGGTTGATTAGAAGCACATTTAACTACTTCAACTTTCACATCATGTGCACCCTTAAGCTTGTTGGGTAGTTTTTGAGTGGGTGCCATTTTCTTTTCTAGTTGGGCATTAATCCTAGTGATTATTTGCTCCCCTAATTTCCACGAAATAGGTGAAATATTTTGATTTTCCTTTCTTACACTAGCAAAGAGTGAACTGAGAAGATCCAAGGAAATGTCTTCACTTTCATCTATGATCAAATTCATAATTGTTTCTATGGTTGAAAGTACAGCAGGTGAATGGTTGGACGTAATTATCTTCAAGAAACTTTGAAACATCTCAACAACCAATGCATCACACTCAAGATCTTGCATCACTAAGCATAACTTGACCTTTGCAATGGTATCAAGAATTGAAACCACCTTCTTATAAGAGTGAGTAGACACATGAGACATATTTTCAAATCTTGCCAAAATCAATTGAAATTTTTCTTTCATTTGCTCATCCTTATATGGGGCATCTGGTGTTGTTATCCTTGTAATCTCAATAACGTAAGATAAAATTGAAAACTTCACATCCATTTCAGCATGTTGCAAAAGTTTATTAGTGATTAGTGCCTTCACCGAGGGTAAAAGTGCATCTCGCATTGATTTGGATGGTTCTTGCTCCACATATGCTAACAAATTTTCAACTTTATCAAGAAGAGTGAGGAGATTATCAATGGAGGAAGGAGGGCTAAGGAGTGTATTCCCTGCCTCCTTAATCTCCTTCTCAAATTCTCTATCAAAGGTAGTCATTTTCAACTCAGACTTGGAGTCTTGTTAATGAAATGGGTCCGGTCATTGGCTTGTGTGACAGTGTACAATGAGTTTGTTGTTTTGGTTGGGTCAGGTAGTTTAATGAGTTTCAGTTTGAGTTCTTTATTTCAGATGTGCTGGGTCAAGTTGTTCTTAGTGGGAAAACACTGTGGGGTTGCAAATTAAAAATGATCGGGAAGAGTTTGAACAGAAAATAAGGTGCTGGTTTTTTTAAATTAAATAAAAGGCTAGTTATTGTTACCTTTGAGATGAAGTCGCTAGTTTATGGAGGGATTGCAAAGGCACGGTGCTAGGCAATTGAGGGTCATGGTGGCGCAATATTGAGAAGAGGATGGTGGTGGGGCTTACTATGGTGCGATCTGACAAACGAGGGATGGCAATGTTGGCTTTCCAATGGGTGGTGGCGTGTGAGGAAACTTCTTGAAAGAACTTAACCAGGTCTGGCCGTGGGGTTAGTTGGGTAACCTTCTGGTGGCAGAAAAAGTACAGTGAATGGAGGTTTTTTTTTTTTTTTTTTTTGGTGATATTTCTAGTTCTGGATTGACTGTGAGATGCTTTAGACAAATCGATGTTTGCTCTGATACCAAATATGATGCAGGACAACCAGAACAAAATTGAAAGAACAATAAAATAAATGGATATGATCTAGGAGTCAGCACCTATGCCTTTCTCGGAGTCAGCACCAAGCGGGAAAACCACTATAAATCAGTACCTAGGGTGGACCTGGAGTTAGCACCAGACCAAAAAAGACCAAACGACCATTTTTTTTATTCATCAAAATATCAACTATCTCCTCAAAGAGTATAATAAGTTGCTTATAAAGGATTGCTAAACTCTAGTTCTAATTGTCTAGGAAACCCTAATTGCCTTATTACAAAAATAATCTTGCTTCCAAATTAAAATACTAATAGCCTAATAAACTACTAGGACCTAAAACATGAAAATGCAATTGATTTGCAAACATAAATAATACTAAATAATGATCTTCTTGCATCTCCCGCATCCGAATCACATCTGAGTCCATACAAGGTAGCGTGACTGAGATGTATATCATAGTGAAAAGAACAATATTTATGTTCAATAATGCACAAATTGTGTTAAATCCCGTGAATGCAAAACAACTAGAACAACTAAAGCAAAAACAAGAGATCAAACCTAAGGAAGATATCGGTGCTCTTGCAATGGAGATCACAAAGGAGCAAGATGAACATAAAATTGGTCATGGAATAATCAAGATGAAGGAAGATGTTGATGTTACTATCATAGATAACTTCAATAAGGATTTCAAGTTGGATATTCCTTTAGTTATTGATTTCATCATTCCAAATGAATTTAATGATACGATGGGAAAGAAAGCTTTTTGTTCCTAATGTGTCCAAAGGTGATTGAAGAGTTGGTGCAAGTTTCAAGTTTGAAATTTCTTATACTTCAAGACTTTAAAACTCGAGGTAAATTTTCTTCCAACAGGAGGAGAATGGTGAAGCCATGGAAGATTAATTTGCTAGTAGCCTCACCTATTCAAGAATTATTTTATGGGGTCCATCGTGTGAAGTCCAATTGAAGTGAAGATCATGAGGTTTTGATGGTCTAAGTACGATTCTTTTAGGGATAAAACAGTTTTTAATTTGGGTTTATATTTTATTAGTTATGGTCAATTTTATATTCAGGGGAAAATCCGTAATTTTTGCAATCACAATGAATTAATGGTATTTTGGTAATTTAGTTGAGTTTAGAATTTTCTAGGGTATTCTAAAGTATCTTAGGTTTATTTTCTTTGGGTCCAAGTTAAGTATTTATTAGGTTTCTGTTTTAACTTTAACCTTAAAAGACTCATACCTAGACCATCAAAATTCCATGACCTTCAGTTCTATTGGACTTCACATGTGGACCCCATAAAATAATTCTTGAATGGGTGAATTTGCAAAGTAATAGCAAATTAATCTTCCATGGCTTCATCATTTTCCTCTGGTTGGAAGAAACTCAGCCTTGAGTTTTAAAGTGTTGAAGTATAAGATCCTTCAAACTTGAAACTTACACCAACTCTTCAATCACCTATGGAAGCATCAAGAACAAAGAATCTTTCTTTCCCATCATATCATTAAATTCATTTGGAATGATGAAATCAATAACCAATGGAGTAATCAATTTGAAATCCTTCTATTACATTTTTTCTGTTAACCCAATTCAATATATTGTGATCAGTTGTCTTAAATGAAGTTTTATTTCAAACTTTGAGGTCTAGAGGAAACTTACCAAAAACTAAGGTTTCAATAAAACTATATGAAGCTATAAGATTTTATTAAAACATTTTTAGTAACTTTAAGGTTTGAATAAAACATTTTGAAAATTTGAGGTTTAAATGAAACACCCAAAATTCTATGGTTTAAAAAGTAACTTGTTGTGAACGTGTAATGACTGTCTCCGTGCTGTGTCCCAATCAAAGAATTGTTTTTTCTTTCCAGAAATGTGCTAGACACGGACATACAGGTATCAGTGCAGTACACAGCACATTTTATCGCTTTTCTGTGCTACAGAGGCATAAACTCTGTTGGCCCTATACCATGAGGCAGTGAAAGAAGATACACAGCCCTACAGACAATTACATTTCCTGTTGTCCGACAACCTTTTAACTGATGATAAGAGAACCTGCTCTCCTCCTGCATTGTCATATCGCATGTTTCTCCTTTGGATAGTAGAATTCCAAAACCAATAATTTTTAAGGGACACAATCAATTGCTATGATTTGTAGAACACATATATTTGATGATTCATGTGTTGGACACTCGAGGACATGACAACCAAGTCCCCCCTATATTTGAACTTTTTTTGAGACTAGTTATGAATTCACCTGCAAAATGCCTGTAATTCTACAGGTATTAGGCATTCTTGTCAAAAACTTGTACAAAGTTATTATTTTTCTATAACTTACAATCTTTGGCTATTTTCTAGGTAGCAAACACTTAAGTCATGATTTGGTAATTGCATTGCCTGGTACTACATGTCTCAGTCAAAAAATTGATACTCTTGTTCATATATGCAACTCATGGTCATGTGCTAATCCTCATTATGGCGAAGTGGTCATGCAAATGTGAAATATTCATTGAGAAAGTGCAGCCTATGTTGGTGTGCAGAAATGCTAGTAGTGATGGCCGAGATTGTGATTTCTAGGCTAATCATGCAAAAAGTTCCCTTCTTAAATTTGACTTACCATTTCTTTTGTTGTTAAAAAAAAAGTTCTTTGGTGTGGTTGAGAATGTGACAGACTCATCATCCACTATGTTGGTAAGTAGCGAGCTTGTAATTGACATAATATCTCATCATATGATATTGTGACCACTGGTTTGCTTGTATTGCTGTTTGATGATATAAATTTCTCCTGAAAGAGAAACTTAGATACAATGAGAACATATCTATCGTTTCTGTTTTTAGTTTCTATCGTGTAAGTGATCTAATTTTCAGTTCTACTCTGTCAGCAATCGGCCAAAGAGAACATATCTATCAAGAAATTTGATTGCACTTTTAAGTTATGGAGGTGTCCCAAAAGAATATTTCATGGATATACTTGCAAGTGCTTTAAGTGATGCTCGTGGAGTTTTCTTCAATAAGGGTGCTGCACTAAGAGGTAGTCTTCCTGCTAAAGGTTATAGCTTATGAGTAGCCATAATTTATCTTTTTTAAAAATAGAATTTCTGGTCTTATTGGAAGCAAAATCTTAGGTTTTGATTTAGAATTATGAAATTAATTTTTACATTTTTATTTGCTTCTTATTAAATCTTGCTAAAAATAAATCTCATGCCAATACTTTTCTCTTCCATTTACTTGTAGTCCTTGAGTGATCTCCCCTTCAATTCTTTTTTGTTTATGCAGTTTCTGTTAACCATGGGGAGATGGATGATTTTAGTGTGGCAAGAATGATTTTATCTGGGATTCCTCTTGATGAATCACATTTGCAACATCGACTCTCTATACTGATGAAGGAGGAAAAGAAGAGCCTTAAAGGAGGAAAGCTTCATGTACCTGAATGTTACTATTTGATGGGGACTGTTGATCCCACTGGGCTACTTGAAAGCGATGAAGTTTGTGTCATTCTGTACGTATACTTGTTAGACGTTTTCCAATTTTTTATATATTCAACAACCATTCTGAGCGTTTATGAAAAAAAGCTATATTTACTAGTTAAAAAAAAAAAAAAAAAAATCAACTAGCTTTGCTTCTTGATATTTTTAAATATTTACTTTGTTATACTTACATCTGATTTTTAAACTTCACTACTAACGGGCAACAACAACCAAAATTTACCATTAATAGTAGAAATTACAACCACACGTAAACTTTCACAAAAAAACTCCAATACATCAAAGGTGTCCTTACACTATCTCAGTAGGCAAGGCATAGTCTATACCTTTCTCACAAGACAGTTTTGCCTTTTAAATCTTACACACACATCAAAGCTACACCACCACTCCTTTTACAATGAGTGACAGACCTCACTTTTTTTCTTTTCAATGTGGGACTATCACTTTTAATATAATTAGTGACCTTCCTATGATTCTTCTTGCCAACATGGAATTCTTCTAAAACTAATGAGGAATTCTCTAACCTTCTCCTATCATGTACTAGACTCAACTTTATTATTATTATTATTATTAGGGAAAAGTTAACGGATGCCCTAATGGCATTGGTTTAAGAAATATGTTTAGAAACTTTTTATGGGAAAAGAAAATAACAATTAATTTTTTTTTGGTTTTTTATATTTCCCATGAAAGCGGTGTCAGAAATTTCCTAAAATGGTTTATTAACAATTGTCCTAAGGGCATCCGTTAAAAGGACCCTTATTATTATTATGTGCAAATGATGTGTTCTTTATAGGTTGCTACCTTAAGTTTAACTTTATATGTATCTTTTTAAATGATGTGTTTGATTAGGCACGATTTCTTTAAGTTGAAAATTTAAATGCATTATAAAAAGGTCTATTATGAATTTGAAAATATCAGTACAGTTGCAATTGTTTTAAAAGCTGTTAAAAATTTTCAAAGTATCATAAGATAAATTACAATAAGTTTGCATTCTAATGATAAAAGGTTTTAGAGATTGTCTATATCTTGATCATAATGTTATGTGGTATGTTACTGATACCTTACTCAACAGTATTGTAGTATCAAATATCTATAAGCTTTTTTGTTATATGTTGGGTTAATGACATATTAATCAGACTTTGATTTGTGAAGATTAACACAAGTGGATACATTTTCTATTTTCTTAATTATCATATTTTAATCTTTTCTTTTATAATCAATGCCTGACAACTTTAGTGGCAATTAATTAGGCTCTTTTTGTACTTATTTAATTTTTTTTTTCTTTGAACGATATATGTAGTGATAATGGACAAATTTCGGGGAAGGTATTAGTGTACCGAAATCCTGGTTTGCACTTTGGTGACATTCATGTTTTAAAGGCTACCTATGTGAAGGCCTTAGAATCTTTCATTGGAAATGCAAAGTTTGCCATATTCTTCCCTTGTAAAGGTCCACGGTCCTTGGGGGACGAAATAGCAGGGGGTGATTTTGATGGTGACATGTATTGGGTCTCAAGAAACCCTCAGGTTGGTATTTACATTTACTTTAGTTTCAGAGCATTTTTTCTTTTTATCTGAAAATTTCGCCCCCTTGATAGTTGGTATAATCTCAGTTCTAAACACTTGTCCTACACTCTTTTCGGTATATTAGTATAATGGTATCTATGGTTGCTTTTCTTATGTTTCAGTAATTTGCATTGCACATTTGCATAGGGATTTGTCTTTTTCATTGAACCTCATTCAATGCCAACATTTGGGTCTGAACTTGTTAAATGCTACTCTTAGTAGTGGTTTCAGCTTGATATAGCACTCCTTCTTCATTTGTTTCTCTTAGGTACCTGCTTGCATCTCACTCAATGATTTTCAATTGGTTCTTGAAAAAAATCTCATTTAGACTCCGAATCACATTTGCAGCAGATTAAGCAGATTATATCAACAAGTTACATAATTTCCAATCAAATAATTCAACTTGGTTATTAAACCACAGTAACCAATCACCAAATGAAAACAAGAATAATCAAATTTGTAAATGGCACATAAATTTTGGTGATAACGTGCCTCTGAAAAACCTCTTTAATGTAAAAACCACTACCGGGATCGAATCCTGTTAGAAAATCCATTATAAAAGAAATGGTTAAAAATAGTCTACTTTCAAAACCTTTGAATCTAGACTCTATCGTAACCTTAGAAAATGCCTTGTTTGCCTTCTAACTACAGTAACCCATTCTTCCATATGGATCTTCTCCAATAACATCTCGTTCACACCAAACAAAACTACGACACTCTTAAAAAATCCCTTGAAGATTTGCAGCAGTGAACTCACTAGAATCAAACTCTGGTTCCAAAGCAGCCTCTTATTTACGCACTTTGGAATTGCAAGATGAGTGGGTACACATGATATTTCGGTTGGCTTAAGAGAGGAGGCTTCAAGATTTGACTCTATTAGCTCTGGTATGCAGCCTTCCTTTGGTCAATAAGTCGTGCATAGGGCTGGAAAACCCAACCCACCCTGCCTGCCTGGACTGACATGGTGACCTGTGGTTGGCTCCGAGTGCATACGCAGTCAAGTGGTAGGTCTTGGGAACTCAGTTTTCGGTTTGAGTCTTGAGTTCCTGGATTCCCAGACCCAGTGAAACTGACCTAACCAATCCTTTGTCTCTCTCTCTCTGAGCCACAGACTGGGAGTTCCTTACTGACAGACAAATTGTTCCCTTTTCCATCTTAAACGCCATTGGAGTTATAGTAGTTGAGCTCGAGATCTGGCCACTGAAGTCTGGATCTGACCCTGATGGTCAAGATCCTCATCATCTGTTGTTGTTTCTCTACATGTTGAGTTCTTGTTTCCTAGTCTTGCAACATGTGATTTATATAGATGCACAAGGTAGGGGTAAGCTTCTGCAAGAATCCCTCTTCTAGCAGAACTTGGATCATGTTTCTACTTTCTGCACAATCTCCATCAAGCGAAAGTTATCTCACAAATTTTTTGTATGCTTTAAGGTTTTGCTTGTGTGTATTTGATTTTTTTCTTAAGCAAAATTCTCAGCTTCAAATTTCTTCAGCAGTCTTTGTAGCTTCTTGAAACGATTTCAAGCTAACTTAATTACATCAATTGCAAACACTTTTAATTTTAGTTTTATCACAATGAATTAACCAACATCTAAAACCTAGCAATTACGTCTCTAACTTTTCATGGAAGCATTATTTGCTTACGTTGTGTGTTCATTACTCTGTCTCATAGCCAATATTTACCATGCAATTACTTTGTAACTTGTGAATATGTTATTTATTGACAGCTCAACTGTAAAACGTTGGCTTGCCAATATTGTTGTCTTCAAAGTTTTTGACTTTAAGCATGAACAGTATAAAACAAGTAAAGCATGACTTTTGATGTCAACTATGTTGAAATATTTTTACTTTTGACATCAATAGCATGTCCTGGCCTATTTGACAAAATAAAAGGTTACTTATCAAATCTTCATTAATTAACACAGTAAGAACATGATCTTTGATCTTATTTAGTATTTAAGTCTCCTTAACTGAAGATCATGGATCTTGTGAACGTATCATTTTGCACCAAATTGACATCTCAGTTTTGGTACCAATTTTAGAATTTAAGATATGTTTATATTGGTTAATAGGTCTAATTTCAGGCTGTGTGGTGAAACTGAAAAATTGTTACTTGCAACACTTAATCAAGTGGCAAAATCATTTTCTGTATCTTCCATTAAAAAAAAAAGTGTCAAAATCTTTTAAGGAAAAAATATGATACTGATATACACTGAATCATTGATGCATTGAGTAAATACAAAAATGGTAAATGATTGTAGGTTAGGTATAAGGTTAATATCTTGAAGAAAATGCTAAGATTTTGCCAAATGAACACCAATGGTTCAAGCTTCTGTTTAGTACCTATTTCATTTTATTATTGACATTATTTAGATTCTTTCAACAGTGACCATTTATTATTGAAATTACTTCAGCTATTGGAACATTTTAAAGTGAGTGAACCTTGGACACCATCTTATTCAGTGCATAAAGTGCCCAATAATGCTATCCCCCTTAAAAAGCCAACTGATTTTTCATCAATGGAACTTGAACAAGAGCTTTTTAATCTATTCCTGTCAACCAGGTTTCAGCCAAGGTATGTGTTCTGTCTTGTACCTTTAATTTTTGTTTCAAATGTGAAGGTTTATGCAGATGTCATCAAGCTTTACTATCTTGTGGCTACTATGTACCCCATGTTTTCTGATTATTGTCCTAAATTCTACTTTTTTATTTTGTAATGAACAAATATAGGTTGCGGAAAAATACTGTTTGAATATATATATATATTTTAATTTTTAAATAGATTACTCTTTTGAAGTTTCAACTTACTGTTGGATCTTTAAAAACTGCTATGTCAATTTGTAATGCTAAATATAAATCAGATAGAAGTCATATTGTAATGCCCCCAACCCAACCAAGAGGACATACATGTGGCAACTGCCGTGCACTTTTAAAGGTTTCACTTAACAAGCGTGCAAGGCCTTCAAGGCCTTCAAAAATAGCATAACTAACCTCAAATAATCAGTAAGTAAAATCAAATCCAACTACCATTGATAATCTAAATGCCATAGTCTCCAAAACATTAATGAAAATAAAGTCCAATCTCAAGTGCATAAAATACTAATGACAAGAAAATTCTAAGAACCAAAATCCATTCTTTTTTCAAAATATTCCTATACTCCTCTCAGGGGCACACCCCAGTGGAAGCCCCATCGCTTGCTATTCCTTAAGATCTGAATCTGAAAGGGAGATAAGGGGGGGAGTGAATTTGACAACTCAATAAATAACCGAGTCCTAACAAGCTGGATCAACCTTTCTGGAAATCAACCTTTGTATAACCTTGATATGAACTCCAGCAGATGAACCACACTACGGATATAACATTTGGATCCAATGAAATTAAAGTCCGGACTCTAAATAAATATAATAATCAACCATCTAGGAGATTCGGGCCTAACCCTTTTGCTGCTTCGTAGTAATACCTTGGAAAACTCATACTGTTTCACAATTGGCTAGTTACCCTAAGAAAAATTCTAAAATTTCAGATATTTCTATATGGGTTTAAGATGTAGAGAAGAAGGTTTCCTAGGGTTCTAACCTCAATAGAGCCATCAAGCTTATCTCCTTGAGTAGTTTCCTCTCTTAGATTGTCTTTGTCTATATATACTTCTAGGGTTACAACCTTATTCTCTAAAAGCCACCTTAAAATATTAAATATTTGATATTGGCTAAAAAGATTTACTAATTTATTCAACTTATTAATTCTTAACAAGTGTGCAAGGCCTTCAAAAAGAGCATAAATTTATAATATTGGCCCCATAAATGTGTTCTTTTCTTTCTATGATCACGTTGAATGGTTTCCCATGAAGCATGGATACTTTATTCGGGGTGCCATACCCGTGGTTCCTAGGTAATGGTTAATAAGGGCTAATTTTTCAAAAATTGCAGTGTTGCTTTGTTGTATCTGTACTTGTACCTGTGCTTCCTAGATGGTTTCCTTATTACCTCACAAAATTAAAAAAAAATTGGTAGTAGTGGATACTCTGTCTTATTTGAGACCATGGTTCCTAGCATGGTGTTTTCTTTGAGTTGTTCTTATGTAAAAAATATGGTATGCTGATATAGACTTTCATTAATATGAGGTCATGATGCTTATATTCAAATTACTATTAAGGAGTTTACAGTTATGCTGTAGGTGTGGCAGCAGATAGCTGGTTGGCACTGATGGATCGGCTTCTTATTCTGGGAGATGATTGTACTGAAGAGAAAGTTTGTGTGACAGCAAACATACTAAAATTGGAATGATATATATTATGATGCTGGCGATGCACCCAAAAAGGGTGGACAAAAGGTTAGTTTTATATCTTTTTTAAACATTTGATAGATATTCAGGGAGTCGTGACTATGCACCAGTTGCAATGTAGTTCTGTATGAATTTAGGCTGAATATCTAGTGATTGCCACTGTTCATATCGTGGCCTTCTCAGGTTGAAGTTTTCATTACTTACCACCTGGTTACCTCTCCTTTTTGTGAACTTCAGAGATTGTTTTTACAGTAGATTGCATTGAGGCCATGTGGCAAATTGCACAGATGAGAATTATTTTCCTTTGATTCATCCATTTAAATAAAAGTGGACCAAGAAGGACTTTAAACTTGTGAACCAGGATGTTCAGAAAATGTCAATTGATCTAAGTAGTTTTGATTAACAAAGTAGTAATTGAAGGTTTTCCTTTTAAAGTGATGCATATGTTGGATTGGACTTCAGTCTTTAGATTTTTTACATCAGAATTAAGTGTCAAAAGGATTAATTTTTGCAACAACTTGGGAATTCTATTGCACCTCATTTATTCTTCTAATTGATCTGGGATTCCAAAATCAACAGAAGTCTCTAAACTTCTGGTATTTTTTTGTCATGATAGTTGGCTTCTTTGATTGCTTGACTTGTGCCAATTTACAAACAACCTATGTGGTGATTATAACCATATCTTCTACTTAAGTAATAGCATTTTTGAATTAGGTTATAGAGTGCTGCCTTGTGCACACTCTGCCAGAGTAAAACCCCTGCTTGTCTAATGTGTCTGTATTGTCTTGAATTTTGAGGTCCAATGATGCCTGGAAAGAAAAATTTGTGTGAATATCGATGAACGTGGGCAAAATCAAAGGCAACAATCTCATCAATAGGTGTTTGGTGGTTTGATGTGATGAAGGACACTTGAACATTGACAGAATCTGAAAGGGCTTTATTGTTATTTTATGATAGGATATTGTTGGGAGCTCTTAGTGGTTTTTAGAATTCTGTGTACGTAGATACCCACGCCCACATTTATATCTAGCTATTTTGTGTTCTTGATTCTTGATCTCCCAAGTTGCCATGTAGTGACTGATTCTAACTAGAAATTAGTAATTATTGTTATTATTATTTGCAGATTGAAGTTCCAAGAGAATTGAAGGCTGAATTGTTTCCACATTACATGGAGAGGGATAACTCTTTCAATTCAACATCAATTTTGGGTTTAATTTATGATACGGTTAATAAATATCAAACAGAAGATCAGTCCATGAAAGGTGAGGATTCTTTATTACAATTGCAGTCTTTTTTCCAATTAATTTTCTGCCATGGCGGCCCCTAGACTGTTTAATGAATAAGAAAAGATATGGTAAATCTAATGTTTTAAAGGATAGAAGATGGGACTTCAGTGGCAAATTTTCTTCTTCAAATTATGTTCTACAGTATTCTAATATTCTAATTAAAATGATAAAATTGTATAGATAGAAGTTTTGAACATCATATGGTCCTTAAACTCATGAAATTATTGAATTGGCTTTTGAAAGAAGTTAGTTTCTTTCTTTTCTTGTGCTATTCAGAGAGCATCGTGTAACAAGAATTGTAATGTGTTTTCTTTGCACCATTCAGAAGTTCGGAAACTTCCATGTTTTGATGTTGAAGTCCCTGAAGCCTGCATGGACAAATGGAAGAAACACTATGAGCAATATAGGCAGGACATGACCGCAGCCTTGCAGAATGGTCATGAGGGGAAAAACGAGGCTGCTGATGAAGTCATAAAGAAGTATAAGATGGTGATGCTTTAGCTTATACTTCTTAAATTGTAGAGTATTCACTCCCATGAAAAGTAATCTGCAGGTTGAAGAAACCCCTTTCCTTTTTATTGCTTTGCTGACTACTACTCATTTCATTGTAGATATTGTATGGTGCTGTGGAATTTGAAGAGTGTAAAAGGGGGATAGATGAGGTCTACAATGAGGCTCTTGCAATATATCATGTCACTTATGATTATGCTAACCACCGAAGAGATGCCAAATATTGTTTCTTTGTTTGGAGGATTGCAGGTTCAGCCCTCCTTAACTTATATGCCAAGAAACAAGATGAAAGGTGCTTTGTCTGTCTCCAATCTGTTTTACGGGAGATATTTAATTAGTTGACGGAATATTGTACAGTTCATCGTAGAGAAAATAATGTCTTCGAGTGTAACATATTATTTGAAAGTAGAGACTAGAGAACATATGTATATTATATTTTTGGTACATCGCCCAAAGAAAACTAGAACTGGTTAAAATTGTCTATGTTCCACGTAGTGAAAATGACAAATGTATTATAAGTACATAGTATGTTATATCTAGCTCCTCAAACTGTCGAAGTACGTCTTCTCCCGTGTGAGTATTGCCATTTTCTTTGTGAAGTCTGAAGACACCATATTGGTAAAAATCTCTTAATGAAGTCAAAATTTCTGGGTGCAAAAGCACCAAAACATTTAATGCTAGATTGAACTTCAACTTGTTCTCAACACCCTAATCAAATTTGAAGAATTCTTGACTTTTTCGAATTTCATCGGTTGGGAGGTTTCCAAACGCACGTTAACTGGGCCCGAGGTGTTAAATGTCTTCTTTCTAAAATTAGAGGCCACATGTTTACAAGCATTCATATTAGTTATTATTTCCTTAATATTAGGTGCTTTTAATGTTGTTTAGTTAAATTAAGGTATTGTAGCTTCCAATGGCAATTTAGTTTTCAAATTAGTAACACTCAGACTTTGTCTATTTCTTTTCATGGTGGATTCTAAAAAATTATTATCTTGTGAATTCAAGGAACCACTTGTAGATTTGAGGTTCATTACTAGAAACCAACATTTCAGTTTTTGTTTCATTTAAGAGAGTGTTATGTTTGCCTTCTTCAGGCTTTCGTGGCATTAGTTGGTATTATTTCCTTAATTTTAGGTGCTTTTAATGTTGGTTTGGTGGCTAACTTATGAGATGGTAGCAATTCTAGTGACAGAAACCTTAGCAAGTATTATGTGACATACAATAGACACTTATAAATATATTTGCTAGGATGGCGCCATTTAAGCTTGGAGACAGTAGGGATAACTGTTACAGATACATAACTTACGGGCAACTTGTTGGTAAGCAACTTTCATATGACCTTATAAAGAATTGCTTTCTTGATTAGTTGCTTGATCTGGATGATTTATTTGACTATGAGAATATTTTTTATGATAGAAAAATTAAACATTCTTTGTGTAAACTTAGTGAGTATGCCTTATGTTGGTGGGAAGAAATACTGTCCGACAAGGTAAAAACAAAATTCATTCATAGCCAAGGATGAAAAGGATGCTTGTTATTAAATTTTATCCTTTGGATTGTGATGAACTTTTGTCATATGCAAAACATGATTATTATTGGCCAAGAATTTCATACTTTGAAGGGTCATATATTACACCATCAAGGGGAAGAATTACATATTGAAAAAAAAATACTTTTCTTGAAGATTATGTAGAAGTCAAAGAAGAAAATATGGAGATTAATGAGGAAATGATGAAGGCCTTATATAGAAGAGGAACCTCTAATCAAGATTGCGGAGGAGATTCATGAAGTCCCTATTACAGAGAAAGACCTTGAAGTCAAGATGGTAGAGACCATTAAGGAAGAAATTGAAGAGGAAGTTTTCAAGGATCTCAATAAAATCAAATCATTGCCGATTTTTATTTGGTAAAAAGAAATTCAAGTTGATTTGTCTATTTCATTGATGACTTTCAAGTATATAAAGAAGATCAATGGGTTCAAGTATTCTAAATATTTATTTGCTTGGCATGGAAGATTTTAGATCTCAAAGATAAACTCAAGGATGAGTTTGTTTCAAGTGAAGGGGTCTGATGTAGGACAAAATCTCCAAATTAATTTTTAAGAGAGAAGTATGTATTGTTTCTTCAAACTTCTGTGACATCAATACCCTTACTTTATTTTAAGGAGCATATAAAAATTTGGGTTTTATAAGTAGGACCAACAATTTATTTAAACGTAGTTTTGAAAATTTATACTTTTTTTTTACAAGAAACCAGGTAATAAACGAAATTTTCTTAAAAAGTTGAGTTTTTAAAATAGGACTAACAATTTAAAATAAAAGGAGTAGTTAATTAAAAAGAAAAAGAAAAAAAAAAAAAAGGATCCAAGGAGAAGGAAGCTGTGCGTGGGCACCTAAATATTTCAAGTTTTAGTTTCTTAGTAAAAACTTTATAACTCAACTAGTTAGGTTCTGCTGAGATGTCCATTATTTCTAACCAAAGTATCAAAAAAAAAAAAAAAAAAAAGATTCGTTCTTTTTTTATTTTATTCATTTAGTCATGGTGTCGGCATTTGATAAATTTTTTTAGTGTGTTTGCAATGATCCTAGGATGGACTTTTTGCGTGTCTTTTAGCTTTGAGGTTTTTAGTTTGTTGTATAAAGAAAGTTTTCGGTTACATAATTACATTGGGGATGATTGGACCAAAAAAAAAAAAACTGGTAGAGATAACGTGTTGAGTTGGAGTTGAGCTGAAACCGAGTATGCAGTAGGTGGGTGTCTGTGTGTCCAAACTATATATTAAAAAGACAAGTCCTAGAATCGCATGCAATTAAGCCGTGGGGTATCTTCTTTTGAATAATATTTTCCTCCTTTCATTTCTCTGGATCTTGAAATAAAAATTAAAACATAATCATCATAGATTCATAGGGGGGTGGGGTTACTTTAATAATTTTCGTTTTGCTCGTTGTTTTTCTAATCCAGTAAATTTAAGCGTACTGGCGTGAAAATGTATTTCTTTATCTCATCATTCTTTCTCTATATATGTGTGTGTTTATCTAATAAAAAAATAGATTACTGGCGTGAGTGATTGTGCAAAGTGGACCCTTAAACTGAAATCATAAAAGGAGTATTGACATTAGATGCAAAAAGAGGAAAGTGTCTTCTCCATACTGATTAGTGAATATCCTCCATGTTATTCTTTTAATATTCCTAACAGATCCTCTTCAACACAACAGTAGTACACTTGTATTTGTAACCAAACCCACGGACTCATAACCCCTTCTTCTTCTAAAACTGACAGATCTACCTTTCATACTTCGCCGGATGTCTATTATTCAAACGAGTAAACCATTAAACCATTGCCAATTTCTCTGTTTTAATTGGTCAGACAAAGGTAGAAATTAAAGTAGAAACTAAACCTTTTTTTTTTTGAGAAGCAAGTAGAAACTAAACTAGTAGTAGTACATGCATGTTCACAAAGTCATTACAAAATAAATTCACTTTCTCAATTTCTTTCTCTAAATCTATATAAATCTAAAATATGAAGTATGACATTTAATATTGTTACGCTCAAGTTGAGCCACATCAACAGTGATGTTATTATCAATTTTTTTTTTCTAAATTTGTCCGACAAATCAAAAATAGTTTTCCTAAATTTAAAAATACTAAAAAAAAGAAAATAATTCTCAGCATTATCTCTTTCATGGTTACAATTTTAGATAGCAACCCTTTGTGTTCCATGATTATAATTCCAAATGGCAACTCTTTGTGTTCCATGGTTACAATCTCAAACGGCAACCCTTTAGCTTCCTAATGCCAAACTTTGGCTTTCTAACTTTTTCATCTCTTTCTCTCCTCACACTATATTAATACTGAAAAGCTGGATGATTTAGTTTAGGTATCTCTAAATCTCAGTTGCTCTTGACTTCTATTCTTGTGATTGCCCTGCATAATAGTTTAATGTAAGGAGTAGATTAATAGTATTGTTCTTTTTTATTACTTTTTAAAATTTTGTTGCTACCTCTTTTGTGTTGTGGGTCGTATATGGAATTTTATGTATTTAGGTTGAGTATTTGTATTGCTATATGATTGTTTGTTTCTATGTTTAAAATTGATTTGAGTTATTTATTTATTTATTTATTTTATTTTAATGTTTGAGACTGTAACATTATTGGTTTATATTGTGTAATCTGTGTGAAAGAGTTTAAGTAGTATCCATGTGATAGAGTTTTAGTAGTTAGAAAATTAAATGATAGAGTTTTAGTAGAATCCATGATTGTAGAAATTTAATTGAATGGTGTAATCTGTGCCTGCGGAAATTCAATTTGCTAAGGTGTTTTAGTAGTTAGCAAATTGAATTATAGAGTTTAAAATTCGATACTATACTTAGAACATGACACTTCTCCCATTTTCTTGGTCTCCTCATTTAAGTGAATCCCTCCATCATTGGAATCGATTTGAAATTCGTTCTATTAACTTTGATTGTATTTGATTGTACTCTTGGCCATCACATGGATATAAATAAAGCAATTACACGCCTATTGCTTTTGGAAGGAGATTCCATTGTTGGTCGAATAGTTTAGGTAACCAAAAGAATGTTTGGTTTTGAAGTGGATGATATGTAAATTATCCTTGACATTGGAGAAGATTTGTCTGCTGAAGCAAAAACTACAAGTGAGAGAGGTTGAGCAGTTTATGTAGATAGTGTTTAATGAGAGAGGCTGAATAGTTCATGTAGAGTATCATTAACATTGGGAATTTGTATTGTTGTTGCATTAGTATAACTCAAGCGTGGCATGAATTACCAGAAATTTGTATTGCAATTCTCACGGCTATTGGTGACCAAAATTTGTATTGCAACTCACAGATTTTGGTGAGAATTTTTATTACTTTCTTTATTTGTTTGGGTTGGTCGAAATAATTAAAATTTGTTGGTGATATGCTATAAGTTCTTTAGCGAGGTGAATTCCACAAAAATTGGTAGTTACAAATCAAAATTTCTTGATGCTGGCCTTCTTGGGCCTTTGTTTAAGGTGGATTTTCTCAGTTTTTATGAACTCAATATATGTTCCAACATGAATATATAGTCTGATGGAAATTAAACTGTACTAATTTCTAATAGAATTTGAATTTGAAGAACTGTTGGTATTCTCAAATACTAATAATAATTGGGGTTGATGATATTCTCATGAACTAGCTGGTATGAATATCCTTTGCTATAAGTGTCTGTGTAGAACAGAAACTTATATCCTTTGTAGCAAAAGAGAAATATCAGGTTTGGTGTAGAGCATCAGATATACAACAAAGAAATAGAAAAAAAAAAAAATAGCACTTCATTGTCCTTATTTATTTTGGTGGTGTTGAAGTTGTTTAATTTGGTTTAGTATGCAATATTATTTATGAATCCAGCTCAAGTGAAAAAAAGTAAATAAAATATATATTCTTGATGATATGATGTAGAGCATTCAATCAATTATATTTTGGTAATGATCAATTTTAAACTCATCGGCATATATATATATATATATATATATATCTTAATTAAAAAAATGAATACTAATTTTAAAATTAAGTGCTATTGAAAATTTGCATAAGCATATGCCAAAAGAAGTTCATGTTCTTCCATGTCTCTATTAAGGTAAGTTTATCATTAAAAGAATAACAAAAGATGTCACAAGACACAATTTTCTATTTCTTCATTTTTTTTTTTTTTGGAGGAAGAAGACTACGCTTGAAATTTGATTAAGAAGTTGAAAAATCGGCAACCAAAAAAAAAAAAAGCATCAGCGTTTGATGGAACAATCTCTACACAAACTAATAAAAAGTTTTGCTCTTTAGGTTAAAGCATGTGCAACAAGATTACTTTGCCTTACAGTATGAGAGAAAAAAAAGAAAAAGAACAAAAAAAACTCCTTAGGGAGCTAACATTAATTAAAATGTCTCTAAAAAGAATGAGTTTCCTAACATATATACCATATGAAATGTGGCATACATGGGAACAAATAAAGCTGTCATTTTACAATTTCCTTTGGGGTCTACTTGGAAAGGTATAAAATTTTCTCTCCTTTATTTTGGAGTAATGGTTGAATTAAATAACAAATTAGGCCAGAGAGAGTAATTACTATCATTATTACCCAACCTTTGTTATGTAGTGTCCCAATATCATTTTTATCTTCATAATTTTTCATTTCAGGGCTTGCTAGGAGTTGGCCACATTATCTAAGGAAATGAAACACTTTAGTGGATGTTCTACTTCTGTTTATATGTGTCTACAATTTGTTTACTTCATAGGTTTGTTTATTGTTTATTCCTTTTGATGTGCTATATTATAAAGGCTTTAAAAAAAAAAAAAAAATTTATGGTAATTATCGTCATTTTTGTTACAGTTGAATCAAAATAAGATTATGCTAGATCTGCATAATTAGTAGTTGTTGTATTTTCATTATTATCACAAGTTTAAGATAGAGATTACTCATCAATAGCTGATGCGTCTTCTTCATTGCCAAACCTGATCATCTTGACAAACCTTCTTTTTAATCTTATTGTACCACATGTATTTATTTACTTTTAAGATGGATTCTATTTGATTATAAGATTTTTATGTCTTTTGATATGAATTAACTAGCTGGTATGCTAGCCAAACTGCTTGCTTTTTCAGTTTTTTTTTTTTTTTTTTTTTTAAATCTTTTACTTTGCCTCCAACACTATCATAATTGGTTGTCTCTTTAATGGCATGTTTAGTATCGCTATTGTAATAATGAGTTTAAGATGTTTGCTGTGTTATTCTCTCAAATTTTTTACAGCATGAACAACTTGTGGTATTGAAGAAATTACTGAATATTTTATATTAATAGCTATTTGTTAATAGGTGTTTGACGACTTTAGAACAAGAAAAGTTTTAGGTTAGATGGGTAACAACTTTAATTTTGTTTATTTTGGCTTTCTAAATTACTAAAAGTGATTTATCATGTTAAATTGGTAGTTTATTTGTATAGTAATTAGCTACAATGTTGTAATGTTATTTATTTTTTTCTTTCTGATTTGTGAGGTTTAATTCAAATAAGTTTCAATAATTCATTTGATATCAAATTCAATACAAAAGAAATTTTGTTAGGAACTCTACAAGGTTAAGGTGAACTTGAAGATGATATAAGTTTTGGCCTTATGTAATATACTTATATTGTGAGTTTCAGTTGCTACAAGTAGTATTGTAGTAACTTAGATATGAAACTCTAGATGTAATACAAACATCTAAGGATAAAGACAGTCACTAATATTTTTCTTCTAATTTCAATGGTATTTCTTTCTTAAAAAAATCAAATAGTATTTTGCATAATTACTTAGTATTTATTAGATTTCATTTTCAGTAATTTTCCGTGTATAGCATAAATTAGCTGCTAATCTATATATCTATACATATAATAATAATAATAATAATAATAATAATAATAATAATAATAATAATAATAATAATAATAGGTGAAGTTGAGAGAAACTCAAATTAGAATTCCAAATTAGAGTTCCAATTTTGCGCCATGTATCCTAAAATATTTGTTTTTAAAGAGTTTTATTTCTTAATTTTAGAATCAAATGTGGGACCACATCATAAATATTCATTCAAATGAGTTATTAAATAAAAAAATCAAAGAGTCTAGAATAAATGAATTGTAAAATAAAATGATTCACAATAATTAAAAAAAATAGACAATTTACATTTTATATTTAATAATATCCTTACAATTTTTTTTAAAAGTTAACAAAATATAATAATGATTATCAATAGTATTTAAATTTTATATATATATATATATATTTTTTTTTTGAAAAGAAATTTTATATATATATATATAAGAATTATATTATGAATCTTTTTGTATATCTCTATGTATATCCATACAAATGCATGGTAACAAACTACTTAATAATAAAATCCAAACCAAAATTCGCCACTATTTGTGCATGAATTGATGAGACGTGAGTCCCACGGCCACCTATTGTTTTTCTATCTCTCTCCACCGTCGAACACAGACAAAAACTCTCTCTCCAATTTATCTTAGATGTTTGTTGCAATAATGTCGCCAAAGCCGCTTTATATTATCCATATCCATGCCAAGTGCTCTCTATCTTGATCGTGACCACCCCACCAGGCCACCACTACCACTTGTTTATATCTATTTAATGATTGGATATAGAGGGGCTTTTGATATCTTAAAAAATCTAACCCATACACTACTCTTCAAAAATATTAGTGACTTATCGTGTATTAGAGTAAGTTGTCTGAGTTCTTAACATGCCTTTTTTACACAAAAATCATAGTTTATCAGAACCTGGCCTAATTTCATCTTTTATTTTGTCTGGGATCATACTAGTCTATCAATATATATTAAAATTAAAACTTGGGGAAAGATAGAATAATAAGTCGGTTCATCAAAAAAAAAAAAAGGTAGAATAATAAGTCTAAGAACACAATATTTCTTATTATATTTTCATTATTGTTGAGAATATGTGTACTAATATAATCTGTTGTGATAGGTGTATAATGATAAATTCAAGTAATCACTTGTTTTTTGTCAGAACTTAAAAAAAAAACTTAACTAAAAAAAATCTAAAAATAAAAAGACAAAATTTAGTTACAAAATTGGTTGAAACTTAATACTACAAATTAACTCAATAAAATAAATATTACTATATATTTTGAAAATTTAACCGTTGAATTATATGTTTTTTACGCTCTTAATACACATGTCAAATTTTGTGTCAATTAGATATCATTTACTTTATCATCTATAAGTTTATAATTTATACATAATTTTAAATTACAAAAAAATACAATTTAAAAAATGTATTGATGACATAATTAGTGATTTTTAATTTTTTTAAAATTTTGTAATTACAGTAGATATAAAAAGTTGTAATCGAATGATAAATTTATCAAAATTCACAACTAATAAAATAATATCAAATAAAATTGTAATATAAAGCTACAGCATACAGCCAATTTGGTAGCTCAACTAATACCTCGTCGGTCATTCCAAACAAACAGTAAGTGAACTCTGTTAATAAAATTATCACTTTGTGAGCATGATCTCCTTTTCCAAATTGAAAACGACACACCTCTGACTTGTTGGATGATTGACCATAACAATAATAATGTGGCATCTTAAAAGAAAAGAAAAGAAAAGAAGAGAAGGGAAGAAGCAAAGTCTTGCTGTATGTCTTTGATTTCTAAAGCAGAGCTACAGAGTTTTATAACTAGTAACATTTGTGGAAAATATATATATTAAGCTCTGCCTGTTGCCTGTTGTGTATCACAGAGGAGACAGAGTGTCAGAGTTAGCTTTGGTGGTGTAGACTGTAGTATTGGCCTTTTCAAGTTTGAACTGAGATAACTGGAAAAGAAGAAATGGAGAGCACGTTTAAGGAGATAGGGGACGGCCAGTCGGTGCTGGACCTGGACCCCAAATCTGCCGTTGGTGGAGGCGTCGAGGATGTGTACGGTGAGGATCGCGCCACAGAGGACCAGCTTGTTACTCCCTGGACTTTCTCTGTCGCCAGGTCTCTCTTACGTGATGATTCATTCATTTCTCTTTTTCTTGGTTTTAGTTTAGTTTAGTGTTTACTTTTCTTATTTACATCCAAAAATTATAAAGAACGTATTCATTTGTATTTGATTGTTGGTTATTGATTAAGATCATGTAGTTTGTCAACGTATAATGAACTTCATCTGCTTGTACTGGTTTTGTTGTTGAATCTGCTTTAGTACATACCGACGCTTATTCTTTTGTCTTCGTCTTGTTGTTGTTGTTGTTTTTTTTTTGGTTTTGTTTTGTTTTTCTTATGTTTTTGATATGATTTGTAGTGTAGTTTTTTCGCCTTTTAGAATCTGAAAGTTCCCGAATACTTAAAATGAAGGGTTCGTTTTTGTGATCACATGTTTATTACACTTCTTTTATTTTTCTATTTCTTTTTCTTTTGCATCCAATTGATCTTATTCTACTGGAATCGTTATTAACCTTCAAAGAAAAAAAAAAATTATTTGTGAGTTTCCTGTCATTTTCTTGAAGATGTGGTTCATTCTGATCTGGGTTCAGTTCAGAAACTGAGGCCCCACTTGTTTGATGCCAAAGAATAATTTATGTGGATAAAACATATAAAAATGAAGTTCAGAAGCCAAAAATGCTACTCTGAGATAACAGGGGACTCTGTTTTTATTGCTTTTCAGAACTATACTATAATCTCTGACATGTAACTTTCTGAATTCTGAACTAAATTTTGTGGGGTGTGTATGGTTGTGGTGCAGTGGGTATTCTTTGCTTAGGGATCCCCAGTACAACAAAGGACTTGCTTTCACTGAGAAAGAGAGGGATGCTCATTACTTGCGTGGTCTTCTGCCTCCAATAATTTTGTCTCAACAGCTTCAGGTTGTATTAGTAATATTGGCTTATAGCATCGTTTTATCTAATTCATTGTTCTCATAGTTTGAATTTTCACTGACCCTTTTTTGCATTTTACTAATCCCAGGAGAAGAAATTGATGCAGAACATCCGACAATATCAAGTCCCACTGCAAAAATACATTTCCTTGATGGAGCTTCAGGTAGGACATGGGAATTTCACCGTCATTGAATTTAGTTTTGATGATGATTGTTGTACATTGTTTGCATATGGTCACCACGTGCAGGCAAATTGTCTGATAATATTTTCATTAGTATTGAAAATGATTGTCTTGTGCATAATGACATTTGGACTGATTGTTTATGTTCAAGTTTGGGACTATCTTGAGATGTTGAGACATTGTAGGACTATATTTTGTTTAATTATGATGTCTTAACATTTTTATTGTTTCTTTAGTTCCTTCATCTTTTTATTATTGGTACAATTAAACCCCTTTCTTTAATGAGGCTTTGTTGGAATGCATGTTTGTGTGCTTAGAATTCTGTGGAAAGACAAATGAACTTAATTTATCCTTATGTGATGAATGAAGTCCTATTGAAATTTTGAAAGAGGGGTAATATAGATATTTTTTTTAAAAAAATTTTTGTGTATTTTATTTTTTACAGGAGAGGAATGAAAGGCTGTTCTACAAACTTCTCATTGATAATGTTGAGGAATTGCTCCCAGTTGTCTATACTCCAACTGTGGGTGAGGCTTGCCAGAAGTATGGGAGCATCTTCAAGCGCCCTCAGGGTCTTTACATAAGTTTGAAAGAAAAGTATGAATTTCTGTTTCTGCTGTAACTATGTGCAACTTAGAGCTACTTTAGTCATAATATGAAGGAGTGCTCGGATTTTGCAGGGGCAAGATTCTTGAGGTGTTGAAGAACTGGCCTGAGAGGACTATTCAAGCAATTGTTGTGACGGATGGTGAGCGAATTTTGGGACTTGGGGATCTTGGCTGTCAGGTAGTTATGTTGACAATCATCGTTTTTAAATTCTAAACTTACTAAACAGGGTTCTATGTAAATTATTGGGCTGTAAAAGTGAACTAGCCTTCACATGATGGTGTTGGATATGTTTTAGGGGATGGGGATTCCTGTGGGGAAATTGTCTTTGTATACAGCACTCGGAGGTCTTCGTCCTTCTGCAGTAAGTTTATTCAAATAAAACTTGTGGTTCTTGCTTCGTTTTACTACATTGAAATTGTTGGTCACATGATGTACTTCGTTTTAAACCTTAGGGAACATTTCTAAATGCCAAGCAAAACCAAGTTCAAAATAAAAGCCTTGGTTGTAATCACATAATATCCCTTATTCTGATCAAGAATTGTATGGACTGTCTTCGTGTAGTGTTTGCCTATAACAATTGATGTGGGGACAAACAATGAACAGTTGTTGAAAGACGAGTTCTACATTGGGCTTAGACAGAGGAGGGCAACTGGGAAGGTTTCATAGTTTACATTTGCACCTTGCTCCAATTTTGGTTCATAAATTTTTACAAGTGATGGTATAATGTACATTCCCTAAGGTGATTTTGACAATTCTTTTCAGGAATATTATGAACTTCTGCATGAGTTCATGTCCGCTGTCAAGCAGAACTATGGTGAAAAAGTTTTGATACAGGTTGTGCATGAGTTACATTACATCCTTGATTGATAAAATTTCTGTAGTTTAAAATATTCATCCAATTCTGATGTTGTCTAGTTCATCTAAATTGGTTTTCAGTTTGAAGATTTTGCAAATCACAACGCTTTTGAGCTGCTTGCAAAATACCGCACAACTCATCTTGTTTTCAATGACGATATACAGGTTTGAAGTAGCATTAATAGTGAAGCTTGCACTTAAAAAGGATTTTATGTTGTTCTTGATTTCATTGTCTCCTTTTGTTTCAGGGGACCGCATCTGTTGTTCTTGCTGGGGTAGTTGCAGCGCTGAAGTTGGTTGGTGGTGCACTGGCAGAGCAAAAATTCTTGTTCCTTGGTGCTGGGGAAGTAAGACTCTTCCTTGGGCTATTTCCATCCTGACTTCATATTGGTTTTTCCTCCTCCTTATATACATGTGTGTGTGTGTGTGGGCGCGTGCACACTCCAATCCCCATAATCCTGCACTAGTATTCAAGTTACTTATTTAGCTTCTGTTGTTTAATGATTGCAGGCTGGAACTGGTATAGCTGAGCTTATAGCTCTTGAGATTTCGAAGCAGGTAGTAACTTGTTATTGGTATATGAATGCCCATCTTTGGTTTATTAACAGAGTTGCACTCTGTCGTAATTCTTAAACATGATGGTTGGTGGTGTTATATTGTTTGATAGTTTCTATTTGCCTGTTGTAGACAAAGGCACCTTTAGAAGAGGCACGCAAGAAGATCTGGCTTGTTGACTCTAAGGTAGTAAGCTTGATCAAAATTCCTATCCTAACATATATATAAGCCATTAGATATCCTTTTTTTTTTTCCTTTCTTTCAAAGATTTCCCCTCTCTACTATTAAGGAGAACCGGTATTCTTTCAGGGATTGATTGTTAGTTCTCGTAAGGATTCACTTCAAAACTTCAAGAAGCCTTGGGCTCATGAACATGAACCTGTTAAGGATCTCTTAAATGCTGTCAAGGTGTGAAAAATGTCATTGTTTGAGTTCCAATCTTCATGTGTATCTTGGTCCCTTACCATGTTCTCTTACTTCCTCAGGTAATTAAACCAACAATTTTGATTGGATCATCCGGGGTAGGAAAAACATTTACAAAGGAGGTGGTTGAGGCCCTTGCTTCTTGCAATGATGTACATTCTCTCTCTCTCTCTCTCTCAGAATCCTGTTTATATTTTCAGACTATAATTCCATAAAGAAAAAGCTAAGCTCAATTCAATAAATGACATGCAGAAACCTATCATTATGGCTCTCTCCAACCCTACTTCTCAGTCTGAGTGTACTGCAGAAGAAGCTTATACATGGACTAAGGTAAAATTTTACACAGCTAAATGGGCCATAACTTGGTTGAGGACTTCACCATACAAAGGATGATTGATTACTCAACAACTACAAGTACAGTTGACTCTATTTTATATTTGTCGCTTTTGTTTTCAAATTGAAGGGTCGTGCAATTTTTGCTAGTGGAAGTCCATTTGATCCTGTTGAATATGATGGGAAGACTTACGTACCTGGCCAGGTAATGCAATTTTCTTCATTAGTATTTCTCTTCAGAATTGGTTGGATATCAACGACTGAGGTGTGTGATTTCCTTGTCATTTCAGTCCAACAATGCTTACATTTTCCCTGGATTTGGTTTGGGTTTGATAATCTCTGGAGCTATCCGTGTGCACGATGAAATGCTTCTGGCAGCTTGTAAGTAGGCAACATAAGGATGACAATCCATAAAATGTCTTTTCTACTATCTTTAAAAGTTGGTATTATCTGGAATATAAACAGGTTCCTGATGTAAAATGGTCCATTTAAATAAGATTAAAAAAAAAAAAACTTTAATCTTCCTTTTCTTGTTGTCACTATCCTCCTGTTATGAGGAACAAGTCCTACTTCAAAAATTATGCTGTTAGATCTTGTTTAACAATAATTTTAGACTTAAACACAAAACATATGATTTTTTTTTTTTTTAAATCTTGTTTAACTGGCAAACGGTTAATTGACTTTTTGTTGTTCTCCAACAACAGCGGAAGCCTTGGCTTCACAAGTAACAAAGGAGAACTTCGATAAGGGGTTGATATACCCGCCATTCGCTACTATCAGAAAAATTTCAGCTCATATAGCTGCTAATGTAGCTGCCAAGGCATACGAGCTTGGTAAGTAAATTTTTGTTGTAGGTATCCTTGCACAAATTCTTACTACTAAACTCTGAAAACATCAATTTTTGTTTTTGATTTCTTCTTATCATGCTTCTGTAGGTGTCGCTACACGTCTTCCTCGTCCTAAGGATCTTGTGAAATATGCAGAGAGTTGCATGTACACACCAGTCTACCGAAATTATCGTTGAACAGTTGATGGACATACTCCAATCGTTTAGAGTATTGTACTATCACTATTCACTATGTTGTTGGAATCTTGCTATCAAGCTGTATGACGCATATGGTGTGTTTTGAGGTAGCTTTAGGCAAGAATAACTTACGAATATGACTATAATGACTCTGGCATGTTATATGATCCATATAACGTATATCAATCATAAAATGAAGATGCTTGTACCCTACAACCTTTTTGATTTGATTCGAATAAAATTGTAATATTTTCCCATTTTTGTCTGCTGCCGTGCTAAAAAGTGTTGAACTTAATTGAAATCTCTTCATTCCAGCAATGTGGCTAGAGCAATTTTTTGCTTCATCCATGGTCGCCTTTTCAACAAAAAATATTCTATACTAATGAAATCAAGGTTGCATTCATTTTGACATAAAATGTTTTTAAAGGAAAATAATTTTGAGGAAAATACAATTTATTTTTTGGTTTTGGTTGCATTTCTAAAAATATTTTGAAATACATTTTTATATCAAAAATGTTTTTTTACACACAAACATTTCCAGAAATTAAATTGTTTTCTTGTGGTGGGCTGCATTATTGAAAATGCTGCAAAAAAAAAAAAAAAAAAAAACAGTTTTAGGCATTTGATTCTTAATTACAATATAAAAGACTCAGCGTTTATTTGAGATCCACTTATTTTGCTGAAATTAAAAATTTTTTGCTGAAAGTACTGTAGATAAAGGTAAAAATTAGCTGAAATAGTACAATGAGACTTATGAATAGTACCAAAAAGTGCAGTATAGCAAAAATAAGTTGAATAGTAAAATAAATTGACAAAAATAATTATTGTCAAACACACACTAAATGGTATCTTTGTTGTTTTTGTTAGGGCTTAGCAAATAATCTCTATTGAACCATAGAAGAGGCAACGCAACTAGTGTTAGAATTATGTAGTGAGCATTAGCACTAGTAGAGGTAAATTGCTAAAATGCTAAATTTATCAACCAAATGTAACAAATGCTCCTACATTGGTGGAGGCAAAGCCAAATTTTTTGGCTATTGAGGTACAGTACACTACTATTTTTGCATGTGCATTGAAGCTGATGTCAAACAAAAAAAAAAAAAATTATTGTGTTGGTAGTAGTGGTGGTCGTTGTTTATTGTAGTGAAAATATTATTTTATTGTGTAAAATATTAAAATAAAATCACTGATATTGGGTGTTTTGTAAAGTAGGGTGGTAAAATAGATAATATAGCTTTTTGCAGTGCCAAATTGCTAAAATTTTTGCTCCACCAATGCTGATAAATGAATAAATTTACCAAATCCTAATAACTTAAGTTTTTAGGACAATCAGTAATTTAACATGGTATCAAAATAGGAAGTCCTAAGTTTGGTCCCTATTTCCTCCACTCTACCTTCTATTGAAAATCTCACGAGTTTTGACTCACACTTAAGGAGGAGTGTTAAAAGTTTGTAATTAAATGATTAAATTTACCATATCTTAATAGTTTAATCTTTTAGAATAGTAAGTAATTTAACAACTACCCATCTATCAATAGAAAAAAACTACATGGAAGGAGATAGGCTAGGTCACTTATTACAAGAAGAAGCAGGACAATATCACTTACAATTAGTGAATATGAAATTACTGCAATGTGTTTAATTGGTTCATTACTTAATTGAGAAGGCATCAACCTATGGAATATATATATTCTCTATTCTTATATTGAAATAATTAAAAAAAAAAAAACGTAAAGTAGTAAAAAAATTGAAAATGAGAGAATCATATTATAGATCATATAATAATGATTAAGAGATGTAGAACCTATGGATAATTTAGGGTTGTATGGATGTGTTTAGTTGTCTACTGTCTTGCATGCTTTAGGAATCATTAACGGATTCCTTACTAAAACTAAGTTATAGAGCATAAGAGTAGAGGTTGGCCACAGTGGAATTTGGTGGCTAATACCTTCTCAAGACGTCCCCTAATTTCGAATCTGGTATTTGGTGTGAAAACTATTGCAAGGGGTCAAAAAGTCAGTTCGTAAACCAAAACCAGGTGACGACTCTTAATCATCCACTTCGACCCACCCGGTTAAGGTGTACTTCTTAGGGAATACCTTATATAGAACGGTAAGTCTACAAAGAGGACCTAGGCATGATGTGAAAGAAAATCTGAAAAACGGCAATAAAAGCGGGGAATTTTGCAAGCTAACAAATGAAAAAGAAAGAATATAATAAGTTAACGTAGGAAACTAAGAAATAAGGAAACTAACATCTCGAGTTTCTAAAACTCGAGATGCAGCCAAATCCTAAGCCCTTCAGGTCCGTTTTCAAGGTGCTGATGTGGAAAAACTCCACGTAGATCTCGAGTTTCAAAAACTCGAGTTCTTTGCAAAGCAGAAATCGAGTTTAAGAAACTCGATTTCTGCGTGACACTTTTTTTGACAGATGGATCTCGAGTCTTAGAGACTCAAGTTTTACTGGGCACTTTTTCACTCTATATCAGATCACTCACGCACGGAAATAGCTTGTATCAGTCCACACCCACTTATATCAGTCCACACCATCTCCGTTTGCTCTCACTGCCTCACTCACACTCAACCTCACTTAGAACTCTCTCACCCACACTCAACCTCACCTCCTCACTGAACACATTGTCTCCTCCCTCTCAACAAATTCATCTCACTGAACACATTGTCTCCTCCCTCTCAAGAAATTCATATATCAGGTATGGGGTTCATTTTAGTTGCCTATTTATTGTTGGGTATTATTTGTAGATAATTAACATAACTTACTTTTAAGAAACCTTGCTTTGTTGGACCCATTTTTGGATTGTTAAATTTCTTGTTGTTTGTTGTTGGGTGAGACAACCTATTTTAGTAAAGGAACATTTCAAAATAAATATGTTGCTTTTGAAGTAGAGTTAATGTACTTTATGAATGGTATGTTTTGTAGATCATCAAATTACAAACATTGGTTAGTAAACTGCCTCCATTATTAACCTAATGGAGTAGGTAAGGTTAAATGTTTATTTGATTTTGGTTAATTAGGCTGTTTTTAACATATTGTGGTTTGATGATATAGTTTGTTTTTTGAAGTTAAAATTCCTTTACCTTTCCTAAAAAACGTTTGCATAGTTAACTGAGCAGTATATAGTTATGTTAGTTCTTGCTTTGATATGAGCTTAGCTAATTGGTCTAGTCACTTTTAGTGCAAACGACTACGTAGGATTCAGCTTTGTAATCTTGTTCTAGACAAATGGAAGTAGGAAGATCACTAATTTAATGTTATTATTGAGGGTGTTGATATGGGCAATGCTCTTGGTAAATCTGTCAAGTATTCTTTGGGTGTTTGTGTTTCTCTTGGGCTCAATGCATGCATGTTTCGATAGTGTGTGTATTACAAATAATGTGAAGATCCCTACTTTTTACTTGTGTAAGCTGCACTCTACTTCTCTTGGATTATGATTTAGGATCTTATATAAATAACAGATTTAGAGAGAACAAAGCCAGCAAAGCATGCCTCAGCAATGTATACAACTGCTTTGGCAAGTGAACTAGAAAGTAACTATAGCAAAATAAATTCCTCTCAATTCCTTTCACTCTAGAAATATTCCAAGAAGGAAAAAGATGGCTAAGCATCCAACACTATACCTATTTTGCAACACCAAAGGTGATTGTTGATAACAATGCATAAGGGGTGTATTAGATTCATTTTAATGTTTTATAGTGGTGTTTGGGTTTACTTACTTTTGCAGGAGTTATTTTATTTCTGGCCTTATGTATTAGTTGATGCACCCAGAATAATGTCGGAACTAATTTTGTTTGATGTATGTGAGGTTGATGATTTGCTTTGTTTTTTAACTAACATAGTAACTTGACTTAAACAGGTGCACAATGACTGGAATTGATATAGTCCTATACCATGGTGGTCCGCTTGAGAACGCCTATTCGGAGCAGGGATTGCCATTTGCAGGGCCGGGTATAAACATGGAGTTCACCCAAATTGATCGTAGGTTGAAGACCCTTGATGAATTGAAGAAGATAGTTCTGGAGGAACTGGGTGTGAATCCTGCTATGCACAACATACGAATTACTTATCGTATGCCAAGTGAAATCTTTAAGGAGAAGATTAATTACAAGTATATGGCGATAAAAGCCGATAAACATGTAAGGATGATGTTTGACAAGTTTGAGGGAACAGCCGAAGTGAGTACAATTGAGTTGTACATACAGTTGGAGCCGCGTGCAGAAGTTGGTATAGAGGAATTCCAACAAACAACCACAAGTCATCAGGTTATAGTTCCGGATGCTCAATATGAGTATTCTACACAGTACGAGGATAATGTGAATGATGATGAAAATGAAGATGAAGATGAAGATGATGATGATGATGAAGATGATGATGAAGACTATGTTGATGAGAATATTGCCATTAACGGTGAAAATTTTGTCGATAGAGATGAGTTTGAAGAGATGATTGAACAAAGAGACTTTCGGGGCTTTCAGAGGGACATTGATCACGATGACACATTGGATGGTATTGAACCTGATGCAGACAATGTTATTAGTGTGGAAAACATTACGAACACAAATCCTGCCTACGAACCTCTTGCCTTGTCATTTACTGCAAATACTTGGGACAATATGGTTGATCCTTCACATATTGAGATACCATTCGTGTCCAGTTGGAGATAGGGGATGAATTTGTGCAAAGGGTTGACTTTTGCCAATAAAGTGGAGGTGCAGCGCACATTAACAACTTGTGCCCTCAACGAAAACAGACATTTTATGATCAGTAGGTCGACGAAGAAAAAACTTTCTGCGAAATGTGTGGATGAGTTATGCAAGTGGTATGTTTGTGCAGTTATGAAGCCTAATCTTCATGGACTATGGATGGTGACCGTGTATGCCGTTCCTCACACGTGTATACCGATTGGGGTGCGAAATGATGGTAGAATGATGACTTCTAATTTTATTGCATCCGACATCTTTAAGAAGATAAGTGAGGATCACACTACCCAAATTAAACATCTCATATCTATGATAGAGGCGAAATATGAGGGTCATAAGCCTTCTTACTACAAGGTATGGGATGCAAAACAAAAAGCGATTGCGAAGATGTTTGGGAATTGGGAAGAGTCTTACTAGATGTTGCAAAAGTTGCTAATGGCATATGTTGATCAGGATCCGACTACTCAGGTGTTCTTTCATACCACAGACCCCGATGAAGATGACACCGTAATGTTGCGATATGTGTTTTGGTCTTTCGGTCCGTGCATTGATGGATTCAAATATTGCAAGCCGGTGATCAGTATTGATGGGACACATCTGTATGGTAAATACCAGGGAAAGTTGTTGGTCGCAATGGCAACCGACGCTAACAACAAGGTATTCCCTCTTGCCTTTGCTGTTGTGGATTGTGAGTCAGGGTCCAGTTGGGGGTGGTTTTTACTATGCCTCAGAGATACGATTAGCCACATGATACCTAAGGAAGGCATTTGCATAATTTCTGACCGACATCTCGGTATAAAAAATGCCATTGCAAAGTGGCCTAGAGGGGATGATGGAGAAACACGGGTATTTCATAGATATTGCCTTCGACACGTTGCCAGCAACTTCAATACACATTTTCAGAACTCGACTCTAAAGTCAGCGGCGATGAAAGCGGGATATGCTACTCAAAAAGAAAAATTTGATACCATAATGGAGTCCATTAAGCAGGTGGAAATTGAGGCCATTAGGAATAAGAAGAAGGTGATGGGGAAGGATGGCAAGGAAAAGAATCAAGATTATTGTCCATACACATACCTAATGAAAGAGTCTGTGGATATGTGGACCCAGTCACATGATGGTGGAAGACGTTTTGGGGCAATGACAACCAATATATCAGAGTGCTTCAATGGTGTACTGAAAGGTGCACGGGGTCTTCCTATTTCCGCAATGGTTGAGTTCACTTGGGAGAAACTTGTTCAATATTTTCACGACCGGCACAAGGTGTATAGTCATGAAATAGCGGAGCATAAGAAATGGAGTACATATGCATTCTCCACGTGGTTGGAAAATAGGCGTAAATCTGAGAAGCACTATCTCAGGGAATTTAGCAATGAACGTTTGGAATATCAAATAGTGACTTCATTCAACATGTGTAGCAGAGGAGGGGGAAACCACAGTTATGAAGTTCGGTTATTGGAAAGAACATGCAGTTGTGGGAAATGGCAAAACATAGCCATCCCGTGTTTACATGCAATTAGAGTCTTTGACTATCTAAAAATTGATTCGACCACACATATTCACCCATGTTATAGTTTGGAGTATGCCCTTGCAACTTACTCACATGCATTTGTGGTTCCTAAGTCACGGTCATTGTGGAGGGAGCCCACAGGGCCAAAGTGGTTGCCTAATCCAGAATTGTTGCGGGCCAAAGGTCAACCAGTGAAGTCAAGAATAAGGAACGAGATGGATGGAGTGAGGAATAAGGATCGAGAACCGGGATGGTGGAGGGAGGACGCAGATTTGATAGAGAGTCAACCCAAGCAGACATGTGGACTGTGTCATGCTTCCGGGCATAACCGCAGAAAATATCCGCAGTCCGGTGGCGCTTCCACAAGCGGTCATGTTCCAAACTAGGTAGGTGACAGATGGCAAAAAGTTATAGACCAGGTTGTTCATTCTATGTTTACCTACTGTTTAGTAGCTTCTCTCCTAACCTCTTGTTTACGTTTTTCAGGTATGCTTCCATGGACGATGTTTTTGTAGTGCGAACCGCTAATCTTACCACTTCTCACTGCGTTGTATTGGCACAATTAATGTTTTAGTTTTTGTTGAATGTACTTGTAATTCTCTATCCAATGTATTTCTATGAACTGACTGTGATTTGAGTAGTATGGTTAGAGTTGCAAATTAAGGGTGGTTGGACATGTTTAGAATGTTGGTATATTGAGAATGACTTTTGTTGTGATTTGAGTGCATTTACATTGTAAAACTATGGTTATGCAAGGAGCATAACAATTTCTATACTTTGGTGCCCATTGAGATGGCATTTTGATGTAATTTAAATGCATTTACATTCTCAACTTCTCTACCTCTGAATGAGTATGTTAAGGATTGCATTTGAAGCGTCTCTACCTCTGTTTCTCAGTCAATTTGTGCGCACAGCTCAGTTTTTGGTTTGCTGCATGTGTAGGGGGAAAAAAAAAATTGCCAGTGGAACTCGAGTTTCAGAGACTCGAGTTCCATAGTCCAACGAGAAAAAAACAGGGCATGCTTCCCCTGCCTCTCTGCCTGAAACAGAGCAAGTAAGTGCAAAATGTATTCCCAGTGGAACTCGAGTTTCTGAATCTCGAGTTCCACTAGGCTAAAATCCAAAATTCCCAGTGGAACTCGAGTTTCAGAAACTCGAGTTCCACGAGGCTAGAAAAGAGCTCAAAATTCCCAGTGGAACTCGAGTTTCTAAAACTCGAGTTCCACTGGGATAAAAACTCAAAAACAGGGGATTCTTCCCCTGCCTCTCTGCCTGAAACAGAGGAGCGGCTCGAAATGTGCATATTAAAACTCGAGTTTTAAATACTCGAGTTCTTCAATTAAAACTCGAGTTTCTACAACTCGAGTTGTTGCCAGCACATCTTACTCTGATTCGGTCCGTTTGGTCCAATTCAGTCTACTTTGGTCCTTTTAGTCCATTCTGTTTAATTTAGTTCAATTCAGTGTTTAAATCTATTTTGGTCCCATTTGGTCAACTTTGGTCCATGCAGACCACTTTGGTCCATTTTGGTAAATTTCGAGCCATTTGTTTATCCAGAGCCGTTATTCTAAATCTAAATTTATTAAAAATATACTTGAGTTTGAAAGGCTTGAGTTCCTTTCACAATTTTTTTTGAAAATGTCACTTTTTGGCATGTTTAGACATATTTGCCTTTTTTTCTTCAAATTGAGCTAAAAATTAGGGGTCCCACTATTTACTCACAAACAATTACTATCTAATTATTGCATGTTGCTCTGCCACTGTGTTTCGAAAATAAGAATATAAATCTACACAAATGTGGGTTGCATAGAAAACGAAGGTAGCGAAATGAGGTACAAACATTTTGAAGAGAATCTCACTGTGACATTGGGAACTACTGCATGTGAGATGAAGCAGTAGTACCCAATGTCACAGTGAGATTCTCTTAATAATGTTTGTCAGATGAAGCAATAGTTCCCAATGTCCCAAGCAGAGAATCTCATTGTCAGATGTGCCTCATGTCAGATGAAGCATAGGCATGCTGAAAACTCTTCACGTGAAGTTTGTCACAAGCTGAATAGTCATGGCAGTACACTGCAACTACTGCCCACAACAAGAGAATATCATGGTTTTCCAGCCTGTATTGACATTAGAAGCCTGAATACATTTAATTTTGTATGCTTCAATACACTGTGGACCATGGTTATAAATGCACCACAATAATGATCTTATTCCTACAGCACTAACTTCCCAAGTACTCTATCCTATGAGTCGCAACGCCTCAACATCATCTCGCAGACATAAAAACAAGTTTCAATCTACTTCAACAAATGAATTATCACAAGTTCCAGCAGATCAACAACTACAAACATACACAGACCACTATGGAGGGAAATGAGTTGGGAAGAAGAGAGATTTCGTTAATATGCCAATATACACGTACGAAAGTCTTGGAAGCGTCGGACACATCATGCTCGGCAAACCTACAAAACTAAGTTCAGATACAACCGCAGTGGAGTTCACCGTAGCAGAACCACCATGGTCAACCCTATACGAGAAGAGGTGTGAGTTGGAGGTGTATTGTCGATGGCACGGGTTACGAGTTCCTAAGGCACGCTCAGCCGAGTTACCTAGAGATGAACCTGCCAACATACTTGCTCGCCTTCAACGAGAGAACAATCAAATGCAAAGGCGACTAGATCGTTTTCATGCAATCCAAAAAGCTAGGAAGCATCTAAAGGGGAAGGCGCAAGAGCGAGCCATGCAGTCTATTAATGAAATTAGTACGGTAGATGATGAACGTGATATTTCAGACTTCTCAGATTCAAGTAATGATGATTTTCAAAAATTTCTACCTACGAACATTCGACGTTGTTGTTAAAGTGTACACGTTGTGTGCAATTTTTAAATGTTGTTGTTAATGTCTGACAAATCATGTCACCATACGTTCACTTGTTGCACATCATGTTATGATGAATTGCACAGAACTTGTAGCTAAGTTTATATGAAAATCAACTGCTCATTTTTCGCTTGCTATTCTTTGTTGGTATAGAATGGTAAGGTGTAATTGCATTAGTATTTGCAAGAATTATAAATACTTGGTGAAAATTGTGGTCTAAACTCACATAATATACACATCTACTTCAACAACTTAATCCCATATCCGATGGGAAGGAAATAGTGAAAATCAAAGCTCCAAGAGCTCTTTTGTTTGTCTAATCCCTTGATGAATGAAAGCGCTTCCATACTTTTCCGTAACATATGGCATACAAGGATGAAGCAATCGTAGCCCATCCTTAATCATAACCAAAGTGTGTTTCGAGCAAAACTCCTGTCAGTCTTAATGAAAACAGCACACAGTTGCTTCCATCACACATTTGGCAATAAATATGGATTCACACCCCCATCATGCTCATTCAGATTGCAAACTTAACGTGAGTGTGTATATGAGATTCATGTCAATAGCAAAGCATTAGTTTTTTACTTTTATATACAACTCTTTAAATCCAAAATGGGAAATTTCCCCTTCTAAAACGCATTTATAACTTCAAAGTAAATGTGTACTTGGCTTGCTTTGCTTTTTTTTTGATTTTTTTTTACTTCGTAACTAGCTGCATTCAGTTGAAATTTAACCCAGCACTTCATTTAAAAAGGTCAACAAGTCGTTTATGAAGGGCCTTTATTGCTTAGATTATGTGACTAATCTAAGCACATCTTTGTTCATTTGGTATTGGTGGGAAGAAAACACTATCAAAAGTAGGAACTAAATCAATAAAAAAAATACAATTCTTATTGTGCCGTATACCAATTGCAAATCCTATTGTTAAAAGAAAGAAATAAACAACAATTTAAGATTCACAAATGCATAGAAGTGGTTTTTTCATTCTACAAAACCTAGTCGATGGACTACAAAAGAGGCAGCTACATTACATATCTTCAGGCCTAACATCCCACCTGGTCTTGCGCTTTCTTGATATGTCTTTTGGAAATGGCGCTTTTGTTCCTTGCATCGGACCCTGCTCTTTGTTGCTGCTGATCCACCCATAGCAAGGTCTACGTGGAAAGGCTGGGAGAGTATCCACCCGCTGTGGGGTGTGCAAACCAAGAGGAGGGCAAGTAAGACTATTTCGAAGGTGTTTACCCGCACCAAAGTCCCTTATTTCTCCCTCCAGTACTGAGGATTGTTCCAATACAGTGGAACAATATTTTGATCCACTGCATTGGAACAATTCTCAGTACTGGAGGGAGAAATAAGGGACTCCGGTGCTGGTAAACACCTTGGGAATAGTCTTACTTGCCCTCCTCCTGGTTTGCACACCCCACAGCGGGTGGATACTCTCCCAACCTGTCCACGTAGACCTTGCTATGGGTGGATCAGTAGAAACAAAGAGCAGGGTCCGATGCAAGGAACAAAAGCGTCATTTCATGGGAAATGCTTTGGAAGTTGATTACCACTTCATCATTTTTTCAACTACGTCAAACAGTGAAGCACTAACACACTTATGAACTAAGAAGCTGGGAAAGCTACATCCATGTAATAATAAAGTTATATTACAAATTACAACCTCTACTTCAACCTTTTTTCAATTTAGTCCTTTTAAGTTTCTTTTTTCTTTTCTATTCTTATCTTTTTTCTTTTCTATTCTTATCTTTTTTCTTTTCCTTTTGCTTTGTCCGCCCAATCCAGTCAGCAAACTGAACCATGTTTGGTACCTGTAAAATGATAAAAACTACTTTACTAAATGATGATAACAGTTAATTCAAAAGACACAATGCACGAGAAAATTGGTACAATTTCTTCAGTTGTACTATGCCACCTTTCCTTCTTACCTTCTCCTTCAAGTCAGTAAAATTTGTTTCATCTCTTCATGAAGTTCAAATGCAACCACACCATCACCATTAGCACAAAGACCTGAAATGAGAACATTATAAGCAACAACATCAAGCAACAACACCATCTCTATCTCTTCATAAAGATACAATGCTGCCTTTGATTGCCTGACCTTAAAAAGGCCATCAACCAAACAGGTATATGGTACCATATTTGGTGAAAAAGTTTCTTTTTCCATCAACTTCCCCAACAACAAGATAGCAGCAACCAATTTTCCTTTCCTGCATAACCCAGAAAGAAGAATAGTATACGTATAACTATCAGGCAGCACACAACAAATACAAATGGGCTTTACAACAAACAATTATCAAAGCTGAGATTTCAGATCAATTCCTCCAACAAATACAAATGGGCTTTAGAATTTATTGTACGAGTATAACATGTAATTTGAGGATTTCATCCTCATTAGATTCACAAAGAGATGAATCTTATAAGACACATTGTAAGAGTATAACATTTTTGCTTCCCTCTTCGTCAATTTATAATTCTCATAAGACACATTGTCTTTACATCTAAATACTCTTTTATAGCTCTCCCTTCTGTACAAAGTAATCATCTACAACTAAAAGCTTACCAACTTAGGAACCTCATCATAATCATAAGAAAGAGCTGCAGTAGCCAGAGCATCCATGCTGTTATGAACAGGCAGATTCCCCTAAGAACATAGTTATAAATATATAAATAAAACGTTTAAGTGGCAAGTGGCAACTGAATAAACTGAAGCAACAGTCTATCATTCAAATGAATAGGGTCACAGGACACTGACCTTAACTGGCAGCTTTGGGGGCTTGTTTAGAACAATTATAGCATAGTCCTGAAATTTCAACCACCAATTAACAAATAGCAATATGGACACAAAAGAATACAGAATCAACAACAAACATAGGCACACAGCATTTTCAGGCAGCAAATAACATGAGCATGAATTAAATGCAACACATGCCTTGTACTTGACAAGCCTTTGCAAGTACTCTATCTCATCCACATTTGGATACAGTGTCCCACTTGGAATAGTGTCAAATCTCTTGGAAATCCTGGTCTCAGCAATTGATACAGGTATGTAAACTCTTGCCCCACGGACCATGGTCATTACGCCTAATCTGTAGGTCAGCTGTATGAGCAGATGAAGTAAACCCCCATAAAATCTCAAACAGTCAACAAATAGAAGTAGAAATAAAGGGGGGAGAGAGGGGGAGAGAGAACTTCATGTATCCATCTTGTGCATGTGTACAATGATGTTGTCAACAAGTTTTAGCTCAAAAGACACTTAACAATGGAATACAAGGTGAGACTGTGCATCCAAAACTGACTAGTTGCATGTGTAACTTAACAATTGAGGAAAAAAAAAATTGGGATGGGATGTGTTTTAATCGATTTTCTTGGCACATATGAACACATAAAAATGAAAGGTCCATCTCTGTAGCATCACAGTCACCGCATTGGCTGCGTTTTAATCTATTTTCTTGGCATGTGTTTTAATCTATATTATAGCACCTTCGACACAGCAACCCCATCTTCCTTCTTCGTTATAGTCATTGCGGCACTCATCAAACAAAGTGGATGGATAACAATATTTTCGAGTGTTATTAAATAATCTAAGGGATTACTTTTTGGCACACCTTTGAATGAGATTGAAAGGGCATTTAAGTAAAAGAGTCTTATATGCTGATATTTACTAAAAATAGTGCCATTTGCAAGCAATACACTCTTTTTTTGGGACAGAGGAAGTATATCATGAACCATAAATTAGAATTCCCATAGTTATGAACGCTATTTAAAGGCGGAGGATGCAGGACCAACTGGATATTACCTCAGAGAAAGTATCTATTCCTGTATTTAAATTATGAATTAGCCACTTCTCAAGGTCTACAAGTTCTTTCCGTGAAGCAAGAGCTGCCAATCTGATGGCATCAGGAGAAGGAATCGCGTCCAACACTAATGATATAATCTGCAAAATAAATAAGAATCTAATTACAGAAACAGGAGAAATAAATTATTCTAGTAATACAAAAACATTAGACAAACAAAAGGGTACATGTGGAAAATGTTCCCAGCAATGAAAAATAACGAAAATGGAAAAATTAACAAAATTGGATGCTAATTTCATATCTTTCGAGATCTTCAAAGCATATGTCCCAATGTACCCAAAACACACAATAACAAAAATCTACTAAGCATGAGCAAGGTCACAATGTTAAAAACTAAGTTTAATTTCATGAACATAAGTCATTTCCAGGATTAGATACCAATTAACAATGAAACCATTTGCTATTTAATAGGCATGTTAGATATAAATGAGCTTTTGCTCCAACAATCGGTTTGGAAAAATAACAAAATACTTAAAAGTCAGCTCAAGATTGGATTAATAAAAACGAGTTGAACAGTCAACTCTAATCTTGAAAGATGAATGTACTAATCATAAGCACCTAATTGCTCAGCTTGGCTTGATTCTTTACCCTAGAAAAGCCAAACAACTGAATCAATCCTAACTAAAATTTGCTCTAGATTGCTAATAAGTAGATGAAATAGCTTCAGCAACCAACCTCTCAGCTCATTTATTTTAGAATTTTTTTTCTATGTAGGATTGGAAATAGGACAAATAGGTAGTGCATTTCTTCATTATATACATCTGACATCAGGAATTATCTTTACTGTCAAACCCTTAGCTGTGATTTGTACCATAAAACACTCTTAACAGTCTACTTAATATTTCTTCTTCTCAAAAAAAGAAAAATTAAAAAAAAGGAAACTTAATATTTCTTATCTAATAATGCGTGTAAAGGTCAGAGTCAAGCATACAGAAAAGAAAGAGGGATATAGCATTATTCTTTTAACAGGGAAGAGAAATTTAATTAACAAATAGAGACAATCTAGTACACAGGAAGTGTACAAGAGAGAAGAGAGCAGAAATGTCAACAAAAACAAGAAAACTTAGGTCATTGGATCCCCTTGATTTGGTAAAATTTTTATTAAACCTATTAATGAGGCCATGTGTTAATGCCTGACCACTCACCAATAGTCTTAGTAAGAAGCTCAAGTGAAGTTGTTTTTCATAGACCCAAAGCATAAGAAGAGCAGAGCAACTCTTATATGTACAATCATCCAATAAAAAGTGCCTAGAATAGATAACCAATTTCAAATTAAGTTGATTTATAGAAATGTTAAACTACATGGCATCAATTAAATTAAACATAAATATCAGTAGACAAAGAATATAAGAAGATAAGGCAACGAACTTGAACTCAGAATATATAAAAGGGAAGGGGGAGGGGGAATACCTCACTGTGTTTTAAACTCATTTCTAGCTTTGCAACTTTATCCTGCGTCAGATTGTTAAGATCTTTCTGATGGTTCAATTCATTTAAGATGCCTTTCATCTCTATTTCGAAATGGTTGTTTCCTTTTTCCAAAAACTGCAAGTGTGTACAAGATATTAGTGAGAAAATAATAATCATAAGAGATTACTGCACAAACATTTCAGCACAGCACTAATAACTAGATAAAATTATAAACAAGTTGGGTGATTAGAATATGCAAAAGTAAGCATATTACTAGACATTAAAGACCAGTTTTAATGAAGTAAATCTGCAAAGAAGATACCAACAGAAATTACTATCTAACAATGCACAAGCAGGAAAGAGAGCTACCTCAGACCTTGTGACTAGAACTTTTCTTGGCAACCGATTGGGAAACACTTACAGCTAAGATCCCAACTAGTAACTTTTGGCAACCGGGATGGCGGAGGGAGGACGCAGATGTATCCCCACAAACAATAAGTTGTAAAAGAAACTGGGTCCTCAATTAGGTGTGAAATTGGGGGTCATGTACACATTTCATCACATGCAGAACATATCTATAGCTCTGTGACTATTGCAATGACAATCAGAATTTAGGCAATAACCAATAAATAGGAATTACTGCCCAACAACCCTTTCCCTTTTTGTACAACTTCTATTCTGAAATTCCATGTAGGTGCATGGATATGTTTTGGCTGATTATAAAGCATACGAAGCGACAGTAAGACTAATTTTCTAAACCAAAAAATATTATTAATAATGAAATAAAAACAAAAAAATAGGCAAGGGAGGGGGAGGGCAGGAAGAGCCTCCAAACCTGCATGAGCCGCGTATTGACTGGCCTTAACTGGCTTCTTGCAAGCATTGCAACATACCTTGACATTCATATAAAAGAAGTGAATATAAATCTTATGCAAAAAGCAGATCTGCCATGTGAACAAATACAAACAGAATCCAAATCGATCACATTTGTCAATTAGTTGATGCAACTAACAGGTTTAGAATTTAAAAAATGTACAAAACAAGCTACTCTCGTTTTAGGTGAGGTATTCATCGAAATTCACGTAAAAACCTGTCCTAACAAAGGACTCTTCAATATGAAATAAAGACAAAACATACTATGACTATTTCACCCCAAAAGAAATAAGCAACAAGGTTGAGAGATTGCTAAATCAGGCATAAGACTACATTTTAAACAATAACAGTTTCACAGGATCATGTGATTTTAACTTTCAAAATCTGCTAGAAGCAAAGGCAAAGCTTACAGCTTGCCATATAAACCCTAGAAGCAAAGGCAAAATCTGCTATTAACAAGCCTTTGATCTAAGCCTCCATTTTTTTTTTGGACATTATCCAGGGATGCACTAGTCCCATTTTATCTTCACTATAGTAACAAACAAACCACTTCTTTCATATGCAAACCAATGACTGAAGACCATAGATCATAGCAACCGCTAACTACAAATAATCACGAATTCATGCAAACTTCTTTGAAAAGAGGGTTAATATAGTTAACCAGATGATGAAGACTAGTTTCTAATAATTTCTGTTTGAAGAAGCTTACTAAATCATTACCACACTTAGCAAAAATATGCAATTAAATGGCATCTTACATGTGAAAAGGAAAAGGAATCACTACACTAGCATAAATTACAGTAGGCTCCCATATGATCATATTGATATTTTCCAAGCATTTAACACCCTTCACATGCAAAATACCCATGTCAAGTGTATATGAACCTTACTTGATCAATATGTTACAAATAACGGGAAGTTACCATGAAGCGCCTTTATTGCTAATGCATGTGCTGAAGCGCCTTTATTGCTTAGATTATGTGACTGGCCAAGGGGACCGTCCCGAAGCTCCAGATTTCGACCAACCATGCTGCTGGACTTGCGTGAGGCACCATCATCCCTCCACTCTCCTGGTGCTGCAGTCTCATTTCTCCCACTATTCCTTTCTTGGTCTTCACTCACAACTCGCTCTGCTCCAGGCTTGGATCTCATTGGAACTTCTCTCATGTTCTCCTTTTGGGTCAAATGCTCATGATGCTGACTATCTTTAAATTCTACATCCACCTTGTGATCAGTAATAACACTACCCAACTCTGCACTCCCATTTTCATTATTTTGATTTTGCAAGCTTCTTGGTGGCATGCCATGATGGTCAGCAGATAAATGATCAGGCATTGGACGAGATGATACTTGCTTTGAAGCTTGTTCCTCATTTACAGATTGAGATTTTCCAGGGGTTCGATGACTTGACCCACCACCACCACTTCCTTCCACTTCGCTCCCCTGGGATGGGGGCACCCTGTTTTGCTCATAGAGTTCCAGCATTTGATTACTAACCTCTGCAAGATAAAATAACAATAATGATTAAAGAGAATATTTAGATATATCCACCTAATGAAAACTCTAAAGGACAGCCCACCACTTGAACAGAAATACCCATGGCAAATCTTTTATTGTACGCCACCTAGGGGAGGTGGCAACTTCTGACCTTCATCAGGCGACAGAAGCCATCCACTTCTATCGTTCTTTCCATACTGCCCAGCAATTTTATTGCTAGGCACTAGCAGAAGGAATGATATATAAAGGACAGCTACAATCATCTGGCTTTGGTCAATTTTCACTATTCTAAAAGGAAAAATGCTACCGGCAAACAACAGGAAGCATTTTAGCCACAGGGCTGTTAAAGGCTGTCCCCTTGGGTCTAAATAATTTCTACTACTAGATAAAGGGAGGAGACCAACCCTCCAATTGGCGTGGGGTCACATCAAATTCTTGCCACCAAACCTTCTCACCATCCGATGGAAGCTTCACTTTGAGGAACTTGGCAGCAAGGAAAATGGCACCTGCCGCAATGTGATGAGGCTTAAATTGCAGGCAGAGCGATGTTCTCAGCCTGCAAGCCACTTTCCAGTGTGTGAAGAAGAGCAAGAGAAGGAAAAGAAACCATTGAACTGTAATTATTAAAACTTAGAAGAAAAACCGTTGGGTCATACCCATCATTCACAAAATTCCAAGCAACCTGAGCAAGGGCATTCTGAGCAACCTTGAATTTCTTTATAGCTTCAACAAGGGGCTTATATGGGTGGTGAACATTAAGGTCAAAACCTAAAGTAGCAAGCACAACCCTCTCCCCAAGTGAAATTAGCTCTTTTTGTTGCTCATATACTTCCTGCATGTAAGATGAGGATCAATGAGACAACTACAAGAACAACTACAATAAATAAAACATTAAAAACGCAGAGAGCAATAGAACTGAAAGGTATCAAGGAGATAGTTTACCAATGGTACAGCTGTTGGTGTGAAGAGTGAGGAGGCTGGATAAGAATTTATTATTAAAGGAGGGACAGGGAAAGAAATTTTATAAATATGTATGTTATGGCACTTCAGCATAATTATTTGCTGGGTACTGTAATTACCAAACAAACAATCTCTTTTAAGTGGATTGCAAAAGAGGACAGGATCATGCTCTACCTGTATGGCTACCTTAGTTTGACTCTTAAGTGAAAAATGAACAATTAGAGGTTGCAACTTGAATAAAAAAGGCGGTAACTTGAATTAGAAAGGTGGATGTCATGAGAACACGAATTTACGGAAAGATAATCAATTAACATGAGAGAAAGTAGGAGGTAGAGCTGAAGTACTGGAAGTAACAACTCAACTAGGGATACATTAATCTCAGGAACTACACAAAAAACAGGTGTAAGCACCGTCAGTAAGTGAACACCTTCTGTTTGATCCTCTGGGCCGCAGCAGGATCTTTTTTGTGAATTATCTCATATGAAACAAGAATAACATCCTTTAGCGGACGAGGAGTTTCTTCAACCTTCCCGGCCAGGAACATACACACAGTTGCAATAGTCTGCCAAGCATATTAATGAAGTTAGGCATAATAACGGATGGATGATCACTTCAACTCAACTCTTTTAATTTTCTTAATTAATCTACCCAGTTTAAAATCTACTCAATGAGGAAATCCATAAGGGGAAAAGCAGCAATGTAAAAAAAAACCTTTTGCCATTACACCACTACCATCGTATAGACTGTACTACCACAGCAAGTACAACTAAATGTAGATCAGCATGAAAATCATTTAAATAATTATGTTATTCATATATCAAAAACGAAAATGACATCAATGAACAAAAGCTACAATAAAATTATTAAACTAAATATATTGAGCTTGTATTTTTAACATATCAATCAACACTACAGGTCATCGACACTTATGTGATCCATCACTCATGCAATCAATTAAACAAAGACCAATGCACAACAAATTAAAAGTTCAGATGAGTTAATTGCAAACGTAACCAGTTATTCAAGAGTTATTAAACAGCCTACCCTTCTGTCATTCTTGGCGTGTGATTGGCGAAGAAAAAACTGATGACAAAATATTATTGCTGTGGCCATGGTTACCTGGGGCCTGCATTGAGAACAAGTTCAGTCAAAATGTAATTCAGGCCACGTCCTAGAGAACAACAGATATGTTTTACAGTTAAAGAATATACCAACAAATCTATTAATACATGTGCTCTAAAAAAATCACCCAAAAAAAAAATCTTATACGGTTTCACCCCTGGAGACTAAGCAAATGGGTGTAAACCATAGATACAATCTAGATATGCCATTTGTGAGAGTAACAGGAGTCCAAAAACATTATTGCTACATGTCACATTGGTTTTATACTTTTTTATACCACATTTATTTTAAACAATCTTCTTCAACATTTTTTTTTTAAAGTAATGAAAATTTATTGATCAAAATGGGGGGTGCACTCGGGTAGCAGTGCAATCAATGTTTCAAATTACAATGCTCAAGCATATCTAATAAATTAGAACAAGGAAGAGATTTAAAAGCAACACTCTAATCTAGTAAATAATCGAAAAAGAGGGATTTAATCTCAAGAATAGACCGCTCACTTCCCTCAAAGCATCTCGCATTCCATTCATGCCAAAGACACCACATAATGAAATGCCAAAGGCGTCACATAATGCAACACGGTACAGCCCTCCAAAAAACTATATTTCAATGTCTACCAAAGTGACCTTCCAAGCTGCAAACAAATCAGGGACCCTCTGCAGCATAACCCATAGAAGACCAAACAAACTCCACACACCAACGTCCATAAAAAGGGGTTGCAGGGTAGGGGGGACTATAGACTAAACTCTCTCCACCACACCAAAAACAATGTTGCTTTGTGTATACGTTGAGAAGAAAAAATTTGATTTCTCTTGTTTGGCAAATAGAGGTCAAAGAATAAGCTCCTATGGTCGGTGATACAAATACTGTGAGATACCATTCGATACTAGAACCTCAAATATTGAGAAGGTAAGGTTTCACAAATAAAAGAAAGGAATGCATACCACACAAATCATTGACCTTCTTAGCCATTTCCTTAATTTCCTTCTCTACTTTCTTGATACTATTAGAATAGGGACCCAAACCCTGCAAAAAAGAAAGAAAAAGCATTTCAAGTAGTAGGCTTAAGATTACAATGCTTGCACCACTAGTAGGCTTAAGATTACTTTGCTTGCACTTCAAGTAGGATAAAATACAATGAACATGGACTAGAGTTCTATAACAGACTTGAGCCTATTCACCAACATTGAGTTGGGCCTTAATATCTCTAACAAATTGTATGGACATTCCTAAAGGCACAGAACACAGCCAACAAGTATGAGTAGCCCGAGATTAAGCATAAAAGGCCAAGACCAATTGAATCATAAAGTTATTTTATCACAATGAAGCAATTTAGTAGTTAATTTACAGTTCATACACAATTAAAAGAGGCTACAAAAAACAGAGACCAGAAACAGTACCAGAAGTGATTCAAAAAACCAGAAAAGGTTTTTTTTTTTTCAAGTAAAAACAAATTGTGCAAGTTATTCTTCTCTCTTTCTCACCTTCGCAGAAGCAGTGCCAGTGTGTTTCCCACTAGAACCATGATGGCTTCTTTCTTTCTGATATTTCCTAAGCAACCTCTTATTCTCCTCATCCAATACATTGTTTTCTTCGAATAGCAATTTGACCTACATTTTATCGTTATTAATTTAGATGAATATTTGGAGAACATACAATCTAATGCATGCAAATGAGAGAGAGAGAAGCCAGTCTGCCAGTGATAGAATCTTCTGAGTTTTACTACTCTTCTCACCTCCTCTTCTGCTCTAGCAAGGTTGATCCTTGGAAAGAGGTTAGTGTAGTAGGAGAAAAATACGGGAAGGAAATTGGTGCTTATATGGAAACCATGTGGAAATATGAGGTAGGACAATAAGCCTGCTTTATTTAATAACCAAAAATAGTACGGAGCCCAGGTTTTTTGGGGAAGGGCTGTTGAGCCAACTCCAGCCCAAAGGGTTGGATGTCAAAATGCGTGAGAGAGTCATGACCACATCTCCCCATAATGAGGGTTACATTCATCTATTTATACAAGCCCTACACTCTAATTGGTCACACCTGGCTCACTCCTACTCAAACTTTGTCGTAGTTTGAGACTACAACTTCACTCAATAGAATTTTATTGGATGTGACAAATCCACCATTGGATTATATTTTCTTCTTAAATTCTTCATGCTTGCAAAATTTATAGAAAATCAAAGACCAATAGCTATGTCATCAATCAATTGTTTGAATTGCAAGTTTTTATAGTCTAAAATTATGAATAAAAAATAAGTTTATGGATCATATGGTAAATAACATCCGATTGGTACAAAATTTGACGTGTGTTAAAAGTGTAAAAAATATGCAATCCAACAATTAGATTTTTCAAAATATGTAGCAATGTTAATTTTTTTTTAAAGGAAGTTGTAGCCAAACTTTGTCTCACTCTGTTGGCTTACTAATTCAGCATGTTCTCCTAAGAATTTACCTATGTGATTAATGTGTTACATGTGCTTCAGCCGTAACTAACTCAATCAATTTGTAACTAACTTTAACCCAAACAAACTCTTGTACCTGAGCCCATACATCTTTTCACATGGATTAAAACTCTAATTCAAGCCTTAAATTGATTTTTAGATGCCTCCCACATGCAAGAGGGGCCAGGACTTGTTTTGGGACAAATTTATATGCATTTTGGGCAAGACTAGCATAGAGTTGCAATCAGAGGCTTTAAAGTTCTGATAGGGACTGTTGGAGTGCCAATGAGCACCTCCTCTATAGTCTATATGCCGTAATTTGGATTCCATTTTAGCTGTTATAAGTTCCAAACATGATCCTAACATATTATTTATTATTTTTCCCCCATTCATTGAGCCCATAGTTATGCCTACTGCTATTTTTTCTCCAGTACTGTGAACTGCCTATCATTTTCTATGAGTTGAAGCTCTATAAATATCTGGATTCCCAATTCAACCATGGTCATGTAAAATAAAGTGTGTCCCAGTTCTTTGCAGGAGGCCAGTTATTACCATGACAGACAAAAGAGATGGTGTGTGTGTGTGTGTAAATGCATGTCCAGCACATCCACAGCATTAAAATAAGATTTGACAAAACATTAAAGTCGTATAATGTTAGTAGTAGATATTTATTTACCTTGTCTTTGACCAAACCGCCAGATGTGAAAACCCCAGCATCTTCTAGAGCCATAAGAACCTTTTTCTGCAGGCAAAATTTTCACCATAATTGACAAACATTTTAATATATAAGTAATAAACTACAATATAGCAGAAGGAAACACTATTATAGAGCAGTTGGCAGAAAGACTTTTAATTAAGCCACTAAAGGTTAGCAGCAACAAGGATAACCCAACCACAGTTTTGCTGACACAAAAATAACCGTTTGAGAGGCTTTATTATTGACATCTACAAATTATATCATCTTACATGCTTATCTGTGAACATATTCATACTTGTATTTATAGGTGGGAAAAATTTGCCAGCCCATATGATATAGAATGGAAATAAAATACTGTAAGAATAAAATCCTTGTAAAATAAATGTATTGCAAGAACATAAACCCCAAGCACATTGGAAGCAAGCCAAAATATTTTTAAACTCAAACAACTAAAAAACAGTAGAGTTTATTTTGAACATTTCCATATTTAAAACTATATTGATTTCACATTATGTTATCATTACTCTAGATAAGTTAAAAATGCAAAAAAAGCACCAGAGCATGAGCACTGTAAATACATAATATATAAAGTTATGCACTTTAGAACATGCTCATTGGGACTGTTAAGCACATCACATGACACAATACATTTTTGCAAAAATTTAATATTGATTGACTGGAAGAAAACTATAGTTAGCAAGGTCTGTACGCACTCACTTTCGTCATCCAAAACTCTTTCCATGAGATAAAGATCGCAATATTTCGTGATTTCCAAAAGTACTTCCAGCACAGCGGATCTCACAGTTGCTTGTTTCTTCCACAAAGTCACCATACTAAACAATGTCAATCCATTTCCAGAATGCTATTACAAGAACAGAGTTCACTAGAAAGAGAGATTCACCACCTGAAGATCCTCTGGACTACTTTCCTCAAGAATTACTCCAACCAAACGACATGTTACCTACATATATAACAAGTCATCAAACCGAACAAGGAAAAGAAACTAAACTTGCTATATATTGATTGATTTCTTTCAGAAAGTATTAAATACTGGTAACTTAGCAGTGGGTAATACATTTCCTACAAGCTTTAAACATTATAACCTAGACCACAACTAAGAGTGAAAATCAAACCAGGATTTCAGGCAGCTAAACTCTGAGGAAGTCAATTTTCATAAGATGAGAAACACATGAATCAGAAAGTGGAACACAAGCTCCCAATCACTTTAAAAACAGAAAAGGCCAAACTTTAGCCTGTGGAGTTAGAATAAATTATAGTAGTACGACCACAGATGATACTTCAGTCTGTTCAGTGATTTTTTGCAGTAAGTAGTAAGATTCTAATGAAAAAAATTAAAAGGAAGCAGTATATGGAAAATATACAAGACCTACAAGAAATGAAAAAAGAAAACTTCAAGCATACATGGAATCTTTAAAAAGGAAGCAGTATATGGAAAATATACAAGAACTACAAGAAATGAAAGAAGAAAACTTCAAGCATACATGGAAGCTTTAGCTGATACAAAAAGAAATGGCCGCATCAAGAAATTCAAGACTTCTTTAGCAAAAATAAAAAGATAAACACGCTAAGAAATTGTTTATGTTGAGACCTGAACCCCACACTAAACTTCATGTATGTTTCAAACTACAAAGCTAGTGGCAGTAAATCAGACCCGGTCATTTTGCAGATTCAGTATGCATATACATGGGCAATCTAAAGTACATATTATTTTTCCAATCACATGATCTCATTCTTTCTCTCAACAAGAATCTCGCACCATAATCTAGTTTATCAAACCTAGACAAGAAAAGATTTACTTACAAACAGGCATGATAGAAAAAAAAAATAATGGTAACAAATGGTCTAGAGTTAACATGGACCCAAGAACACATGCAGCGTGTAACATGTCTAGGTATTTAGTTTAGTTGAACGTGATCTTGGGGAAACAATAAGCCAAACAAAATAATTATGCATAGCTTATAAAAATATCATAGAGCATCAACTAATTACCTTTCTTCCTTCACTCAATTTCTGCCTTACAATTTGCCCCAAAGTTGGCTGAACAGGGGGAAAAAAAGCAACTTAAGATAAAGTAAGACAATGTAAAGCTATAAATTATTCACAATTAGTGCAATTAACTTAACACTAACCTTTACTGGCTGAAAGAACTCGTCAACAACATTTTGAGCTCTTGAATCCTCCAAGGACGAAGAGCCACCAGAGGGTACCAAAGTTGCATTGGAATGAGTACTAACAGAAGAACTACTAGGTGTACCAGTTTGCCGTTTGGGTTGCCTTCTCGGAGGTACACTAGGTGATCTCGAAAGCCTCCAAGTGAAGACTATTGCAATAGCAAGCCCCGCAACAGCCCTAACAGATCGTGAATCCTGCTACCAAGTTGAAAATTTGTGAGAACCCCAAAACATCCCAGATAGAAATTCTGTTCATGGGACAATCCCCAATCAGAGATAATTGAATGAGTATAACACAACTTAGATGGAAGGCCTAGAAACTAATTTTTTGTTTTAAACAGCATTCATTGCTTACTTTCTTTTTTTATTCTCCATTTTTGATGAAGAGCATGCAAGCAAACCATATACTTTTAATAGCATTTCACTGAACTTAACAATTTAAGCTATTTTTTTACAGGTAATAAAAGTTAATATTGAAATAAAAAAAATGAAGCTCAAGTACACACGAAGTGACCAATAATAGCCTTATATGTCCATCAGACTGCAATATTGCCCATATTTTTTTGATGGATTACCAGTCATTTTCACGGGCCACCACTTTTATCCTCAATGGTGCAGGATAGGAGAAGAGGAGCATTACAGAAGAATAGAAACTATTCTGTGGGAATAAAAATGGAATGCCTGGGAAGGTCAGTGATTTTTAAGCTGTCACATTCAAGATGTCTGTGGCTTCCCATAATAATGCATAACCCAGTGCCCTCACTAAGAGGTAACCAGAGCACCGCATGCTAAGTTTTAATATACACTAGAAAAGTCATATTGAAAATTTTGAAGAGTTTTACAAAGCAAAGGATGCTTTAAAGTCCAAACTACATATGGGTCTGATTGGACACAGTTACAAGTCATTTTTAAAGTGTGTGACACTTTTCCTAGTGGAGACTATTGAGATAGCAAGCAACTGAAGAGCTTCACTAAACTGTGAATCCTAATCATGATTCCAATAAAGCAAGAACCCCCCCCCCCCCCCCCACCCAAAAAAAAACAATATATCAAAGACACATTTCAGTAAATAAACTTAAGCAAGATAACAGTGACCATTTGTTGGACCAAAGACAAGACATCATAGTTTATCATAACCCATTTACCACGTAAACTGTTTATCATAGTTTTCGCACCTACTCATCTAATTATTAAAAAAAACCTTATTATCTTCTTTAAGTAGTCCATTTTGTCCCTTTATTGATTCATTTTCACTAGTGTACCCAAAAAAAAAAAAATCTACCATCCCAGTACCAAGAATGGACAATCCATCAGGGACTTGCCGTGAAATTTAGCATAAAGATGTGTGCAATAGCGACCTGATCTACTAATAAATAAGGTTTTTTTACACACACTATCAATGAAATAATTCCTAGCTATCCAACCCTAAAATTGCCATGAAATGAACATTGTTAAGACACATTATTTTGATCCCAATAAGGTTTAATGTTAACTATTCACACCATAACAAATGACACCAACCACAATACCACAAACCCACGATTCTTTTTTTCGCTCATTTTTTTGGTATCCAATCTCAAGAAATGAACATTAGGTTTCACTAACTCTAATTCAACACCTAATGCTTCAAATTTTGTAAGCGTAAAATAACTTTTCAGCAGCTCCTACATCTAAATCAGTATCACATACAGAATTTTCTTCTGAGAGGTTGTTTTGAGTTTCTGAAATTAGTTAAGTCCTCAGAACGCAAGTCATCAGCTACATTCACAGATAAGTGACGTGAAAGGCCCGTGTAATCGCCCTGAACTCGACACCCCAGAACCCGATCAATCTGCATGTAGACATATAAGAAATACAAAAATGTGTCATGATATTCACAATTGACCCGCATAACCTAAATTTAAGACACTAAGACAAAAAATCTAACAAACTTTGTGCTGAAGAGATTCATTTACCTGCACAGTTTCAGTGGCAACACTTTCAAAGCACATTAACAAACCTCTTTTTCAAGGTTCACCAATTTTTCGTTTTTTAACCCTCGTGTAATGTTTGGGTGGGGGAGGAGGCTGCGGGGCATCATCCTTAGGCTCATCATCGTGCTGCGAAGACATTATATGCATACAATCAATATTTGGTGTAATAATAAGAATAAAGTGAACTACAAAATATATCATTACATTGTAATTAATGTTATCATACCATAGAGCCTTTGTGTCCTATTTTGTGTCCACCTGTCCCACAAGTGGGTGCTCTTCTACTACGTTGTGGTCTACCTCGTGGGGGTGAGGGCGGATGAGGGGGATGCTCGTCCGGTACATCAATGTCAATCCGAACCGAGGGTCCTAAGGGGTCGGATGAAGATGAGGTAGGTGGGTAATGATGCTCTGTATAGCTAGGAGTGAGGATCATTGTCATGGGTGCACTAGACCTGGTGGGGGAGTATGAGAGTGTCTGAGGGTGCGTAGGAGGGGTCATATGGAAATCAATACCAAGATCAAAACTGGGCTGCGAAGGTGGGCTGGATGAAGGGACCTCGGGCTGAGGAGATGCATCTAGGATGGGTGGAGGGACCTCAGGCGGAGGAGATGCGTGTGGGATGGGTGCAGGTACCTCAGGACTAGTTACAACCCGAGGGGTTGTTGCACGCCGACCACGGCCCCTACCTACACTTGTGCTTGGGCTTGATGTAGCACGCCGACCACGGCCCCTAGCTGCGCTTGTGCTTGGGCTTGCACTAGCAAACCCACCACAGCTCGGTGTACTTAGGGGTGCTGCACTTGTGCTTGGGCTTGCAGCAGCTGTTGATTCAGTCCCATGCCTATTGTTTGCCTGCCCATTTGCTGCAGGACCAACGCGAAGCCCAACAATAGCATTTAGGATGCGCCGGACATGGTCGTGTCCTGGGCTTCCTTCAGGAAGCAACTCCAACAGCGCTTTATGGCTTTCAATCTGAAATAGAGAAACGACCAGTACAATTCAGATTTGAGACATTTATGTAACAATTACATAATGGATAATAACTTATGAATTCCATATTCAAATACTCAACTGAAAATTACAACTTTGAGATGAATATCTACGCGATTAGCCGAACTAAGAACTAAAGTTTTATTAGAATACTATATGTAATAGATAGTCTTTTTAATTGGATGTCAGTCAGATCAAACCAGAATTGCTCAAGAAAGAAATCAATTCATTCTTCATTCATACATATAGTGTAGAAAAAACAAAGCAGGCAATAAAATGTAAGTAGAACACATTACCATCATATGTAATTTAGCGCTGTTTTGGTCGACATACTTTCGAGTGACCGAACGGTACCAGAGGTAATATGGGTGATCGTGGGGCATCTCACCCATCTGAGGAGGTGCATCGCAAAGTCGTTGTTGTCTCATACCCCATGACAGGATGTACGGTGCATGCTCCTCCCTCCAATTTTTTTCCACCTTTCCACGCAAGTCTATTCCATGCAGTCTATGATCGTACTGAACATGGTCGGGCCGCTCTTGCGCCAACCCAAACTGTCGAACGACACGGTCTGGGTGGTGTGTCTCTACTATGCAAAAACACACAAGTGGCACCTTGGACGTCCACATATCCCTCCCTGCAACGCAAAAGGCAGGAAGGTGGCCTAAGTGTGCCTGATATGGCTGCCACATAATCTACAATACAAACAAAAAATAATTATTATAACATCTTAAAATGTGCAACAAGGGAAAATGATTTGAACATATTCTTAAGGAAAATTATACATACGGATCCAATCTTTACGAAAGACAAAAACGAAGACATAAAACATCAGCATAACAAAACATTGCATTTGTATATTATTACCTGGTCCGGTTGCATTCTAACTAATTGCTCGCGATAGTGGATCAACGCCATGCTGGATGGCCTACTCTTCGAGCTTGGCACTCGCACCCACCTACAGTTACGAGCGAATAACATAACATAAGATAATACCTCTTAGATACTAAGAAAACTAAATTCCATAACTAAGAAGAGTAAATTTCATGAAAATACTTACTTAAATGCAAGTGGAGCATATGGCCATGGACCATAATCACATCCAGGTGGGGGCTCTATCCTCGGGCACAAGAATGGCAACCTCGCCCATGCCCAATACTGGACCAATTGCAATGCCCCACCAATCTGTGATGACTCTTTATGGCTTGCCCGACACAACTCTCTATACAACCATGCCAAGCAACCACTACCCCAACTATACTGTCGTGGATCACTCAAGTTCCGCAGGAACTCCAAGAACATCAGATGCACCCTATCTCCCGACTTGTCCATGAAAATCTTATCCCCTAGTAGTGCTAATATATAGCATCGAGCATACTGATGTATTTGCATCTCCGTTGCATCATGAGGCAATGGCTCTTCAATGCGCTGAACAAGGCGGCTGATGAGAATTCTTTGTCCCACCAAAGTTTTATTGTCAGCCTGCGGAACTTCAAAACCAAGCAACTCCCTGCACAGTCGCTTCCAATCCCCATCCTCCGCAGCAGTCGGCCCAACCAAGACCTCACCGTCTATAGGAAGTCCCAAAATGACCTCTACATCTTCTAGGGTGATTGACATCTCACCATGTGGAAGGTGGAAGGTATGTGTCTCCGGCCGCCATCGCTCAACTAGGGCCGATATTAGACAGTGATCTATCTCTCTAGAAGGGGCCCTAAACAATCCTTCTAGCCCCACCAACTTGATAATGTCAATCACTCGATTATCTTGCATCGTTATGTTTGCCATCTCCTTAGCGCGACCACGGCACGTAAGTGGGCCCGCGTCCTGCAACATGGATAAAAATTATAGCAGTTGTTAGAACTAGATATACAACTTTGAAAGAAGTTGGTAAAAGCAAAAGACAACGAAAAATTAAATCGGTTGTTAGAACTAGATATTTCACCTCGCCATTCCAAATGTCCTCGGATCGATGATGTGGTTGTCGCGTCAACAATGAAGGATCTTCTGGACCAGGGCGCACAATCTCTGGCTCCATACTGCAAATAGTGCAACAATATTTCGCATTAATAGTGTGGGGGCAAATAACTCAGTCATGATGTAACACTAGTCATAGACTAAAAAATAAATAAAAAAAGAAACAAAACTTGGCTTTAGGGATCAGGCCAAATACAGACTGTACATATACTGTGCATATACAGGAGTACCCACCAATTGCAATTTACAAAAACACAACTAAATAAAACTATGGTCAGTCATTCATCAGTTCAACATGGCTTTATATTATACCAAATACTAATGGAGGTAGCCCATCCCGATACATGTAGATCATATCTGTAAAGTTTAATTCATTCATCAGTTCAGCATGACTTAGGAGTTAGGAAACTATGCACCACAACTGAACACATCTAAAATAAATAAAAAAGTAATCTTTCTAACAGTTTGGGAAGGAGACCGACTTCCTTTCATATGTAGCATTACTATGGAGTATTAATTTGCTATAAGTAATGGCAAATAGTTTCCACTAAACATGTTTATCTGTATCGAAAGGTCAAGTTAAATAAGAAGATACAACATTCATTCTATAAAAGCTTACAAAGTTAATGCAGCTCTAAGGTCACATACATTTATCACATTGTATTCTTGAAGTATTTCACATTTACTAATAAAATTTCATGCTAAGTTACCAAAAAGGCAACTATCACAGTCTTCACCAAACCCACTTGTTGACTGATAATGAGACAAGTCACCTAACATGCTAAATCCACCTGTATGGAGAAAATTTTCATTACAAAAACACAAGCCAGTTATAGCTATAACCAAATTTGGCAAATGAACTCAACAAAAGAAGCAGAACCCAGTTTAAATTTCATCAAGAAATTTACATTCCTATAATCACCAAAAACCCACAATCATGAAATTCGAAAATCTAAAATTGGAGAGAGAGAGAGAGAGTATTGAATAGAGAGAGAGTACCTCGGCACGGTGGGTCAACGGCGGCGGCGGCGGACTGGCGAAGTGCTCTTCGGCACGGTGTGTCAACGGCGGCGGTGGCGGACTAGAGAGTATTGAGTAGAGAGTGAGAGTGAGAGCGAGAGCGAGAGTGAGTGTGATCGGCGGCGGTGATCGTGAGTGTGATCGGCGGCAGTGATCGTCAGTGTGAACGTGAGAGTGAGAGCGAGAGCGAGAGCGAGAGTGAGAGTGAGTGAGAGTGACTGGTGAGAGTGAGAGTCACGAGTGAGGGCTGGAAATAGTTAGGTTTGAAGTGGTAAAAACCGTGTTCCTCAAACTCGGTTTCAGTCAAAAACTGAATCCAAAATCGAGTTTATAAAACTCGATTTATAAATCGAGTTTTATAAACTCGATATACACGTGGAAATATTTTAAACCACGTCAGCGTATTGGCTACTTGGGTCTCGAGTTTTTAAAACTCGAGTTCTATATGAATCTCGAGTTTATAGAACTCGAGTTTTAAAAACTCGAGATGTTAGTTTTCCAATTTGTTTTTCAACCGGACAACTAACTATATTCTTACAAAATTAATGGTAAATGGAAAAAAAATTCCAATAAAAGCCACTAAAACCTTTTTTTCCCAATAACCCCTAAACCTTTTCCCGACGACCAGGTTATTTATTTATTTTTATTATTATTATTTTCTATTTAACATGACTTTCAGAACAAATTCATTAGTTAGCATGCTTATGAAACATATTTGTGAACTAGCATCTCAATTCTTTTAGACTTGAGATTGCTTATCGAACTCGAGCCTCTCCATCCCCAAAGAAAGAAAAGAATTAGCCAAAAACAAACCCAATCTCAGGTAGTGGAGAGCCCCAGCACCACAGCAATCATCGCTGCTCGCCGCCGCTCTGGTGCTCAGATCAAAATCCTCAAAAAAGGTCCCTTACTCCGGTACCTTGGGGTTGTGTTTTGATCGGTACTGTGCGATTGTGTTTTGATTTGGGTTTGGAGAAATGGGTATTTTCTGATTTTTGAGTTTGGGTGTTCACTACTCTTAGGCATACATAACTATTCCATCATAAAGTAACAATGACTGACAAATCTTCCCAACCCGTGTGAATTGCTTAGAGAAATATAAATATGTAGAACCCAAGTCCAACAATATCTATAAAATGTTGCCAACTGGTTATACTTGGTTTGATAGAACATTTTACTGGCTACTTAGGGAGGCTAGATCTCCTGTTGAGTTTTCTTGCTTTGGAAATTTTTCCATAATGATAATTCTAACATTTAGAAAGAATCTTATCAAACACTTGGTAAATAAGTCTCAACACACTCAAGTAGAATACACGTGAATTCTCAATAAAAGAGAAGTTTTATTGATACTTATAACATTACATTTTGCTACATACACCACACATCACTCTTGCTTCTTATTTCACTCACTTTCTTATACTTATTGGAGACTCATGCAAATGATGAGAATAACCATATATACAACACAAAGGAGACAAATGCTTTAAGAACAAATAACCGGCCTATTGCTAGCGTCCATGATGACTCTTACGTCTTCAAAACATATTTTGTGGCAAAATTGAAGTTTGAGGTTTTTTGTATACGCTCTGATCAGTATGAGTATCATTATACCGTTGGCTCAAGTAAGTCTGACATAAGATTGGTGGAAACCTGGCAAAACAGAGAAATGCATAGAAATATAAAAGTTAAAAGAGTTTGAAACGCACTGCTTAATATTTCCAAGTTCATGCATATGACTACTTTTATAACTGCCACCCAATTATCCACATACATTAAGGGTGGTTTAGATCTTCAATATCCTTGAAAAAAAGTGAATGTATAAGGTATTAACTTACTTGGGCGGATTATTTTCTGACTTGCAGGTTGGCAAGCACTCAACAAGACAATCATGACTAGGTTCCACGAAATATGCCATCTGCCACAGGGAAAAGGAAATAAGATATGCATGAACCATTATAAATTTCAAAATTTGTAAATGAAGGTAATAGAACAAAATATTTTGTAAATTAAGAAAAATTAAAATAAAAACACTAAATGAATTACGCCAAATATACAAAATGTAAATGTCATGAAAAATTAAGGGTAAGGCTACTTGCCAACCCCCTGTCCTAGACTTCGCAGAAACAGGAGCATCAATGAAAGCCCTATGCATTAGTACAATCCTTTAAATATCATGCAAATTAAACAAGAATAGGATCCAAATTAAAGTTCCTCACTCAGCTAACAATTTCATTTACTGTACAACTCCATTCTAAGCCACCAAGACATTTCAAATGGTCTTAAAAATAGAAAGAAGCTAAAAGATTTGTTTGTCTTTTTATTCATACTCACAATTGCTAGGAGAGGAGAAATCTAATCCATGATTTGTTGGCTACAAATAACATAATAGAAACAAGAAAGATAAGCACCAACATATAAGAACACAGGATTTATGTCGCTTACCCAAAATTAGGGCTACGTGAATATGTCTACGTGTGTTGTGGTGGATTTAGGGATAGGAAGATGTGGATTTAGGGTTTGGAATTGTCAAAGAGAGGGTTTTCAGGTTGTGTTAGGAATTAAAAGGTGGTCTGATGAGTTATATTTTAGGTCTTACTTAGAGTATCCAAGTTGTTGATAAGTTGCTATTCTAGCAGGATATTTAACCAAAATAGCAACTGTAAGCTTATTCAAAGTTTCTTGCATGTTAGAATATCTAACATCCACATGGTTGTTGCAGTTTTAGTTTTTATTTTTTTAATTATGATGTCTTACAAAAGAAGTTACAAGGATCGTAAGTATATAAACCATCCATTCGGTTATCACCAGGCTATATAAATATTTTATATTTCAAGTTATTGTGTTTTATAATTATGGTCCAAAAGATGAGTTTGTGAATTGAATAGTAAATAACATCCAATTAGCATAAATTTGACACGCATATTAAAAACATAGAGAACATGTTTCTATAACTCGTGTATGTGAAATTATCATAGTACACATAAGGCTTTTAATGTATTCTCAGATACTGAAAATACCTCCAATAATTGTAAGGACTTCAACAAGGCTAACACTAACATAACTACCATAATAGATAAACCGTCACACAAAATGAGCAAGTCACTTAATATAACTAACACAATAGATCAGACTTCACACACAATGAGCAAGTCAGTGGGGCAAGAGAATCAGTGCACTACAAATATTGATACTGAAAATGAAGTCAAATTGGCTCAATAAAATACCAAGGTTTTGAGGAGAATAATTTATTTTAGATCAACCTGATGGCCACAACAAAGTACTGCAACTGATTCTACCACTAATAGGGGTCAACTGTAAAAGGTAGATCCAAATAGCTAAAGATTCAAACAGTAATACTCTATGTGGCCATTTGTAATGCATTTAAAACTACCACAACTGATTCTGCCACTAATAGGGGAAAACATTAAAAAGTAGGTCCAAGTAACTAAATTTTCAAATGGTGAAACTGTAAATGGCCATTTGTAACACAATTCAGCACCCTGCAAGAAAACATTCCAGCTGCCAGTAATAAATAAAAGAGAAAACAGACAGAAAATAATGTTAACCCTTTATATGATGATATTGCAGAAACTGACACTATAAGCACGGATCATCAAAGGATTATAAAGGGTCTTGCAACAATTTTCACTCAAAAAGAAAGGGGAAAAGAAAAAAAAAAACAGGGGCCTTACAGAATATCTCTCTTGACCATTCACCAAAACTCTGTGCAATGTGGACCTGAGTACACATGTAAAGCAAAATGTCAATCAAACAAGAGTAAAGAAGAAGATTTTCAGAAAAGTTGGCAAAGAAAAGAGAATGCTCAACAACAAACTTTTATAAGAAAAAGTAAAACAAACAGATCAGCAGTGGCAACAATATGTTCATGAATATTGTCTTGGAAATGATGTTTTGGGGAAATCTAGGCCCTGTGGACTTCAACCTGGAGCTAGATTACCAGTAAAACCAGGACAACACTAACAGTTGACAGCTCATTAAAATTAGTATAATTACCACTACTAGCACTATGGAAAAGTTCAGTAGTTTAAAGTTCATTAGTGCAATATAGCTCATACATGATTGAATAATTTTTCTCACATTTTGATTGGGGATTCAGAATGTATAATGACTCTAAAGCGGCTAAATCTACAACTTGAATTCTTCAAGACAATTTGGATGGCAAATAGCAATTTTGACAAACGGTGCAATATAAACAGTCTAGACCTCAAATAATAAATCAAATCCAAATATTTACCATGGTTTAACCCTTTCAATTAAGTTCACATCAATCACAACTGACAAGTTTATTAGAGGAAAGAAATGTTACAATTTTGAAGATAAAAAAGGATTCTCTTCCAGATCATTTACATGATAGCCACCAAGTGACCAGGCCAACACAATTTAGAACAGTCAAGTATAACAACTAAATACCAAATGCAATTAAGGATGAAAAGCTCTGGGGAGCAAAATGTATTACAAAGCTTGTTTAATAACAAAATTATCTCTTATACAGGATAGAGTGAAATTCGGACCATTGCTACAACTAAGAGATGTACATTACTTGAAAACACAGTTGCTCCAGCGCTCCAGCATGTCACCAAGATTCACAATAAACGCTCTGTCAAAGATAAACCGTAAAAAATAAAATCACCATCCCAAACTAAACAGAATGCTTTCTATTACATTTTAACATTTTATCATGCAAGCATGTAATTCTTCACACAATGCATATTGAAAGATCTTTACTGCATGCTGATAGACATTGCAGCAAAACAATAAACAGCTAAATGGTGGCATACTGGCATGTTATCAATAACAGTAATTTAACCTGGAAGGCTGGAACAAAAATATTATGATGCTGGAGTGGGAGTATAATGTTTCAAATCAATAACATACTAGACATAGTAAGTTCATTGATTGAATTGCATGCTTTACATTAAGATCTATTTATAAAGGGACTTCCTCATATCAAAAATAAATAATAATAATAATAATAATAATAATAATTGATGGGACTCCTATTAAATACTATAGTATCTAATTAAGTTGTAAAGAGCTCAAAACCAAGTTTGATCCGTAAGTATGAATTCATAGAATCCAGAATAAAAACTCACAACAGAAATAATCACAAATGCAAGAGAAAATAGGCTACTACACAATGTGAGATAATGTCTACTAAAAAAATGTTACAACATATGTTGAGACACGATCTATTTCCATAAATGTTAAATTGACTCACCCTTTTAGTGGTGGTACATCTTCCCATATCTGAGGCTTAGCATCCCTATCCTTGCATATCTGCGAACAATTAACAAAATTGCAACAACTAATCAGATTACACAGTCATTTGAGTTTTACTTCACCCAAAAAAAATGTTCATTTTTACAGCAGTCTTCTTACTTGGAGACCAGGGATGCCGTCTGTTGCCAAGAGAGTTATCAAACCATAGTCAGAATGAGCTCCAGCTCCAAATATCCCCTTTGATGGATCAGAAATTACACCTAAAAAACCCCTCCCTGTATTACTAATGATACAACAAGGCCAAAAAATTCAAAATGTTCCAAGAACAAAAATTGTAATTTCAACCTTCATAGTGTAGTAAGCGCAAGATTGCAATAGGCTTGCCAAGCATTTCTGGCTGGTCAAAGAAATCAACCTTCAGATCAAGTGCAAGAGCAATTATCCTGGCAACTGCCCTTGCCACCTCTCTGAAGGCACAAAAGGAATAGATAGTTGGTAATTTACCCTATTTGAATTCATTATACAGAAAATTGATTCATGGGAACAATTATGACAACTAATGGAATAACAAAGTTTAAACACACAATTAATACAGTTAACCAAAATTACGCGAAGAGACTCCTTAAGAAACTGCCACTTACATATCCTACCTGCATGTGCATGTGTGTGCATACAAGACCTTGCTAATAGTTCCATTATACAAACTATACGTTTGCTAAAACTTACAAAGCCTCTCGATGATAATTCTCCATTGTCTCCCTCCATCCAGGAAGTAGTTCTAAAGACAGCAACAAGTTCAACATTCAATAACATACTTTACGGAACCAAAAAAAAAAAAATAAAACATATATAGTGAGCTGGTTTAACTGCCAATAGAACCACAGGGGAGAGAGAGAGAGCACCAATCATAAAAAAGCTTGAACTTAGTTTTCAGGGTCCTATAGTTACCTGGCTCAGGCCAAACATTTGGACCATAAAATGGTTTTTCTGCTTCTGGGTCACCTTCAGCTACTTCCACTCCAATATAATATCCTTCCTTATAATCTCCTGATTTTACAATACAAACATATTATAGATAAAATAAGGACAAACCCAGTTGGAGAAAAAAAAAAAAATTGAATAAATATTGAAACTTGGCAGGAAAAAACAAACCTTTAAGTTGGTTTTCAGGGTCCAAAAGCTCGTCAAGAATAGGGGTGTAACCCCTATGTTTCTCATTCCTTAAAAGCTTCATTTTCTCACTTAATGGTTGTTCGAATATCTTTTTGCTCTGTGCAAAGACCTCGTCCATGAACTCCTGGCTTATCCCGTGGTTTATGACGTAGAAAAATCCCGAATCCAAACAGGCCTTCGCCAAGAAATTAACACAAACAAAAACGCTTTAAATTAGTAATAGTTTGTTTATGGGTATGGGTATGTAATTGAACAGTACCTGTTTAAGTAATGAAACAGATTGGTGAAGGTCGGGATTGGAGAGATCAATACAGTTGAGGAATGAAGTTTTTGAGGCTCCCTGGCTCTGCATACCGATTTGGATTTGGATTTGGGTACTTCTTTCAAATTCAGCTATTAAGAAAATTCCTTAATTTTCTCTTTCTGGCTGCTGCAAGTGCAACATAATTACTTAGGAATTGTGTATTTATACTACTTTAAGCCAAGCATGCTGGGACATGACCTCTTCGATTCATTTCATTTCAAAGTCTGCGAATCTAACAAAATTTCCCACTCTGCATTTTACAAATTCATCCTTTAAAAAACTTATTCATTAGTGTTTTTTTTTTTTTTTTGGGGGGGGGGGGGGGGGGGGGGGCGGCGGAGAATGCCAATACCCCTAACTTTCAACTACTAGCCAAAAGACTCCTTCAACCTTTTTATTAGTTAACTTACTCCTTAAATTATTTAAAATTGCCAAATTAATGCTTTAGTTAGTCTCACGTTAAAACACGAACGGAATAAGTACGTGAGACTTATGTGACCTTTAAAAACAAACTTTAATCACTCAAAATCACAAAACCTAGCTGAAAGAAGAGGGAAGAGAAACAGTTCCGACAGTGAAAGAGCTCAGACAGTCAGTTCAGAGTCACTGTGATCTTTCCCCAGCCGTCTTGCTGCTCTTGTCCCGGCGGTGCCTTGGTGGTTCCACCACACCGTTCTATCTTGGTATGTCTTTTTTTTTTTTTTTTTTTTTCCTTCGTTCCCTAAGTTTAAATCCACAATGAACTTTTTTTGTTTAATCTCCATGTACAAATTTCTATAATAGAAATTATTGGTTTGATTTAATTTTTGGGTTGGGTCTATGTGAGCTCGGCAATGACCTTGTTTTCTATCTCCATGTAAGACTTTCTATAGGAAGAATTATTTGTTTGTTTTAATTTTTGGGTTGGGTCTCTATGAAATTTTTTTTTTTTTTTCTCCATGTGTCATTCATTGGGTGTTTGATTAAATGCCTAAGAGACATATAATTACTGGTCTGATGGTTTAGACAATGAAGGCTGCACACATCAATGAAGATACAAATTGCAAATAATTTCAATAGTGAAAAGAAAATCTTACTTGGTCCTTCACTAAGCTTCTTTCCCATTTGAAAATCTTACTTGGTCCATCTCTTCCGCGATTTTCAGCATATCTTCTAGCACAGTGCTTTGTTCCCATGGTTCTATACAATCATATTCCCAGTTTGTGGCCTTGCTGAGTGCACCAATGCAGATTCCACAGCTAGCTTTCTTAACTTCAGCAATTGAGCCATTGACATGCCCATCTTATGTTCGTTGCCTCTGCTAGTAAACATTGACACCTACATGTCTCTTTCATCTCTTATCACCATAGCAGCACAGAAGTGTTAATCTAGATGTGCAGCATCACAGTTAATTTTGAAACAGCCAAGAGAGGTGCTTGCCAGTGAATTATCTGCCTAACACCGCTGGTTGTGTTCTGAGTTTTGTTGATCTGAAACTGCTGCATGCTCCTGGAATTTCTTGTCTAAAACAGCTAGCATACTCAAACATTAGTTTGTTTTATATTTTTTTTTATGTGGAATTTCTGTTGATGTGTTATATTTTTTTCCCACTATTCTCTATATTGTTTATTATTAAATTTTTTTTTGTTTTCTCCGACTCTTCTATTAATGTTCTTGTTAATTTTGAATTGTAGCCATGGATGAATGTCCACTGTCACTCCCTGGAAATTCACCTTCTATGCCAAATGTACAAGCCCTTCAATCCCAATATGATTCTATTGAGGTTGATGGCCAATCTGAAATTGTTAATGTTCCAATTGATGTTGAGGATGACGAGGATGAAGAAGATTACAATTTGAGTGATTTTTTTGAATACGATGATGATATAAATGAAGATTTTGGTATGGAGGATGATGGAATCAATAGATCAATTGGGGGCAAGCAGCTTGAGGGAGTTTGGAATGGTGAAGGAGACTCAGATTATGGGGATAGTGATGAGTTAAGGAGTGCAGAAGGGTTATTTGATGATGAAGGGAATTCATGGCCTAGGTTCCTTGAGTTTAACTAGCGCATTGGCATGGATATTTGTGTATTTTTATGGCAGGGATTAGTAGAGAAAGCTAGCAATGGAATCTGCATTGGTGCACTTAGTAAAGCCACAAACAGGGAACACAATTGTATAGAACCATGGGAACTAAGCACTGTGCTAGAAGATATGCTGAAAATCGCGAAAGAGATGGACCAAGTAAGATTTTCAAATGGGCAAGAAGCTGAGTGAAGGACCAAGTAAGATTTTCTTTTCTCTATTGAAATTATTTGCAATTCGTATCTTCATTGATGCGTGAAGCCTTCATTGTTTAAACCATCAGAGCAGTAGCTATATGTCTCTCAGGCATTTAATCAAACACCCAGTGAATGACACTTGGACCTATAAAAAAAAAAAAGAATTTCACAAAGACCCAACCCAAAAATTAAAACAAACAAATAATTCTTACTATAGAAATTCTTACATGGAGATAGAAAACAAGTTCACCGCCGAGATCACAGAGGCCTAACCCAGAGACCCAACCCAAAAATACCAGGTGGTACAACAAATCAAGCTCACAGAGACCCACCCCAAAAATTAAACCAAACCAATAATTTCTATTATAGAAATTCATACATGGAGATTAAACAAAAAAAGCTCATTGTGGATTTAAACTCAGGGAAAGGAAAAAAAAAAAGACATACCAAGATAGAACGGTGTGGCAGAACCACCAAGGCACTGTCGGGACAAGGGCGGCGAGACGGTAGGGGAAAGCTCACAGTGGCTCTGAACTGACCGCCTGAGCTCTTTCACCGCCAGACCTGTTTCTCTTCCCTTTTATTTCAGTTGGATTTTGTGATTTTGGGTGATTAAAGTTTGTTTTTAAAAGTCACGTGAGTCTCATGTGCTTATTCCGTTAGTGTTTTAACATGAGACTAACTGAAGCATTGATTTGACAGTTTTGAATAGTTTAAGGAGTAAATTGGCCAATAAAAAAGTTGAGGGGGTCTTTTGGCCAGTAGTTGAAAGTTTAGGGGGTGTATGAGCATTTTTCCCTTAGTTTATTAATGTGAAATTGAGTTTTTTTTTGGCTAAATATTCACTTTTTGAAAATTATTTTGTTAAAAAGCTTATATCCCAACTTATTTAGTTATATAGCATTTTTTTAACTCAACTTTGTCAAATTTGAGTTCAAAGTAAAATTTAATTTCACCAAAGTCGAGTTCTATACAATTCAATGATATGTGGAAAATGTAGAAGTCTATTTTCTCAAACTCGAGTTCCATATTCCACTAAAAACCTATGCCATTTTATGTAAAAGATAATTCATTAAATGATTTTTTTTTTTAATGTAAAAGACAATACGAGATGGAGGGAGTATATTTTTAGGAAAATGCTAAAGATATTAAAAGTTTTATTATATAAAACTTACAAACTAATATATAATTGGTAAGCTTCAACTACCTCATAAATAAATATTTGAATTGTCGCTTTATGATTTGTGATACATCAGTTTGTAAGCTTAACAAAATAAAATTTGTAGTATTCCTAACACTACTCATATATATTTTAAAGTGTTTTAATAATCAACCTTTTAAAATGAATATCAATAAAAGGTTAATATTAAAACATTTGAAATAAATATTCAAATTAATGCCACAAAATTACAAGCCCATGATTGCCATGATGTTTTTTTAGTTGTGAATAAATCATAGAGTTTTTTTTTTTTTTTTTTTTTTTTTTTTTTGAGTTATTCTCTTGCCATTGTGTTTGATTCATACCATCAAGGTTCATCTAATTACTTTTTTTTTTTGAGAAATAATTACAACATACTGCTAGTCCCGTAACTCAAACCCTTTTCCTCTAGACTCCTAAGCACTTTATACATGGAGAGGTGTCAATTCAGCTATAAGGCCTTTGGCGGTTCATCTAATTAGTTAATAGAGAATTTATAAGTCATAATAACTAGAATATGGTTTCTTTATTAAGAACCTTGTAATTTAATTAGTTGGTACTTCTTGGTTCTATCTATAATATTAGTTCAAATCCCTTCCTCACCATTGTTACTATCAAATTATCAAAAAGAGAATCTAATATATATATATTCCTAACGTTTTGAAAAATAATATGTTGTGAGTGATTTAATATCACTTTTTTAAAAACTTTTTTTTTTTCATTAAAAAAAGAAGAAGATTGATAGTTAGTATGATGGAGGAGTCAACCTTTTGGTGTCATACTTACTAGGTCTAAATTTTTCCCCCTAACTACTACTCTACTAGACACTAAAAGCTTATAAAATTTAGAATATGAGATTAAAAATAAAATAACAGTATGCTTTTAAAACTCCTTTTTTGAAGGATATAATTGACATAATCGTATTTATTTCATGGTCAATTATTATCTATTTGACTTATTAAACACATGAGTACTCAAAAAAAAAAAAAAAAATCAAACAAACAAATAAACAACTTCAGTGGCACTCAAAATAGGAAATTCACTAAATACTTTTGAAGCAGTGATGTGGTGCTCTATCTCCTCACATCCATGAATCACGATGAATTCTACCATGAATTTAATTAGTGGGGACCACCATAAATATGAGGTAAGACCTATTATGATTGTGAGTTGCAGCTTGTCAGTTGTCATTGTGCACCATGAATACATAATAATTACTTCTCAAAATAGGTGGGATACAATAGATAATTTGGTAGTAATGAAATCTTTTATCGTGTATCATCTCTACTTCTTCTCCCTCACTATCTACAAATTCCCAAAAAAAAAAAAAAACACCTAAAAATATTTTCTAAAATAAATTATATATATATATATATAAAAATGCTATGTTTATAATATTTTTGCAATACTTTCACAACAAATCTTAAGGGTTCGTTTGGTTGGAAGAATAGAAAAGTAGGAGGATAGAAAATGGGGAGAGAATGAAAAAGTGGAGGACAAAAAATATTTTAATTTCCCTCATTTGTGTTTGGTTGGGAGGGTAGAAAAGTGAAGGGATGATAGGAAGTAAAACTTTTTTGTTTGGTTAAGAGCACTCGCACAGTCGATACAAAATAGAAAAAGTTGCCAATTTTACACTTTTTTGCTAAAAAACTACCCACATCAGTATGTGTAAAACACTGTTTATATGCAAAATTGCACAGTTACTGGAGCCTTCTATATGATTATTTTATTATATTTTCTCTCTCCACTCTCACTTTGACAAAATGGTTCTCTCTCCCCCTCATCTCTTCAATGTCCAAGAAGGAGAGAAGAAGACCATACCCAACACCACTGCAACCCAACGACCACCACCACTACATCCCAACCACCACCACCAAAACCCATCTATTACAACATCATCAAAATCCAAACACAATCAACCCAAAATCAAAAAATCCAAACACAATCAACCCAAAATCAATGGAAATCAACTTAAACCCATCCCAAACCTAACTCAAATCAACCAAAACAAACCTTCGATGAAAAACCTAACAGCAAACCCATTTCATTAGTTGATTTTCAAACAAAAAATCAAACCAAATACAATTCAAAATCAACCCAAATCCTACTTGAAAACCAATCTCAAACCCAACCCAAACCAAAATCAACTCAAAATCAAACCCATAAGAAAACCCACCAGAGATGCCATTGTATGATATTGCCCCTATTGCCGGAGCCTTATTGATGTCGTCGGAGCTGCTATTGTCTACCGATTTCGTCAGAGCTGATGAGAGAACACCCTTTCCAAATAACAATAATATTCTAACAATTTTGTTAGTTGCCTGGGTTTGAAAGAATGTATGAAACTAGCATCTCGAGTTTTAAAAACTCGAGATTTAATTAGAACTCGAATTTCTAAAGCTTGAGTTCAATGTTTTTATGCTACCCTTAGCTAGAAAAAATTGCCACGTGGAGCCACGTAGAAATCGAGTTTATAAGACTCGAAATTTGTAGAATAAAAACAAATCCACAGCACTTTCAAATGGCTCATTACAAAATCCTGAAAGTTCAAACTCACTCACTCACTCATTCACTCTGAAGTAATCGTAACCCAGTTCTGAAGGAAAATCGTAGCCCATTGTCACAAAGGTAGTCACTTTCAAGCAATGGTAGCCCATTGTCAACGCTGTTCGTAGCCAATGTGCCGAAGTTACTCTCTCTTTCTTCTCAATACTTTGTTGTTTTTGCTTCTTAGATTCCTCTGTCTCTCTCTCTCTTTCTCCAATTTTAGATTTTGGAATTTCATTATATGACCTAGGGTTTTTCGTTTTTCAATTTCGGATCTTTTTGGGTTTTTTTGTGTGTGTGTTTTTTTGTTGGTGTTCTGAGAATATGGTTATGTTTTGGCAATGACATTAGTTTTTATGTGATTGTTAGAATTGAAAAAAAAATTTAAATGTGGTATTTCAAGGAAACCACTTTTGATTCAAAGATGGCATTTTGGAACTTTGATTCACTTTTGAAGCAAATACTTTGCTGAAATATTGTTTACTAAGCTTATTGGGTGTGGATTAGTTCAAACTGTGCAGATCTTGGGAATTGATCTTACACAATTTTGACCAAAACTATTAGGCTATTGGATGATTGGCTGACAATATTTGGTTAAAACCTTTTTTACATAATTACCTAGCTTAGTCAATTTGGTTTAAATTGGTCTTACAAGGTTTAGGAAGACTATCTCATCCAGAGACACTACATATCTATGCTCCCAGAAGCTCCTTTGAAGTTACCAAGTCCTACACGGTTATTACCTTCATTATTGTCATCTATGCTACTGATATCTATAATAACTACCTTAAAGGTATATAGCGGCTATACTTAGACCAATAAATCAAATGACTGGTGATCCTAGATTTTATTGAAGTCATCTTATGCTGGTTGCCTGATCCAAGAAGGCCTTTTTAAATGTTAGTTAAGTCCTTGATCAATCTCAATATGTCACAAGTCTTAAAGCTCCATGCCTTCTGTTAGTTAATGCAACAGAAAATTTTGGATTTTAATGGCTCAAAAAGATGTGAAAAAAGACTTGAATCCATAAAAGATTGGATTCAAGTCTTTCTTGACCTAAGCCCTTAATGAAAAAGAGGTAGGAAAAATGTATGATTTTAGAGAGAGAGAGAGAGAGAGAGAGAGAGAGAGAGAGAGAGAGAGGGGAGGGGGAGGGGGTGTGATTGCTTGTAGTAGTCAATCACCAAGAATATAAAACTAGTGTCTCTAGAAGTCCTTGTCCCTTTGAAGTTTGAACCACAAGTTATGGGACAAATAGTTGGACCCTTGAAGACAGGCAGGTGATATCTATGGTTTTCTCATTGCAATTTGACCATATTGGCCTCTCTACTACTGAAGGTAAAAGAAACTTTTCATTAATTTGATTGATAGCTTCAAGAGTTTGCTCTGGCAGCAATGTGTATATGACTGGGCTCAATGGATAGGAGTTCCTCTGCCTCCTAGTGACCAAAAAAATTGTTTCTGATTAAATTTCCAACCTTGAATTTCTCCCTGATGTATTTGTTTCATATGCTTTTAGGCTTCTATCAAATTTCATTTTCCAGAACACAAGTAATGTAGTAGCAATGGCTTGAAAGAAGCCATCTATTTTTTTTTTTTTTTTTTTTGGAAAGAAGCCATCTCAAGTCTAAAGCACAAAGCCTTGAAGCAAAGAAATAGGCTGTTTACTTGTCAACTCAAGAAAACCAAGTTCATTGGGGTCAAGGCAACTCAAGGAAACTATGGTTGGTGTTTTTGCTCTGTTAAGGGCAAGAGGGTTTTATTGAATGTCTTCCCTCTCACAGTGAAGTCCACAGTTATGCAAAAACTAGGAAAGCAGTAAGTGATGGAATGCACGGCATAATTAGATAATTTCTATAACACATAATAGGTGGACTTAGTTTACTTAGCCAATTGATGTTTGATGGTCTTTCATGGTATGGAAATGAAGTTTAAAATGTAAAGAACACTGGAGCAACACTTTTTTAGATTATTGGTTTGGTTGCTGTTTCATGTCTTTTGCTGATCTGTTCTTGGATTGGGATATAAGCAACAATTTTGAGCCATGTTGCTATGCTTATTTGCTATTGTTAAACTAGTTTATTAACAGAAGCTTGTTGTGAAACTTATTGTTAGATTAATTAATTTATAGAAACTTGTTGCAAAACCTATTGTTAGAAATAGAATAATTAATAGATCCTAAACTGTGTTAAGGATGGTTTTTCGTTTTTCAATTTCGGATCTTCTTGGGTTTTGGTGATTCATGTTTGGTTTCCGAGAAAACCCTACCCGATGACAATACCACTGGCTGAAAGTTGGCGGTAAAATCCAGAGAATATTATTGTTTAGGACATCATTGAGTAAGGCACAAAAAGACATGGTTTACATGTCTAATTGTTTTTGATAAAATGTGTGTAATTTTTATTGTCTAGATTTGAATAATGAATAAATTGAAATCTAATTATGTAGGTGCCTAGGTTTGCCGTATTATCATTATAAACTTCCATAGACCTTGATATTAACAAATCTAAACTCTAATATTGACCAAGAAAAAGTTACCAGCCAAGCAGCTTTCTCTTTAGGATCATGTGAGTCGGTCTTGAGCTCCTTAGTTGCTTGAATTGCTATTTTTTTTAATTAAAAAAATAAAAAGCATTCCAGTTTTAATTAAGGATCCGTTGACTCTTCACAGTTATATATAAACTTTTTTATCTTGTTAGAAGAACTCCTATCTTGTATAATTAGGTGGCATCCCATTGACATTTCTTTAATTAATTTACTTATGGAGAGGAAAATTCCAACCAAACAAGATTTTAGAATATTACTGATGTCCTTATATATATAAAATAGGCGAGAATGTTCATTATAGCCCACTTGTTTCTTTTTTAATTTATTTTTCAGTCTATGACTAGTGTTACATTATGACAAGAAGTTATTTGCCCCCACACTATTAATGCAAAATGTTGTTGCACTCTTTGCAGTATGGAGCCTGAGATCGATGAGGAGCCAGAGATTGTGTGCCCTGGTCCAAAGATCCTTCATTGTTGACACGACAACGAAATCATCGATCAGAGGACATTTGGAATGGCGAGATAAAATATCTAGTTTTAACAACCGCTATAATTTTTATCCATTTTGTAGGACCTGGGCCCACTTACGTGCTGTGGTCGCGCTAAGGAGATGGCAAATATAATGATGCAAGATAATCAGGTGATTGACATTATCAAGTTGGTGGGGCTAGAAGGTTTGTTTAGGGCCCCTTCCAGAGAGATAGATCATTGCCTAATATCGGCCCTAGTTGAGCGATGGTGGCCGGAGACTCATACGTTCCATTTTCCACATGGTGAGATGTCAATCACCTTAGAGGATGTGGAGGTCATTTTGGGACTTCCTATAGATGGTGAGGTCTTGGTTGGGCTGACTGTTGTGGAGGATGGGGATTGGAGGCAACTGTGCGAGGAGTTGCTTGGTTTTAAAGTTCCACGGAATGACAACAAAACTTTGGTGGGACAAAGAATTCTCATCAGTCGCCTTATTGAGCGCATTGAAGAGCCACTGCCTCATGATGCAACAGAGATGCAAATATATCAGTATGCTCGGTGCTATATATTAGCACTACTAGGGGATAAGATTTTCATGGACAAGTCAGGAGATAGGATGCATCTGATGTTCTTGGAGTTTCTGCGGAACCTTCGTGATCCGCGATAGTATAGTTGGGATAGTGGTTGCCTGACATAGTTGTATAGAGAGTTGTGTCAGGCAAGCCATAAAGAGTCATCACAGATTGGTGGGGCATTGCAATTAGTCTAGTATTGGGCATGGGCGAAGTTGCCATTCTTGTGCCCGAGAATAGAGCCCCCACCTGGATGTGATTATGGCCCATGGCCAAATGCTCTACTTGCATTTAAGTAAGTATTTTCATGATATTCAGTATGTTATGGAATTTACTCTTCTTAATATCTAAGTGGTATTATCTTATCTTATGTTATTCACTCGTAACTGTAGGTGGGTGCAGGTGCCAAGCTCGAAGAGTAAGCCATCCAGCATGATGTTGATCCACTATCGCGAGCAATTAGTTAGAATGAAGCCGGACTAGGCAATAATATACAAAAATTATCTTTGGTTATGCTGAATAAAGATTATTATCACACGTTCAGTAGTTAAGATCCTAGGGTGTCCGGTTAAATTTTAGGCCATGATCAAGCTTTGCAGTTACTTGAAAGTACCTGCTGTCTCATTTGTGTGCTTGTCATCCTTTGGCAGTGCTAGAAGGGACCCTCCCCCTTCATGTCAATTTTAGATAATAAAGTTCCTATGTAATTGCCTTTGCAAAAGAACCTCTATGTATAGGATTATGGACCAATGACTGAGCCACTGAAACTAGACCACATTTACATTTTTAGCACCCACAAAAGCTCAATGAGAAATAGGGGTTCAAGATAAACATGTTGGGGGGGTACCTTTGAAGTAAATACTAAATAGCTTCATCATATATTTATTTAATTAACTTCATTGATGTTTTATTTCTTTGTTTTTTTCTTGCCTAAAGATTGGATCCGTATGTATCATTTTCCTTAAGAATATGTTAAAATCATTTTCCCTTGTTGCACATTTTAAGATGTTATGATAATTATTTTTTGTTTCTATTGTAGATTATGTGGCAGCTATATGAGGTAGACTTAGGCCACCTTCCTGCCTTTTACGTTGCAGGGAGGGATATGTGGACGGCAAGGGTGCCACTTGTGTGTTTTTGCATAGTAGAGACACACCACCCAGACCGTGTCCTTCGACAGTTTGGGTTGGCGCAGGAGTGGCCTGACCATGTTATGTGTGATTATAGACTCCATGGAATAAACTTGCGTGGGAAGGTGGAAAAAAATTGGAGGGAGGAGCATGCACCGTACATCCTCTTATGGGGTATGAGACAACAATGACTTTGCCATGCACCTTCTCAGATTGGTGAGATGCCCCACGATCATGACTATTACCGCTGGTACCGTTCGGTTACTCGAAAGTATGTCGACCAAAACAACACTAAATTACATATGATGGTAATGTGTTCTAATTAGATTTTATTGCCTGCTTTGTTTTTTCTTTAGTACATGTATGAACGTAGAATCAATTGATTTCTTTCTTGAGCAAATCTGGTTTGATCTGACTGACATCCAATTAAAAAGACTTTCTATTACATATAGTATTCTAATAAAACTTTTACTTCTTAGTTGAGTATTTGAGTAGATATTAATCTCAAAGTTCTAATTTTCAGTTGAGTATTTGAATATGGAATTAATAAGTACTATATTATCCATTCTGTAATTTAATACATAAATGTCTTAGAGCTGATTGTACGGGTTGTTTCTCTGTTTCAGATTGAAAGCCATAAAGCGCTGTTGGAGATGCTTCCTGAAGGCAGCCTAGGACATGACCATGTCTAGCGTGTCCTAAATGCTATCGTTGGGCTTTGTGTTGGTCCCGCAGGAAATGGGTTGGCAAACAATGGGCATGAGACTGAATCAGCAGCTGCTGCAACTCCAAGCACAAGTGCAGCATCCCTAAGTACACCGAGACGTGGTCGGCTTGCTACTGCAAGCCCAAGCACAAGCGCAGCTAGGGGCCGTGGTCGACGTGCTACAGCAAGCCCAAGCACAAGTGTTGGTAGGGGTCGTGGTCGACGTACAACAACCCCTCGGGTTGTAACTAGTCCTGAGGTACCTGCACCCATCCTGCACGCATCTCCTTCGCCTAAGGTCCCTCCACCCATCCCAGATGCATCTCCTCAACCTGAGGTCCCTTCACCCACCCCACCTTCGCAGCCCAGTTTTGATCTTGGTATTGATTTTCATATGACCCCTTCTACGCACCCTGAGACACCCTCATACCCACCCACTAGCTCCAGTGCACCCACTTTGCCCATGACAATGATCCCCACTCCTAGCTATACAGAGCATGATTACCCACCTACCTCATCCTCATCCGACCCTCTAGGACCTCCGGTTGGGATTGACACTGATGTATCGGACGAGCATCTCCCTCATTAGCCCTCACCCCTACGAGGTAGACCACAACGTACTAGAAGAGTACCTACTTGTGGGACTGGTGGACACAAAATAGGACACAAAGGCAACTCTATGGTATGATAACATTACTTACAATGTAATGATATATTTGGCAATCCACTTTATTCTTATCATTACACCGAATATTGATTGTATGCATCTAATATCTTTGCAGCACGATGATGAGCCTAGGATGATGCCCCGCAGCCTCCTCCCCCCGCGCCCAAACATTACATGAGAGTTAAAAAACGCAAAATTGGTGAATCTTGAAAAGGATGCAATACCTAAAATGTACTGAGTGGGCCCTTACCATAGGCCTCACATATCTCTATCTTCATGTGTTCTTCCTAGTAATATTTTTTTTTTCCCTTTGTAAGTTGGGGCTTATGATGTAAGTGGGTTGAGGCGGGTATATGCTTATTGAAAAATATGGTATTAGGTAGTGTTGCAAATCAAGACTTTGTTAGGTTGGCTTTGTTTGAATTTCTGGCCCTTTGGAATTGGAATTATTGTAGTTTCATTAGGCTGTAGTCAAGGGGGGGTGGTATTGTGAGTATCATATCCTTGGTAATTGAACTGTGGATGATGTTGATCATGAGCAATGAGATAAAATTTCTAGTGTCTTGTTGATTAAATTTCTAGTGGCCAAAAACTCAAACTTTTCTGATCTCTTTTTGCTCTTCAACACCTATCTTTTTAACTGTTCTGTGCGTGCACATGTGTGTTGACATTTGAGGCACACTGCAGATATAATGCCATTTGCCTTTTTCATTATTTGCTTATAAGATGATGTGGAACATGGTATATAACTGAACTGAGTCCCTACGACACTATTGTAATAGCTGCACTAATTGATGTTTTATATGCAGAAGGGAGCAAGATGTTCGTGTACACTAATGGACTCCAGAAAACCTTCCTCAAATTCTGCACCACAAGTTGTCGTACTTGCCTCCACTAACAGGCTATTGTCTCTCTCAGATTTATAGAGTTAGAGTTTCTGCTGCTCTATTTTCCTACAAACTTGATTATTGTACATTTATAAGTGTTTCTTAAGAAATTTACTTTGTCAACATATTTTTCATTACCGGTTATTGACACCATTGATTTTACTGTAGAATTTACATTCTTATCTTGCAGGATTGATTGTTATTTGTATGCCTTTTCCCATTATTTCATTCAATATGAAATAATCTTAAGTTTTATTATGTCCAAGAACTGAGTAAGACAATGAGTTCATTCGTTTTATTTGTGCAGGTTCGGGGTGCTTTAGAAACTCTTGTAGGTGCTCTGACTCCTATTGAGCATGCAAAAGGGCCAAAGAATGAGGTTCAACCAGCTTTCATGAACACTGATTTGCTTTCCAGAGAAGTAGACAGCATTTCTCTTCTTCTAAGTTTGTTGGTGAGAGCTCTTCACTTATATTTTGATCACCATGGATATGTTATTGGCCGCATTTGGTATTGCTGTAGGAAGTATAGTTCTAGCTGTCGAGCATTTGAGATAAATATTTTAACTCAATAATGCTTAGTGCTATAAAGCTTTTAAAACTGTTTGGTTACCAATTTCTAAGGAGCTTTCATTTGTTCAAAGTTGTTAAAAACTCTTCATTTCTGCTATAAAGAGCTTTATGAGCCTTACAGAAGTTTTCACCTCTCTTACATTAATGCTAGACACACACATTAATTGCATTTGGTTGGTTTACTATATTTGCTTGGTTTATGCATAGCATCGCAGCCTTTTTCATTGTTATTTTTGTTGGATGCTTTGGCAGTCAGAGGAGGATTTCTATGTACGATATTATACTCTTCAACTTTTGACAGTGCTCCTCAAAAATTCTCTAAATAGGTATTAGTTTCTCAACTACTATCTTGCTTTTGTGCAAATTTGTGGATTCTTTTAAGTTGTAGCAGGAAGAATTTTTGCTGAGTTCGTCTTCAGGTTACAGGAAGCCATTCTTACCATTCCTCGTGGAATAACTCGGCTGATGGATATGCTAACGGATCGTGAGGTACAAAATGTGTTCATGGAATCTTGCTTCTGCTACTGTTTCTCAATGCTATAATTTATTTTTATCATAGGCATATTTCTCCAAAATATAAGCTTTTAGCAGTGATCTTGTATGGTAGGAAGATTCAATTTTTTTTATTATCTCCCAGACTATTTCTGCTTACAATTCCTCTTGTTTGTTAGTTGAAATTTTGGCTCTTGTAATACTTTATGAGAAGGAGAACAACATATCTTTAATTGTTTGTGTTAAAATAATGGTTAGATTAAAGTCACCGTTTCCTAAAAGCTTAAGCTTCTTAGGACTTGGTAATTTATCAGTTTGGTTTTCTTCTTGTACTTGTATTAAAAACAATTGTGGTTCTTAGGTTTTTTGAAACGGGGCCTTACTTTTGCTTACTTATTTGACCCGTGAAGCTGAGGTAAGATCTTCCTGCCACTTTGTCATCTAATGGTTCTGCTGAACCTGTGCTTGAAAATGTGTTTGATTGCCCTACTAATTAATACAGTTTTATGAATTTTAGGAGATTCAAAAAATTGTGGTCTTTGAAGGTGCATTGGAGAAGATTTTCAGCATCATTAAAGAGGAAGGAGGTTCAGAAGATGGCGTTGTTGTGCAGGTGATTTACTGTTACTCAATTTATCATGGTAGTTTAATCAACTAGTTATGGCTTGTTTACTGATAAATTACTTGTCTTGCAAATGGCTTCTTATTGTTTGGGCTTCTACAATTTACAACTTCTTTTCTTTATGGTCTTTTGAATGTGACACTTTCTCAATTTATCAATCAATCGAGTAGTTTGTCATGGATTACTAAGACAGCTTCACCAATGAAGTTATGATAGCGTTTAAGTGCCTCTATTGCATATCACTAATTTGCTAGCTAAATGAGCTGTTTATATGCTATAATTACATTCAGATTCTACACCATTTGCGGGTTTTGGTGTGAATATTCTATTTTGTCATTGGTTATTACAGTTATGATTCTACTTGTAGCCTAAATTAACGAGTTTTGACCAGTTTTTTGAGTTTGAAACCCACATGCTTTATATTATCCTTTGGCTGTCCTCTTCTGTATGGGTTATGTTGCTCATTTGACACATTCTAGTTGAACATTTTAGGTGACAAGAAAGCATGTAAAAGGTTTCGTTTATCCATCATCATGATTTTCTCTTTATGGTTCTACTTGCCCAGACAAACGCCTAACGTAGAAGAGGGGGGGGGGGGGGGGGGGGATATTCTTTATAGAAAATTTGTTACAATAAACAGAGTTATGTGCATTGGCCTTGACTCTGAGTCCCATTTTCAAAACTTTTTGTTTTTCTCAGAATCAGAGAACAACTTATAGTTGTTGACAGTTGAGCTATTCCTCAATTTATTTGTTTCTATTTTTCTTTACAAGCATTTGAGAATTCTGTGAAAACTTGGTTATAAAACTATTATACATGTAATGGTGCAGGACTGTCTTCAATTGTTGAACAACCTTCTCCGAACAAATGCATCTAATCACGCACTAAAGCCTCTGTTGTGTTATATTTTATGCTTCAGATTCTCTCATGCTCCTAATGTTTCCAATTGTGGTTCAGATACTACTGAGAGAGACTATGGGATTTGACCCCATAATATCATTTCTGAAGCTACGGGGAAGTACTTACAGTTTCACCCAACAAAAGGTTAGATACTCAAATGTATATAAGATTTTAAGATTTTACCATAGATCTTTGAATTTTTTGTCACAGAAGCCTTACTGGTATTTCTTCTTTTCCTTGAAACAAATGTCATGCCAGTAGACAATTAATCTACTCAGTGCATTAGAAACCATTAATTTGTTAATGATGGGAGGTACAGAGGCTGATCCTGGAAAAGATGCAAATAAGCTCACAAATAAAGCAACACTGGTTCAGGTTTCTTACTAGCTTCATATCTGCTATAATTATATCCTTTAGAATCATTAACTTGGTTGGTATCTTATCCTGTAATGTGTATATTGGTTGCAGAAAAAAGTATTGGATCATCTTCTTTTGTTGAGTGTCGAAAGCCAGTGGGAACCAGTAGCTGTCCGTTGCACGGTAAGATGACTATTCTGAACATTGTTCAGTCTTTCTGCCTCTCTGTCTCTCTCTCTTCCTCACACACACACATACACTCTTTTTGTGCACATAATTTGCAGAGAGAGAGAGTTAAAAGGTTAGATATTACACAAATAAGCATTTAGGAATTATATTTCAAATTTCTGGTACTATGCATACACCACCATGCTTCAGAAAAAATTTTCTCCTGCCTTTTAAATAACTTTCATTTGTTATTGGTAGATTAAGAGGGTGTTTGAGGTATGTTTGTTTTACATTTCTTGCCTATTCACTTTGTCAGGCATTACAATGCATTGGTGATCTGATTGCTGGACAACCCAAGAATCTTGATATCCTTGCAACCAAAGTTCTTGGAGAGGAGCCATAAATGGAACCTGCTTTGAACTCTATTCTTCGAATCCTTTTGCAGACATCTATTATGCAAGAGTTTATTGCAGCTGATTACATTTTTAAGAGCTTCTGTGAGGTTGATAACATGTATCTGCTCTATTTTGTCATTATCTTTGGTTCCTAAGCATTCAATGCATAGTTAATAATCTAAATCTTTTGCTCATATACATCATTGCTTCTTGACCTTTTATTTTTGCTTGTTTTTGTTTGCTCCACCCCTTGTACCAGAAAAATTCTGATGGTTAAACAACGTTAGCATCTACATGTTTTCCCCTGCCCTTTCCTCGTCGTCTTTTAGGACCTTCTTAGCCGAAATTCACTTTTGGCTGAGGACCTTGCAAAAACTGGTTGAGGCAATAATTCCCAGCCTGAGCAGAGAGTGAGTGGGGGCCTGGATAGAGTCCAGGTAGAGAAACTCCGAAGAGATCTTCAAGAAGCATCTCAACGGTTGGAGATGCTCAAGACAGATAAGGCCAAGATCGAGTCTGAGGCATCCATGTACAGAAATTTAGCCAGGAAGATGGAATCTGATCTGAAGAGCCTGTCTGATGCTTACAACAGTCTTGAACAGGCCAACTTATATCTAGAAAAGGAGGTGAGAGCTTTGAAGAGTGGAGGGCCCTCAACAATTCCAGATGTTGAGGCAATAAAGGCCGCAGCAAGGGAAGAAGCCCAGAAGGACAGTGAGGCAGAACTGAATGATTTGCTTGTGTGCCTTGGCCAAGAACAGAGCAGGGTGGAAAAATTAAGTGCGAGGTTGCTTGAGTTAGGGGAGGATGTTGACACACTGCTTGAAGGTATTGGAGATGACGTTGGGCTACTTGAAGAAGGTGAAGAGGAGGAAGACTGAATATATGGGTCCTTCTTGTCTTCTGCACTTAGGTTTGCTTTGTTTTACCTTCTGTTTAATTGTAATTCCTCCTTGTGCCGAAGGCAAATCTTAAATTACGCACTAAAACCAGTATCCTTATTTGTAAATTAACATAGACTAATGTTAATCATGTGATCTTTGTGCCAAGTTTGGTTTTGAAGTATCAGCCTGCACAGTTATTATTCACTAGCCAATCATATGCATGAATTACTTCACGATTGGTTGATTTTTGGTTCAAATCCTTCTGCGTTGGCCAGTTTTGTCGGGTTTCGGGTTTTGGATGTACAGCATATTGTTAGATTGAGCATTCAATTGGATCCAACCATAAAAATTGAGTCTTGGTTGGATCAAGCAATTCATATTTCATACGCTCCTCATATGGCCTAAAACAAACATTACTACAGTTCGTTTATCAATTTTCCTAGTTCTGATCTAATTAGCACCACCTATGAGCTCAGCAATCCTCAAATTTTGGATAAGTGGAACTGCATTTAAGTTAAATTAATGTCTAACCATGGCTTATGATTTATGCTCAACAATCCTTAAATGAACAAATTATAACAGAAACAAAAGAAGCCAGAAATCTTGGGGCAAAGCTGGAATGAACAGAATAAAGTGACGTAAATCTTGCAGTTTTTTGTGATTATTATATTACTCTTAATAAATCTTAAAGCGTGTAAACCTGATAACAAATTAATATTGGATAAGGATTAATTAGAAGGAGATTCACATGACACCTTACTTTAGGTGGCTAGAGAGATAATACTTTTGGCTCACCTCTTAATGGTTTGCCACATAATCTTGAGAAGGCCTAACATTTTCTTTTCTTTTCTTTTTCTTTCACTCTAATATAGTAACCCATATTTTCAATTAAGTTTAAATGGTATAAAGATTCCATTGTGACATATTTTTATTAAAATAGTAATATGAATTGTTTCATATACAAATACAATAATATAAATATTTATTAATAACTACCATTTTTTATCAAATTTCAAATTTTAAGAAAAAAAAATTACATTTTCAGAAAAAATTCTATTTATTGCACAGATTATTGGCTAATAGTAATATGCATAGAATCAAAAACTTTAGACAATTTTACACATTATTCTCAATATACTATATCAATCACGCTTCTTATTTAGTATAATCCTAATAAAATTTACCACGCGTCTATAAAAGTTAAGCCGACAGCCATTTCTATTTTTTTTTTTTCCATTTACCCTTAAATATCTAACATTTTCGTTAGTTAATACAATTACACCTTTTCATTCTATACCAACAAAGAACAGCACGAGAAAAATGAGCAAGTGATTTCATATAAACTTAGTCACAAGTTGTGTGCAATTCATCTTTAGATTTGCAACAAGGGAACGTACAGTGACATGATTTGTCAGACATTAACAACAACATTTAAAAAGTGCACACAACGTGTGGACTTTAACAACAACGTCAAATGTTCGTATGTAGAAATTTTTGAAAATCATCATTGCTTGAATATGAGAAGTCTGAAATATCACGTTCATCGTCTAACATAGTAATTTCATTAATAGATTTCATGGCTCGCTCTTGCGCCTTCCCCTTTAGATGCTTCCTAGCTTTTGGGATTGCATGAAAACGGTCTAGTCACCTTTGCATTTGATTGTTTTCTCGTTCAAGGTGAGCAAATATGTTGGCAGGTTCATCTCTAGGTAACTCGGCTGAGCGTGCCTCAGGAACTTGTAACCCGTGCCATCGACAATACACCTCCAACTCACACCTTTTCCCGTATAGGGTTGACCATGGTGGTTCTGCTACAGTGAACTCTATTGCGGTGGTATTTATACTTAGTTTTGTAGGTTTGCCGACCATAATGTGCTCGACTTTTCCAAGACTCTCGTACATGTATAATGGCATATTAACGAAATTTCTCTTCTTTCCAACCCATTTCCCTCCATAGTGGTCTGTGTATGTTTGTAGTTGTTGATCTGCTGGAACTTGTGATAATCCATTTGTTGAAGTAGATTGAAACTTGTTTCTATGCGTACAAGATGATGTTGAGGCGTTGCGGCTCATAGCTTAGTCAATCTACGAAGTTAGTGGTGTAGGAATAAGATCATTATTGTGGTGCATTTATAACCTCATTTCACTGTGTATTCAAGCATTAAAATTTAACATATTCGGGCTTGTCATGTCAATACAAGCTGGAAAACCACGGTTTGAATTTTTTGTTCAAATGTTCCCAATGTCACAGTGAGATTCTCTTGTTGTGGGCAGTAATTGTAGTGTACTGCCATGAATATTCAGCACTCCTGTGCTATTCACGTGAAGAGTATTCAGCATGCCTGTGCTTCACCTGACATGACTTGACGAGATAATACCGAGTTGTGTTAAATGCATCATAAACTTTTTAGGGGTCCTCTGCATCCTTGAAAATAATGCATTGCAAAATGATGCATATCTGTGTATTGACGTGAGTGTGGATGATATGACTGGATAGGGTTCAACAGTGTCGAGCTATTGAGTAGCACATGTAGCACTGCGAACGTCAGTGTAGCAATGGTGGACAACTGACCCACAAAATTGATGCATAAACTTTTCACGGATGCTCTGCATCCTTGGAAACAGTGCATTGCAAAAGGTATGCATATCTGTGTATTCACGTGAGTGCGGATGGGTTGCATATTTGTGTATTCAAAGGGTTGTCCCGTATGACATTCAACTTATAAAATCTATTTCGTTTTACAAAATTTTTCAAAAATATTTGCAGCTCAATTCGCTACCTTCTTTTCTATGCAACCTATATTTGTGTAGATTTTTATATTTATTTTCGAAACACAGTGGTAGAGCCACATGCAAGAATTAGATTGTAAGTTTTGTGAGTAAATAGTGGGACCCCTAGTTTTTAGCTCAATTTCAAGAAAAAAAAGGCTCATATGTCTAAAAGAAAAACAAAAAAGAAGTGACATTTAAAAAAAAAAATGTGAAAGGAACTCAAGCCTTTGAAACTCGAGTATATTTTTAATAAATATAGATTTAGAATAAGGGCTCTCAACCTAAACCTTTTGTTTCCCATTATATATGTAAGTGCACAAAGATGGATCGAAATTGACCAAAATGGACCAAAGTGGTCTGAATGGACCAAATTAGACCAACTAGAACCGAATGACTGAATAAGACCAAAGCTGATCAAAGTCGACCAAATGAGACCAAAGTAGATTTAATGGACCAAATGGGACCAATTAAACTGAATGGACCAAAAAGGACCAAAATGGACCGACTTAGACCAAAGTAGACCAAATTAGACATATTGGACTAGAGGAAACATGCTGAGTACAACTCGAGGCTTTGACACTCGAGTTTTATTGAGTAAAACTCGAGTCTCAGAAACTCGAGTTTTACTAGGCATTTTTAGTATTTCCCATAAGCATGCTCTGTTTTAGGCAAAGAGCAATGCCCTATTGCAGCGTTTATTTCCCAGTGGAACTTGAGTTTATGAAACTCGAGTTACAATTTTAGTAAAACTCGAGTCTTTTAAACTCGAGTTTTAATAGGCAAATTTTCCAAATTTTTTTCCTTTAAGTTTTTAGAGTGTCTAGACTAGTGGAACTCGAGTCTATGAAACTCGAGTTTCATTGGGAATTTTTCCCCCCCTAAACATGCAGCAAACCAAAAATTGAAATGTGTGCACACACCTGTTGAGAAATAGAGATAGAGAAGTTGACAATGCAATCCACAAATACTCATTGAGAGGTAGAGAAGTTGAGAATGTAAATGCACTTAAATTACATCAAAAGGCTTTCTCAAAAATTGTTACGCTCTTTGCATAACCATAGTTTTACAGTGAAAATGCACTCAAATCATAACAAAAGTCATTCTCAATATGTCAACATTCTAAACATGTCCAACCACACTTAATTTGCAGTTCTAACCTTGCTACTCAAATCACAATCTTCATAGAGGTACATTGGATAGAGAATTACAAGTGCATTCAACAAAAACCAAAATATTAATTGTACCGACACAACGTAGTCACTTTTCGTAAGATTGGAGGTCCGCACTACAAAAACGTCGTCCATGGAAGCATGCCTGAAAAACATAAACTATTCACGTTAGGAGATAAAACAGTAAATATTAGGTAAACATAGAATGAACCCGATCCAAAACTTTTTGCCATCTCTCACCTACCTAGTGTGGAACATGACTGCTTGTGTAAGCGTCACGGGACTACGAACTTTTTTTGCGGTTATGCCCCAAAGCATGACATAGTCCACGTGTCTTCTTGGGTTGACTCTCTATCAAATCTGCGTCCTCCCTTCGCCATCTCGGTTCTCGATCCTTATTCCTCACTCCATCCATCTCATTCCTTATTCTTGACTTCACTGGTTGACATTTGGCCCGCAACAATGCTAGATTAGGCAACCACTTGGGCCCCATGGGATCCCTCCACAATGACTGTGACTTAGGAACCACAAATGCATGCTCATAAGTGTTAAGGGCATGGTTCAAACCATAACATGGGTGAATATATGTGGTCGAATCAATATGTAAATAGTCACGTACTCGAATTGCATGTGAACACGGGATCCCTATGTTTTTCCATTTCCCACAACTGCATGTTCTTTCTCGTAATCGAACTTCATAACTATGGTTTCCCCCTCCTGCGCTATACGTGTTAAGTTGGGTAACTATTGAAATATCAGCTCTTCATTGCTAAATGGCTTGAGATAGTGTTTCTCAAATTTATGCTTATTTCCATCCCACGTGGATAAGGCATATTCACTTCATTTCTTACCCTCTGACAACTCATAATGGTATTCTTTGTGCTGGTCATGGAAATATTCAACAAGTTTATTCCGAGTGAACTCAACCAATGCGGCAATAGGAAGGCCCCATGCACCTTTCAGTACACCATTGAAGCACTTTGATATATTGGTTGTCATTGCCCCAAAACGTCTCTCACCATCATGTGACTGGGCCCACTTATCCACAGACTCGCTCATTAGGTATGTGTATAGAAGATAATCTTGATTCTTTTCCTTACCATCCTTCCCCGTCACCTTCTTCTTATTCCCAATGGCCTCAATTTCCATCTGCTTAATGGACTCCATTATGGTATCAAATTTAATTATCTGACTAGCATATCCCGCTTTCAACGCCACTAACTTTACAATTGAGTTCTGAAAATGGGTGTTGAAGTTGCTAGCAACATGTCGAAGGCAATATCTATGAAATACCCATGTTCTTCCATCATCCCTTCTAGGCCAGTTTGCAATGGCGTTTTTGATACTGAGATGTCGATCAGAAATTATGCAAATGCCTTCGTCAAAGATCACGTGGCCAATCGTTTCTCTGAGGCACTGTAAAAACAACCTCCAACTAGACCCTGACTCACAATCTACAACAGTAAAGGCGAGAGAGAATACCTTGTTGTTAGCATCGGTTGCCATTGCGACCAATAACTTTTTCTGATATTTACCATACAGATGGGTCCTATTAATACTGATAACAGGCTTGCAGTATTTGAATCCTGATATGCATGGACCGAAAGACCAAAACACATAATGCAACAATACGTTGTCATCTTCATCAGTGGGTGTGATACGATAGCAAATCTGGGTAGTCGGGTGCTGATCAATATATGCCATTAGCAACTTTTGCAGCCTTTAGTAAGACTCTTCCCAATTCCCAAACATCTTCGCAATCGCCTTTTGTTTCGCATCCTATACCTTATAGTAAGAAGGTTTATGGCCAATATCTTTCATCTCTATCATAGATCTGAGATGCTTAATTTGGGTAGTGTGATCCTCACATAACTTCTGATGGATGTCTGATGCAATAAAATTACAACTCATCATTCTACCATCATTTTGTACCCCAATCAGTATACACGTGTGAGGACCCACATACATGGTGACCATCCATAGTTCATAGAGATTGGGCTTCATAACTGCGCAGACATACCACTTGCATGACTCATGCATGCATTTCGCACAAAGTTTTTTCGTCGTCAACCTAGTGATCGTAAACTGTTAGTTTTCCTTGAGGGCACAAATTGTTAATACGCGCTTCACCTCTACTTTTTTGTCAAAAGTGTCAACCCTTTGCACAAATTCATCCCCTCTCTCCATGTAGACACAAATGGCATCTCAATATGTGAAGAATCAACCATATTTTCCTAAGTATTTACAGAGAATGACAACACAGGAGGTGCGTAGGCAGGGATTGTGTTCATAATGTTTTGGACACTAATAACATAGTTTGCATCAGGTTCACTATCATCCAATGTCTCATTGCCATCAATGTCCCTCTCAAAGTCCTCAAAGTCCCAAAAGTTCCCTCTGTCAATTCTGTCTTCATACTCATCTCTATCGGCAAAATCTTCACTGTTAATGGCAAGATTCTCATCAACATAGTCGTTGTCATCATCGTCATCATCATTGTTAATGGTAGTAGTCTCATCAACATAGTCGTCGTCATCATCATCATCATCATCACCGTTGGCATGAACATCATCACCCTCTACATGTGTAGAATACTCATATTGAGCATTCGGAACCGTAATCTGTAAGCTTGTGGTTGTTTGTTGGATATACTCTTGCCAGACTGCAGACGGCTCTAACTGTATGTACAACTCAATGTTAGTTACTTCAGGTATTCTTTCCAACTTGTCAAACATGATCTTTACATGTTTATCTGTTTCTATCGCCATATACTTGTAATTAATCCAGTGCTTCAGGATTTCATTTGGCAAACGATAAGTAATTTATATGTTGTGTATAGTAGGATTCTCACACAACTCTTCCATAACAAACATCTTCAATTCGTCAAGGGTCTTCAACCTACGATCAATTTGGGTATAATAGGTCTTTATACCCGGCCTTTCAAATGGCAATCCCTTGTTTGCATTGGCATTCTTAAGCGGACCACCGTGGTATAGGATTATATCAATTTCAAGTATTGTGAACCTGTTCAAGTCAAGTTACTATGTTAGTTAAATCACATAGTCGTAAAGTGGGGGAAAAAAAGTAATGTGATCTTAAGGCTAAACATATTCAAGCCAGATTATAGAGTGCCCCATTGCCCATTAATATCTAAAGGCCAAGATGTAAACCTTCTAATCCTAGTGGATGGAGAGATGGAATTATCTATTACTCCATTGTGTGGTGACCTATAATGCCTAAAAGGGTTCTAAAAGAACTAGGTGGGTAGAGGAGCATGATTACATACCCATTTCATACCCATTCATTACATTCATTCACTACTCATTTCATACCCAAAACAATGATGAATAAAGTCAAAAAAAACTTGTAAGATCATGATAAAAATAAAAGCCTAGAAATGATGAATAAAATTTTGATAACAAAAACTATGCAAATAAATACTCAAAAAAGTAACACTAACAAAACAAAGTTCTATAATTCACAATATTGGTAAATTAACTAAGTTATGTTAACTATCTACAAAATAAATAGTCAAACTCTTTAATCTGCACCTATAGACAACTAATACCCAACTACAATGACAATCAAATTATGCAAACCCTTACCTGAGATATGAATTTGTTGAGAGGGAAGAGCAGTGAGAGAGGCAGTGTGGTGAGTGAGAGTGAGAGGCAATGTGGTGTGAGAGTTATGGGTGAGTGAGAGTTAGTGAGGGTGAGAGTTAGTGAGGCTGAGAGACTTAGTAAGGATGCTCTGTTTTTGGGTGAGAAGGCTGTGAATATGCGTGTGTTATTATATACGGGCTGAGTGTTATGCGTGTGAGTTTTTATTATTTTGCCAAGTGGAACTCGAGTCTATAAGACTCGAGTTCTATGCAAATTTTAATTAAATATTGTGAGTTGTTAACATGTTTTTCCCTAAGAAAATCGAGTCTTAAAGACTCAATTTTCATTTTGTACAAAACGAGTCTTAAGACTCAAGATCTAGGTGGCATTTTTTGTTCAACAAAGCGAGCACAAAACGAGACTTTGAGACTCGAGTTTTAATGTAGACTCGAGTTTCTAAAACTCGAGATGCTACTTTCCATTATTCTTTCAAACGTTGCCTAACTTACTACATAGAAGCCCCTCACACTGCTAGTCTGCACATTCCCCCGCTGATAAGATGACCTTGTCATGTATGTGTGGGGTTTGGGATGAGAGAGGCAAATAGCAGAAAGTGAGAGAAACGTGTTTGAGATTGAGAGAGAGATAAAAAAAATAAAATAAAAATGATTATTTAAATAAAATGGAGTGTATAATTGATAAATTGATGTGGGTGTTTTGTAAATGTATTTGTGTAAAATAGAAAAAGTAAGTACTTTTTGCAAAATAGACAGAAATTTTTAAAGAACTGATGTGGATGCTCTAAGATGAAAAATGAGAGGACTGAAAATAGAGTTTGTATAAATTTATCATAATATCCCTATGAAATAACACATTATTTACTTTAAAAAAAAAAACTGTGTATAGATGGGAACTTTATTAAAATGAAAAAAATAAAAGACAAAAGTATAAAAAATTAGCCCAAAACTATCTTCTAAAAAAAACAAAAAAAAATCAACAAAACTAAAGAGAAAAGAAATGAGAGAGAGAGAGAGAGAGAGAGAGAGAGAGAGAGAGAGAGAGAGAGAGGACAATGTATAGAAAATCCCCCCCCCCCTCCTAAAGAAAGGCCAAGCCCAAACGTCCATATGTTAGGGTAAATTTGTCCAAAAGTAGCAAGGAGCAAACTTTTTTTCTCTCCTTTAATCTCCCTAATTTGGGGAGACTGATTTTTGGTGGGCCTGGGGAGAAAACACCCGGGCCCACAAATTTTCTCTCCCCCTTCCCTCCCAACCAAACAACCACTTTAACTATCTTCTCCCTATTTTTCTTTCCTTTATTTTCCATCCACCCACCCACTTTTCACTCTAACCAAACACAGCGTAAGTGTCAGGTTGTTTTGAATTGTTATTGGAGAGAAAAAAGTAATTTCAATGATAGGTTCAAATTAGAACCAATAACAACTTATCACTTATGATTTGTGTGTGTTTGTTTCTCAAAAAAATAAAAAACCCTATAATTTGTTGTTAAAACATTGTGGATGTAGCATTTCTCTAAAAGAAACCATGTAGAATCTACATAGACTTTGAAAATTACCTCTATTCTTGGAGCTTATTTTGGAATATAATTTTTTATTTAAAGAAATGTTGGAATAGATTTTATAGAATGAGGATGATAATAAGATGTGAGGGATTTTTCTTTTGAGACGAAAGATATGAGGGATTTGACAAAACATAGTTTTCAATGTCTATGTAAATTTAACTACGCAAGAAATTTAAAAAAAAAAAAACTGCATCAAATTTGAGAGAAAAGCAACATGAACCATACATTGGAATAAATTTTAGAAAACAATGTTAATGTAATTTTAACAATAAATCTGATCTCAAAGCACATTTTACAATTTTTTTAAATAACTGTTGAGAAGTAATATTATAATTTTTTTTTGAGGAAGAAGTAATATTTTAATTGATATGTAATGAAAAGTACCTTAGCAGTGATCGTACGTGAAAGTCATGTTTTACTATTAATTGATTTTTGCCACCTCAACAAATGATGAAAAAATTGTGAAATTTGTTATTTATGTAGCATTATTGAAAACTAGTGTATGATCCATGCATATGCATGATACAATTAAAAACAACACAATTACACACATATGGATCCAAATTACACCTTGTTTAAGTCATAAATACATACATGAGTTTTACTCTTTCTTTCTTATTTTATTTTATTTTATTTTTTGGATATACAAATGAATTTATTCTTTTTTATTGGGTTTTTTTTAATGATTTATTTATATTAGACTTTTCGTCTTTTGTACAACATTGACTCACCTAAAAATTTATATATATATATATATATAGAGAGAGAGAGAGAGAGAGAGAGAGAGAGAGAGAGAGAGAAGAGAGAGAGAGAGAGAGAGAGAGAGAGAGAGAGAATAATGCTAGAGTCACTATCAATTTTGTTACAAATTTTTTATAAATTAACATTACGATGATTGTGATTGGTGTAACATCAAGAACATCATAATAAAGTTCTTGATTACATTTTTTGTGTTTTATTTAAAAGTTGACATTACTAAGAGTCTTGTAACTCGACTGACACCTTATGGTGTTTCCAATTGAAACATTCAGAGTTCAAATTTTTTTTTGGGTAATAAGGAGATTAACATTAAAAAAAAAAAAAAAAAAAAAAAAAAACCTAGCCACCAAAGGCATAGTAGAGACAGATACTCTATTCCAGTACAAACCATGAACATCAAAGCTTAACAAAAGAGAAAATTTCATGGAGGGGGGAATCATTAAAAACAACAAAATCTTCACTCTGAAGGCAGCCGCTCTTGGCTAACATTTCTACGACAGATATGCCTAAGTTTGACTTGAGGAAGTTTGCTAAGCAAAGACATGCAATCATTTAGAAGGGAAAAGTATGATCTCTTTGAACCACTATTAGAACTAACAAGATTCAAAACAATTTTTGCATCAAGTTCAACTTCTAGAAATTGCAACTAGTGATTAATAGCTCATAATAAACCATCTTGTAAGCCCATAGTTCAATTATAACACTGGTAGCAACCCCTATAGATTTGGAAAATGCTTCTCTTCCAACTATTGAATTATAAAAAAGTAAGAAAGAATGTACACATCAATTAAGGCTTATGCATTAAAGTTTATAATAACCCTAAAATTACAAATAGCATTGCTCAACTCTTCCAAAAAAGAGAAATTCAGTTCAACATAATAATAATAATAATAATAATAATAATAATAATAATAATAATAATAATAATAATAATAATAATAATAATAATAATAATAATAATAATAATAATTGACACGGCCGCTAGTTAACCCACTATAGAGACGTACGGCATGGCCGCTAAATAGCCTCCAAATAAGATGTGAGAATACGGCACGACCGCTAGTTAACCCGCTGTAGGATGCAAGAATACGGCACAACCACTAGTTAACCCACTGTAGAGACGTACGACACTGCCGCTAGATAGCCTCCAAATAAGATGTGAGTATACGGCAAAGCCGCTAGTTAACCCACTATAGGATGTGAACATATGGCACAACCGCTAGTTAACTCACTTTAGAGACATACGACACGACTGCTAGATGGCCTCCGAATAAGATGGAAGCATACGACACGGCCGCTAGTTAACCCATTGTAGGATGTGAGCATATGGCACGTTCCCACTGTAGAGACATACGGCACAACCACTAGGTAGCCTCCAAATAAGATGCAAATGTATGACATGACCACTAGTTAACCCATTGTAGGATGTGAGCATGTGGCATAGCCACTAGTTAACCCACTATTGAGATGTACAACACAACCACTAGATTGCCTCCAAATAATATGCGAGCATATAGCACAGCTGGTAGTTAACCCGTTGTAGGATGTGAATATACAACACGACCGCTAGTTAACCCACCGTGGATTCTCGTAGGAATTTGCTTTCTTCTAAGACATATGCTTCACATGAATCTGCACAACATATTTAGAAAATAGTGTTAGTTCATCTGTATTGCCATTTGTTTCATGGGCTTACCATTTGTGTTTGAATTTCTAGTTGTTTTGTAGATTATGCCTTGGAGGGTGAGTTCTAGAGGAGACCGGGGAAGGCTTCCATTTATGCTACGTCCCATGGGACTTTTCTTCTGATGATGAGACTGTTTCTGCGAGTGAGTGGGTGGCTCGAGTTCTATAGAGCCATTTTGACCGGGGGTGATAACATCAGGCCCACCGGCAGGGATCCCTTTGGAGACCCGATCTAGGAGACGGTGTTCAACCGAGACAATTAGTGCTTCCTCTGAGTCTTGCACTATTTCCAATGGGGCTTTCTCACAGTGCATGTTGGCTATAGGGAGAGGGACCTCTAGAGGAGAGATGGCAGTTGAGGATCTCCTTTTTGATATAGAAGCAGATTTGTCAGGTGAGAAGGAGATCGATCCAGATCTAGGCGCTCGAAGATCGATCCAGATCAGTGCGTGCCGACAAGAGCCATGGTCAAGGTGCTTGGTCCACCTTTCTTCGTCTACTGTCTAATCATGAGACCCACTAGTGCTATGTAGATTTCTTGTGAGAGCCGGGATTTGAGGATTTTCTAAGGATCCCTTCGTATACCATGAGGCAGGATTGGGGAGGCTTTGGTGTGGAAGTTTCATGTTGAGACAGGCACCTTTCACCTGAGTTGTGAGGAGTATTCAGTTCTCTCTCTTGATTAGACGGCCATCTTGGGTATAAGATTTGGTGGGGACCTAATTTCGACAGATGACATGAGCTTTAATATTGCTTGTGATCTCTTAGGCATCCCTCTTCCATTGAATACGGACACGAGAGCTTATTTTGGGCCTACTGTGTCGCCATAAATTCGTATAGAGTGGCTGTAGGGTCATATTCCCTGGTGTGTAGCACTGACTGACATTCATCTATAGCAATTCTTCATGTATTTCCTTGATAATTGCTTCTTTGGCAACAAGAAATCAGTATTGTCTTGCCAGCTACTGTGGGCCATGAGAGCAGTCTCTGAAATCAGGAGATATGACTGGGGGTCAGTCACTTACGGTTTTTTCATCGCTTTCTTGAGGTGAGCTTCACAACAACATTTCAGGAGTCTAGAGGGGTGTTGGCAGATTTTGACATGGTGGGCATATGAGTATATCCCAGCTTTACAACCACAGTTCTTGGGTTTGTCAGCGATAGTGTATCCTCGAGCATATGCTTGGTCTTTTTGCAAGATTACCACGGTTGTCCTAGTGCAGCTGGCTACTATCTCTGTGGTGTTGGATTGTGTCACCCAAGATGAGATAGTGGTTCGTCCTTATGATGGCCTATTGCTGGGGAGACTAGAGCTTACTGTTGCCATGGGCCAGTCTAGAATGCAACGCTGGTTCTGGGCCCTGTTGAGTTGGGAGTTCTTCTTGGCAGAGAGGACCTTCCATTAGGTCATGCTGGTTTTTGGGGTACCTAGAGATCCACCTCCTCTCGACTTATCATTTAAGTCCATTGTCATGGACAACCCGGCTTACACGACGGGTTCTTTTGATGCATACGTGGATACTAATAGAAATTATGCCACTTGGTTCGCAGAGTCCTCCACGGGGCCTATCATTGGAGATGTTCCTATGAGTGGAGGTAGAGTGCTAGGAGCATTGTTCATACTCAGGTAGCTTCCAGAGCTGAGTAGAGATTGTGTACAGAGGCTTTGCAAGCCAGGGTGGCAGAGATTGAGACTGTTGCTATCACTAGGGAGGTGCATATGCAGGAGGAGATTGGTCAAGCGTTAGCTCAAGAAAGGGAGCTTTGGCAGAGGGATAGAGTGGCCCATGCTACTTCCATATACAGAAAGAGGACCCAGCTTTAAGGTGATATGGCCATACTTCACGGCTATACCATGGTTTGATAGGAGAGTTACGGGTGGCTCATGACCATATTTCGCCTTTGCCTCACATTTCAGGCCAGGGGCCCATTATTCCTCCATACGAGCCTAGATATATGCCAGTTCCTCTAAGCTTGGCAGGTGGTTGGGGTCCTTATGCCTAGACTCAAGGGCCTTCTTTGGATCCAGGGTACAATCCAGGTGCTTCAGGAGGAGCTAGTCCTTCTACCAGCCCTTTTACTAGTAACGACAATGATGATAATGATGATGATGATGATGATGATGATGCTAACTAGTTTATTAGTGACTCCTTTAGAGATGATGATCCTAGTAGGGTTAGCTTCATGTTGTAGCATGATGTAGCCCCTGCGTGGGTTTGTACGTACCTTCCATGTATTTTGTAGACATTGTGCCATGGTGGGCCCGCTATGTATGTATATTGTGCAACGCCTCTTGATAGGCCTAGACATGTGTGTATTATATTGCCTCATAGTGGGCCTTGATGTATGATATTACTTCTTTGCTTCATGATGTATGTATAAAACAATGCCTCTTGTTGGGACTTATATGTATGATTTTGGAAACTACCTTTGAGAGGGCTGATGTATGACTTTAGGAAAAGTGCCTTTGAGAGGGCTGCTAATATATGTGAAAAACAATTCCTCTAATTAGGACTTACATGCATAGTTCTAGGAAATCGCCTTTGAGAGGGTTGCTGATGTATATGAAAGACAATGCCTCTGGTTAGGACTTATATGTATAACTCTAGATAAACTGCCTTTGAGAGGGTTGTAGACATATGTGAGAAGCAATGCCTTTTGGTAGGGCTTACATGCATAACTCCAGGAAATTGCCTTTGAGAGGGCTAATGTATCACTATAGAAAAATCGCCTTTGAGAGGGCTGTTGACGTGTGTGAGAAGCAATGCCTCTGGGTAGGGCTTATGTGCATCATTCTGGAAACTGTCTTTGAAAGGGCTGATGTATGACTTTAGGAAAAATGCCTTTGAGAGGGTTGCTGATATATGTGAAAAACAATGCCTCTGATTAGAACTTACGTGCATATTTCTAGGAAAATTACCTTTGAAAGGGTTACTACTGGTGTAGGAGAAACAATGCCTCTAATTAGGACTTACATGAACAACCATAGAAAAATCTCCTTTGAGAGGGCTACTGACGTGTGTGAAAAACAATGCCTCTGGGTAGGACTAGATGCATAACTCTAGAAAATTGCCTTTGAAAGGGCTGTTGATGTTTGCACAAAACAAAGCCTCTAGGTTGGACTTACATGTATGATTCTGGATGTAGCCCTTAAAAAGGCTATTGATATGTGCGAGAAACAATGCCTCTAGGTAGGACTTACATGTATGATTCTGGATGTCGCCTTTCAAAGGGCTCCTGCTGTGTGCAAGAAACAATGCCTCTAGGTAGGACTTACATGTACAATTCTAGATGCCACATTTAAAAGGGCTGCTGATGTATGTATGCACTATTACATTTTCATCATAGATGGTGGTTTTGAACTAGCTTGTGTCACACTCATTTGTATTGCACCGCAATATCACGAGTTTATTAGTGGATTTTAACAATGATTGTCCTGCTGGGGGGAGAGAGAATGAAGAAACTGTGTGAAATAAACAGCCCCAGTTTAGGGTTTCGTGCGATTCTTGACATGAAGGACACATCCTTAGCTGGATGGACCCATTCTTGTATATTGGACAAGGTGGAAGGAACCACATAAAATAAACTACCCCAGTTTAGGGCTTTGTAGGGTTCCAAGCCTACAAACTAGCTGAAAAAAGTCTCAACTTCAGAGACCATATCAAATGCTGCTAATAAATGTGGACATTCTGAACGCTATCTCCTTAGACACGCCATGAGGCAGCATGCACTAATTGCTCTTGTTATTGCCCGGGCCAGCTATCAATTCAAAGACAGGTTTCTTGGGGTGACTTTATGGGAGATGACTCCCTTTGTCCTCAGAATAAGTTGAAAAAGCTGCCGCATGGCTGAAAACAGGCTCTAGTGTCTTTTGTTGTGAGCTCTAATTACCGAGGTTGAATCGACCCTTGAACCGAGTGAACTAGGCTTAGAAAAATGAGGTTCAAGATGTTTGGAAGTGTTGAATGAGATGCATAAAGAAAAATTGCCCCAGTGTAGGATTTGTGCAATCTCAGTTGCATGAGAGAGAATTTCTAACAATTCGGTTTACTACGAGGCCGACCACGCACTACAGCGGGTGCTAAAATGAGGGAATCGTTGCTCAAGGCAATAAAAAACGTCCTAAATGGAGGGGTAGTGATCAGAACACAGTCAAATTATTGCCAGGGATCAGCTTAAGGGCTTTGACATTAGGAGTAGAGTTCAAGCCACTGTAGTTCTTGATCTTCCCTTTTCAGAGATATTGAGGGTTGGCTGAGGTAATTTGTGCAGCCTGAGTCTCACAAACTATACTTGGAGAGTCAAGTGGGGTATCACTAGATGGTAGGGGCGAACCCATTGCACTTAGCATTCTCTTGGTGGGTATCTAGGGGTGCACGGGGTACTTTTCGAGCATGGCCATGCGGTGGTATCCAACATATCCCTCAACTTAGTGATCTCTCCATTGTCACTAGTGAGTACGGGCTTGTGGATATTGATGTGGTAGTGACAGGGCGTGCCTCTGATTTCTAGGAGGCACACAAGTCGAGCATTGACTTCCCTCTTTGTTCTAGGGATAACCAAGAGTGGTTTTCTGTTGAGTTTAGAGTGTGGCGAGATGCTAGAGATCCCAGCTTTGTGTTTGACTTAATTAGAGAGGGATTTCCCCTCCCGGTACAGAGGTATACTGTGTTTAGCTAAGATCCAGGGTTGTGGGTTTGAAGGATGAACTTTCAAATCTTACTAAGAGGTTTGACAGTTTGGATTACACTTGGGTTGAGAAAAGGGCCGCACTGGAGGCCGGTAGGGTCGAGACTAGTAGCAGGGTCGATGGCTTAGCATTGGGGCTAGTACAGGTGAAGGCCTACATTCATTCCACTTTGAGTATGAAGTATGGGTGAATGGGTGATGAGCCTAGTGAGTCATAGTAGGCCTTCTGTCACCTTCAAACTGAGTTGGCTGAAAGAGAGGAGGCTTTGAGAGTTGCTACTACAAAGGTGGGCACCCTGCATGCTTTGCTGGGGACCGAGAGACAGGGGCCTACTTATGATTCCATGATGGAGAGGGAGCTTTCCCGTCTTTGACATTCACATGATAGACTTAGAGGGGTTTCTAGAGACCTGGACTTTAATGCAACTGGGTTACTTCACAACTCATGCTCATGATGACCGGATTCTCTGTATTGGTTTTGGGAGATTGTGTCAGGCCGTGTCTGATCACTTGGGCCAAGTTTAACTTGCTGGTGTTTTTTCTGCTAATTTTGTTTCTACACATAAGCTATGTAGTTTGTATCCCACCATGTATGGAAAGGTCCTTCGTAAGTTGCTAGGCAATTGCGTAAGGCCTTCCTCTTTTTGTTTGAGTTCTTAAAGCATAGTTTAGTCTATTAGGCATGCTTAGAAACCGAGAGATGGTGGAGAGAGATGTTTATGATGATATTCATGAGATATATTTATGAGATGAGATTTCATGTTTTGGTATTAGAATGCACGAAAGAAACTAAATGGCACAATGCAGGCATGTTAATGAATATGCAGACAAATGCTTTGAAAATACACGGTCATACAAATAAGTGATAGGTGTAAAATTCATGCATATCAATATCTTATTTTTCCAAGAATACATTTTGTTCTACAAAGGTCTTTTCCTTTTCCCATTGATGTACATTTTCCATTGGTACGAGTTAGGACATCTTGAGCAGACCACCGGGTCATGGCAGTATTGTAGACAGAGAGCAATCTCAAAGGCATCTTCACATCTAGTCTTGGATGCTAGATCCATCTAATTTTCTGATCTTGAGTAGAAATTCAAGTAGGCCAGACTGACTGATTTTGCTTTTAAGATGTGACCAAACCAAGATGGCTGCCAATGTACCTCCTCTAGGAAGGATCAGGTCATCACGTAGTTCAACTGACTTTTGATTGCCTTAATTTTTCTTAGACCGCCCTTTTGAATTTTCAATCTAGCAGGTTCTCTCACACTCCTTCTTTTGCTCTTCTTTTATGTAGACCGTCCTTTCGGGTTTTCAATCTACCTTTTGTATTTTCTCACGCTCTCTTACTTTTGGCTCTCCTTTTGCGTATACCGCCCTTTTGGGTTTTCGATCTACCATTTTACATAATTTTTTTTTTTGTTTTTGTTCTTTTTTTTTGTCGACATAAAAATATAGAAATGAGGTGCACTAAGAGGCTCTTTCATGCAAAGTATCGTATGACGGCGTCAGAATTGGTGGCCATATTGAAGTCATTCCCGTCCATGTCAGATAGAATTAAGCCTCCTATGGAAAAGACCTTCTTTACCACATATAGGCCCTCGTAATTTGGGGTAAACTTTCCTCTGTGATCAGGCATGGCCTGGTTGCTCTTCTTCAAGACTAGAGAGCCTTCTTCGAAGACTCTGGGTCTAACTTTCTTGTTGAATGCTCGCTCAATGCGGCGTTGGTACAACTATCCATGGCACATTGCGGTCATGCGCTTTTCATCTATCATTTTCAGTTGTTCATATCGGGATTGGGCCCATTTAGCTTTTAACAACTCTGTTTAAGATAAGATCTTAAGAGACAGGATATTTATCATTTTCAGTTGTTCATATCAGGATCGGGCCCATTTAGCTTCTAACAACTCTGTATAAGACAAGATCCTGAGAGACAGGATCTCTGCCTCTGTTGGGAGGACGGCCTCCATGCCATATACTAATGAATACGGGGTCGCACCTATGGAAGTACTAATATAAATGCAGTACGCACACAAAGTAAACAACAAGTACTTGTGCCAATCCTTGTACATGTCTGTCATCTTTACCAAGATTTTCTTTATGTTCTTGATAGCGATTTCCACTGCACCATTCATCTTAGGGCGATAGGGAAACGAATTTTTGTGCTCAATCTTGAACTGTTTGTAGAGTTACTGGATCATTTTTCCATTTAGGTTCGTCCCATAATCTGTAATGAGCTCTCTTGGTACGTCGTAGCAGCAAATAATGTTATTTTCAAGAACTGGGCTACCACTGCTTGAGTGACGCTATTGTATGAAGCGGCTTCCACCCACTTTGTAAAATAATTAATGGCCACTAAGATGTACTCATGACCATTTGAAGCTTTCGGAATCATGGGTCTGATGACATCCAAACCTCAAGCTGAGAAGGGCCATGGTGCTGCTAAAGAGTGCAAAGGCTGAGAAGAAGCGTTCTTCCTGTCTTGATAGGCTTGGTGGCAGTGGCATGTCCTCACATGTTTAATACAATCACTTTCCATGGTGAGCCAATAGTAACTGGCTCACATAATCTTGCGGGCCAATAAGGGTCCACTGGCATGAGCTCTGAGTAAGCCTTTAAGCATCTCTTCCATCAGATGATTAACCTCAGAGGCATCTACGCATCGAAGTAGGGTATAATCATTGTTTCTTTTGTACAAGACTTCTTCATTCAAGAAAAATTGGTAGACCATGCACCAGATAAACTTCTTTTCACTTTCTGTTGCACCGGATGGGTATCACTGTTCTTGATATAAGCCTTGATATCATGGTACCATGGCTTTTCATCGGTTTCGACTTTGACACTCATGCATTCTTCAATGTTCATACAATAGACTGGAACGCCACGGACTTCTATGCGCAATTGCAACATATAATCTCTTTCTAATAACTTGACCATGCTAGCCAAGGTAGCCAAGGCGTCTGCAAACTGGTTGTGTGCTCGGGGCAAATAGGCAAAAGTGATGTCTCGGAATTTCAGAATCATGCGGTTGACACATTTCTGATACGGAATCAACTTGGTGTCTTGGGCTTTCCATTTTCCTTTAATTTTGGAGATGATCAATAGGGAATCTCCAAAGATGCTCAAGTCATAGGCGACGAACTCTAGGGCCACTTACAGATCGACTATGCATGCTTCATATTCTGTTGTTGGTGCAATCAAAATTTAGCTTGACTGAAATAGGAATTTGCTAGCCCTTGGGGGAAACTAAGATTGCTCCCACTCCATTTTAGGTAGAATTGACGGCTCCATCAAAATAAAGCTTACAACGCCATGGTTCCACACTATTTGGTTCTGGCTCTAGTACCATCACATCCTTATCAAGGAAGAGGGAGTTTGAAAGTTCTGGATCATTCAGCGGCGAGTCAGCTTGGTAGTCGGCAAAGGCCTGGCCCTTGGTGGCCTTTCTCTTCATAAACACAATGTTGAATTCGAAGAGCAACATTTGCCAACGGGAGATCTTCCCTGAAAGAGCTGGCTTTTCAAAGATGTACTTAACAGGATCTATACGGGAAATGAGTCGCGTGGTTTAGTAGAGCATGTACTGTCGTAATTTGTGCAAGGCCCACACTAAGGAGCAACACGTCTTCTCAATGGCGATGTAGTTGATCTCAAAACTGGTGAACTTCTTACTTAAATAGTAAATTGCCTTTTCTTTTTGATCGAGCTTAGTTAACTGGCCTAACATGCAACCCATTGAGGTTTCTTGTACTGCTAGGTAAAGGATCAATGGATATCCTAGCGTCGGGGGAACCAAAACAGAAGGGTTCAACAAATACTTCTTGATCTTGTCAAAGGCCGCTTGGCACTCATCTGTCCATTCTATCTTTGTGTCTTTCTTCAAGAGCTTGAACAACGGATCACATGTGGCGGTCAACTGCGTTATGAAGCGAGCTATGTAATTGACCTTTCCTAAGAAGATGGGAATCTGTTTCTCACTTTGCGGTGTCGGCCTGTCTCGGATGGCTTGGACTTTTCCTGTGTCCACTTTGATTCCTCTTTAGTTGACTATGAAGCCAAGTAGTTTCCTTGAACTAGCTCCAAAGACGCACTTGTTAAGGTTTAGTCTCAACCTGTACTTGACGAGGCACTTAAACAACTTTCTCAAATCTATCAAATGATCCCTGGGTGTGCGAGATTTGGCAACCATGTCGTCCACATAGACTTTGATCTCTTTGTGCATCATATAATGGAACAAGGTTACCATTGGTCGCTGATAGGTAGCACCAGTATTCTTTAAGTCAAATGGCATGACATCATATGTGTAGGTTCCCCAATGAGTGGTGAATGTTGTCTTGGCTTTGTCTTCTTCCTCCTTGATCTTCAAAATGATCTCAGATTTCATCCTTCGAAGGGCTTGTCGCACTAGAGGGCATTCTGGCTTAACTGGAATTTTATGCACGACAATCTTAGTATCCAACCCTGGCATATCTTGGTAGGACAAAGAAAATATCTCTTTGAACTCTATAAGTAGCGCTATGAGCTTAGGCTTCATGTCTTTAGGAAGGTTCACCCCAATCTTGATGGGTTTTTCATTCTCGCCTTTGTTGGCAAGGTTAATCACTTTAGTTTCTTCTATGTTGGGCTTGGACCCCTCATTTTCTATGTTTAGAGCTTGCAAAATATCATAAGGTAAATTTGAATTCTCCTTTAATCCTTCAACATCATGATCCAACTCTATTGTCTCAATCACATCATCAATATCCTCGTTATGGTAACAGGATGATGTACCCGCTTGGGATTAGAATAAATCCTATAGAACGGAACATATACAAGGAAACATAAGACAATTTGCACATATATTCGTAGCAAAGCAAATAAAGAGATAAATTCAAGAATTTCCTAAATAATACGTTAAATAATTTCATTAATGGGTTCTAGATAGGGAATAACAAAGTTCATGCATGATAATGATAAAAGGGAAATGTGTTTTTTTGGGAAATAAACTAGGGAAATGCATACAAGGAATGCAAAAAATAGGAAATGACATGCAAAACAAACTAGATATGATATTCCAACTCTTTCGGGCAATTGGAGGACCTAACCACACGATGACGGAACACTCCTTACTCAACCAATGCACCCACAAAGCAAGGCTCGATGGTCCAATGGCCTACTGTCTCACCTGGCACATAGGGCCTAATAGTAGAAGTCAAATCATCCCTGAGGGATATGATGGCATTCACTAAGAATTCTTTAGGACACAAGCGAATGAGACATGCTAGATTTGATTCCTCCTCGCATGATTCCTGCGCCATTTTTTATTCAGATGTGCTTAGTCAGAGCTGAAAAAGTGACCCTGATGTGGGGAATGGACATCCCTTGGCCAATTCACTTCCTTTTCTTTCCTCTAGAAGCCTAGAAAAGTTCTTCATCGGAGGGGTCGTAGCCTAGACCGAATCCTCCTTTGTTGTCTAAGAGTTCAATCAGAGAAGCATTCCCATGTCCTACGGCACCGAGGCCTTGGCCTAACTGATAGCCAATTTGAGCATTTCCTTGGCAACCATTAAAGTAGCATAGGGTCATGCTAACTCGAGTTTTGAAGCTCTGGAAATCATGGAGACTAACTCAAAATTGTGGAAAGTTGCCTTTGGAAAGGCATTAGCACCAATGTAGGGGATAGAAGTCTCCTTGAAGATGGTTAGGGGCTCTTCGGCCATAATAGTGATCAATTGATCCTTGGAGGGGAACTTGAGCCTTCGGTGAAAGGTAGAAGCAACTGTGCCTGTGGCATGTAGCCAAGGCCTTCCTAGGAGCATATTATATGGGGAATCCACCTTGATGACTTGGACGTTGACCATGAAAGACCTGGGGCCAATTCCAATTGCTAATTCAATCTCACCTTGCACATCTCAAAGGGTGCCATCAAAGGCTCTAATGATCATGGTGGTAGGGCGAATAAGAGTAGTATCCACATCCAGGCACTCTATTATAGACATCGGGCACACATTCAGGGCTGATCCATTGTCAATTAATACTCTAGAGACAATCATGTCTTCACACTTCACCATAATGTGCATGGATAAAGTATCGTTTCTACCCTTTAGTGGTAGTTCATCATTGTAAAGGAAATTCGGTTGGTGGCCAACACCTTGAGACCATACCCTCAAAGGAAGATTTTGTGACACATGTAGGAATGCATGTTTCTTTAAAGACTTTCAAGAGAGCCTCACGGTGGACATTGGAGGATAGCAACAGTGCTAAGATAGAAATCTGAGTTTTAGCTGCTGAATCACACTATATTTGGAGTTTTTGATAATTTTCAAGAATTTCTCAGCTTCTTCAATTGTAACCCTATTCCTGAAGGGCTCAGCTATACTCTTGCCAATATCTTTCCTTCTCTTTTCTAGCTCCTCGAGAGTTTTGCAATGACCACTCCTAGTAAGCCTAGATAGATCTGAAGAGATATTGGAGTAGATCTCCTCTTTTTCAGTTCGAGTGGAGATTAAGGACACATCAAATTTCCATAGGACACGATGGCTATCTTCATAAGGGAACGGCTTTGGCATGCGACTGATAACACCCTCATAAGTTTTCAAATTGGGCGCTATGGAGAACATTTTCAGATTAATGACCATCGGACTAGGCATAATGGCTTCAACGGCCTTTAAACCGGATATCCTAGAGATTCTGGAGGTAGGCCTTGGCAGAATAAGAGGATCGAAACCTTGGATAGCGGGAATAATAGCGATTCCCTCCTGAACTGATGATGAAGATGGCCATGTGATTGCAAGCACTACAAGAACCATAGGAGTGAACCCCTCGATGGTTGGCAGGGTTTTCCCTTTTCCTAAATCTGCTGACTCCGAATTTGCTGGTGATTCTATGATCTCCTCAATGACTAATGAAGAAGGAGGTACTGAGATAACCTTATCGAGGCATTTCTATAGATATTCGTCCCAATCTTTCCTTGATCTAACATATACGGCATTGCAGCTGGTTCCTGACTGGGTAGCTAAAGGACATAGGATGGCTACAATGCAATCATCTTTTCACAGAATTTCCCTTTCAATCCAAATAATACCACGATCGGCTAGACTCTGAACCTGTGCCTAGAGTACTCTACAATCAAACAAGGCATGCCTATCTCCACTGTCGTAAAATGAGTAGATTTCCCAATCAAATCCTAGGGTTCCCATACCATTAAGATTAAGGTGGCTCTCTTGGACCAAGGCTCGGAGCATGGCCTTCCATGGGAATGACGGTGAGGAGAAATCTAGGACCCTTTATTCCACTGTGATTATGGCATTTACATTCCCTTCCTAATGGGGAGGCAAAGGGTTGGTGATGATGTTCGAAGCGGCTGAATTAGTGAATTTTATCAACTTGTTGTAGATGAGATCCTGGGCACAGTCTCTCAACTGGTAGCATTCTTCTAGAGTATGCCCTTCGGCCCCAAAATGGTATTCACACTTCTTGCACGGATCAAAGCCAGGTGATGAAGGGCCTTCTTTGGGCTTAACAAACATTGGGGTCACTAGTTTCCTTTCTTGTAGGGAAGCATAGAGATTTACCATGGGCATGGGAAACGGAGTGTACTTCCAATTTTCCTTCTTGAGGGGATGAGATGGGTCTAGCCTCCCTCTCTGATTAAAGGCTTGGTTAGGTGCTTGAATAGACTGAGGCCATTGCTGATAAGGTCTAGCAACTGGGGTTGCATAAGTAGCAGTAATACCCCTAGGCCTTTCTGATGCATTGTTGACCATGTGCACATCAGCTTCCTTAGTCTTGCAGCCGATCATTTTCTTGACTTATTGTTTAACCATGAAACTCAAGGATTTAGGAACCATGATCTTCTTGCTCTTAATACCCTTGTCAATACGCTCCCCAATAGGGATAAGGCTAGCAAAATGAGTGACTTGGGTGTTGATCATCTTCTCACAGTAAGGGGGCTTGAGGTTGTCAATGAACCATTTGATCATCTCATTTTCCATTATGGGGGGTTGCACTTGTGTGGCTAGCTCTTGCCACCTTTGGGCATATTCTTGAAAATATTCCCTACTCTTCTTCTCTATTCTCAGAAGGACTGTGCGATCGGCAGCTATCTCGGAGTTGAACCAGTAGTATTCTAGGAAAGAGTTGGCCATTTCCCTCCAGTTAGAGGTCTTTTCCAATCTCACATGCCATGTCGCCGCGGGGCCGGTCAAACTATCAGGGAAAATATAGCAAAACAGAAGGTGATTATCCCTAGAAGGAGCCATCTTCCTACAGAACACGTGCAAGTGTGCACAAGGATCTCATGTACCATTATACTTAATGAACTTTGGTGCCTTGAACTTAGGAGGCATAACAACCTAAGGGAAGTTGGTCAAACTGTCTAGATCAACGCTTTCGTGGAAGTTGGAGCCCTCTATGATTTGAAACTTTTCGGCCAGAGTTTTCATTTGGCTCTTGACTTGGCCAATCCCAGATTCGGGGTTCTTGTTCTTAAAAGGATCTGTCTCTTGGTAATTTCCCTAGGGTGGTATATTATGGCCCTGATTTTGTTCTAGTAAGGGTTGATTTTCATTCTCAGTTTGAGGACCTCACTGACTATGACCAGAGGAGTTCTGTCCTCCTCTTACAACTAGTTGTTGCATTATACGCATCATTCGGCCATTTGCTTATTCAGAAGAGCAATTTCCTGAGCATTTTCCTCATGGGGAGAAGTACCACTAGTAGACATCTCTTTTGTGTGACACCTAGTGATGATGGGATCATGACGAGGTGGTAGCTTAGACTGTCTCTTTTTAGCAATCTTTTGATCTTGAGAAAGAATAGGAGATGACAGAACGGAGTGCATTTGACAATGTGGAAACACAACACCAAAATCAACTTAGTTTATGCCCTTGCTATTTAACATGCACCTACCATTTTCAGAAAAAATTGGCTTTTGCACCCTTGATTAGGTATTCATCATGGTGAGTTTCTACTATGATGCGAGATTAATGCATGAGACTGGCAAGTAACCGAAACTTTCATGACATGCTAGACAATGCTGAATGGGCCCTGCTTTTGATTTCATGGAAACAGAATGCTTGTACAAGGTTTGCTTTTACAATGTTGAGTTCAATGGCTCTAAAAATGGGCTTTTTACAATAAAAGTAAATGCAAATACAAGGAAAAACTTGGCTTTTGACAATGCGGACTTCTCAGGGAAGCTCTTGGACATTTGTTTCTCTTGGTAACTTGGATAGCATAGATGTCTTGGACCTTTGGATCTCTTGAGGGAGCCTTTGGATTCTTGACATCTAGGACCTTTTGGAAACTTGGACCTCTTGGCAATATGGATCTTGGACCCTCTTGGCCACTTTGACATCTTGTCATCTCTTTGATGATTTAAGTTTTTGGGCAATCTTTTTGGATTTTTTCTAGGAAAACTGTTGAAATCTTGATGCTTTGGAATTCTTGACAACTTTTCAGCAGCGTTTCCTCTTAAACGGAGTTTCGGCTACCTGCAACAAATTTTATCTTTGCACAATTAGGTGACAGGACCATTTAGTGTATGCATGAATTCCCTTGTAGGGTTGTAAACCCTTAAGGATAGGGTATGATCTAGCATGTATAAGCAATGGGGTTACTTTTCCTAGGGATTTAATCATGGATTTTGTGCAAGCAAGATAGAAAGAACCTGGAGTAGAGCACAATTTCTTTAGCACAAGTGAAAAGGGCGCACTTGTTACAAGACACTTTCCCCTGACCTCTAGCCCTATAAGGCTATCCTTTCCTAGGATTGGATGTTCACTCTTTGGGCTTTACCTAGTCCTCATGGGCTTTGGGCTTAATCTAGTCCTCACAGGTTTAACATAACTAGGCCAACTGTATGCAAAGGCTTATATAGTAGGTCATTCCTATGCTAGGGGGACTCAATCACTATACCCCTCCTTTCATGGAAGTTATGGGGCAGGAAGGAGCAAGGGGGCATTTTCAGCTACTCCTGTCCATCTATGGACCTAGAAGTGCCTACAAAGTCAGCCCCAGAATCTAACTATGGGTAACACTATCGATGTTTGTATCTGTGCATCTGTAGATGGGGTGATGAAATCCCCAAAGAGATGTGACTACACTAGCAGTGCAGAGCCTGGGTTCAGCTAAAAAAGGGTGTATATGTCATGCAATCCTTAATGAAGGGGAAAGACTTTTTCCAAACATAGCAGATATATATATATATATATATATATATATATGATAGTAGATAAAGGTATAGTAGAAATTAAATTTTTCTACCCTATGTTTGCATGTAAAGGAAAGCTGTAACGCATGTGAGGAAAGTAATAAAGCATGTGAGAAAAGCAGTAAAGCCCCATGAAAATACCTCACAGACTCCTTTTTGGAAAAAGACTTTTTTGCTCTTTTGAAAATAGTCTACTAGGATAAATTAAAAGCCTTTTTCAAAAGGAAAGCCTCAAAGGCCAATGCCAATTTTCGTGTTTTTAAAAGAAAATGTACAAAGATTATGGTTTTGTCAAAAGATCTAAAGGCTAAACTCTCATTGATCCCTAGTGGAGTCACCAGTCTGTCAACACCCAAGCCTCGAATGGCTGGAAAACCGTCGGGCCTTCATTCGACCACCAGCCGTGTTGAAGCTCCTGCGTGCTTGGGGCCCGTTGAAGGCCGCTCTCAATAATTGTGTGGTTCGTGCGGAGCTTCGGGTGCTCTCTCTCTCTCTCTCTCTCTCTCTCGGGGGAGGAAGGTAGGTCTACCTTTGGAGAGTACCAAAGGTATGTGAAGTCGCCACCAATCATTGGGTTTTTCTCTAGTGTGATTGGCCACGTATTTCTAGTTGATTTTATTACCAATCCTAGGCTAAGAAAAATGGCATTTTTCCTAATCTAATGTGGATGGCAAAAAATCTTGATTCTTGAATCTAGAAAGTTGGTTACATGTGGGGAAGGTTTTAGGCACCCTACAACGCCTGTCCAAAGACAATCCTTTATTCTAATAAAACCTTAATTTTCGGAGATTGGTAGTGAAAAACATGATTTTGGCATTGGCCTTAGGGGCTTTGCATGCATGGGGGGGGGGGGGGGGGTTTGGGGCTTGGCTTTTGAATGGGTGTGGTCCCAAATTTCCACGGTGAAAATCCGACGACATGTCACCTTACTTTCGCAACAGAAATTAGGCATCACTTTGCCTTAGGTGACATGTACTGTGACAATCACACCTGAAGAAGTGAGTAGGTAATATATACATACATAATGCACAATGCAAGCACACAAAGCAGGAAAGTAAATGCTTACATCATTAGAGCATGGCCCAAAATATAGGTACATGAAAGTAAACAAGGGTTGCCATACTTTAGAGATGAGGACAAATGCCACATGACATGATATTCCTAATACAACCCATCTAAGAGAGAAAGGAGGGAGGAAGGAAGGGGGGTTTAAAAGAGTACATAACCTCTAAATCTACTGAACATAGCTGTTTGACTTATATCCACATGCACGCATCCTCGCCCGTTTTGTTTGTGCGTGGGAGATCGTGCCGTAGCTCTATTCGTCCTCGTTTCATGTGTGTACATGCAAAGACAAAGATAAGAAACCAGCAGACAAGAAATGGAAGGAAAAGATGTAAAAAGCATATGAAATAGGCATAAAGCAGATAAGTATGATAGACATGGCAAGCAAAGAAACAAGAAATCAAGCAAACAAGCGAGAAGGCAGACAAGCAAGAAATAAAAAAAAAGGTGGTGTTTGGAAGGGACAAATGTAGGTTTGGATTGAATGTCCATAACTTTATTGTGTTGAAGCATGGACGACACACTAGCAAGCAAGACTCATGCATGAACATGTGAGTAAGCGTGTGAAGATGCATAGAAAACCAATGGGTGGCGCGAACAAACATGGTAAGCATAGCATCGCATGGAGTTGAAAGGGAAGGGCATGTACGAAGGAACCTAGCATCTAGAGATGTTTCCCAAATAGTCACATCCAAACAAGGCCACATGAACATTAGGCGTAACAAAACAAGATCAAGTTTGAGAAGGGCGTCAAGCATGGCAAAACCTAGAACAAGGGAGGCTAGCATAAGCATAAAGCATAGAAGCAAGCAAGCATCGATATGCAAATAGGAATGTTCCAAAACCTTTTGATATGGGCCATGGTACAGGAACAATGACAGAGACCATAGGGTCTAGATTGAGTTTGAGCCATTAGGCCAAACCATAAGAAAATGTGATAAAAGGAATAAAAGGGCAACAATAGCACATGACATGACAAACAAGGTCTAGGCCTAAGTAGATAAACATGGCGTGAAGCATGCAAGCACATAGATGATGGCATAAAGCATATAGAGAACATCGATCTAAGCATGTAAACACACCGATCTACACATATAAGCGTGGAAATGAGCATGTAAGCATGTGGATATACATCTAAGCATGTAGATATAAACATAAACTCATGGGAGAACGCAAACCCAAGCATACAAGCATGTGATCGAGATGGATATACACATAGAGGCATAAAATATGCATACAAACATGTAGATCTAAGTAAAGCATAACCAGAGACATAATATCAGGCATGTGAGCATGTAGATCCAAACATCAACACATGGGAAAGACAAGATCTAAGTATCTAAAGTATGGCATAAAGCATAAAAAATGTAGAAGAGGCAACTAACACATGAACAAACATGGAAGCATATGGAAATAAACCAAAAACATGCTAGAAGCAAAATAAAGCAAAGAGTATGTTAGATAAAGCAATAAATCATGTTATTAAGGCAAGAGAAAGCAAGATAAAAGTTAGATGAAGCTTTAAAGAAAAAGGGGTATGGATAGTAGCTAAAAAGCTACATCCATACCCCTTAAATCCCAAATCCAAGGAGAGGAAGATGAAGGGTATGAACATTACCTTGTATTTTTGGTTAAGAGAAGAATCAAGAGGCTTTGATATATTTTTTATTTTTATTTTTTTTGTGTGTGTTTGGAAGAGAGGTAAAAAGCTTAGAAATCGTCCAGGCAAAGATCAGGACACAGGAAGTCTCTTTTTTCTGGTTTGGAGGTGCTTAGGGCCTTTTATAACTCTAGCATGGAAGGGTTGCCACCTTCAAATGGTCCTGGATGAGGTTGATCTTGACACTTCTAGAAAGATCTTGACTTCCAGTTTCTAAAAAGGTATGGAACTCGAAAATCCAACGGTCGGATCAAAAGTTATGGCTCTGAAAAGTTAGTGGTGCATCGATCAATGCGTTAACCCAGTTTTCACGATATCTCGATTGTTCTAACTCTGATTTCGACTCATGAATAGTCTTTGGATTGAGAATTTGATAATCTTCACAATGGCAAGGGTTTCAACCTATTCTGATAGCCAAATCAAAATTAGCGTTTCTGAAGCCCGCCTAGAGTCAACTCTAGGTCAAATTTGGTCAAAATTGCCAAAAATCTTCGAAAAGCTCGGGTTTGATGTAAAACTATGAAAGGTGTTGTTTTGAGAGGATTTTAACTTTGTTTGACTTTCAGTCAAACCAGGGTTGACTAGGGGCATTTTGGTCATTTTAGCTGAAAAATGCACTTTGAGTGCTCTGGTGTCCGAACAGGTTACGCCACATCATTCTAGATGTTCTCGTGACTCCATGGAGAGAAAATAATATTTTTCGATTTTTCAGGGCTTGACATGCAAATCGAATGCAAAAAAAAATGCGGTATCAACAATGGGTATAACATTTATTTGTTAAGAGAAGCTTTTTAACTTGGGACATGAACTTAATAAGAAGAGACTTCTTTTTCAAGCACCATTGCACCACCAAGACAAAGTAAGCACGTCCCTACCTAAAATTTGGTTCGACAAAGTGATGGAAGACATTTAACTAGGGTTGATATTGTACCTCAAGAAGAAATGGTCAGTCCAAGTGACATCATACTTGCAGATAAGATGGTAGATGACCAAAGCCAGGTATTTTGATAAGATAGGGCCTCACCTTGCTAAGTTAGAGGAAGGTAAGCAAGAAACCCATAGTGGTAGAAGAGAATGAGGAAGAGGAAAAATAAGATTGGGATGAGAAGGATAAGGCCAATTATGAGAGAAACAAGAAATTCGAGAAGCTTGCCTTGGAAATCGTTGCCATGAAAGAGAAAATGGAAAATAAGCAATTGGCCTTTTGCAAGGCTCAAGGGATAGATGATTGTCTCTACAACATAAATGGCACTGACGATCTTAAGCAACACGTTAGGAAATATATATACATATATATATATATATATATATAGAGAGAGAGAGAGAGAGAGAGAGAGAGAGAGAGAGAGAGAGAGAGAGAGAGAGACATAGCCGATGTATTACCGCATATGATTTGTTCAAAAGTGTTGTGAAAATGTTGTGGGCGTAGCACTTCTCATTTTTTAATAAGTATAAAGTAGATATGACAATCTCTTAATAGATAGTATAAAACATATACCATGAGTTCTCAAAAAAAGAAAAAGAAAAAGAAAGATGGTATAAAACATGACTTTTACACCCACCCTATATTTATGAAATTTGGATTATAATAAGTGACATAAACATGTGTATTTGATGAATTTGACATATTTGACTCATTAAAACAGTAACAATACTCACTCAAAAAAGGTTTTTAAAAAGGTTTTTTTTATTTTTTTTATAGTTTCTCCAAAAAAATTAAAAAGTTTTTAAAATAAATTTTATAAAAAAATCATGCTTGATATCAAAAAATTGCAGTCACATTTAAAAAAAAAATATACGTAGGCATTAAAAATTGCCTCTAATCATGGAGCATATCTTGGAATAGATTTTGACATAAAAAAATTGCATTAACCTTATTCTCTAAAATTTATATATATATGGACAAAGTTTAACTACAAAATTAGTTGTAGGCTTAGACTACAAACTTATTAAATTTTTTTATTAGAGGTGAATTTTGGCAAATTCTTCATTAGATTACATCTTCTTCTTATATCCTCTATGCTTACAAATTTTAAAGAAAATTAAAGATCAATAGCTATGTCATCAATACATTTTTTAAATTGCAAGTTTTTGTAATTTAAAATTAGGCATAAAATATAAGCTTATAGATCATTTAGTAAATGATATCCAATTGATACAAAATTTAACATATGTATAAGGGTGTAAAGAACATGCAACTCAAAGGTTAGATTTTCAAAATCTGTTGTAATATTTAATATTATGGGATAATTACAGTAAACCTACTTGTGGTATGACCTGTTTTCGCTTTGCCTACCCGTGGTTTAATCATTTACACTTTGCCCACCTGAACTTCAATCTGTTAGCCTTCCGTAACCCATCTCTCCGTTTGCCATTAGAAAAATACATTTTTATTCAAAAACAAATATAACAAGAATAAAAAAGCTAGGGCTTTTCATTGCTTATGAACTTCAATGAGAACAAAGTGGAGGGATTCAAAGTGGGTTTGAAGTTGGAATTGGGGGTGGGTTTTGTAGAGAAACAAGATGTGTATCAAAACAAGACATTTGGTTCATCATTTCTCTATCTCACTCACATCTCTCTCTCAATCTCTGATTTCTCTCTGTGTCTCACTCATCCCTTCTTCGCACAACCCATTTCAGATTTTTATATCCCAACCTTTCAATCAAACCAAAACTTAATTCACAATCCAAAACAAAGAAAACCCTCTGGAAAATTCACCCAAACCCACCATTAACAAATTCCTAAAACCCGAGTTAGGCCGAGACGTAGAGTGTAAAGGAACCACTGTGGAGTGGTGGTGGTTGATGATTGGAGATGGATGACCTTGGAAGTCCGAGGGAGGCTCTGCCTGAGAGGGTTTTAGAGATTAGAGAGAGGGAGCTCGGGTTTAGTGAGGGCTTGGTGAGGATCTGATGAGGCAAGGCCACCTGAGTTGGCGACGTTGATGTGAGGGGGTGAGCTTGAGAAGGGCAGCCATGGAGGTCCGATGGAGGAGCTCGCCACTGAGGAGGAGGAGTTTGCCGCTGAGGAGGAGGAGCTTGCTGCTAAGGAATAGAGCTCGCCGCTGAGGTGGCGTCGTTGATTGAGGGAAACGATACCAAACCCATGGCTGAGTTCGAAAACAACATTATTGAACAAAATAAAATGAGAAACCACATTACCCCATCATGATTAAACTCAAAACAACAAAATCCCAAGAACAAACATTAGTGGCAGCATAAATTAAACGGAACCACAATTTCGCAACAGGAACATAAGATTTCCAAAATACCCAAAACTCAAAATTTCACACAATCAAGCATAAAAAAAATTGAAGTGGAGCCATAATAACCCAATAAGAAAACAAACAAACAAAAAAGACCTAGAAGCCGAATCATTACAACTACCACTAGACAACATAAACCCAAGAAATAAAAAAGAAGAAAACCCCATTATAGGTGTGAGTCAGACCGTTCTGGCATCAATGGTGTGCTTGTCCTGAAGAACCCTATCGAGAATGGAAGGATCTGCAAAGACAACAAAGCCAAAGCCTCTGGGATTGTGGCCGTCGAGAGAGAGAGAGAAGAAGAAGAAGAAGAAGAAGAAGAAGAAGAAGAAGAGAGAAGGGATTTTTTTGAGGCAGCTTAAATGAAACTCAATCACCATAGCAAACCCACCCCCAATTCCAACTTCAATCCCACTTTGAATTCCTCCACTTTGTTCTCATTGAAGTTCATGAGTGATGAAAAACCCTAGCTTTTTTATTCTTGTTATATTTGTTTTTGCCCAAAAATGTGTTTTCTAACGACAAACGAAGGGTGGGTTACGGAAGGCTAACAGATTGAAGTTCAGGTGGGCAAAGTGTAAATGATTAAACCACGGGTAGGCAAAGTGAAAACGGGCTATACCATAGGTGGGTTTACTGTAATTATCCCTAATATTATTGAGTGAGTTTGTAACTTTAAGCTACAACCAATTTTGTATCTAAACTTTATGCTATATATATATATATATATATATATATATATATATCAAGGAAGTCAATACTGTATCGAAGGCTATACCGGTTTGGCCACCGGTACGATATATTTTGGGTACCGTTCAATACCGGTGTACCGTTTCGGGTTTACCACTATTTTATATAATATATAATATATTAAGAACTATAAAATTTCAAATTCATATTTCACTAATTATGTCAAATCTCAAACTTAAAATATCACTTCCAAAGTTTAGCTACAAAATTAGTTGTAGCCTTAGGCTACAAACTTACTTAATATCTTTTTATTAGATATGAATTTTGACAAATTCACCATTGGATTATATCTTCTTCTTATATCCTCCATGCTTGCAAAATTTCAAGAAAATTAAAGATAAATATCTATGTCATTAATAATTTTTTTAAATTGCAATTTTTTGTAATTTTAAATTATGCAAAAAATATAAGCTTATAGATCATATAGTAAATGATATCTAATTGATACAAAATTTAACATGTGTATTAAGAGCGTAAAGAACATGCAATACAACGGTTAGATTTTCAAAATATGTTGTAATATTTATTTTATTGAGTGAGTTTATAGCTTTAAGCTACAACCAATTTTGCAGCTAAATTTTGTCCATAAAAATATGACTAACCCATCTTTGTCTTTAGCCCATAATTTATATTCTTTTATACATGAAAAAGTTTTCATCTGACAAACACAACACCTCATCCAAAAAAAAAAAAAAAAATACAAAAAAAAAATACTTGACTTAAACCTGATTTTTTTGAACCAATGCAAAAACACGTTGACTCGTGATCCGACTAGTGTTTTTTGCGGGTTAACCTGACTCAACCCGAACCCAAACCATTTTTTTTAAAACTTTTTTTTTTTTTTGTAAAAAAAAAATAGTAAAATTAAGACAATATTGGTTTGATTTTTTATTGTGAGCTTTAAGGAAATAATTGATACATTTACATAACTGCATGCAAATTAATTGAAAGATAAATGATTGAGCATTCTGTAATGAGTAAAGATTTTTAAATATCAAATAGCAAAGCACATGCTAAGATAATCTGGTTACTGTAGAGTTAATAATATAGATTTAAAATTGTAGACATGTGTAAAAAACATTCACAAGTGTGAAAATAGTGAAACCAAAAGATCAAATTAGCATAAATTATGAATGCTTAGTCCTATTTTTTAACAATTTATTTTCAAAATAAACAGTTTTTCAAAATAAATTATAATATTTCCTAGAGTGTGTATTGCTTAACAATGATATGATATTCATAAAAGAGACCATGTATAAATAAATAAGCAATTAAACTTTAATGTATATCTCAAATTGAAATAAAGTGCCAATCACAATTGATAATAGATTATAAAATTAAATTTCAAGGTTGTAAATTTCTTATATGTTTTTATTCTTTATCAAATGAGTTATCCAATAAGTCATTTGTAATTTTGTTTTATATTTTGGAATGTTGATATTGTGCAGAAATAAAAATCTTGTGTTTGTTTTACTTATCTTTGTGTTATTTTGTTTTAGATAGCAATGTTAGGATTTGTATAATTTTAAAATTATTGAATAAGTATTAATAAATTTAACTGAGTTTATTCTTGATATAAGTGGTGAATTCAATTAATGCATTTTACATTAAGTAATTTGTTGCATAACTTTCCAAATGGCAAATACATGTTGTTTTCTTTATAAAAATAAAAAAGAAAAAAGAAAAAAAATTCATATGAAAAATACGGGTCAACCCGACCCGACCCGCAACTCGATTGACCTGAACTTGTTTTTAACTCGCTTAAAATGACCTGTTTTTGAACCGTGACCCACAACTCGATTGACCCGACCCGACCTGCCCGTTTTGCCATGTCTAAGCTTGTTGTTGTAATGTTTTGTGATATTTTTTTTTGCAGTTTTTTCTTTAGTTTTTTTGTCTGTTAGTTAGTGTCTTTTAAAACATTAAAGTTGGGTAAATAATTAAAAAGATTATTTGCAACTTTAAAATTTATTGGTTAGTTGTTGAATGTTTGTGTGCATAGTGTTATTGTGTGTAATGATTATAGATTATTGACCATATAATAACATAATAATTTCAATCATAGATGATTTCGAAGATTTAAAAAGACGGCAAGTTCCATTTTCATAAATAATTGCATTGTAATATCTTAAAAAACAATAATTTTTTGTATTTTTCTTTGTTGATGGTTTATTAAATGAATGTTTATTTGGAGTTTCAATTTTTTTTTTTTTTTTGTTTATACTTCTACCCCTTAACTCCAAGTCCTGACTCCGTCCCTGGGTCCACTACAATATAAAATCAAGAAGAAAAATATAAAATTATCTTTATATATGGATCCATTTCAATATAAAATCAATAGAAAAAGTGAAAGATTTAGGCTGCGTTTGTTTTGACTGAAAATGATTTCAGGAAATCATTTTACACCAGCCTATGTGTTTGGCAAGCATAGAAAATTGGGTCAAACGGAAATCAATTTCTGTGTTGACTGTAAAATAACCCTCCCCAGCCGGAAATAAATTTCAGTTTCTATTTTATCTTCAAATGATTTCCACCCTAGGAAAATAGAAGAGAGAGAGAAACGACAAGAGATTGCACCAGAAGCTGAAGCGTCAATCGCACCACCGCCCCCAACCCAGATCGCACCAGTCTCATCGCACCTCAGCACTGGTGAGATCGCGCCGCCTGAAGCACCGGCGAGATCGCGCTGCCTGAAGCACCGATGAGATCTCGCCGCCTGAAGCACCGGTGAGATTGCGCCGCTTGAAGCACCGCCTAGATCGCGTCGCCTGTAGCACTACCGAGATCACACCCATAGTCGCCATTGAAAGCTCATCGGCGCCGCCATCTAGATCGTCACCACCCAAGACCGAGCTCGTTCTCGACACACCGATCTTGTTCTCCCTTTTGCTCAACGTCACCGATCTGGCTACTACCGACCACCAGCCCACTCCATTCCACCCTCAAAGCCACCTGATTTGGCCGCTACCGTCCTCCATCCACTTTGATCTCTCTCTTTCCCGATCTATCTCTCTGTCCCTCACTCTGTCACTCTTTCTCCCTCCGATCTCACTCTTTCTTGCTCTCCCTCAATGTTTTTGTTTTGATTTTTGGTTGTGTTAAGTGTATATTTTGGTTGTGTTAAGCGTATATTTTGAAATTATTTGTGATAAAATTTGTTTGGATGATGAGAAAATGGCTGAGAAAATGTGAGAAAGTAGTAGAAAATTTGCATTTTCAAAATATTACCAAACACTTGAAATTATTTTCTAATATAATTTTTAAAATGCAACCAAACATTAGAAATTATTTTTCTTTCCCGAAAATATTTTCACCTAAAATTATTTTACATTTGAAAAATATTTTACACCGAAACAAACGCAGCCTTAGTGTTGTTAGACTTTCCGAAACTAAAATAGTAGTAGACTTAATTAATATTTAATTATTCTATGATTACAATCTTTGTCACACTTCTTCCCACAACAATCTTATGCCGAAACTATAAATGGTTGTCTGACATTTTTTCCATAGAGCCACTATTTTTTCTGACCTCTCACAAGAAGCCACGTAAGATAATGGTAGGCAAATACCAAGTAGAAGTTCTGGCGAAAGACTTTTTGGTTAACTTTTTCCCGGTTACTCTACGATTAATACAAGTCTATCCAAACCTAAAATATCACCAATATTTTCATATTTCCTCCTGTATTTGTGATTGGTGGACTACATCGAGGTAAAACATTGGGAAATTATTGGTGGCCCTAGTAGAACTAATATAAGACGGTGGGATGTGACTAGTTCCCCTGTCTTTGTGTTGTGGTCGATTCGATCGAAGGTCAAACCTCTGTGAAATAATATGTGTCCCTAGTACATTTAATTTAAGAGAACAGGCTGTGACTGGGATTGCACTTCCCTATGAATGAAATATGCTTATTGAAATTAGCAATAAAAAAATAAAAGAATATGCTTGGTTAAAGCCACATCAGTGAGTAGGACAAAAACACATGAATGGAAGCATACTAAGAAACAAAATTGTTGCAATCTTTTCCTAAGCAAGCTCTAACGTTTGGACTCGATCTGTCTCTTATTGGTACGGATGTGAATTCCTTGCCCATTTTTGGGAGTTTTTTTAATCAAAATTTTGTATATTGATTGGATATTTGTTCGGTGGGGTGACATGGATACAAGTTTCGTTCTAGTCTCTCCTCTTAGGAAGATAAACGAGTTAAGCTTTGCCGAGTAATATGTGTTTGAGTTTATCTCATCAATAAAATCAAATGTTCAAGTTTGGCTTGAGTTTGAGACAAGCCTAAAAAGTAAAAATAATGTTTGAACTTGAGCTTGTGAGAATGTAAAAAAACTTGAACTTGGCTTAGCTTGGCTTGATTAATTAGTCAAGCCAAGCTCGAGCTTAATATCAAACTCAAACTTGAGCTCAAGTCAAGTTTTTTAGCTTGGGATCCAAAAAAATTACATCATCAAATGCTTATATCACCAAAAATCAAGTAAACAAATATACATACATATTTGCATACACACACACACACACACACACACACACACACACACACACACACACATATATATATAATATACACATTTTATCATGCTTCTAACACCCGTGATTAGAATTTGTTCACATTACAACTTTACATAATTAAATCCACCCATCATCATTTATTGTCTATAGTTTGAGTAACAGTTTAAAATACAATTTTTACATCCACATTTGTCATTCGTACAACTATAATCTTCACAAATCTAAATAAATTAACATTCTAAAATATATATGAATAAACAAGCTATAAATTAACATTTCAAAATATATGTGTAATGTCATTATAATAATTTTTTTAATAAACATATATCAAGCTATAACAAGGTTAAGCTTGGCATGTTTTGTATCGAGCCCTATTATTCACGAACAATTTTTTTTTGCTTGAGCTCGGCTTGTTTATCAAACAAGACTAAAAATAAGGTTCAGGCTTGGCTTATTTGTAAACAAATGAACATGACAGGATGTTATGCATGACATAAGGGAAACATCTTCAAGAATGTCTTTAGGGATGGCAATGAGGCAGGGCAGGGTCGAATGATGGGGTCTTTGCTCCTGTCCTGCCTCGTATGATGGGAAAATTTTTTCTTACTCCATCCCTGCCTCTTGGGGCCCCGTGAAGCTTAGTCTCACCTCGTAAAACTCTACTTCTTGTTAATTTACCTACAACTATTACAATTTTTTTTAATAAAACTTATTTTATTAATAAAAATATACTTGAATTACAAATAAATTTATCCCACAAATCAAACCAATTTTTAGTAAAAACTAAATAATATTATCCAAGTGTTTAACAAGACAATATCACCAAAAAAAAAAAAAAAATCTCATAGTACAAAATCAACGATTCAATAGTATATAAATTTGTTTCTAATAAAAACAAAAGAAAAAGTTAAAATTGATACTTTATTTCCAACCTTACTAAAGAGGAAAAAGAGACAGAGAGTCACGTTGGGTAGAATAAAATAAATTGATAATATGTTTATTTAAATAGTAGAGTTTTATGGTATGAAAAATTTACAATTTAACCATTATCAAAATGGGGTGGCTGGGGATGGAGTAGGGCGGGACGGAGTGAGTTTACAAGTCTAAACCCAACCCCATCCCTCCTCGTGGTACGGGGTTAAAATCTTGCCTCATCTCTGTCTCACTACCTTTGTGGGGCAGAAAGAACCCACATGAGGCGGATTAAGCAAAGTGGGACAAAATTGACATCCTTATGTCTTCTGTCCAAATTTCTCACGTCAACATTATGTTGACACTTGAATGAAAAAATAAATTATTTTGGTGTCAATTAATATTTTTTTCACATCAAAATTTTGGTTGATGCAATCTTTTCGTGTCAGCATTTTCGTTGATGAAAAAAACCTAATATTTATATTATGATTATATCTTTTTGCGTCAACATGATCTGGCATTTTTTTTATTATTAATTTGGTTGCAAATAAAATAACTTCTTTGTTCAATAGAACAACTATTTCAATCATTCTCACTGTATATTGAGGTGAGATACAGAGAACTAGTTGATGAAGCGAAAGACAACAAGTGTTTTAATGCCCTCCAATGAAACAGTGCTACAACAAGTGTTTCCAAATAAATGTAAATAGAAGAAAATTACAAGTGGCCTTCATTTTGGGCGTTCTCATAGTGGTCTGCGGAAATCGGTTTTTGTAGCTTGACCTTGACATGGATATTGTCTCGCGATTGTGCTTCATTCCTTTTCCTAAGACCTTATTTCTAACTCAAAGTGAGAAAACTTTTATCGAAAGAGAGTTTGTATATCTTACTGTAACTTTTATGGAAAGAAAACCAGTTTCTATACTAGTATACTACTATCCAAATACTAAGTGGATAGTAACATATATATATTAATAATGCATCCAATTCCATTCATACTACGAAGAAGAAAAATGTTTCAAGTATATATTTAAGATTGAGTAAATTGCAATTTACACCCTTAAAGTCTGAAAGTGTTTGTATTTTACACTAAAATTTCAGAATTTGAATTTTATCCCAAAGTTTGAAAGTGTTTAGATTTTACAGACTGAGGTTTTAGAATTTGGAATTTACACCCTAAATTTTAAAGGTATTTGGATTTTACTTCTCAAAGTTTGGTGGTGTTTGGATTTTAAACATTGAAGTTTCAGAATTTGGATGTTAAATTCAAAAACTCTCAAACTTTGAGGGGTAAAATCTAAATTCTAAAACGCTAGGGTGTAAAATCCAAACACTCCAAACTTCATGGGATAAAATCTAAATTCTAAAATTATAGGGTGTAAAATCTAAACACCCTCAATCTTTAGAGATGTATATAATTTGCAATTTACCCTTTAAGATTTGATCACATCTTTAAGCGAGATCTTTAAGGGGTTCAATTGTAATAAAGTCCAAACAAGGAGAGAGAGTATACTAGAAAGTAGGAACTAAAAACCTCAAACCCTTGTTCCTTGTCCATTTTTCACCCTCAACACCAAGCAGCAGGGCAAGCCAGCAACAATACCAACCAATTATGCAAGCCACCAAATTGCACCAATGCATTCCAAATATACAAACCACCAATATAGATTACATAAACTAAGTAAACCATGTAAAATGCAGGCAACCCATACTAGAAAATGCAAGCAATAAAGAGCAAACCATCCCTCACATAATTCATGAAATCATAAATCCATTGGAATCTATAGGTTGAGAACCAATATGCTATTGATTATAGGTCGCGTTGGGTACTAGCTTTTGCATAACACGCATTACGTAGATAACATAACTAAAAGTAAACAAAAATTGAATTCACCCCCAAATTATTGTCTTTCTTCTCCTAAATTAAAAATTCAAAACCATAAAGATCCTGAATCTCAGCGAGAATCTTTGTTCTCAAATAATTTCTCTAATCTGATACAAATCTTACTTTTCACAACTCAAGAAAAGAAAAAAGAATAGAAAAAAAAAAAAATTCTAAATCATTAGATCCAATCGAAAAGTCAAATCAACAAACAATTATAAGAAAGCAAACAAATACCTAAATTTGATATATTGCAAAAAGATAAAGTGAAAGGGGCAATGGTTGGTTGAACATTCCATTTTCACTGCCTTTATCTAATGGTTGCTAACTTGCTGAATATTTGATAAAGTTGGATAAGAGTTTGCCTTAATTTAGCATCTTTACATAATAATGACAGAGAATATTGTTAGACCTAAATATTTGACTTAGCAATAATAATTAATCTTATGGTAAATTGTAAAGTACACCCTTAAAGTTTAGAATTGTTTGAATTTTACACTGAAGTTTGAAAAATTTGATTTTACATCCTAAAGTTTAGTTCCATTAGCAAAACCAAACCCTCCATGAGTTTAAGGTGTTAAGTGACATATAATCATGCCAATATGTTTTATTTTTGCTAAATCAACCGTTCAAAATGATGTGGTTTAAGAAAGGAATCTATCTTTTGTCTCAAAAAAAAAAAAAAAAAAAAAAAAAAAAGCAACAGCAACCCTGCCAGCTCTTCAAATGGCGTGGTTTCGCCCAACTCAAACCACAAACTCCATGGTATTCTTATGACACCATTTCGGTGATTCTAGGCAATTAGCTCCAGATTCTTAACAATATAGTTAGTAGACACCATTTTGAAACTATATTTTTTACTAGCATCTCGATTTTCAAAAAGTCGATTTTGGGCTATAAATCGACTCTTTGAGTGTCGATTTTCATGGCCTAATTTGATTTGATGTGGCAGTTTTTCCACGTGGCGGTCACTTGAAAATCGAGTCTTTAAGACTCGATTTACACTCTATATATAAAATCTCCTGCTCTCTCTTTTTTCTTTCCTTTTTCGCCTTTCTCGCCCCTCCCTCCGCTCTCACCTGATCTGCAAGCCTTTTTTTTTTTTTTTTTTTTTTTTTTTTTTTTTAATTTCTGGGTTTGCGGATTGCATGTAGATGGTGGTGGTGATGGATCCAGGCCGCCGCGTGACCCAGGCCTCGTGCCCAGGCTGTCGCTGGGCGCGCGACGGCTTGGGTCGCGCGAGACCTAGGTCGCGTGCGACGGCCCAAGTCGCGCGAGACCCAGGTCGCGCGCGACGGCCTGGGTCGCGCGAGACCCAGGTCGCGCGCGACCCAGGCCGCGGAGCCCTGGGTCGCGCGCGACGCAGGCCGTCGCGCGAGACCTAGGCCGCCGCGCCCCGCCCAGGTCTCACGCGACCTAGGCTGCCGCGCTTGGGGTTTTTTTTTTTGTTGTGGTGGTTTTTGCTCAGTAGGATGTGTATTTCTGGGAATGAAGTGTGAAAGACTTAGATTAATTTTTTTTTTGGCTTGCAAATCGAGTCTCAGAGACTTGATTTCCAAATAGACGCCACGTGGAAATAATGACACATCAGACGCGATTTAGATCATGAAAATCGACCCTAAAAGAGTCGATTTTTAGACCAAAATCGACTCTCTAAGAGTCGAGATGTTACTATTATATATACTTTCGTTCTGATGCCTACTAACTATATTGTTAAGAATCTGGGGCTAATTGCCTAGAATCACCCACCATTTCTCCCAAACTATAAACACAAAACACGAGAGTTGCAACACATTTCACAACCATTCGACCTATTCCGGTATTCCCAAATCAAAACCTTCGTACCCATCGAACCTAATAGCAGACCCCACGAAGGCCATAAATCCAGCTTGAAGCTCCATCATTGATGGCTCCAGCCACGCCGACATTGAGTCTCTCTTCTACAATTCAGTTTGTTCTTTAGAAGTCAAGCTGATTTAAGAGATTGAATACCACTGTTGCAGTCCATGAAATAGCATTGTACTTGGGGTTTTGATTTGGGAATAGGTTGAATGGTTGTAAAACGATGTCGTGCACATCCTGTGTTTTGACTTTTGTGTTTATAGTTTAAGAGTTGCCAGCATTAAATAGTTGACTTGGCAAAAATAAAACATGTCAACATGCATACATGTCATTATCACCTTAAACTAAGGGAGGGTATAAAATCAAATTTCTCAAATTTTAAAGTGTAAAATCCAAGTAATTCCAAATTTTAAAGGTGTATTTTGCAATTTACCTTTAATCTTAACTACAATCTTAATATTAGCAGCAACTGCCTTTAGATTTTTTATTTTCTTGTACTCTTTTTTACCTAGTAAACATAATTAATTGTATTGTAATACATTAAGAAAAAAATATTTTGTCTTTTTCTTTGTTCATTGAGCCTTCATTGCAGCACAATTTAATGAAAGATGATAAATGTACACTTATTCAACGATGTAGTCTCCTCTTTATATAGAATCTGATTATAAAAGATACGGATTTTAGGTAAGATAAATCCTAAGCAAGCTGCTCTAACCGTTGCAATTGAGGCAATTGCCGAAGCCCCCATATTAGATAATTTCCCATCATTTTCATCCCAAAGTATGGAATTATATATATGTAACAAATAAAAATAAAATATATCTTATACATATATACTTTACTCCTTTCTTAGCAATGTTTCAATGCTTAGCATATTGATGATGCACAAAAATCGTCAATGAGTTGATCGTCTACACACGTGCCAATGGATGTACTTAAAGAACAAAAGAGAAAAGAATCAATCAAGGGGCACCGGTGGGGTACCGGCCAAAAACCCTCTGAAGGTTAAGTCAGTAATAGAAGACTTTCTAAGAACTCATGAAGAGTGCAAGAGCGAGGAAGAATTGACGTACCTCAACAAGAGTAATGTTTTGTGGTTTATATAGTGAAAGAAAGCTAATTCTTCACCCTTTCATATATAAGAAATTTCCATGTAAGGATGAGTGAGTGGGCCCCACACAAGCCCCATGGAAACCTTAGAGGATGGGTTGTCGGGATCGGGGATTGCCTGGTCCGTCATCCCATGGGTTGGTAGTCCCTTTTGGTATTGATCATTCTTCTTAAGGTTGGTCTTCCCTTTTAGTTGTCCTTTTTGAGAGTTGACCGTCCCTTTGAGGGTTGGTTGAAAACTATCCCTATCATATATCAACTTTTTTCCCCCTCTTATCTCACTTAAAAAAATATATATTATCACCTATAAATAAAAAAATTATTTCCATCTTCTCGTTAAATGTATCCTCTCTTTTTCATTCTCTTTCAAAAATAATTATTCTAACTACTTATCATCAAACCACATATATTTTCTCTCTCTAATAGCATTTCTTGATAGTCAATTACCATCAACCTACTATTTTTCTCTATTATCCCTAAATTTATTCTCTTACATAAAATCAATTGGCACAAAATAATGGAGGATTGATCATATTTTTCAATTAAAAGGGAGATGTTAACAAAACTCAATACAAATATTTAATTAGTAATATTGCATCTGAAAAAAAAAAAAAGAGTAAATGAATTTTAAGTAAAAATTATTTATAATATAGAAAGTTAAATAGATATCATTCAATTTTTTTATTACAAAGAAACAATAATTGATATATTTATTCATAATTACATTGTACAATGGAAAAAAGAAAAACAAGGCATTCATGAAATCAAACAATGTTATCCTTATTCTCTTTTGCAACACTAGTAACTCTATTACATTGCAATGGAACACTAATAAATGAAACATTATGAAAACTTTTACAAATCAAAACAATATCCTCTAGAATCCAAGCAACTTCCAGGGGCAGTTTTGTATGAATTAAGAAGGGTCACTAATTCACCTAAAGTGCATTCCACTACAATGCTAAGAAAGTAATTGGAGTGACAAACCAGAGAGGTTTTCTCGTTAATGTTGAAGTCAGCCACAAAGCAGCAGAATCTTTCTTTACACAATCAAATGTTGTTGCTAGAATTTCTCCTTAAGAGTAGCGGACTAGTAGACCAATACCTACTGAGAAATAGTTACATTCATCTTCAGGATTGAGTCCGACGGTGGAGATAACTAGTTAGCATTCAAAACTTCTGATTCCAACACATTTTTCTGGTTAGAAACCATGAACTCCAGTTTGGAAATTGAGGCCCGAGAGGGCCGAGACCATAAGTTCTCAACTTCTTGTACTTTGTTGTCAAATATCTATTTGTTGTGACAATTTTAGAACATCCATGCAGCAATGTCTGGGGATACTTCGACAGTAAAAGCACAAGTAGAATACCGAGAGGGCCAACGGCCTAACATGGTCATTGGCTTCAAGAAATGACGGCAAAGGACGCTCTCAACAGATGACCCCAAAGCTGACGGAGGCGTTCCATACCAACAGGAAAGCTAATGGGACGGCTGACCTTAAAAACTGATGGGATGGTAAAGACCGACGGATCCTATATTTCCATACATGTTCCCCACGCATGCTCCCATAAGGAAAAATCTTACGCATCACGTACCAAGGCCAAATCACGCCCATGTGTCTTATTCATTTGGAAAAATACCCTGGAATCGCGAAAACCCTAACAAAAAATACCCTTTGCAAGGAAAGATCCCTACTTCTAAGGGATCTCGATTCACTATTCACCACTATATAAGCATCAGACCCCCTCTTTTCTCAGGTACGCATAATTCCCCAACTCTGATACTCTAGAATTGTAAAAATTCTATTTCTAACTTAACCTTCAAAGGGTTTTTGGTTGATACCACACCGGTACTCTCTGTAAAGTCTTCTCTATGTTTGTGTTTCGTAAGTTTCGTCAAAAAACACGTGAGGACTGTTCGGCTCACTGACTATTTTTGCATCACCAATATCAAATATCATTTAATTGAGATATAATAGAATAATTTATTTAAAATGGTCATGAGCGTTCAACTAACACTTCCCGATGCTTCTAATGGAAATGTCCAAGATTTAAATTTCTCATTCCCCAATTATCAAATTACAAAAAAAAAAAAAAAAAAAAAATACTTCACTTAAAATTTTCATTTTAGATTTCAAATCTTATCAAGTCAACCTTGATCCTAAGATAACAACACCGAAATACTAATCTTAATTCCTAAATACCAATCTTGAATTGGTACTTGGTTGGGAGAATCTATATTACTCTGACAATCTGGATGCTTTAGAATGTAAATATTTCTATGTTTGGTTTGATTAGGAATCTAACAAGAATCTTGAAAATATGAGATGCTTATATTTGATTTATTTATAAGAATCTCATAAGAATTATTTATTTTTCCCAAAATATCCTTTGATTTGTATCAATTTTTTTCCCCCAAATAAATTAAATTCAAAGATATAAACTATGAATCATGGAAAGTTTAATAAAATTATAGAGTACAACATTTTCTAAATAACATGTATAATACAAAAATGATTATTTGAATTTTCAATTTATAATTATAATTATAATTATATTTTATTTCTATTGGTTAAAGGGTTGAGATGAATGACTAAAATTTTTGGTTTATAAAAAAAAAAATTGCAACTTTTTCCAAGTATGAGAATGTGAATACCCACATTTCTCAAAGAGAATCCACATTCCTACAAAATGAGGATTAGTGGGAATCTAAAATTCCTAAGCATCTAGTTTCCTCATATGATTAACAATAGAACATAGAAATATTTCAACTTACCTAGAAATTCTAAAAGATTACCCCATACAAAATGCCACCTTAATTAAGCTTATTATTACATAACGGTTGTAGATGGACTAAAGAATAGATGTAAATTGTAATTCCTTCATAAAATAACCATGATCTCCTTATATATGAGATATGAAGAATATACCCAGTAGACAATAGAAGACTTTTTCCTATTGCTTAAAGCTTCACTTTACTACTACAAGAGTTAGACTCTTATTTAGTGGTACTTTGGGTTAAGTAATATGTTTGAACTTGGTAAGAGATTGTTATTAAGTGTGTGAGACAATAGGAGACTTGATTTTTTTTTTTTCTAAGAGAACCTATAAAAACTTTATTAAAAAATAGGCCAACACATACAAGTAAAAGTAGAACCAAAACTTTGACGGGGAAAAACACTAGCAAATATAGTGCTACTGTGTTATCCAAGAAAACAAAGATTAAAAAAAAAAATAAAAAAAAAAAAACCTACAAAGACTGAAAAGACTGCACTAGGGTATGTCATTATCAAGCTAGGGCCTGTGCTGCTATTAGGCGTTGGTACTCCGCAACAGCCCGTTTGCCCCCTCAAGAATCACCCTAGGATGAGTTTGAACCTGTTGAAAGTAAAATTTGTTTCTAGAATTCCAAATGGCCTAGGCCGTGACTGCCCACCTCTCGAGTTCCAACCTGCTCAACTTGTTTTTCATCTTCTAGAAGAGTGAGAAGAAATCTTTTGCTTCATTGCTGCACTTCTGGATTCGACCCCTAACCAAGCCCCAAACATTTCTAGCAAAAGGACAGGCCCATAGAAGATGGCCCGTAGTCTCAGGATGGTGACAGCATTATTCACATCTGGCATCCACCTTAACCCGCTTCCGATTTAGATTGTCACGAGTTGGTAAATAGTTTGAGCATGCTCTCTAGATGAAAGTACGGACCTTAGGAGGCACATTGAGGGTCCAAAGATTGTTCCACGTTGGGCGATGCAATTGGGTAGACAAGTGTTCTACTCTATTATGGTTCTGCAAACGTAAGGCCACTTGGTAAGCTGTTCGGACAGAGAAGCGCTGAGCTTTATTTTCCTTCCAAAACATGGTATCAGGTAAGTTGGGGTTGGTCAATAGAAAAGCCAGAATCTCATCTCGTGTCCTCTGAGCGAAAGTAGAGAAAATTTTACCCCTATCCCATTGTCTGGTATTGTCATTTATGAGATCACAAACACACAATCCATCTTGAGCGCCATTTAAGAAAATTTGTGAGTGAGATAGCCAAGAGTGTGTGGATACGCCTGTGGTTCTTCCATCCCCAATCCGCCACACTGATCCTTTCGAGATAATTTCCCTAGCTACCAAAAGACTTCGCCAAACAAAAGACGGATTGTTCCCTAGTCCTGCTATCATGAAAGAGCAATCCAGGAAATATCTGACTTTATAAACTCGGTAGAATAGAGAGTGGGAGTTGTGGATTAGTTTCCATGCTTGCTTAGCCAATTAGCAAGATTGAAAGCATGCAAATCTCAAAATCCCATCCCACCATCCTTCTTTTGGGTGCAAAACTTTTTTCAGTTGATCCAATGAATTTTTTTTTTCGTCCTGGTTTTGACCCCGCCAATATTTTGCTAGCAGAGAATTAATACCAGCACAGATGGTTTTTGGCAATTTGAACAACTTATAGAATAAGTAGGGATTACTTGAGACTTGAATGTTTGTTGAGAATGGATTAATTTGGATTTATGGACCTTTAACTTAATAATCAGATTACACGTTCGCACGCGTTATCCAGTTAGGGGGTGTACATGGGCTAGGCCTTTAAAGGTTTGGACATCATCTTTTTAATTTCCTTGTGATTTATTTAAGTTTGAAACGGAAAGCTACGGCCCGCCACTATGTTTTTTGGGGTTCAATCAAAGAGTTATTTTATAAAATATTTATGGCCCAACAAAAGAATTTCATATGGTCAATTGTCGCTAGAGATGGCAATGGAGAGGGAAGGGGCCGAAGAATGAGTCTTCGTCCCTATCCCGCATAGATTTATCTTGCTCCATTCTCGCCCCGTCACGCATGACGGGAAAAATTTTCTCACCCAATTTCCACCCCTTGGGCCCTGAGAAGCCCTGTCCCACTCTGTAAAACTCTATTTTTTGTTAATTTGGCTTACAACTAGTACATTTTTTTTAATGAACCTATTTTATTAAAAAAATATACTTGAAATTACAATTAAATTTATCCCATCAAATCAAATCAATTTTTAGAAAAAAAAAATTGAATAATATATCTAAGTGTTTAACAAGACAATCACAAAAATAAAAAAATCTCATAGTATAGCACAACAAAATAAAGGTAGAGAACTACATTAGGTAGAATAAAATAAGGTAATATTGATATATTTATTTAAATAGTACAATTTTAGGATATGAAAAATTTATAATTATAACCTTTTAATAACACGGGGCGGGGTGGGTATGGGGAGGGACAAGGCTAAAATCTTGTCCCATCCCCGCCCCACTACCTTTGCGGGGCAGAAAAAACCCGCACAAAGTGAAGCAGGGAGGGGTGGGTTAAGCAGACGGGAAAAAATTAACATTCCTAATTGTTGCAAGTCGACAATCCTTTCCATTTTTGCTGTCACTATTGCTCTTATTATAATTAATTTATAGATTAAATTATATGGACGTGATTAACACATGAAACAAGGAATTGATTGTCTAATATGCTCAGCAAGTAGCTAAAAGATATTTTTATCTTTGATACTCACATTTGAGTTGACCAAGTGATGGTGATGGGTTGGCATAACATTTTTTTTTTTGGGTCTTTTCGCGTAAATTTTGGATGAAACAGTGATGGATAGAGATGTTGATTACCAAGTCGTCGTGACGAATCGATATGGACTAACAATAATAATAGTAATAGTTTGCGTATTGATAAAATTCTATGCCCGCAGCTGCAGACTTCAGTCATATGCAGAGATGATATAGGTATTAGGTAGAGGTTGCGGTTGCGGTTGCAGTGATGGGAATTTAGCTTGATTGCTTGGAATTTCACCATTTTGTTCTGTCAAGAATCAAGATATGCGATGAAGATCAATATGATTAATTAATACATAAATGTCCTATATAATGCGTTAATTATGCCGAACCACGTTCGGGCAATGGAATATATGGACATGGCAGAGTTGAAATTCTATGTATGACTTGCAATTAAAACAACAAAATCGCTGGATCCTTTGACTTTGTACAACTTGCTCCCAACTAGCTTAAATTTTGACATTTTAGTATTCTGACCATGCCCTTTTTTTTTTTTGAGAAACATGCTTTTTTTTTTTCTTTTCTTTTTTTGCATCCCACTGCAAACAGGCTCATCAATAATTAATCCATACATATTGCCTTTTTTTTTTTTTAAATTAAAAAAAAAAGAAAAGAAAAGGTGGATGAATGATACACATTGCCGTTTACAACTGTTGTAGTTATTAATTTGATTTTGATCTGCGTATACATTAGGACCATGCCATTCGCCCCCATAGGCCCATACCCATAATGATAAGGAAAGCAAGCAGAGCAGCTACAATAATAATACTACTACTACTGGGCTTGTTGGTGTTTAGCTAATTTAGCGACTAGCATTCAATATCCTACTTTGGAGGTAACGCCCAAATTAATGTTTATGTGTTTTCTTTTTTCAATAGAATTTTTACTCTAAACCAATCTAGTTGTATATGTGTGAAACTTCTTTCTAAAGACTTGAACTCCGATCTTGCTCCTAACACTTCACAAACATTTATATTTGTAGAGTAACCATCGCATCAAAAGTGCGTGATGGTAAATTAATGTTAACGTAACATAAACGCTAAAGTGGTTTTTTTTTTCTTCTTCTGGTTTTGAAGTTTGAACTCATTATTAAAAAAATCACTAGCGTTGCGAATTTCAATTGGGAAGATAATTAAGGAGTTGAGGAATGCCCGCTATCATGCCAACTTGCTGTGCGTATTCTCTGAGTCTCAACTTCAACTAATTAAAGCCAGATTACCACTTTTCATATACATAATTCATTTATTATGTGAACATAGTCGTCCACATCCATATATAATCCAGTTTATACCAATTTAAGAGATTATTGGACCTTTCCCATTTAGGCAATAGGTTAGAGAGTTATTAGAGATGACAACTTCCTCTCACAAAATAATAGATTGCATTAATTAATTTTTTTGATAAGATTGAGGGGGAGGAAATATTACTCTAAATAAATAGTACTGAATAATTACTATAAAAAAAGTAGTAATATTGAATAATTTTATATAAAATATAAAATAATTTAGAGTCGTGGACCTCGAGCCTTTGGCTAAACTTTGTACTAGGGTTTATCGATCCATATTTGGTTATCGAAAAATATCGTTTCCATTTTTTTTTGCCCTTTCAATATTTTCATACATCTATTAACAAGAATTAATAATGCAATATATATATATATATATATATATATATATATATATATATATATATATAGACACACACACACATAGGAAACTTTGAAACTTACGTTTGGTCCTCATTGCAAAATAAAACCTTAGCCAAAATTTATAAATCTAATAATATTACAACCAGCAGTCAGAAAAAAGAGAGAGACAATCGTACAACTTAATTACAAGAGCATATATGATATAGAGTATTTAACAGCTATAGAAACCTCAAAACAGAAACAGCATGCTCTATCGGAAGAAAAGTGAATTTTCCAGTAGATAGTAATACTAGCTAGTCGGTCTGGGTGGAGATTTTGCAGCGACAGAGAGGGCAAGAGTTGTGACGAGAGAGCCAGGAAGCGATACAAGTTGCATGGTATACGTGGCCACATGGGACTTCTTGTTGTTCACTACCCTGATCACCTGACCCCAAACTTTCGATACAAACTGTACAAAGATCATGATGATGATGATGATGATGAATAGTTGAAGTAACAGTTGCAGTTGGCATGTCTTTCGGCGCTGCAATCTTCTTTATCTGAAGGCCTGAATCCGCAGTCGTCATAGTGAGAGCTTCATCAAGATCAAAAAGTAAATCTACCGGATAGTTTGAGATTGTGTTGGATTCGGAAGATATAGCAGCCATAGAGAGAGAGAGAGAAAGAAAAGAAAGGAATGGCGTGTTTCTAGTGTTGGGATTTAGTCTTTAAATAGAATATTCTTCCTTTTTTTTTTCATTTTTTTATTTTTATTTTTTATTTTTATATTATCCTTTTTAAGTTTCGAGGAGAAAGTCATGTTATTATGATTAATGAGACATACACAAAAGGCCAAAAACAGAAGGGTCCCCAGCGTGGACGTCGTATAGCTAATGGGTAATACACTAAGAGCAATCACACCAGATGGTGTAAACTCTTCTAAAATAAAAGTTAGTACCATTTTTACACATTTTATGCCAAAAAACACCCACATCAGTGGGTGTATAAATATGCAAACATGTGAAAACCTATACACGAGCTACAGTACCCGTGTAAATATACACGGGTACTGTAGCTCGTTTATCCTTTATTTTATTCATAATCCGTTCGCTCCTTTTTTTCTCTCTCCTCCATGATCAACAACCACAGTTCACATGCTCAATAAACCCAGTTTACAGAGATACACTTGCTCAAAAAAAAAAAAAAAAACAGAAATACACAAACACAGAGCTCGTGGATCGTGGATCGTGGATCGGAGCTCGAATCGGAGCTCGTGGATCGGAGCGGACGGAGGGTTGATCGAGAGGAGATCGGAGCCGATCGGGGCGGATCGGAGCGGATGGAGAGTAGATCGAGAGGGAGAGTGGATCGGATCGGAGTGGACGGAGGGTTGATCGAGCCGATCGAGAGGAGATCGGAGCGGACGGAGGGTTGATCGAGAGAAGATCGGAGCCGATCGGGGCGGATCGGAGCGGATGGAGAGTAGATCGAGAGGGAGAGTGGACCGGATCGGAGTGGACGGAGGGTTGATCGAGCCGATCGAGAGGAGATCGGAGCGGCCGGAGAGTTGATCGAGAGGAGATCGGAGCGGATCGGGGCGGATCGGAGCGGATGGAGAGTAGATCGAGAGGGAGAGTGGACCGGAACGGCGGGGAGTAGATCGGAGCCGCGAGGAGTGGACCGGAGCGACGGAAAGTGGTCGGAGCTGCGGGGAGTTGATCGCAGAGGGAGAGTTGGGCGAGAGGGAGAGATGGGAGTAGAGAGAGAGAGAGAGAGAGAGAGAGAGCAACAAATCAGTGCATGAGGCGCGCGCGTATTATATGTAGCAGTTAAAAGAAAATAATAAAAAATGTGAAGATATTGGTTATTTAATTAGAAGAGGTGTAAAATAGATGGACTGATGTGGGTGTATTGTTAAAGTGAATGTGTAAATTAGAAAAGATAGGTTTTTTCGTGTAAAATAGATGAAAATTTTACACGAGCTGATGTGAATGCTCTAATACGTGGGAGCACGAGCTTTCACATTCTTTATGTGTTTTGATCCAGAATTTCGAACAACAAATGGACTGCTGGCCTATTTGGATCGAAGGGAAAAGGAGAGGAGTAGAATCAATGCAAAATCAGAAATTTGTGGAGACAAACAAAAAATTGGATGATTAAATTCTTTTTCTTAAGATAATATTATATACACAATTCAATATACAATTTAACCACCGCATACCTTTGGTGTAGTAGTCACTCCACAAGTATAAATACTTGTAGAGTGTGGGAGGTAAAACTCAGGATTCAAGTCTCTAAGAGGGAGTTTCACACATATATATACTTAGATTAGGTTAGAGTAAAAATTCTATCTTATATAATATATATATATATATATATATAGACACACAATTTAAGTCCTTTAATTATTTAATGTGCTACAATAAATATAGATATGTCCGTAAGAGCTATCACATAAGAGCTGTTTCTAAATTAAAAAAAAAAAAAGAAAAAAAACCTAACGGGAGCTAGATATGTCCAAAAACAAGTAATAATACCAAAATTTAAATGTCTTTATTCAAAAAGAAGTAACTTATATTCTTTAAGAGAGACAAAATAATAAATTATTGAATCAAGTTCTTAGCAATTTTCCTTTTCAATATAAATCCATTCAGTATAATGAATAAGATTTATATATATATATATATATATATATATATAGGTTGGGTTCAAATTACACTTAATGTAACTCTAAGTAATGTTACACCAATCAATATTTTTTAACTGGATATGAATTTTAACAAATCGACTATTAGATTACATTATTTTTGTATATTCTTTATGCTTGCAAAATTTCAAGATGATCAAAAATCAATAGTCATGTCATCTATCAATTGTATAAATTTGAGTTTTTGTAATTTAAAATAATCCATAAAAAATGAGTTTATGGATCGAATGGTAAATAATATTTGATTGATATGAAAATTAATATTCATATTTAGAACATATAGAACATGTAATCTAATGGTGAAATTTTTAAATATAAATTCATTAATAAGTTATTGGATGATGTAATATTGCTTGGAGTTACACCAGGTGTAACTTGAACCCAACCCTACATATATATATATATATATATAAAAGGTTTAAACAAATACTCATTGAATGAGTACAAAAAGTAATAATCAAAAAACCAATTATAACTTATATTTTGCTATTTATATGATATATTATATATTTGTATCAGTTTTAATAATATTTTATTATATTTATATGCTATATAATATGTTTATCAATTTAATAATAAGCAATTTTACGTCTACCATATTTTTACAAAAAACATTTGGTAACAAGTTATTAATTGTGGCAAAAGTAATGTTAATTGTGTGCTTAGATTATTAGTAGTAAACACCTGTTTAAAATATGATGGAAGATTGTTGTAAAAATATATTTTTTAATTTAAATTATTTAATGACAATAACACAAAGAAAAGTCAAACAGGGTTCAACGTAATGGCACGAATATGACTTGAAGCAAACTATAGGCCAGAGTAGCTTTGCTTTTGTTTTTTCTTTTAAAGATAGCTTAAAATCTAACCTACCACATGTAGGACTTGGAGCAAACTATATTCTCAAATCTGTAAAGTTGGCCAGTTTGGTAGCAATTTTCAAGTATTGTTCAAAATAATGTGAAAACTGTGACTTAAAAAGTGTCATGAAAACATGTGTTTAAAGTATTCATAATGCAAAAAATATGTTTGGTACTATATTTTAAACAACATATTTAAAAATTGTGGAAAAACATAATTGTGTGTTTAGTATTAGTATGTGTTTTTAGAAAAAATTGGTAACTTTTTTTTTGGACAAAATCAGTGTTTTTAATTTGAGGGAGAAAGAAAATAGAGTTGTCACTTGTCACTTATCACTTCAGTGGGTCCCATAGTTTTCTAGATATTTACAATAACGCCACTTAGCATTGTCACTTGTCCTTCTACCCCTCCTCTTCCTTCTGATTCCATCATTCAAGTTCACCACACTCTTGATGATGACTTGCTTGATGACCTTCCAGAAGCACCTCTTGAACCTCTCACAGACCCTTTTCCCCTTAGAAGATCTTCTAGGTCAGTTAAAAGACCTTCTTATCTGCAGGAGTTTCATTGCAATCAAGTTGCTACTGATCAGCCTCTGCCTTCACCTCTTTCAGGTACTTCTCATCCCCTTTCTTCCCATGTGTCTTATAAACATCTCTCTCCTTCCTATAAATCTTTTTGGTGCTATCTCTTCTCTTGTTGAACCTCAATATTACTACCAAGCTGTGTCTGATCCCCAATGGCAAGCTGCCATGGCTGCTGAAATAGCAGCTCTTGAAGCCAATAATACGTGGACTTTAACTCCTTTGCCTGCTGGTAAGAAGCCAATTGGCTGTAAGTGGGTCTACAAAATCAAATATAAGGTTGATGGTTCAATAGAGAGATACAAGGTAAGATTAGTGGCTAAGGGATTCACTCAAAAGGAGGGTGTTGATTACTTTGAGACCTTTTCTCCAGTAGCCAAAATGGTGCCTGTCAAGGTTCTTCTTGCTGTGGCTGCCATTAAGGGTTGGTTTTTAAGTCAGCTTGATGTGAATAATACCTTCCTCCATGGTGATTTGGATGAGGAAGTGTATATGGCTCTTCCACAGGGGTTTCACAGCCAGGGGGAGGTAGTTTGTAAGCTAAACAAATCTTTATATGGGCTTAACCAAGCTTCAAGGCAATGGTTTGCCAAATTTTCAAGTGCTTTGCTTCAACTTGGTTTCATTCAATCCAAGGCTGATTACTCATTGTTTACCAGAAGACATGGTGACTGTTTCATGGTTCTTTTGGTCTATGTGGATGATGTGTTAATAGCTTGTAATGACAAGGCTGAAGTAGACAAGTTTGAGGCCATATTAGATGAGAAATTGAAACTTAAGGACTTGGGTGACTTGAAATATTTTCTTGGCTTGGAGGTTGCCAGGTCAGACAAAGGAATTGCCCTTTGTCAAAGTAAGTACACTCTTGAATTACTAAATGATGCTGGACTTCTTGGCTGCAAGTATGCTAAAACACCCATGGAACATAATCTGAAGTTGAGTAAGTTTGAGGGAGAAGAGCTCAAGGATCCTAGTCATTATAGAAGACTTGTTGGGAGACTTTTGTACCTAACAATTACAAGACCAGATGTAACCTTTGCTGTTCACAGACTTAGTCAGTTCATGGCCAAGCCTAGAAGACCTCATCTGGATGCAGCACATAGGGTGTTGCAATATCTAAAGGGAGAACCAAGCAAAGGGCTCATGTTCTCTTCTAGTACAAATTTACACTTAAAAGGATTCGCAGATGCAGATTGGATTGCATGTCCCAATACTAGGAGATCTGTGACTGGTTACAATGTCTTTATTGGTGATTCTTTGGTATCTTGGAAGTCCAAGAAGCAATCTACAGTTTCATGGTCTTCAGCAGAGGCTGAATACAGATCAATGGTTGTAGCAACATGTGAAATAGTGTGGACCTTGTATTTCCTTAAAGACATAGGAGTGAATCATGACAAAGAAGCCTTGTTATTTTGCACAGTCAAGCTGCACTTCATATTGGATCCAACCCAGTTTTTCATGAGAGAACAAAATTTTAGAGAAGGTGATTAAGTTGAATCATGTTAGAACTAATTGTCAATTGGCTGACTTGCTTACCAAAGCTTTAAGTTACAATCAATTCTCAAATCTCACTTGCAAAATGGGAATGCTTAATATTCATACACCAGCTGCTCTTGAGGGGGAGTATCAGAGCTTAAATGAAGCTAACAATATTAGTTGCAAGAGCAAAGGAGAAGTTAGCAAGGCCAGATGCCATAGCAGTAATCACACATCAATAACAGAGCATGGACAAAATGACAGATACCAATGTGAAGCAATTTCCTAGTAGTTTCCTATACGGCATGTAGCTTAGTGTAGTTGTAAGTTTTACTTAAGTAATAACATGTGAGAATTTCTGTTAGTTTTGTAGCTAGACACGTGTGGTAGGCAGTTAGGTAGTTACTTTGCGTTCACACTTGTACACAATTGTGTATATATATAGTCTTGTAATCATACAAATTAATTAATGAGAAGATTCAGTTTTTCAATAGACTAGTTTCGTGATATGGCATGACTTATGAAGCCAACTGATGTATCAAAATATACCAATCAAAGATCAAATTAGAGTGCTATTTACCATGCCATTACTTTTTGGTTACTCATGAACCCCTAGCTACCACACGTTAAGGCAGCCATTTGCTCAAGCAAACATTATGCCTTCTCTTTTTCAAAGCACAAGACCTGCAGATGGTTTAAGCACGTAAGTGCCATATAAGCCAATTACACATTGCTTTTATTTCTTGTAATGGACAAGGGGACCGCCTCCTTGTTCAGCAATCAGCATCTGTCGTATAATGAACTTCTTATATTTAAACTGCAAAGTGCGTTTACAAGAATCAGATGGAATCGTACGACACTCCAAATTGATTTTTGACGTCAGAAAAATTCTCCTCAATAGCCTGAACACTTCGTGTCAAGAGTTTGCACTTGATTGTCATTGGCCTAGTTACATACTTACATTCACATGTGCGGGTAGATTAATGTAAAGAAGAATAACTTCTAGAAACCACCAGAAACTTCAAAGAGACTTGGGAAGAGAGAAAAGAGAGAAACTATGATTGAAAAGTTTTTGATTGATTTTATTATGAAAAGATACAGAATTGAACGACAGCTGGCTCTTCATGTAACTGAATTCACTCTGGCTTGCCTTCTCATGTGTGAGCTTTGTTGTCTGCGTGTGTTCATTAATCCATACGCTGTCGTATCCTTACGTCCAACTACAAAACCTTTAGATGTCGTTTTGCTTTTATTTTGTTCAGTCGTTTTGCCTTTATTTTGTTCAGCCTTCTTATCGTTTAATCTTTGTTTGTCTTGCTGCTGTGACACTTCCAACAATTAAACATGTTTAATTAACATGTTTTAGTTGCAAATTCTTGGGGAACCCCCTTGTAAAGAGTCTGTATGATGGCAAGCTCGATAAACCATGTCAAGTACAAGGGGCACAAATGCACAAAACCACCATATGGAAAAACATTACTGCTCCCTAGCATATGGTGAAAGTGATCTTTTGGGCACTCATAGTTTTAAGAGACATGCAAATAAGTGATAATAAGGCAGTTTTATCACATATCGTTCCAACTTGGTTAAATAAATCCGTGCTATTGACCCTTAAGATTTTCCTTTGCTGTCCTTTGCAGCATTCTTCAATACTCCCGTGGAGACAGATGATGCTCGATTGATGGCCTTCCGAATCTTGAATATATTCCAAGCAGTGCCAGCACAGTGCCCTGCAGTTGCAAGTGCATCCTCAGTGGCCTCCCCTGCACTTTCCTCAAATTTGGTGCTCATGAAAAACATATAAAAAGTTACAGATGAAAAAACACATGGGCGAAAATATCAAAAACTTTTATCATTAGAAGGGAAGAAAAAGATTAAAAACAAGAAGCAGAAAGAATGCTTCAGAGAATTTAACAAAATATTTCTAGCTTTTGAACAAATATGCATCATTTATGACTTGCTGCTCAAAATACAAAGATCATAGTGTAGAAAATATACCATTTAGTAATAAGACCATAGAAATATCTATGAGCCATGCATCTTCACTGAAGTTTACTCAAAAAGTATAGATAGATCAAATTTATGATCTAATTATCTGATAATATAGATTTTAAATGAATGAGTAATTGATGAATCAAGAGATATATTCGAGATGTTAATTTCTTAAATAGTTTTGAAAATGTACTAACTAACAAAATTGTTTTGAAATTGATGTTATTTTGATAAAAAAAGAAAAAAGAAAAAAGAAAATCCATCACTGGGCACAAAGCATGCACGCAAGAGAGAAGAAACAAATATACTCAGATCAAATCAAGACAATCAATCCTCTTTAGCTAGTTTTGCAACTACTTGGTTTGCCCCCTAGAATTCAGAGAACGCGAAAGAAGATAATCTAATTCTTTGTTTTCTGTTTTTTTTTTTTTTTTTTTTTTTTTTTTGGTTTGGTTTTATACGGTATCTTGCTCTACTGGTAATTGGTATTCCATTCAACTTAAATATATAGTCTGGATTAAAAGCGTTAGAATTGATGGTCAAGATATTAGTGGGTACAGTACCCACTAAAGAAATAGAGGGCACTGTAAAACAACCCACACATATGCTAATATGTGTTAGATAAAAATAAATTGAATTTGACTAATCTTATGTTTTAGATTAACTGAATTTGTAAAGCTAGAGAAAATAAGACATTAATTTGTAAAGTAAGTCATTACAACTTATTAATATTTCGTGTTTGCCACACTATGACCAAATTTTAACTGCAAAGGGAATGTACTAATGTTGCATCAAACTAACCTATTTGCTTCTATTCTTATAGATAAGACTAGAATACATACAAAGTTAGTCTGTTCCCTTCATTTCACTGCATGACATTTTTTTGCCTAATCAAGAAATTGTAAAAGTTATATTTAAAATAAAAACTAACCTATTTGACATTTCCCGTAACTTTCAATGCCAAATGTTGTTTTTATATATTGCTTTTATTTAAACAGTAATGGTCTTTTCCTGCAATATTTCCAAATATAATTTTTATCATAATTTAGTTTATTGTAGTATAATTTTCTAATGACAATACTTTCCATCTAAATGAAGGTTAAAATGATAATAAAATAATTGGACTTCACAAAAAAGGAATAACTCAAACAAAAATATTTTCCACAGTGAAAGTCAAATTTTTGTTTAAAAAAGATTTATTTATATCAAGGATCTTGTTTCTTATTGGAAAGTATATTTCCAAACTAAGCCTAGTGTTGATGTAAACAAAAATGGTAAATCTTATTTTCTCATTCAATGAGGAGCGGGTCAAGATGTACACAAGGAAAAAAATTGTAATAGTTTGTTGCCTAATCAAGAAATCAATAAATAAATTATTGAATTTAATTTTTCACATTAATGTAAATCACTAAATTAGTAAAATAATTTCTAAAAAATATTGCCTAAACAGACATGCATTAACTTGATAAAGAAAAAGACATCAATATTTATTATCATAAAAAGTGGAGATCCTCTCAAGATGGAAGTTTAAAAATAAAAGAGTAAATTACGTATTTGATCTCTGTCTTTTATACCATGTTTTAATTGAGTCTCTAACCTCTCAATTGAGTCAATTTGATTCCTAAACTTTCAGTGTCATGTTAATTTAGTTCCTGTTATTATCTCTTAGATTAAAAAATCTGATGTCTCAAACAGAATAATAAAGAATTAATTTATCAACCACATCAATTGCCAACTGTATAGTCACATCATATTAAAATATTTAAAAATAAATAAATAAATTGTAGTTCTAACGGAGACTAGGCTTAGGGCAAAAAAAGTTAAAGTCACTCTCTCTCCCGTACGCTCATCCCTTGGTCTCAACGGAAATATAATTGGCAGCTGATGACTAATTTCAGTAAGGATCTTAAGGTTCCTTTTCTTATGATGTGGGTTAAACTTAATACATAGAAGTGTATGGCGAGACAAAAAGGGTACAAAATATTATTTTAATCCATAAAATATAGCTCAAAGTTCAATTTACTTCCTAAAAATTATGTACAGCTTGTCAAGTTTTAAGAATAGGAAATATATCTCAAAGTTCAATTTTACACCCGTGAGCCCTAACTATCTCGGCTAACATAGAAGTTTCAGATGGCAACGGCTAGGTCTGGCAGCGAGGACTGGCGCTGATTTTTCTCTTCAGCGGCAGAAGGTTCAACTCTCTCTCTCGCAATTTTTTTTTTTTTCAGAGGATAAATTATTATTTTGGATTTTGGGGGAAGTAGTAGAAACTTGGGGTTTTTTGGCTTTGAACTTAGAAGCTGAGAGACACCTTGGGGTATTTTGGCTCTGAACTTAGAAGGCTCCTTGACAAATATTTTGATGTGAATAGTCGCCTTGGAAAATTTTCAAAATTAGGACTTGCCTCGATATTTTGGTGTTTAATATATTTGCTACTGGTGACTTGTTCTCAACCTGTCATCAATCATACTTTTTAGATGATGATTTCATATGATACTTTTGTTTGGAGCTCAGATTGTTTATCGCTGTTCTTTTATGCTTATGTTTGTTCTTGTGGGTTTTTTATGGCTGCTCATTTGAATGCGCTGCCCGAAGATTGCCACTGGAAGGAGAAGGCACCACTAGAAGAAGAAGGCACCACAGTCCACACTATTAGGGACTTTGGATTTTAGAGAGATATGTGTTTTAGATTTAATTTGGGTCTGCCTTGTTTAATAATATCAACAAACTTTCTAATCAAACAAAAAAAAAAAAAAAAATTGGTTTGCGTTTTAAAAAAACTGACGTGGCGGTACATGCGTCCATTGATGTGGCAAAAAATGATTTTTTATTTAGGTCATTTGTCATGTTAGCAATTTTCATCCAAAAGATAACGGCACTAAAATGTTAGGGACTAAATTGACGCAATTAAAAGGTAAGAAACTAAGTTGAAATATAGTGTAAAAAATAGGGACCAAATATGTAATTTATCCAAAATAAAAATAAACCATGACAACTTTTAAATGGCAAAGTTTGAGTAATAGAGTAAATAATTTATTCCCATTAATAGTTCATTAAAGTGGTGGCTATTTTAATGTTTCTTCAAGCCTTTCACGGTTACATCTTCACACAATTTGAAAAAAAAAAAAGAAAAAAGAAAAAAGATAGATCCAACCCAATACCCGACCACCTAACCCAACCCGACAAAAGACCCATACCTTTGGGTTGGGTCAGTTCCCCTTGATAAACCTGATTGTTATTGGGTCGGGTTGCGGGTGATAGTGAAATCGACTCGATCTGACCCTATATCAATGCTAGTTAGAACCATTTTCCCTCTCTCTTATGTGTGTGTTTGTTTCTAAAGAAATATTATTATTATTATTATTATTATTATTATTATTATTTTTTTTTTTTTTTCTAAGTTGGTCAAATGATAAGAAAGTAAATTACATACTATTAGCAGTATTTATCTCTGACTTAAAAAAAATAGAAAAAGAAAACAATATTAATCTCTTTTTAGGAGGGTGAGATTACACTCATCTTTTGGAGGCAAACTTATAGGAGTAGTTTAATAGTGTTAGGGAAGAAAAAGTTTTCATTCCGACAAATGATATTTATATTGGGTCGTGGACCTATACTGAAACTCGACGATGGGCTCGAAGCATGGTCCAAAAGCTATCGGCGAAGATCCAAATAATTCACTGTATTTTTATGCCTTAGACCTAGATTGGGACTTTCAAGAATGACCCATAAACAATCCTTACAACAGTCATGTCAATGTGGTTAAAAGCATACTGTAAGAAATAGCCCAGCAGTAAAATATTTCTGCAGAAAATAACCCAGTCGTAAAATGTTTCTGCAGAAAAGAGTAACCCAACTGTAAAGTGCTTCTGCATAAAATAAGCCAGCCGTAAAATGTTTCTGCAGAAAAGAGTAACCCAGCTATAAAGTTCTTCGTAAAGTGCTTCTGTAGAAAAAAGTAACCCAACTGTAAAGTAATTTTGCAGAAAAGAATAACCCAGTTATAAAGTGCTTTTGTAGAAAATGACTAAGTTGTAAAGTATTTCACAGATTAAGAGAAAGCATCCATATTTTCAGACTCATCATCTACTAGCTTTGGAGAAAAGTCTTCTAATACAATAATATGAGGGAAAGATTCTATAGTAACAGTTACATCATAGCCATCAATAGTAAATGAATAAGTAAATATCATGGGTTCTATATTAACAAATAATGAGGAAAGCTTAGTGTGAGATGATGGGAGAGAGAGAGATCCCAACTAGTGTAGCAAGATCATTATGGTGCTAAGGCATGGTCATATATGTAGTATATATATATATAATGGGTAAAGGGAGCCATTTGTGAGTAGTATGAGTAATGAGTAAAAGTATATAGCAGAGCTGCTGAGACTTTCTACTGGGGGGACCTGTGCATTTTTAAGTAAAGGTATGATGGGTGTTTTTGAGCTAGGAGTTAAAGAACTCAGTTTCTATGCTTGAAATTGATATTTTAGTGACTTAGAATTTTGCTAGAGTTTAGAGAAAACTAAAACAGAAGGGTTTAGGGAGAGTCTTTCTCTATGAGTATATTTCTTCGTATGTTCTTGTTCTCCCCCTTGAAGCATTAATGGAGTGTTCCATTTATAGTTAGGTTTTAAGAGGTAATTAGCAAATAACTTCTGCTAAATCTTTCCCAATCTTCAGAAAACCTTTAGAGAACCATTCCTAGGATTTTAGCTAAGCATAACTTTTGGAAGATTCTTGCTATTTTGGGTAATAACAGCTGGGATTCTGACTTAGCATTAAATGTTGATTGGCCCTAGCTGATGAGATTAGATCATACATTAGGCTAAAGATCTTGGTTGTGCTGCTACTAGATTCAGAGCTCCCTAGGGCAGGTCCATGAACTAGAGAATACACATTTTTATCATGAAAATGAGCTAATTTCAAGTTGTTTCAGGAGTTTTAATGGCCTGGTCATAGCTGCCTTTGATGCTTGACCGAATGGGTTGAAGGAGAAAGAAGAGATAGCTGGCTGAAGCCCTTCAGCTTTCTGTCAAGTCAGCTTCAACTTTATGTCACATAGGAAATGATGAAATTTTAGCTTGTGAAAGAACGATTCAACCTCTAATGGACACGTGTCCTATTTTGATCCAATTGGACAACTTGGAACCTGATGGCAGTGGGCACTAGTTGTTGAATTATGCTGAGTTTTGGCTGATTAGCTCACATGAGCTTCAGCTGCTGGGACTTAAGTATGGGCTAGGCTGACCCAACTGGGCTTTATATTTGAGCTTCTTTGGGCTTGATTATCCCTACAAAATGAAGAGTTTTGCCATGGATGATATACATGAGCTTTTATAAATTTGGTAAGAGAAGTATTTCTTGAAGGATGAGTATTTATATTTCCCATGAGTAAGGGATTTAGTATATGTGAAATAAGTGTTAAGATAATATTTTGAGTTTTGTAAATATGTGCCAAAATAGCATTTGGACTTTATAAAATATTTGCCAAAATAATATTGGAGCTTGTAGAAATAGTGCCAAAATAATATTGTGCTTTTAGAAATGGTGCCAAAATAATATTGGGTTTTTAGAAATAGTTGCCAAAATAATATTGAGGCTTTTAGAAATAGTGTCAAAATAATATTGGCCTTTTAGAAATGGTGCCAAAATAATATTGAGCTTTTACAAATAGTTGCCAAAACAATATTTGGGCTATATGAAATAGTGCCAAAAAATATTGGGTTTTTAGAAATAGTTTCCAAAATAATATTTGGGCTTTATGAAGTAGTGCCAAAATAATATTGGGCTTTTAGGAATAGTTCCCAAAACAATATTGGGCTTTTAGAAATAGTTGTCAAAATGATATTGGGCTTTTAGAAATAGTTGCCAAAATAACATTAGACTTTTAGAAATAGTTACCAAAATAATATTGGGCTTATAGAAATAGTTGTCAAAACAATATTTGGGCATTATGAAGTAGTGCCAAAATAATATTGGGCTTTTAGGAATAATTGCCAAAATAATATTGGGCTTTTAGAAATAATGCCAAAAAAATATTGGTCTTTTAGAAATAGTATCAAAATAATATTGGGTTTTTAAAAATAGTACCAAAATAATATTGGGTTTTTAGAAATAGTGTCAAAATAATATTTCGTTTTATGAAATAGTGCCAAATTAGTATTTGGAATTTGTAAAATAATTTGCCAAATTAGTATTTGGGTTTTGTAAAATAGTTGTCAAATTAATATAGTGTCAAATTAGTATTTGGGCTTTGTAAAATCGTGTCAAATTAGTATTTGGACTTTTGTAAAATAGTGTCAAATTAGTATTTGGGCTTTTGTAAAATATTTTTCCAAATTAATGTCTGAGCTTTGTTAAAATAGTTACCAAATTAGTATTTGGGCTTTTAGAAATAGTTTGAGATTTTGTAAAGATATTGCCATGCAACAACGGACTTTGTAAGATTGCCGTGTAGCAACGGACTTAGAGGTGCTGTGTAGCAACGGGGCTTTGTAAGGTGCCGTGTAGTAACGGACTTCGAGGTATCATGTAACAACAAGCTTAGAGGTGCAGTGTAGCAACGGGCTTAGTAAGGTGTCGTGTAGCAACGCACTTAAAGGTGCCGTGTAGCAATGGACTTAGTAAGGTGTCGTGTAGCAACGGGCTTAGAAAGGATTTTTGTTGGGCCTCTTGGGTTTTGCCCACAAGTTTAATGATTTTGGGCTTTTTGTGGAGGAAGTATGATTTTGTGGCTCAATGTTGGTAGCAAGGTGATGGGTATTTTTGTGAAAACCCAAGTTGGAGAATATGTGGAATATAATGGGTGATATTTGTAAGAGGACCCTAAGTAATTTGTGGGGCTTATGTATGTAGGGAAAATTTGGGAGCCCAATAGCATGGAGAATATTTAAGTAATATGTGGGAAATATTTATATGGGCTTCAAAATAATTCTTGGGCTTGTGTGGGTATTGTTGTGAGTGGGCTAAAGAAATTAAGGCCTGAAAATTTGTACCTCAATATTTAGCCACCCGAGTCATGTGTGAGTAGTTTTTGTTTGGTCACACCTGTGAGTTTGAAATTTTGGTGGCAGTGACTAATAGTGGGCTTCTGCAACTTTCCTACGTTCAGCACTTAGTGGCTCTTCAGTTATTTCCCAGGTTTCTTGCATTAAATGCTGGTCTCTTCCTCATGTCTTGTCACTCTGCAACTTTCACATTTACTAGTAAAAGGCTTGCTTTGGTTACTCTTCCTATTATTTTGCTTGGACCAAAAAACAGAGAGATTAAGGCTGAGAAAGCATCTTTTCTTCTTCCTCTTACTATTTTCGGCCAAGGGTGTGAGGGCAATCACCAACTTCAACCAAGGCAGAGAGAATGACTGAGCTTTTTGGCCAATCAGAGAGAGATAAACACAGCTTCCTCTTTTCCTCCCTTTTTTTTTGTCTTCAACTAAGAGTGAGAGAGACAGAGGGAGACAACCAAGGTTTTGAGAGGAACTAAAAAAAAGCTTTTCTTCCCTTGTTGATTTCGGCCAGGTGAGAGGAAGACCCATAGCACAAAATTTTGTTTTTCTCCCTTTTTCATTTCAGCCAAGTGAGAGAAAAACCCATAGCACTAAAAAAAATTTTCCTCCCTTGTTGACTTTGGCCAAGTGAGAGAAAAACCCATAGCACAAAATTTTTTTTTTTTTTTGCTTTTTTTCTACTTCTTGCGGTGACAGTGAGTGTCCTTATGCCTTTCCTTTGTTTTTAAGGAAATAATATTTCTAGTGTTGTGAGCTATGGCTAAAGGAGAATAACTGCTAGGTTTTGGTGATGCTAGCACTGTTGGGTTGACTATGCCAGAAAGTGAGGCTACAGCTTGGGGTGTGGCTAAATCAACTGCTGGGGGTTCTAGTGCAGAGGTTAGGCTAGGAAAGCCCTTGTTGCCACTGCAAGACCTATGGTATTGTTCATCTCCTCTGTTCCCAACTGTTGGGGCTCTTAAGGTCGGGCCACCTAGGATGCCAAAGAAGTGGATATTGAAAGGTGAAGCCCCCGATCATGAGACAACATGGGTCCCAGCTACTTCTCACATACTAAACTTGCAGTTCCAACGGAAAGAGCTTCTGCCAGCTCCTATTCAGTTTCTGTGTCCTTGTGGCACAACCGTTGGTTGGTCAAATTGGGTGGAGCAAAAGGTCACTGACGAAGGATTTTGTCAGATTTTGAAGGATGCGAAGATATTTGAAGCTGTGGTTTTGCTTCGTGGGTGGAACATGTACAGAGATTTGAGGGCACTTCGCTTTCTGGTGTGCCGCTGGAATACTAATACCCACACTTTCTTTTTCCTTTGGGGTGAGACCACAGTTACTCTGGAAAATGCAGAAAGAATCTGTTTGCTGCCTAGCATGGGAGACATCAGTCCACTAGAGCTAGAACTATCTAATGAGGAGTCTGAAATTGCCAGAAAGTTGTTGGAGGCTTTCGGAGGTGCCTTTGCATCTTGGGGAGGTAATAGAGCTAGATTTTCTTCTTGGATTTCTGCATTTAGAGAATCTGATGATGTTGATACAAGAAGGGCTACATTCTTAGCATTATGGATGAGCAAATGTGTTTTTAATTCTCACCCAGTACAGTTTATGAAGCCCTTTACATTTCCTCTAGCCGTAGTATTATGTAAGGGTGTGTCCTTGCCTTTAGGTACTTTATGTTTAGGCACCCTTTCTTTTGAGCTTGATAGATTATGTAGTGATGAACTTGAAGGATCTCCCTACCACCTTATTAAGTCTAGCATTAATGTAGTATTGTTGCAAACATTCATATGGGAGCATTCAAAAGATCATGTTGATGTTGGCAAGGATGTTGGTGATGTTAACGCGACTAATTGGGTAGTCAAAGCTGCTGGTCTCAATGGTGAGCTCCAGTTTCTTGGTTTTGAAAATGACCTTCCTTTGTTGATGAAATGGATGGGATTGAAGGTGTGGAATCTGCCTTCAATCACACTGTTGGATTATGGGGCTCACTTTGCTTGGAAGCCTTACTATTATGTTGCTGCTAGGTTTTGCTGCTCAAACCCTTTCCAAATGCTAGACCCGGATCTCAAGAGTTTGGGTTGAATGATCATTGAGAAAATCCCCAATTTCTTGCTCATTACATCCCCTTCATTCATTCCGTATCCGAGTGGTGCTGGGTTTAGCTGGACACAATATAATCCTCATAGAGTTTTGAGACAATTTGGATTTGATCTATGCAGCCACTAGTTCATGATACAACTATAGGGCATTGGGCTGACAAGGTAGAGAGGGTCTTGGTTTCAAGCCGACACCGTGAGGGGAATGCTACCCCATATATGAAGTTGTATTGGAGAAGAGTGATGAGTACCTTTATGGATTATGTGAGCAGCCGGGAGGTTAAGGAAGTAGTGATAAATCCTCCTTTGAGGGAGCTTTCCTCTAACACTCGGCTTGTTCCCCACACAAGAGTAGCTTTAGCATGGGCTACTAGGCAGAATTTGGGATTTGCTGAATGGCGGGCTGACCTCAATAGCTGGGTGGTTCATTGGGGTGAGGTTCCCATAAAACAGAGTGAGAAGAATTTCATAGCAAAAGTCCCCGAATCTGACTCAGCCACTGGTGCACCCAAAAGATCTCGTGGAAAATCACCCTCCTCTGAAGACAAGCCCAAAAAAGTAAGACAAAAAAGAGCAAGTGCTGAGAAGCTTAAGGCTAGCAGTCCCAAGCCCCTAGCTGTTGTCTAGTCTGGCTCTGATGCAGCCCCAGCTACTAAGTTCAGTGTCCCAGCTGCTACATCTACTAGTTTATCCTCACTGTTGAAGCAATATAGAAGAAAGACTAGTGCTGGCAGAGTGCAGATTCTTGAGACTTCAGAAGAGGAATCCTCACAGTGCCCTTATCTTCTTACATCCTTTCTATCTTTTTTCTTTCCTTCTTTGTCTTCATTATTGGTGCTAACCATGTGTTTTTATGGCTGCAACAGTCTGATGAGTGTGAAGAGATGCAGTCGAAAGGATATGACCTTGAGGCTGCTGACTTTGGTAAACTACTATTCCTCGCTTCGGTTTCTTCTCACGTTTCCTCTGCTGACGTCCTTTATTCTCTAGGTCTGACTAATGGAGATGCCAAGATGGCTGGTGAGAGTCCTGTTGCTGATGTTACTGTTGGGGAGACTGCTGCTGGCAAGGTTCCTAAGGTCACTGTTACTGCAAGAGAAGCTATTGCTGGTGTGCCCAACCCTGGGCGTATTGCTTCTCCGACCGTTCATGACGCACATCATAGTAAAGAACCTCCAAGTATGATATATTTGATTTATTCATGTAAATGGTGAAGCAAGCTTCTTGTTCAATAACACTTGGATGTGTGAATGCTTTTTTGTTACTATTGGGGATATAACCATACTCCTTTTTGCAAAGTTGGGGATTGAATCTTCTGGTGCTGCCACCAAGGGATTGAGCCCTGAAGAATTCTTGGAGAAATTTGCAGAGGATGAGGAGAATGAGAAAGTGGTAGCTGACTTCCATCCCCTTTCAGGCAATACTGTCATGTTCCAGCGGTCAGAAATTCCTGTGGAAGGTCAGCCACTATTGGCAGCAATTATGAGGAAACATCCACACTTCTTAGCCAAATGCAAGCTAAAGGCTCCATTGAGGAAATTTGGGCTTCAATTGCTTCTTGCTATGTTGCTAGACATGCAGCGTACAAAACTTGAGAGTTCAAACTTGAAGAAAGCACTTGAATGGAAGAATGCTCTCAAGGACTTGTTATTCATGAAGTTTGGATTCCAATTTATTCTTGATAAGATTCAGGCTACTGTTGAGACTTGCATTGCTTGAGATGATGAGCTTATAGTAAAGATAGCTGCCCTTGAGAAAAAAGATTACAGCAAAAAGAGCTAAGCTTTCACTTTTGCTGAGTACGAGAGATGACATGGTGCAGTCTTCGTCAGCTAGAGGTGCTTCTTCCTTAGTGGAAACCTTCGGCAATGGTTTATTTGGCTAGCTTTTCTTTTATTACCATCAGTAGCTTAGTATTTTAGGCAATTGTTTTGGATTATGATGCAATGAAACATGTTAAGAATTTCGGGTTTATTTAGCTATGTAGGCTGTGTTTTGTGCAAAGGTGCACCAGCCATTTGAACTTTATGTGGTAACTCAATATTTCCCCAGTTGTGCAAGCTGTGTCTTTGTTTTTGCACAAACACATGAATTTATTTAGTGAAAAATGATTTATTTATCAAAGAATAGTATATTCAGGCAGAAATATAGTCATGGAAATTATATACATAATTTTGAAAATGCTCGTTGTGTTCATGACTATTTTGATTCAAGATGCTAGCTGTTAGGGTTGTAATTTTATTCATAGCTTATAGCATGTATATTTTGATAGAAAATCTGGTTTTGTATCTCATACAAAACACACAGCGGAAGCAAGAAACATGGATCTATTTCATTCATGATTGATAATATGCACTATGTAAATTTCAGATTTTAATCTTCACTCTAATTCCACTTTACGCCCAAGAAGTGTGGTTTCTCAATCAGTTTCCAAGGAAGAATTATCGAGTGGCTTCACTCACACATACACACAATTTCACAATGATATCTCTTTCTTACTCATTCTCTCTCTCTCTCTCTCTCTCTCTAGTAAAAATTTTGTATGTTTCTCCCTTTATAACTAACTAATTATCTAATTGGGCTGGCCTATTGAGTCTTTCTAATTGGGCTTTAGTATGTGGCTTGGAGTGGGACCAAAAAATACCAATAAGACACTAGCTCCAATGGGCCTTGGGCTTTTCTGTCAACTCTTGACAAGTCCAAAGTTACCATTAATTATATTTAATACTACAATATAAATATAATTGCACTTTAGGCCTTATTAATAAATTATATCTCAAGACTTTATTATACATACAACTCCTTCATAAAATATTCGTAGTAACACAAAGTCATGAATGTAGACTGCCACTTTGTAAATTACTACATCTTATTCTTGAGTACCCGGTTTAATCCTTTAAATTATTCATCGTATATTTATAAAATTCAATTTCATAAATATATACTTTAGTAACTCTTTACTAAAGTGGTTAGGCCTAACACTCTGAATAACCAAACCTATTAAACTTATCTCAAAGGAATATTTTATATCTCCGTTAAGAGATTATGAATTCCATCTTGAGAATACATGTTCCATCAACACTAAATGTGGCTGCCCAACATACTGAGGTTTTGATCGTTACTTTAGATTTCACTCTTGATATATCAAAGCAACTTACACGTTATGATCAGGTCCATTATTTTTTTAGAATTAAGAGTTCATGCAAATAGAAATCATGAGATTTATTATTCATTTGACAGTCATTAGGAGAATAATAAATCTCACAGTAGTCCGGTTCAATATGTCCTAACTCTTAAAACATATTGTCGGGGGCGAAAAAGTTTTCTTTCCGACGAATGAGATTTATGTTGGGTTGGGGGCCTAAACTGAAACTCGACGATGGGCTTGATACACGGCCCAAAGGCTATCGACGAAGATCCAAATAACCCACCATATTTTTATGCCCCGAGTCTTGATTGAGACTTATAAGAACGGCCCTTAAACAATCCCTACGTCAAACACGTCAGCATGGTTAAAAAGTCTACTGTAAGAAATAGCCCAGCAGTAAAGTACTTCTGCAGAAAATAACCCAGCGGTAAAGTGTTTCTGCAAAAAATAACCCAGCCGTAAAATATTTCTGGAGAAAAAAGGGTAACCCAATTGTAAAATACTTCTGCAGAAGAGAGTAACCCAGCTGTAAAGTACTTCAATGGAAAGAATAACCTAGCTGTAAAGTAGTTCTATGAAAAAAGTAACCCAGCTGTAAAGTACTTCAGCAGAAAAGAGTAACCCAATTATGAAAATATTTCTACAGGAAATAACTCAGCCGTAAAAATAATTCTGCAGAAAAATAACTCAACAATAAAGTTTTTCACAGATTGAGGAAAACATCCATGTTTTAGGACTCATCATCCGTTAGTTCTGAAGAAGAATCTTCTAATACGTCAATATGAGAAAAAAAATTCTATTGTAATTGTTACATCACCATTAATAACAAATGAGTAAGTAAATGTCATGGGTTCCATGGTAATAAACAATGGAGAAAACTTAGTGTGAGATGAAGGGAGAGAGAGAGATCTGAACTAGTGCAGCAAGATCATCATGGTGCCAAAGCATGCTCTTGGGTGTAGCATATGTAATGAGTAAAGAGAGGCATTTATGGGTAGTGGTGGGAGTGTATAGAGGGCTGATGGAACTTTCTGTTAGGGAGGAGCTGTATGCTTTTTAACTTGAGGTATGAGAGGTGTTTTTAAGCTAGGAGTGGGGGAATTCCTTTTCCATGTTTAAGAATGAGAGTTTTGTGACTTAGAACTTTGCTGGGATTTTGAGAAGCTGATACAGAAAGGTTTTTAAGAGTTTTCCTTTGTGAGTGTGTTTCTTGGTGTCTTCCTTGTCCCCCTCCCTTGAGGCATTAATAGAGGGTTCTATTTATAGTTGAGATTTAGGGGAAAATTGGCAAATAACTTTTGCTAAATCTCCCCAATCTTTAGAAAATCCTTAGGGATTCATTCTTAGAATGCTAGCTAAGAATGGTAAGCTTAACCTCTTGGAAAACTCTTGTTGTTTTGGGGTAATATCAGCTAGGATTCTGACCTAACATTAATGGTGATTGGTCTTGGCTGATGGGGGTTTGAGCATGCATTAAGCTAATTACCTTGGATGTGCTGCTTACTAGGTTTAGAGCTCTCAAAGGCAAGTTACATCACCCCAAGCCAGGTGTCAACCTTGAAGCCTTTGCTGGGAGCTCTGCTGGGATCCCCTTGGTGCTCTCCAAGCCATATTTCCTTAAGTTTCCCTAAGTTTCCTTATGAGGAGTTCATGTGCTTGGTTCATGAACCAAAGAATACATATTTTTTAGCACAAAAAATGAGTTGATTTGAGCTTGCTTCAGGAGCTTTAATGGCTGCCTTTGCTGTTTGACTGAATGGGTTAGAGAAGATGGAGGATATGGCTGGCTGAAGTGCTTTAGCTTCCTATTAAGTCTTTTCAACCTTATGTCAAGTTTGTTTCAGCTTTATGTCACACAATAAATGATGATATTTCAACTTGTGGAGGAAAGGTCTGACCCCTGATGGACATGTGCCCTATTTTGACCTGATGGGACAAGCTGAAACATGACAGCAATGGGCTCTAGTTGTTGACTTATGCTGGGTTTTGGCTGATTAGCTCACGTGAGCTTCAGGTGCTGGGAACTAAGTTTTGGCTGGGCTGGTCTAGTTGGGCCTTATGTTTGAGCTGCCTTGGGCTTGATTTTTCCTACAAAATGAGGAATTTTGCCATGGATGATATTCATGGGCTTTTATAAACTTTGCAAGAGAAGCATTCTTTGAAGGATGAATACTAATATTTCCCATGAGTAAGGGATTTGGTATATGTGAAATAATTGTTAAAATGATATTTGAGTTTGGTAAATATGTGTCAAAAATAGTATTTGGGCTTTTGCCAAGATAATATTGGGCTTCATGAAGTAGTTGCCAAATAACATTTAGGCTTTATGAAATAGTGCCAAAATGATATTGGGTTTTAGAAAATAGTTGCCAAATTAGTATTTGGGCTTTATGGAATAGTGCCAAAGTCATATTGGGCTTTATAAAATAGTGCCAAAATCATATTGGGCTTTATGAAATAGTGTCAAAATCATATTGGGCTTTAGAAAATAGTTGCCAAATTAGTATTTGGGCTTTATAAAATAGTTTACCAAATTAGTATTTGGGCTTTGTAAAATAGTTTGCCAAATTAGTATTTGGGCTTTATAAAATAGAGCCAAAATGATATTGGGCTTTATGAAATAGTGCCAAAATGATATTGGGCTTTAGAAAATAGTTGCCAAATTAGTATTTGGGCTTTGTAAAATAGTGCCAAAATAATATTGGGTTTTATGAAATAGTGCCAAAATGATATTGGGCTTTAGAAAATAGTTGTCAAATTAATATTTGGGCTTTGTAAAATAGTTTGCCAAATTAGTATTTGAGCTTTGTAAAACAGTGCCAAAATCATATTGGGCTTTACGAAATAGTGCCAAAATGATATTGGACTTTAGAAAATAGTTGCCAAATTAGTATTTGGGCTTTGCAAAATAGTTTAAGATTTTGTTGTAAAAAATATTGCCGTGTAGCAACGAGCTTAGAAAGGTGTCGTGTAGCAACGGGCTTAGAGGTGCTGTGTAGCAACGGGCTTCGTAAGGTGCCGTGTAGCAACGGACTTTATAAGGTGCCGTGTAGCAACGGACTTTATAAGGTGCCATGTAGCAATGAGCTTAGTAAGGTGCCATGTAGCAACAGGCTTAGAATGGTGTCGTGTAGCAACGGGCTTAGAAAGGTGCCGTGTAGCAACGGGTTTAAAAAGGTACCGTGTAGCAACGGGCTTAGTAAGGTGTTGCGTAGCAACGGGATTGGAAAAGGTGTCGGGTAGCAAAGGGCTAGGAATGGTGCCGTGTAGTAACGGGCTTAGAATGGTGCCGTGTAGCAACAGGCTTAGAGGTGTCATGTAGCAATGAGCTTTGTAAGGTGCCATGTAACAACAGGCTTGGAAAAGGTGCCGTGTAGCAACGGACTTAGAATGGTGCCGTGTAGCAACAAGCTTAGTAAAGGGTTTTGTTGGGCTTTTTTGGTCTTGCCCACGAGTTAAATGATTTTGGGCTTTTTGTAGAGGAAGTATAATTTTGTGGCCCAATGTTGGTGGCAAGATGATGGGTAATTTTTGTGAGAAGGCCCAAAGTAATTTATGGGGCTCATATAGGGAATATTTGTGGGAGCCCAATATCATGGAAAATATTTAAGTAATATATGGGAGATATTTATGTGGGCTGCAAAATAATTCTTGAGTTTGTGTGGGTATTTTTTGTGAGCGGGCTAAAGAAATTGGGACCCGAAAATTTGTACCTTAACATTTAGCCCCCCGAGTCACGTGTGAGCAGTTTCTGTTTGGCCACACGTGCAAGTTTGAAAATTTGGTGGCAGTGAGTGTCCTTTTGCCCTTTTTTGTTTTTGAGAAAATAATATCTCTGCTTCTGTGAGTTATGGCTGAAGGATAAGAATTGCTGGGTTCTGGTGATGTTAGCACTGTTGGGTTGGTTGTTCCAAAAAGTGAGGCTACGGCTGGGTGTGCGGCTGAATCAATTGCTGGGGGTTCTAGTGTAGAGGCTAGGCTGGGAGAGCCCTTGTTGCCGCTGCGAGACCCATGGTATTGTTCATCTCCTCTGTTCCTAGCAGTTGGGGCTCCTAAGGTCAGTCCACCTAAGGTGCTAAAGAAGTGGATTTTGAAAGGTGAAGCCCCCAGTCATGAGACAACATGGGTCCCAGCTGCTTCTCGCATACTAGACCTGTTGTTCCAGCGAAAAGAGCTTTTACCAGCCCTTATTCAGTTTTTATGTCCTTGTGGCACAACCGTTGGTTGGTCCGATTGGGTGGAGCAGGAGGTCGCCAATGAAGAATTCTGTTAAATCTTAAGGGATGCCAAGATTTTTGAAGCTGTGGTTTTGTCCCGCGGGTGGAACATGTATAGAGATGTGAGAGTACTTCGATTTCTGGTACGCCGCTAGAATCCCGATACCCACACTTTCTTTTTTCCTTAGGGTGAGACTACAGTCACCCTTGAAGATATGGAACGGATTTGCTTGCTACCTAGCATGGGAGATAAGAATCCGCTAGAGCTAGGGCTGTTTGATGAGAAGTCTGTGATTGCCGGAAAGCTGCTGACAAGGTTCCTAAGGTCACTGTTACTGCTGGAGAAGCTGTTGCTAGAGAGTCCAGCAAAGAACATGCTGGCAAGGACCCTAATATTACTGTTACTGTTGGGGAAACTGTTGCTGGTGTGCCCAGCCAAAGACATGTTGTTTCTTTGACTGTTCATGACATTCACCAAAGCAAAGAACCTTCAGGTATGATGTATTTAAGTTGTTCATATTCAATAAAGCAAGTTTAGTGTTCAATGATACTTGGCTGTATGAATGATTTTTTGTTACTATTGGGGAGACTGCTGCTGGCAAGGTCCCTAAGGTTGCTATTACTGCTGGAGGAGCTGTTGCTGGTGTGCCTAACCAAAGGCGTATTGCTTCTCCAACCGGTCATGATGCACATCATAGCAAAGAACCTCCAGGTATGATGTATTTGATTTATTCATGTAAATAGTGAAGTGAGCTTCTCATTCAATAACACTTGGCTGTGTGAATGCTTTTCTATTACTGCTGGGGACATAACCATGGCTCTTTTTTGCAGAGTTAGGGATTGAATCTTCCAGTGCTGTTATCAAGGGAATGAGCCTTGAAGAATTCTTGGAGAAATTTGTAAAGGATGAGGAGAATGAGAAAATGACAGCTGAATTCCATCCCCTTTCAAGCAACATTGTCATGTCCCAGTGGTCTGAAATTCCTGCAGAAAGTCAACCACTGCTAGCAGTAATTGTAAGGAAACACCCACACTTCTAGACCAGATGCAAGCTAGGTGCTCCATTGAGGAAATCTAGACTTCAATTTCTTGTGTTTATTGCTAAATATGCAGCGTACAAAACTTGAAAGTTCAAACTTGAAGAAAGCACTTGAATGGAAGAATGCTTTCAAGGACTTGTTATTCATGAAGTTTTGAGTTCAATTTATTATTGATAAGATTCAGGCTGCTATCGAGACTTGTATTGCTTGAGATGATGAGCTTATAGTGAAGATAGTTGATCTTGAGAAAGAAATTGCAGTGAAGAGAGCTGAGCTTTCACTCTTGCTAAGTAAGAGAGATGACATGGTGCAGTCTTCATCAACTGGAGGAGCTTCTTCCTCAGCGGAAACCTTTGATAATGGCTTATTTGACTAGATTTTCTTTTATTATCATTAGTAGCTTAGTATTTTAAATAATTTTTTTTTTAATTATGATGCAATGAGACATATTATGTATTTTGGGTTTATTTAGCCGTGTAGGCTGTGTTTTGTGCAAAGGTGCACAAGCCATATGGACTTTATGTGGTAACTCAATATTTCCCCAACTGTGCAAGCTGTGTTTTTGTTTATGCACAAGTATATGAACTTATTTTATGAAAAATGATTTATTTATCAAAGAAAAGTATATTCAGGCAGAAATATAGTCATGGAAATCATATACACAATTTTGAAAATGTTCATTGTTTTCATGACTATTTTGATTCAAGATGCCCAGCTGTTAGGGTTGTAACTTTATTCATAGTTTTGAATATGCATGCTTATCTATGGAAAATAATATTAGAGTGTTGGCAAATATAAGATCCAGCTACCGAAGGGCATGACGGTATAGTAACAGTTGCCCATAGAAGTTCGGAAGGCTGTTTTGGCTGCATCTTTGGATGACATTCTGATTTGATTATAACTGCTAAAACCATCCATGAATGAGAACATAGCATGCCCAGCAACTAAATTAATGAGCATATCCATATTTGGAAGTGGAAATTTATCTTTGGAGCATGCTTTATTAAGATTCCGAAAGTCAGCGCAGCATCATATTTGTCCATTCTTTTTCTTGACTGGTACAATGTTTGAAAGCCACTTTAGGTGCATGATAGGCTTGATGAACCCAGCTGTGAGGAGTTTTTGAACTTCTTGAATAATCTGAGCTTCAACATCAGGATGGAAGGTCCGCATGGGCTATACTACTGGTTTTTCCCCCAATTCCAAGTTGAGAGCATGTGCTACTAGGTTAGGATCTAAACCGGGCATCTCATGGTACACCCAAGCAAAGACATCAATGTACTCCTTTAATAATGAAATGAGTTGAGCCTTTTTCAGCGGTGGCAAAGTTGCATTGACCGAAGTTGGCCTCTAGATACTAGGATCATCACTGAGATTAACGGTTTCCAACTCAACATCAAGTGAAAAATTAGTTATCACTGGGGGCTCTTCAGGCAGTTCTGCCAGACTGCTGGGCAAATTTTCTTCTACCACTGGGGTTTCTTTTTCTTGAGTATAACAGCAAGTTGGTGTAATACTTGCTTCATTCAATCTGGTACCCTTCTGTTTGAGACAGCTAGGCCCTGCATACCGTCATAAACGATACCCTAAACAACCATCCGACAGTTGGATCTGTACACATTAGACACCGTTGGGGTTTTCCCCACGTTCTCTTTTCTTTTTCCTTTGATCAAGGAAAGACCTTATATCTATTTCTGGATTATTCTCAATGTCTTGCCAGTTGGGTAATGGAATCCCAACAGGCCTTGAAGTAGAATCTTCCCCATTTGGGGTGAGCTTATCATTGAAAGTAGCCTTGGAGTAATGTGCCTCGGATAGATCAAATGGTGTAGGATTAGCAAGGATGCATATAGGCTTACCATTGAATCTTCCCTTGACACATTAGTGGTAAATGGATGGCATAAGCTTGTGTTTATGGAGCCATGGCCACTCAAGTAGAGCATGATAAGAAATGGGCGAATCTATAACATGAAATCTGGTGAGGGCAGCGATGGGCGCCACTTTGAGAACAAACTGCATACTACCAAGAGTGCATTCATGAATTCCAGCAAAACTAAAAACCTTAATAGGTGCCCTAACGATTCTGGTGAGTGGGATCCTAGCGGCTCTGAATGTGCTGGCTGGAATAAGATTAAGTGATGCACTAGTGTCTACTAGTGCTCTTCTTATTGGAACATCATTAATTTGAGCAGCAATATATAATGGTTTACTATGATCAGGGTGTTGTACCTCCATGTCCTCGTTAGTGAAGGTAATAGCATTAGTAGTCTCTAGGAAGGCTCAACTAGCATGAGCTTCAACTGTGAGGCAGTGTGTTCTAGAGCTGGCTACAATGGATACAAGAGCTTCAGTTGCTGTTCTTCTTGACTCCTCTTTAAGCCCTAACTGATTGAACAAAGTCCAAAAGGTAGGGCTCCTTTGAAGAGCAGAGATAGCTGTTGGGGGCAAACCTATACCGTTGGCAATTTCATCCTCATCAGCCCTTCATGGAAAAGTACAGCTATTGTGGCCTTCCCTCTGGGATGCTGAGGCAGTGGATTTTGTTGGACCCCTTGCTCACGAGTGAGGTTCAAAGCACCATCCGAAATTTTATTATGAAATGTTCTCCGGACTGCTTTACAATCTCTAATTCCATGGCTTACATATTGATGATACCGACAATAGAAAGGCTTTCTCATGTCCTCCGGAGTAGGCTCTCGGATAAGCTTGAATGGCCTAAGTATTCCATCAGCCATCCATTTGTCAATAACGGCATTCATTTCTTCATCGGTGCATAGTATGGGAAGGTACTCTTCCTCCTCTTCTCTTTTCCGCTTCTCTCCAACTATCGGTTCATCACTGGAGACTGTGAGAGCTTGAGGAACACTTTTCTTTTCTGGTTTAGCCTTTTCAGTGGTGGGAGGCTTGACTGATACGGTTGTCTTCCGAGCTTTCTAGAGCAGCTGGGCAAATTGAACAATATGAAAGTTCTCTAAATGGGCACGGTACTCATGAGACATGTTGTCAATGCAAATCTCAATAAACTCTTGTTCTTTGTACTGCCCATAGCAATCAAAAGCAGCATCCCTAAATCGTTGGATGAAATCAAGGAGTCCTTTGGAGGACTTTTGCTTAGTGGTGTGAAGTGTAAGAATGGTAACTTTTTCTTCTCCATGGAAATATTTTGAGCAAAAATTTTCAACCATTTTGTCTCATGTAGCAATGGAACCTGGCCGAAGAGTGGAATACCATGTGTAAGCATGATCGCTAAGAGATTTTGAGAACTCTTTTAGATAAAGATCACCATTTCCAGCAAAAGGACCCATAGAATCAAGAAATTTATTGACATGCTCGACTGCATTCCCTTTCCTCCCATCATAAAGAGAGAATGTGGGAGTCTCATATTTCTCTAGATATGGCTTGTTTAGTAACCCAGTTGGGTAGGGTGGCCTACGAAACAAAGTGTCTTGGTTGCCTTGGTTGGCTAACCCTTTCCCTTTCTAGCAAAGCAGTGAGATCAGATAATGTAACTAACTAAGGAAGAGAGGCATTTTGCTCACCAGAATGAGGATTCCCAGCGGCTGACCCCTCTCCTGCTGGGTTCTAGGATCTAGTCCTTCATGTAACAGCTAGGGTGTTGGCCCTTGAGTTTCTCTCAAGACCCTCAAAGATTTAGCAAATTCGAGTTGAGCTTGTTGCACTCCTTGTAAAATCTCCATGAGGAAAGAGAATCGGTGGTCAGAACTCTCTTGGTTAAATCCATGTTGACCAGCCTATTCTCCTTGTGTGGCTGGGCTGTGATGGCTATGTACTGCTAGGGACTATTGTTTTGAGTCCCTTCTTGACTGCTACTCTGCAACATAGAAGGCATGGTGAACTTTTGCCTTCAGTAGGGTCCCTAGTGGAGTTGCCAAAATGTCGGGGGTGAAAAAGTTTCCTTTCCGAAAAATGAGATTTATATTGGGTCGGGAGCCTAAATTGAAACTCGACGATGGGCTCGAAGCACGGCCCAAAGGCTATCAACGAAGACCCAAATAATTCACTATATTTTTATGCCTTGGACCTAGATTAGGACTTACAAGAATGACCCATAAACCATCCCTACAATAGTCACGTTAATGTGGTTAAAAGCATAATGTAAGAAATAGCCCAGTAGTAAAATGTTTCTGCAAAAAATAACCCAGCCGTAAAATGTTTCGGCAGAAAAGAGCAACCCAATTGTAAGGTGCTTCTGTAGAAAATAACCTAGCCGTAAAATGTTTCTGCAGAAAAGAGTAACCCAACTGTAAAGTGCTTCTGCAGAAAAAAGTAACCCAGCTGTAAAGTGCTTCTGCAGAAAAAAGTAACCTAGCTGTAATGTGCTTTTGCAGAAAAGAATAACCCAGCCGTAAAGTGCTTTTGTAGAAAATAACTAAGCTGTAAAGTATTTCACAAATTAAGGGAAAACATCCATATTTTCGAACTCATCATCCGCTAGCTCTGGAGAAGAGTCTTCTAATACAACAATATGAGGGAAAAATTTTATAGTAACAGTTACATCATAGCCATCAATAGTAAATGAATAAGTAAATATCATGGGTTCCATATTAACAAATAATGAGGAAAGCTTAGTGTAAGATGAAGGGAAAGAGAGAGATCCCAACTAGTGTAGCAAGATCATTATGGTGTCAAGGCATGGTCATAAATGTAGTGTATATATAATGGGTAGAGGGAGTCATTTGTGAGTAGTATGAGCAATGAGTAAGAGTATATAGCTGAGCTGCTGGGACTTTTTGCTGGGAAGAGCTGTGTATTTTTAAGTAGAGGTATGAGGGGTATTTTTGAGTTAGGAGTTAAAGAACTCGGTTTCTATGCTTGAAACTGAGATTTTAGTGACTTAGAATTTTGCTAGGGTTTAGAGAAAGCTGAAACAGAAGGGTTTAGTGAGAGTCTTTCTCTGTGAGTATATTTCTTGGTATGTTCTTATTCTCCCCCTTGAAGCATTAATGGAGAGTTCCATTTATACTTGGGTTTTAGGGGGTAATTAGCAAATAACTTATGCTAAATCTTCCCCAATCTTCAAAAAATCCTTAGAGAACCGTTCCTAGGGTTTTAGCTAAGAGTAGTAAGCTTAACTTTTGGAAGATTCTTGTTGTTTTGGGTAATAACAGCTGGGATTTCGACTTAGCATTGAATGTTGATTGGCCCTGGCTAATGGGATTAAAGCATGCATAGGCTAATAATCTTGGTTGTGCTGCTACTAAATTCAGAGCTCCCTAGCGCAGGTTGTATCACCCCAAGCCAAGTGTCAATTTTGGAGCCTTTGCTGGGAACTCTGCTGGGTTCCCCTTCGACACGTGCCCTCCAAACCACATTTCTCTAAGTTTCCCCATTAGGGGTTCATGTGCTTGGTCCATGAACCAGAGAATACACATTTTTAGCATAAAAATGAGCTAATTTCAAGTTGTTTCAGGAGTTTTAATAGCCTGGTCATGGCTGCCTAATGCTTGATAGAATGGGTTAGAGGAGAAAGAAGAGACAGCTGGCTGAAGCCCTTCAGCTTTCTGTCAAGTCAGCTTTAGCTTTATGTCATATGGGAAATGATGAAATTTCAACTTGTGAAGGAAGGGTTCAACCTCTGATGGACACGTGTCCTGTTCTGACCCGATTGGACAACTTGGAACCTGATGGCAGTGGGCTCTAGCTGTTGAATTGTGCTGAGTTTTGGCTAGTTAGCTCACGTGAGCTTCAGTTACTGGGACTTGAGTATGGGATGGACTGACCCAGCTGGGCTTTATATTTGAGCTTCTTTGGGCTTAATTATCCCTACAAAATGAAGAATTTTGTCATGGATGATATACATGGGCTTTTATAAATTTTATAAGAGAAGCATTTCTTGAAGGATGAGTATTTATATTTCCCATGAGTAAGGGATTTAGTATATGTGAAATAAGTATTAAAATAATATTTTGTGTTTTGTAAATATGTGCCAAAATAGCATTTGGGCTATATAAAATAGTTGCCAAAATAATAGTGGGGCTTTTAGAAATAATGCCAAAATAATTTTGGGCTTTTAAAAATGGAGCCAAAATAATATTAGGCTTTTAGAAATAGTTACCAAAATAATATTTGGGCCTTATGAAATAGTGTCAAAATAATATTACGCTTTTAGAAATAGTTGCCAAAACAATATTTGGGCATTATGAAGTAGTGCCAAAATAATATTGGGCTTTTTGGAATAGTTGCCAAAACAATATTCGGCTTTTAGAAATAGTTGCCAAAATGACATTGGGCTTTTAGAAATAGTCGCCAAAATAATATTGGGCTTTTAGAAATAGTTGCCAAAACAATATTGGGCATTTAGAAATAGTGTCAAAATAATATTTGGGCTTTATGAAATAGTGCCAAATTAGTATTTGGGCTTTATAAAATAATTTCTCAAATTAATATTTGGGCTTTGTAAAATAGTTATCAAATTAATATAATGCCAAATTAGTATTTGGGCTTTTAGAAATATTTGCCAAATTAGAATTTGGGCTTTGTAAAATAGTGCAAATTAGTATTTGGGCTTTTGTAAAATAGTGTCAAATTAGTATTTGGGCTTTTGTAAAATATTTTGCCAAATTAGTATTTAGGCTTTGTTAACATAGTTGCCAAATTAGTATTTGGACTTTTAGAAATAATTTGAGATTTTGTAAAGATATTGTCATGTAGAAACGGACTTTGTAAGATTGCCGTGTAGCAACGGACTTAGAGGTACCGTGTAGCAATGGGCTTAGAGATGTCGTGAAGTAACGGGCTTAATAAGGTGTTGTGTAACAACGGGCTTGGAAGTGTCCTGTAGTAACGGATTTAAAGGTGTCATGTAGCAACAGGCTTAGTAAGGTGCTGTATAGCAATGAGCTTAGAGGTGACATGTAGCAATGGACTTAGTAAGGTGCCGTGTAGTAACGAGCTTAAAGGTGCCGTGTAGTAACGAGCTTAAAGATGCCATGTAGTGTTGGGCTTAGAAAGGGTTTTTGTTGGGCCTCTTGGGTTTTGCCCACAAGTTTAGGGCTTGTTTGGTTTAAAAAAACATGTCACTCATTTTCCATCACTTATCACTCATCACTCATCACTCATCACTCATCACTCATCACTTAAAATACCCTACCCGTTTGGCACCATCACTCACTTGTCATCACTCAATATTTTTCACACTTTTTGTGGGCCCCATACCTGTCACTTAGTTCAGTTTTTTTTTTTTTTTTTTTTTCAAGTACCTAAACTCACCGAATCTAGTAAAAAAAAAAAAAACTGAAGACCGAACCACTAAAAGAAGAAGAAGAAAAAAAAAACAAAAGAATGAAGATTTGAAGACCGAACCAGTAAAAGAAAAAAAAAAAAAAAAAAAAAAAGGAAGAACTGATTGACTGAACCGGTAAAAGAAAAAAAAAAAAAAAGAAAAAAAAAAAATGGAGTAGCTGAAGACACGGAACCAGTAAAAGAAAAGAAAAGAAAAAAAAAAAAAAAAAAAGAAGAAGAAAGAAGTAAGCTGAAGACCGAATCCAGGAGAAGAAAAAAAAAAAAAAAAGTCAAACGGTCAAAAGTTGCAGTTGCGGTTATGGGTCCCTCTAAGTGTGTTTAATTACAAATATGCCATTGAGTTATGAGTTATGGAAACTGAAAACAGTTAAAATGTGTTTTCAGTTTTTATAACTCATCACTCAAAAATTAAAGAATTGAGTGATGGAAACTGAGTGATGGAAACTGAGTCATGGAATCCAAACAACCACTCCTCTGTGGGCCCTACCTGTTTTGGATGATGGATCATGAAAACTAAGTGATATCACTCAGTTTTCATGCAATCCAAACATGCTCTTAATGATTTTGGGCTTTTTGTGGAGAAAGTATGATTTTGTGGCCTAATGTTAGTAGCAAGGTGATAGGTATTTTTGTGAAAACCCAAGTTGGATAATATGTAAAATATAATGGCTAATATTTGTGAGATGACCCAAAGTAATTTGTGGAGCTTATGCATGTAGGGAAAATTTGGGAGCCTAATAACATGGAGAATATTTGAGAAATATGTGGAAAATATTTATATGGGTTTCAAAATAATTCTTAAGCTTATGTGGGTATTTTTGTGAGTAGGTTAAAGAAATAAGGCCTGAAAATTTCTACCTCAACAAATAGTATAACGTTTAATGTTTTAGAGACAAACTCATCTAAAGTTTCCATTGGGTGCAAAATAAACTAAATTACTCCAATTTTGAAGTAAATTTAGGCGAGGCCAGGGGAGACATCTGCCCCCTCTTCCACCCCCAGGTTCCGCCTCTAGTGTAAGTAGACACTAGACAATAGTGGCAGCAAGTAGGCAATGTTTTTTAAGTTTATCAGGTTTTTTATTATTATTAATCTTTTTTATTTATTGTAATGGTACGTTGCTTTTGGGTTTTTTTTTTTTTTAACTGATCCGGTTCACTTTTACCGTCCAAATATCCAATTTTATCTGATAAGACTGGTACCGTCCTATATTGAATAGAATTTGATGTAGCACGACTTTTAAGCGCTTCTGACTTTCTATATCAGTTTATCGACTGGTACGATAAGTCTCGGCTGTACCCTGTCCAGAAGGTACGGTATTGACTCCATTATTTCAAAGTGTTAAAACCATCGCACCAAAAATCTTTCTTAAGTGGTTTGAGCATGAAGCCCCGGCCATTGCTTTAAGGTAATAAATCTTAGGGAGGACATTCAACTGTTAGTGTAATTCCCCCCTAATCTAAGGACTCTAAGTTAAGGAATTAAGAGTATTCACAGCAGCCTCAGCACAATTTTAGCTAAACTAACAAAAAAAAATCCATTTTTAGTACTTTAATAAACATACACTTAAATCAGCCTCAATATTTAGTTCTCTATTATATTTAAATACTAATTTTTTCTCTCTCCAAAAATAAATAAATATACTTTTTTATTTCTACCCCTCCAAACACCTTCTTCACAGAGTAGCGCCTATGCCTTAAGTAACACCATAGAGCAAACTGAACCAAATTTCCCTTTAAAAGCCAATGTGTCCATCACTAATGTTTTTTTTTTTTTTTTTTTTTTTTTTCTCAAGACATCCATCAAACACATACCCATATTCTTGTTCAAGCCATAATCCAACGTGATGTGGGATGTGGAAGCATCAGAACACGTCCACTTCTAGAAAATGAGAAACAAAACATGTTTACTTCTAAAAATAACCTTGAATTCACGAGAGTTCCTTGAATTCATAAGTGTCCTTAAATCCAAAAGGGTCCTTGAATCTAGGATGAGAAAGGGTCCTTGAATCCACGATGAGAAAGGATTTGAAATCCACCAGAGAATAAAAAGACAAAAGTCTGAATTTTATTGATTGAATAATTGTTAACAAACGTGTACAAACTTAAGGGCTTATTTAAGAGCTCTGTAAAACTTGACAGACAATAAAATATATTTTAAAAATAACTCCTAATTAAAACCTAACCATAACAAGAACCAAATTTGACCTAAAAAATATTAAAAACACCTAAAAACAAGGAAATAAATCACCAAAAACTAAAATAACATTTTTTATATAAAAATACCAATAGTAAATAATTACAAAAATTAAATTGTAGATTATGCCCTACATCAAACCCCTCCACTTGAAACAAAATCATCTTTGAGTTCATCTTTGAAATCTGAAATCTTCCATGTCAAGAGAACAAATACTTTGAATACTTTATCTTCCTTGTATTCTTGCCAAACTTGAAAGTCATCAATTGAGCAACTTGAACTTCTTGTTCCTTGATCTTCATGCAATTGATAATATTCACCAAATAAGAGTCAATAATCAAATCAAAATTTTCCACCCCAATAAAATCAATAAACTTTGTTTCAGTATTTTCTCTATAATTTCTTCTTAAATGGTCTGTACTACCTCGACTTCGTTGAGAACGTTGACAACTTCCTCTATAATTTTTTCTTAAATGGTCTATACTACCTCTACTTCAAGATCTTTCTCTATAATAAGGTCTTTATTAATCTCCTCCACAATCTTAATTTTAGATTCTTCTTCTATAACAATATCTTCATTAATTTTCTCAGAAATCTCTATATTTTCTTCAAGAAAAATATGTTGTTCAACATACAATTCTTCTCTTAATGGTAGAATATATGGTTCTCCAAAATAATTCAAGTGTGAACTTCTCGGCCAAAAATAATCTTGTTTTGTATATGACAAAAGTTCATCACAATCCAAAGGATACAATTTGATGGCAAGCATCTTTTTCATCCTTGGCCATGAACGAATTTTATTTTTACCTTGTCGGATTCTATGAGTCTGTATTCATTCCCACCAACATAAGGCATACTCTCTAAGTTTATACAACGCAAGTTTAACTTTTTTCTCATCACAAATATTCTCATAGTCAAATAAATCCTCTAGATCAAGTAACCAATCAAGAAAATCTACTTTATAAAAATAACCATTAAATAAAACTTTCAATTCTCTTATAAGGCCTATATGAATTTTGTTTCATGAGTTATGTCTCCGCAACAATTATCTCTAGTGTTTCCATGCTCCAATGACATCATCCTAGCAAAGATATTTGTGAGTGCTAGCTATATGTCATGTAACACTTGCTAAGTTTTCTGTCACTGAAATTGCTACCTTCTCATACATTATCTGCTGTATTAGGATAAATCAAGGCTCTAATACCAACTAATGCAAGATGCGGAAGCATCAAAAAGCAGAACACATCTACTTCTAAAAAATGAGAAACAAAAAAAATGTTTGCTTTTGAAAATAACCTCAAATCCACAAGGGAAATTGGTCTAAAATCCACCAAAAAATAGAAAGACAAAAGTTTGAAATTTATTGATTGAATAATTTAAAAAAAAAAAAAAAAGTGTGCAAATTAAGGGCCTATTTAAGGGCTCCGTAAAACTTGATAGACAAAAAAATATATTCTAAAATAACTCCCAATTATTACCTAACCATAACAGGAACCAAATTTAACCTAAAAAGTATTAAAAGCACTTAAAAATAAGGAAATAAATTACCTAAACCTAAAATAACGCTTTTTACATAAAAATACCAATATTAAATAATCACAAAAATTAAATTGTAGATTATGTCCTACATCACAATGGAAACCCAAAATAAACCAACATCCAAACTGTTAGGAATGCTATAAGCATATAGTTAGTTAGTTAGTTAGTTAGCTGGTTAGTTGGTTACAATTTCAAGCATGTTAATCATATTTAACACTTGTTGAAATTATTAATGCTCATGGAGAATAATAGGACATTAGGATAAAGCCTTGTGGGACAATTGAATGGTTTTATGGTTCTATAAATACCTACTTGTAATTACATTTCCATCATTGAAGAATAAAATAACACGTTGCTTAGTGCATTTCCTCTCTCTCTCTCTCTTAATATTTTCTATGGAGGGTGACTACCTCGAATTAAGTCAATTTTCCTACAATTCTCATCAATTTCCCTATAATTCATATCCATCCCTATTAGGAACCACCGAGTTCCTAACACAAACACAATCCCAGATTCCTAAACCCACACACACGCACGCGCGCACACACACACGCACACACACACAAAAACCCCATATTAATGTTGGGAGCAAGTTTTATTGTTGTTGGATATACCATACAACAATCCATGGGCTAACCACTAGATTTATGGTCGAAGATAACCTACATAAAGATCCTTCTTAATCTCATCCTTGATCTTTACCATCCAAATCCACAAAACTAAACTTAGTCTTAACATAGGGTTGTTTCCCATACAATAATAGAGAGAGAGAGAGAGAAAAAAAAAAAAACCAGAACAAATCCTTCACAAACAACAACCCAAGTTGGCTTCCACCACCAGCTCCGCCATGGCCAACGTTAAGAGAGAAAGAGAGAGAGCTTTGATCTCTACCGTGGCAATCTGATTTGAAGAGAGAGAGATAGAACAGAGGTGCAAGTGGTAGGAAAGAGAAAAGCAAATATAAAATGATACTAAATTAGTTTGGCAATGAACAGTACCACGCTACTAGTGGCGTGTGGCCAAAATGGGAAATTAACACTAATTTTCAAACATTATAATTAGTAGTTACTATTTACAAACTATATTTTTTACTAGCATCTCAAGTTTAAGAGACTCGATTTTGGGGGTCAAAATCGAGTCTCAAAGACTAGATTTTCATGGTCTATCATGCCTGACGTGGGCAAAATGCCACGTGGCATCCACCTGGAAATCGAGTCTTAGAGACTCGATTTATAAACCAAAAAATTTCAAGTCTCAAGTCTCTCCCAGAAACACAAAAATCCTAGCACAATGAAATCTCAGAAACACAACAATCTCAGCACAATGAAACACATTCCCAGAAATCCAAATCAGATCAGAGCTCACCTCACCTCGTTGGGTTGATGCCTAGGTCGCGCGCCTGGGTCCACGTGGAAAAAACGCCACATCAGATGTGATCATACCATAGAAATTGAGTCTTTGAAACTCGATTTTGGCCCCCAAAATCGAGTCTCTTAGACTAGAGATACTAGTAAAAAATATAGTTTGTAAACAGTAACTATTAATTATAATGTTTAAAAATTAATATTAATTTCCCATTTTGGCCGGCGTGGTACTATTCATTGCTACTTTTTTTGGATATTTTAATGAGTTTGATGCATAATTTTTTTGGGTTTTTAAAGCAAAACATACGCTATTTTGACCTCTGGCAAGTTTGCTGCGATTGCACTAACATAGATGGAATTCTCACTTGATTAATTTCTAGGAAAATTGTATAGAACTTTTTTTATAAAAAAAAAAAAAAAAAGAAAAGAAAAGAAAGACTACCATTCTGTTTGTTTCAAGTAAAATATTTTACAGATTTTACCATGTTTGTTTTGTTGTAAAATCTAGTCAACTGTAAAATATTTTATAGTCCAAGTGTAAAATTAAGGGAAGAAGTAAATTTTTTATGCTTTGAAATTTTGGTAAAATATTTTACATTTTACAATCTCTCACGCATGGCCCTCACCTGACCAGCAACCCCACATCTTTCACCCAAGCCAGACATGAAGACCACCCACCAGCAACAATGCCACCCACCTTCACCTCTACTCATCTTTGGTGACAAGTCTGGCATGGAAGTCAATGTTTACAAATTAGGATGCTTTGGGTGTATGAACAATCTATAAAAAAGAAATTTATAAGACTTAATTTTCTAGTTAAAATTTATAGAAGGTAAAAGAGTATTACATGGAAAATGCCCAATTGCATTGCTAGAAATTAGGTTTGAGAACAAAGTTATGGGGTAGGAAGGTGTTAGGTATCCCATCTTGACAAAATAAGTTTGTCTCTTAGCATATACTGACTAATATAAACAAATTTGGTTATAACCAAACAAAGCTGCTTATTTTTATTATTATTTTTGTTTTTTGAGAAATGCTATGTTTGCAATATTTTCACAACACTTCTGCAACAAATCTTAGGTAGCAGGTTGTTATTAGTGAATAAAAAGTATTTTCAGTGAATAAAAAGTATTTTCAGTGGTGGGTTCAAATTAGAACTAATAATATCTTACCACATATAGATACCGCATTTTGCACCCCTTATGACTCAAGCCCCTTCTCCCCAATGATGCTCAAACTCTAAGACCCAAGTCTAGTATAGAGCCCTGTTAGATATTAAATTGACTTCTTAAGTGTTAAAATGGAAAATATAACCTTTCAAAATGAGCAAAAATTTATTTTTGGAAATAAAATTACCAAAGTAGCCATCGACCTGCATACGTGGGCCGTGGCCTGCATGCGTGGGCCAAAGATTGTGTACACAGGCACATTCCTGCATACATAACTAAGGTTTCAGAAACATAAGAAAGACAAGTTCTCTACAATAATGGCTAAGGTTTGGACTGAATCCCACATCGTATGAGAGCCGCTCTAAACCCCATTTTTTATAAAGCCTTACATGGTACATTTTCAAAACACACAAAAATCCCATGGGAAAATGAAGTTTTTCACAGAACACTCTCAAGTCATTTTTATTTGATTAAGACCTTTCTAGCCCTAATCCTTTCAGTTTAACGTTGCTAATCACTATTTTATTGAATTGTGATAGATTTGACTGAGGGGAACGGTCAAAATCAAAGCTTAGGAACTCATTTTTGAGCTATCAAGCATCAACCTTTCTTTTCTCTTTTGAGTCTTTTTGTTGTTCTTTAATCTGTTTGCCTTGGTTTGTTTGTGCTATAACCTGTTTGTTTAGAGTAGGTTTATTTTTTCTTATATATTCTAAGCATGTTTGGCTATTAGCATTGGGGTGTTCATTTCTACTCTGTTTTTCTATTTATCTATTTCTGGGTTAGGGTTTAGGTGTGTCCACATGCGCATGCTTTTGTATGCACACACAGGCTCGATGAATGTGTACTCATACATCTAGCCTGTGTACGCAGGCCTATGTATGCACACGCATACTCATGCCTAGAAACCCTAAATGTGATTATCTTGTGTCCTTTGCTTTGTTTATTTTACCTAATATCCCTTTGTTTTAAACTTTTTATATGCTTTGAATTTTCTTTTTCTTTGTTCACATGTTTGTTTGTCATTGTATGCTAGATTAGGGTGTATCTCCTTGCTTCTTGTTCTTAATACCATGCCATTCATTCACATGTTCATGCATTGATGTCATAGGTACTGTGTTGTTGCAAGGTAAGTAAAGGGTAAGTCATGCATCAAAAAATGTTCATGCATTTGAGTTATTGATTTAATTTAAGGATATGATGGAGTATGCTTAGATGTATGATTAAGGTTTGTAATATGTTAACGCCTTGCTGCCATGATCAAGTTACTGCCTTGTTTTAAGATGTATGATAGGGTTTTCAAATGTTAGGTGAATGCTAGGGTTTCTTGTGTGTGTTTGGCTCTCTTTTGCTTTAGGATAGATATATATATGTGTGTGTGTGTGTGTGTGTGTTTTGAGATAAAAGATGCCATGTTGTATGTTAAATGCATGTTAGCATGTGTGTGAGTCTAGAATATAAGTGTTGGGTTAGTTTTTAATAGAGCTAAGGTATAAGACACAATGATGAGAGGTCAACCTTAGGGCTGGGCGATCTTGGATGCCTAACACCTTCCCAAGAGTGTACCTAAACTCTGAACCCATACTCTAGTAGTAAGATCAAAAGGTCATTACTCAAAGGGACGCTGTATATATGGTTCCTAGATCATTGCAAAAACTAGGTGACGACTCCAAAACCCCTTGTGTCCACAACGCCCATAATTTGTTGTGAAAGTGTTGTAAAAAAGTTGTAGACGTACCACTTCTAACTACTCTCTTTTGGCTCTGAGGTTGGCAAAAAGTTCTGGGATAAATAATCGGGCAAGGAAGAAGCTTTTCAAATTTGAAGCAATGTGATTAAGAGATCTAGGATTTGATGAAGTAGTTCAAGAGGCTTGGCAGGATGGTATCTCTAAGATAGGTGGTTCTATGTTCTCAAATGGCATCAGCAGTTGTAGGGAGAGTTTACAGGTTTGGAATAAAATAGAGTATGGTCATGTGGGCCAAAAAATTATAGGTCTAGAAAAAAGGCTTCAATGGCTGGAAAGACAAATTGGTGCCAAGAGTTATGAGGTGGAGATAATGGAGACTAGAAAGGCACTAAATACTTGGTTGGATGCTGAAAGCACAACATGGAATCAACGATCTAGGAACCTGTGGTTAGTTGGGGGGATCAAAATACTAGATTTTTCCATACAAAAGCTTTGAGCCGTAATTAAACAGAGAAATACAATTCGGGGATTATTTGATGATGCTAACAATTGATAGGAGGATGAAAGAGCCATGGAACATATTATTATTGATTACTTTTCCACTATTTTTCAATCTAATAGGCCATTAGATGCTACAACAATTGTGGAGGTGATTCAACCTAAGGTCACAGAGAATATGAACATAGAATTGAAATGTGATTTTCAAGCAGATGAGGTGTTCAATGCTATAAAAAATAGCACCAGGTCTAGATGGTATGCCTCCCCTTTTCTACAACACTATTGGTCCTTAGTTGGTAATTGTATAGTTTAGACTGTTCTTGATTTTCTTATTCATGGTGCACTTCCTCCTAATTTTAATAAAAACACACATTGTGTTTGTTCCTAAAGTAAAGAACGTGACCAGAATTACTAAATTCAAACCCATTAGCCTTAGCAATGTTGTTTCTAGACTTGCCTCTAAGGTTTTGGCTAATAGACTTAAGCATTTATTTCCTCAAATTATTAGTGAGAATCAGAGCGCTTTTATGTCTAATCATAGCTTTCTCCCTTGATGATGCTAATACAATTTTAGGCATTACCTTGAGTTCTAGACATCCCATGGATTGCTTAATCTGGGCATACACATCTAAGGGTCACTTCATAGTGAGCAGCACCTATAAGGTGGCCCTTTCATCCATCTCCATTCCTAGTCCTGAAGATTCGAACGGGCAAAATTATAGAAAATTTTGGAAATCTTTGTGGGGTCTCAAGTGCCAAATAAGGTTGTAAACTTTGCATGGCGGGCCTGTCCACCAATAGAAAACTTACTGATACGACTACGTGCAAGCTCCGAGACCACGGACTCCGTCTTTCTTGGATTCTCCAGCAAGTACAAGCACTCCCGCTTGTGTATCGTTAAGCTCTTATGGCAGCAATTGAATGATCATCAAGCTCTTGAAGAAATCTCCATCTTGATAATCCTAAGTTTGTGTGAAAGTAGACACCTCTTAGATCTCACAAGAAATTCACACAAACAGCAATATGAGCAACCTTAAAAACGTGGCTAGGGTTTGCCTTTATACCTAGGGCAAAACATAAAACCTTACACGTTATATGGGCTTAGGGTTGGGTTGGAAATTCTGCAATGAAAACAATCTGCACAACTTTTAATCAGTAGAGTCTGATTCTCGATTGATCGAGTCAGGCAGATTTACACAGTAACTTCTGCAGTTAACTCGATTCCAACTTTACATAAATGACATTCTTTGAGCAATTCTAAAACAAGACTAAACACCTGATTTGATCATGGTTTGCCAACAATACAAATTAGAGTTCTAATACATTAGTTCCTAAGTACTTAAAACCTAACAATATGATTTAACCGGAACCAAGTCAAACACGATAAGCCACGCCAATCTGCAACCATGATTATCCACAAAGCAAGAACGTTGATTGAAGAATTCCAGGTCGCCAACTTTCAACCTTCAAAGCCAGTCGAAAAAGAAGCGAACATGTGAATCAATTCGAATCCTCCTTGGTAGAAAATCAATTCTGATGGAGCTGTGTTTCAGCAACAACAAGCCTCAGGCGTGGGAGCGGTGATTTGTGATCATAAAGGCAGAGTTGTAGCCACGTTAAGCAAAAAGCTCCACCACCCTTTTGGACCGCTAGAAGTTGAAGCTAAAGCTTTTGAAGAAATTGTAAATTTCGCTTGGGATGTTGGTGTTCGAGATGTCCACTTTGAGCGTGACTCATTTATGCTTTCTAATGCTATTGAAGGCTTGAGTTGCCCACCTATACAGCCATCTCTAACATTGTCTCTATGATTTGCCATAGATTACGTAGTTTTAGATTTGTGCAAGTGTCACATGTGAGGAGGAAAGGAAATAAACCGGCACATATTGTAGCTCAATATGCCAAAGATTTAGTTAGTTATGTAACTTGAGTAGAAGAGAATCCAATTATTATTGAGTCGGGGCTTTGACTCATGATGTATTGAATTTATCTTCATCTTAATAAAATTATAAGTCTTTTCATCAAAAAAGTTGTGGACATAGCATTTATTTTAAAACCAAAAACAATTGCTTTTTTAGGGAAAAAAATTTGTTATTAATTATACAATATTTCACAAAATAACACAAGTTTTTTAATTTTTATTATGTGCAAGGCTAGATGAATAACCACACCAACAAAACCTAAACTTTTTAGGATAATTTTGTTATCAATTTTCTAAAATCTTATCCAAATCAATGGATTAGATTTTATCTCACTATTTTTTCACATCCTTTTGTATAAAAAAATATCGTTATTTTTTTATTTCAATTATGAGTAATACGTCCACAACAATTTCACAATAAATCTTATGTGGCATGTTGTTATTGGTTTTAATCTAGGCCTATCACCTAAATTATTTTTTTATCCACCATTAATAACTAGTAACAACTTGTCACCTACGATTTGTTATAAAATTATTGTGACAAGTTGTTATTGGTGGGTAAGAAAATAATTTCAGTTATAGATTCAAATTTATACCAATAATAAACTGCCAGTTAGTACTTATTGTGAAAATATTGTAAGCCTAGCACTTCTTAATTTTAGAATAGATGAATAAAATTTTAAGAAGTGCACGATGGACTTACCAAAAAAAACTCTAGAAGATCTGTAACCCTACCTAAAACTAACTTCCTAATCTCACTAGGAGGAGTTGGAGACTCATAATTCAAAACCAAATAAAATAATATTCTAGCTGAGTTACCACCTCCAACTCCAACAAATTCCCTTTCAGTCTGCTAGGCTTGCCATTTCAGTACTCAAGCCCGTTTTTAGTTTATCCCTTTTTCATAAGAATGGAGAGTGATCACTTGCGCCAACAGATTTCCAACATGAGGCAGTCCCTCTTTGTTGAGGTTTTCTCTTATTTTATGAAGTTTATTTATTTATTTATTTTACACTTTACTATCAATATACTATGGCAACTCAACTTCTGTACAGGATCCTTTATTTTCTTTTATTGTCTTTCTTCTTCACTATGACTAGCGAGATAGAATTTTAAATTTCTGCCTGTATCCATTCATAAAACTGGTCCATAAAATTTTCAGTCTGAAAGGAGTAATGCATGAAGTACAAGGATTATTCTTACAATACCTTGTTCTGTGGTTTTGTATTATTGCTTCTTCGGATTCTTTGAGGATCGAATTCATAAAAGTGAGAGATTCGAACTCATGAATGTGAATGGAACCTACCTTTGCCATTGTAGCCTAAAGCCTATATCTTTATGCGCGCAATTAGCTAGAACTCAATCCTTAGGATTGACTTTAAATTGACAAGAAAAAATAAATGGCAATATCAAACCTAGGACCTAGCTAGGGTGATTTGTGATGAATTATGTCTTCCAGTCAACATCTCTCTGAACTTAATTTTCTTTTTTCCTTTTTCCTTTTTCATTGCTTTAAGGGTAGGATGATTTGTGATGAGTTGTCTTCCAGTTTTTTCATCTTGTATAAATCATATATCATATATGTGATTTTATATGTCACACCAAAATTGGCAATTATGCTTATGTGAAATGAGACTTAATCTTATGGCAAATATCTCAATGGTAAACCCTGAATTCGATGCCTTTATTCATTAGCACCCATGGAAAAGCCATCTGAAATTATCCTCCTTTAAAAGTAAAAGGGAAAATGTGCTCAGAATGAGAAATTGAGTGAGAAACCGAAATATAATGATGCTGTTTATTGCAGGAAATTCTTGAGTACCAATTTCTTCTATTGGAGCAACTGCAGGACAACGAAAACCCCAACTTTCTTCAGGAAATTATGACCTTGTATTTCAGAGAGTCACCAAAGACGATAGCTATCATAGATCAAGCATTGTAAGTAGTATTACACAAAAATGTTTCTTTTTTATTTTGGAGAAAATATTACCATATATAACCTCGACAACAACAATTAACATAAAACAATAGTAAGTCAAGAACCTTGTGTGGTTCACTGTCAATGCTCATTTCTTCACGATTTGAATTTTTCTCTCTCGTTTTTTTTTTACTAAAAAAAAAAAAAAAAACCCTTTTAATTCCATGCTCAAATTTGCAATTGGAGATAGTTTTAACTGTAATTTCGGTTATTCATTTATGTAAGTAGGGAGGAACACTTCAATTTCTCGGGAATGCACAAGTACCTTCATCAGCTTAAAGGAAGCAGTGCGAGGTATTTCTCTATAATTGGCTAGATGAAAATTAATGAAACAGAGGTCAAATACTGACTTCTACAGCCACGATTAGTTATCATATCTTATGCAACATCCTGCAATAGTTAATTTGTTTATATTTTTTTGAAGATCATTCTTGTTATTTGCAGCATTGGTGCTAATAAGGTGACTAAAGAAATCAACCAAGCATTGGAATGTTTCAAAAGAGGTGACATCCAAGGGTAATATATTTCTGCTTGTATCAATCTATTGTTCTATTTAGTTATTTATCTTTTTTTCTCATGTTTGATATTTGACCAATATCATCTATCTTTTCTTTTCTTTTCTTAATATATATATATATATATATATATATATATATATATATATATTTGATGAAAGTAAAAAAAAAAAAAAAAAAATTTCTTTTCTTGACAATTAGACAAGTTCTTTTGAGCACCACTAATTCAGCTAACCAGTATTCATTTATTATTATTATTATTATTATTATTATTATTATTATTATTATTATTATTATTATTTACTTTGAGTCATTGAATTTGCCCAAATTTAGAGGCCAATTCAAATAGTTTGAAAATAAAAAAAATATATATGTTATTAATTAATTTTTTTATTCAAAATTTTAGTGGCCAATGCAAAAAACATGGTTCTGCCATTGGAAGGAAGGCAAGCTCATAGGCTCTAGAACATCTTTGTGCATGTTTAACTTAACAAGTAAAAAAGAAGATTTATGTAATTATGTAACCTAAAGCACCAATTTTTGGATTTTCTGTTACTCGTGCTAAATCATTACATCCAATTATTTGTTGAGCAGATGCAAGGCTGCAGTTCAGAGATTGAAGCAAGAGCATAATATCCTAAGGAATAGAGTTGAATCTTATTTTCAGGTCTCTCTCCCACGCGAAAATAATTGATTGTCTTGGTTGAGCTGTGAATAAGTGACATATTGGTTTGTGTTTTGTTAATGTTGCAGCTACTGCGACAAGCTAAGATTTGCTGAGATAGCTAATCCGTCCAACTCCCAAGTGAGGGAAAGCTTCCGAATGGGATTCCCAGAAAGGAAAGGGAGAGAAGTGAGAACGAGCTGGTCTTTGATAGAGCTGTTCCACCTCCCAATCTACCATTTTTACGATCTAATGAAGAAAAATCTATGGAAAATACTATTGCACCGACACTAACACACACCCATTGGTTTTTAACTGAAGTCATAATTTCAGTATAAAACACACGTGTGTAATAACCATCTCTAAAAAATCTAGGGGTCTTCCCTCTATATTTTGGAGCAGTTGGTTTAGTTGTCCTATGTGTTATGTTGGAAATTAACTAGCTTTTCATGGTTGGTTTGTGGGGAACTAGATTTCTCTATGTCTGCAACTTCCATTTCTTGTTTTATGACTCTTTATTTCTAGAAAGTAGAAGCCCCTTTACTAATGGGTTAAATTCTAAACATAAAATGGGGAAACTGAAAATTCTAAATTTGGCTTCATTTTGCTTTGTTTTGGAAACACAACTCACTAAAATATGTAACTATAATCCACTGAGAAAAAGTGGGGATATTTTCAGACTAGCAGTGGGAGGAGGAAGTATATCGTAAGTTATAGTGGGTGTAAAAGAAAGTTGAAAACTAGCATCTCGAGTTTTAGAAACTCGATTTCAATCTAAAACTCGAGTGTTAAATACTTGATTCCCAATTGCTGATTTTGCCACCTAGATCTCGAGTCTTAGAGAGTCGTCTTCCAAATTGTACTTGCAGAACACAGAACGAAGAACGGAGAAGAACGAAGAGAAGGAAGAAGAAGGCACAATCTGATCTGAACGGAGAAGAACCCAGAGAAGGAAGAAGAAGGCACGATCTGATTTGAGCGGAGAAGAACGAAGAGAAGGAAGAAGAAGGCACGATCTGATCTGAAGTCGGCGAAGTGACGAGGCACGATCTGGTCTTCGGATCTGCCGTCGAAGAACGAAGAAGAAGGAGAAGAAAGAGAAGAAACCCAGCAAAAACCCAAAGAGAGCTGAAGAACAAAACTCAGCAGAAACGCAGAAACTCAGATGGTAGAACTCGAGTTTCTAAAACTCGAGTTCTACGTGGAATTTTTTTTCCACGTCACCTTCTACCCTTGGGTCTCGAGTTTTTAAAACTCGAGTTCAATTGTGGAACTCAAGTTTTAAAAACTCGAGATGCTAGTTTCCAATATTATTTTGAAACGTGATAGTTAACTAAATTTTTTTTTATATTTAATGTTATTTGGAAATAAAATTCAGAAAAAGTATGTGCATGGGTCTTTGCTAACAAGATATATTAACAAATATATATATTAAGAAATAACAAATATTTATTTGTTAGCTTAAATGCAAGTTTTTTTTTTATATATATATATAAAACAAAAAAAAAAACAAAAAAAAAAACAAAATACATACCTTTGTCAATAATTTATTTGTGCTAATTTATTTATGCGAAGTTTGATTTTATTTTTTGAAAAATATATGAACATATCATTTAATTAAGTACTAAATGCATCTTGACTTCTATTCTTAAGAAATTGGAAAAGGCCTATTAGGTTTGGTATTTTTTTGATTGTTGTTTTTGTTGAGTTCCCTAAATGATTTGATTGCTCTGCTCGGACCTGATTCGATCAAATGCTAGTAATGCAAGGGTCCTATTTATACATTATACAGGGTCGATCAAATGCTCTGCTCAAAAGTAAAATACAATATACAGGGTCCTATTTATAAATAGATAGGATCAAGAAACTTCTAAAGAATTCTACTCTAACTAAACCATAACTATCCTATAACAATATCTCCGTGAATCAAGGAAAGGTTGTTGACTCAACCATATCCAGAAGTATCTAGTACAAAGGAAAGACAGAGTAGGTCGAGAATTCTTATACAAGAGGAAGATAGAAACGACACCGTTCTACTTATGTGAAACGTCGCCGTTTCTTACAATCTAATTAAACACTCTGCCTCTGAAGATGTGACACTGTTTTGAGCCTTAAGTTATTGTTGGATAACTAGCAGTGGTCTTCATCTTCATCAACTTTGAATTTCTGGCTTGATATTTCAGTCTTAGCTTTATCACCCCCCAACTCCCCAGGTACTTATCAAGAAGTTTAGTTTCATTGTCCAACCTGTAATTCAATTGGAAACATGATTTGCAATCCTCCCCTCCCAACTGTTTCCCATCTGCTTCTAAGTTCTTTTAGGATCCAATTGGTTGGAGGATAAAAAAGTAGGAGGATAGAAAACAGGTAGAGAGTGAAAAAGTGAGAGGATAAAGGCGATTTTAATTTCCCTCGATTGTATTTAGTTGAGGTGGAAAACATGAGTTTGTATAAATTCACTAATAGACCCTTATTAAAAAATGATGTCCAATAAAAAAAATTAAAAAAAAAAGTGACAAACAATCAACCAAAAAAAGGAAATTACCTAAAATTATTTTAAAAAATCATGCCCAGAAAAAGTAAAAAAGAAGAAGAAGAATTCAGCCCAGTTAAACCCCCAAAAGAAAGGGGGGGGGGGGGGGGGGGGGGGGGGGGGGGGGGGAGAAGATAAGAAGAAAAACAAAATGGATGATGCAGTGAAGCTTAGCACGTACCCAAAGTTCAAAATTGAATTTAATACATATTGTCTTTAATGTACATCCAGTTAAACCCCCAAAAGAAAGGGGGGGGGGGGGGGGGGGGGGGGGGGGGAGAAAGATAAGAAGAAAAACAAAATGGATGATGCAGTGAAGCTTAGCACGTACCCAAAGTTCAAAATTGAATTTAATACATATTGTCTTTAATGTACATCACATCCAGGAAGTGATCATGCAAAAAAAAAAAAAAGGCCTAAATGCATTTTTAGTCCTTACATTTGACGTTTTTCTATTTTCCTCCCTACATTTTATTTTTACCATTATTAATCCCTAAACCAATTAACGCTCTTCATTTAAGTCCTTGAAGCACCATTCTATCACCAAACTAACAGGAAAACTGACGGATTAATAAAATAATTTTTTTTTACATGTTGGACAATATAATAACGAAAAGAAATCAAACTCACCAACAATTAACACTATTGAAACAATCTGGAGCTTTCCCTACACGTGTGTGTCACTCACCTACACCTACCTCTGGCGCGCAGGTAAAGCTTTCCCAAATCAGAACAGCCATCATTATCAACCTAAAGAAAAACTCCATTTCTCTCTCAAACCACCATCTCTCAAAACCCATCTCTCAAAGCCTCTACCTTTGCCAAACAGCCATAATCAACCTAAAGAACAACTCCATTGCCATTGTCAACCTAAAGAAAAACTCAATTTCTCTCTCAAACCACCATCTCTCAAAACCCATCTCTCAAAGCCTCTGCCTTTGCCGAACAGTCATCATCAACCTAAAGAAAAACTCCATTGCCATCATCAACCTAAAGAAAAACTCCATTTCTCTCTCAAACCACCATCTCTCAAAACCCATCTCTGAAAGTCTTTGCCTTTGCCGAATAGCCATCATCATCCTAAAGAAAAATTCCACTTCTTTCTCAAGCTAACATCATCAAAACCCATCTCTCAAAGTCTTTACCTCTGCCGAATAGCCACCATCACCATCTCTATCAATCTCTGTCACTTGATACCCACACTTTTCATAGAGTGGAGAAAATGAAAGATGGGATACCCCTGTCTTTGTGAAAAGGTATTCTCTCTGTCCTTATTTATAGCTTTACAATAAGCTTGTTGGCTTTTTCCTAGTAAGGGCCACAATGGTTTTGTATATGTTAGGTTTTTGACTGTTTGTTGGTTCTTATTTGCATGTGTTTGTTTGTGGTTTACACTATGGTCCATGTGTTCCCTGTGCATGACAAAATTACTCTTCTCTGTTTCTTTTAGTGTAACAAAACTATTGAAGTAAGTGTTGTATTGTTACTTAAATATTTGATTAAGTGTTGTATTGTTACTTAAATATTTGACTAAGTGTTGTGATCACCTAATACTTTAGGCGAAAACCACATTTTGGTCATTACATTTTCACCCGATTCTCATTTTGATGCCTATATTTTATTTTCACCACTTTTAGTCCCTGTTTAGAAAAACGCCTTCTATTTAAGTCCTTTCCGTCAGTGCCGTTAGAGCACAGGCTTATGTGGCAAACGGAATTATTAAAATAATAATAAAAAATTTATTTTGTTATTAAAAAATGCCACGTCAGCAATTAAATTTAAAAAAAATAATTTAAGTAAATTTAACTAAATAAAAAAAATCAAAAACAGAAATAAAAATAAAAAATCCCATTAATAGAGATCAAAGTGTGTATTGAACATGAACAAAAACAAGAACAGCACAAACCTACCTTGGTAGCATTCTTTTAATCCACCAACATGAACAAAAAATCCTCTCTTTTGTTTGTTTTCAGCATTTTCAGGAATCCAAATTCCTCAGATTTCAAAATCACAACCCACAAAACAAATGTGGCAGTCGTGGGGCAAATCAACAGTTAAGATTCACGACACGTCATCATCACCATCTACCCACTTCGCTTGCTCTTCCTTCAAAGACCTACCTAACCTCTGCTTAGACGACGAGGAGTTCGACTCCTCTTCCTCTCAATTCTCCACCTCTAAAAAACCTTTACCTTCCATTTTCCACCTAGTCCGACTCGCCAACTCGCTCCTCCGCTCCTGGTCAACTCGCCCACCCGAGTCCATTTTCAATGGCCAATCGGGGCCGTCGATTTCATTCCCCGGCGCAGAGAAACGAATCGTATTGTACTTCCCCAGCCTCCGCGTGGTGCGGCGCACGTTCGAGGACTGCAGAGCCGTCCGATCTATTCTCCGAGGGTTTCGCGTCTCGATAGACGAACGAGATCTATCCATGGATTCCAGGTTCCTAAGCGAGTTACAACAGATCCTCGGCCAAAGAAAGTTGACGTTACCGAGGGTTTTCATTGGCGGTAGATACGTCGGAGCCGCGGACGAGATTCGCCAGCAGATCCTCGATCGACTGGTTCGTTTGATTGGGTTTATTTTGTTGTTGTTCTTGTTCTTTTTTTTTTTTTTTTTTTTTTTTTTTTTAAAATTACTGGGTTTGTGCTGGGTTTGTGCTGTTCTTGTTCTTGTTCTTGTTCATGTTTATGTTTATGTTCATGTTCAATACACACTTTGATTTCTATTAATGGGATTTTTTATTTTTATTTTTGTTTTTGATTTTTTTATTTAGTTAAATTTACTTTAATTATTTTTTTAAAATTTAATTGCTGACGTGTCATTTTTTAATAACAAAATAAATTTTTTATTATTATTTTAATAATTCCGTTTGCCACGTAAGCCTGTGTCCTAACGGCACTGACGGAAAGGACTTAAATAAAAGGCGTTTTTCTAAACAGGGACTAAAAGTGGTGAAAATAAAATATAGGGACCAAAATGGGAATCGGGTGAAAATGTAAGGATCAAAATGTGATTTTCGCCAATACTTTATTAAGTGTTGTGTTGTCTGCATGCAGAATGGAATATTTTATTAAGTATAGTATTGTTTTGTTAAATATAATCTATATTTTGTTTGAAATAATACTTGTTTTGTTCTGTAACTAGCATTGTTTAATTGGTTTTGGTGTTATGTTGCATGTAGAATGGATGAGTTATTTAGTATATCTGTGCATCATGGTGGCCATTTTACTGAGAATAGCCGAAAATATGTGGGAGGTGCAGTAGATGTAGTTGATAATTGTGACCCTGACAGGTGGTCCAAGGTTGAGATAGAGAGTATATGTAGGGACTTTGGGTACACATCTATTAGCAGGCTGTGATATAAAATGCCTGGAGTGGACCAAAAATTGGGAGACTTCCATTTGATTGTTAATAATAGTGATGCCATGTACCTGACAGAATTAGTGAGGGGTCATCAAGATATTCATGTGCATGTAGGGCACCCAATACATGGCCCTATAATAGTTGACGAAGGATAGGATGCTGATGAGGATATGCAGCCATTGGCATTGGAGCAAGACTCTACAGGTTATTATGACAATGATGATAGCAGTGAACATGATGAACATGATAGGGATGATTTTTACAGTTTTTATGATAATGATGACATGTATGCTAATCATCAAACTTTTAACAATGAAGTTGAGCTTGAGGTTAATGCTAATGTTCCTGCTGAGGTGGCTACTTCTCAAGTGGGTTCAAGGAGAGTAAGTAAAGAACCTATCATTGAGCACCCACCCGAGGTCTTTCATATAAGTGGTAGCAGTGATAGTGTGGAAAGTGAGGGTGGGGGAAGTGGCCTAGAAGATGATGTAGAGTTGAACCATCGTGTTAGGGACTTTGTTGAAGATAATAGTGATAGTTGGGATGGTAAGGATGATACAAATGTTAATGAACCAGGCCAAATGGGTGCTAGTGTAATAAACTCTGATTATGAGAGTGAGGAACTACACAGTCTTGTGGAATCATCATCTGATGATGAGCTTGGGTATGATAGTGATGATGAGTCTAAGGATGATAACAGGACACATGTGGGAGATGATAAGGAACATAAAGAAGAGAAAGTGAGGAAGTTCCCTGTGTTTAAGCTAGTGGCTAAGGCTGAGCACATTTATTTTGAGAAAGATATGCTATTTACTACACCTAAGCAATTCAAGGAAGCTATAACAGATTATGCAGTTCATGGTGGATGGGGGATCAGATTTGTTAAAAATGATCTACAAAGGGTAAGAGCTGTCTACCAAGAAGGGTGCAAGTTTGTTGCCTATCTAACAAAGGTGCCAAGGGAAAGGAGCTACTAAATAAGGACATTGACATTGGAACACACCTATTCTAGAAGTTATAAGAATCCTAGGTGTACTTCATCATACATTGGGAAGAAGTTGATGAAAAAGGTGAAAAGACAGCCTAAGATCAAGCTGAAAGATATCCAAGAGGCTGTCCATGAGAACTATACCCTAAACATAAGTGCAGGAAAAGCAAGTAGGGCTAGGGATAAGGCTCGAAAATATGTTGATGGGGCTTATACACAACAGTACAACTAGCTGTGGGAGTATTATGAGGAATTAAGGAGGGCTAGTCCTGGTAGTACCATACTTATGAAGGTACATACCTTCCATGATGGTGATCTAGCAATTGAGATGGATTGGTGTGTGGGGTGCCTTATTTTGAGAGACTATACGTATGTTTAGAGGGCTGCAAGAAGGGGTTTTTGGCTAGATGCAGACCATTCATTGGTTTGAATGCCTGCCATTTAAAGAATAAGTCAGGGGGGTAATTGATTACTGCAGTATGCAGAGATCCTAATAAGGAGTATTTCCCACTTGCATATACAGTGGTAGAGGCTGAAACTAAGGACTCTTGGACTTGATTCATCAATCTGTTACTTGTAGACATAGGTCAGACCAATAGAAAGTGTGTAGTTTATTCTCTATTTGGTTGTTTTTTTCTACATTTACTCATTGTATCTATCTTTAAGCCATATTTTCCTTTGATATTGTTTGTGACAAGGGTTGGTGCAAACTTTCATTGATAACTGGCCACAGTATGAGCATAGGATTTGCGACAGGCACCTCTACAACAACTTCAGGAAGAACCATCCTAGTGTTCTGATTAGAGAATTATTTTGGAGGGCAGCCAAGGCAACTTATAAAGAAGAGTTTGATAGGGTGATGGATGAGTTGAAGGGCATTGATGCTGATGCACACAGTTGGTTAGATGCTCATTCAACAACAAAATGGGTGAAACACATGTTTAATGAGGATGCCTTGACTGACACTATAGTAAACAATATGTGTGAGAGTTTCAATAGTAGGATTCTTAAATTCAGGTCTAAGCCTATAATTAGCATGGTATGAGTCTTTGTGATCACCTATAGTTAATTAGGTTCATTGTTTGGTACTGCTTTTAGCGGGTGTTGCAATTAAAATCCAATGTTTCATTGTAGTTGTATGTGCTTGCAGCTTGAGTGTATGTAGAAATGTTTTTGCAGCAAATTTTTTTTGCAGAATCTGTATTTTTTGTATGCTGAATGTATGTAGGAATTTTTTTGCAACAACTTTTTGGTCTATTTTCGTGCTTTTGTCCTGTTTTCCTTATGTGTTCTAATCTGGTTGTGTTGATATTTGATTATTGAAAACAACTAAACAATGGGGGCTAGCATGGCAATAACATTGAGGAGAAAAAGCAGAAGGCATACTAGCTTGAGAATTGTGAATAAGAATGAAGAGTAAAACGTAAAGGTTTGTTGTAAAATAAGCTGACATCTATGCCATTTTGAAGAGAAATGGTCATTGTCCATTGGATTAATTACAAGTCAAAATGGACAATTGGTGGGTTCATCTGATACTATTATATGACACATCCTCTCTAGGAATCTCTTTGTAACAATTGAATGGAAATCCTAGTGGTTGGGAACACTGCAGCATAGTAATTTATAGTTAATGAAGGAACACAAACCAAACAAATTGATCTTGGCTAGTTTGGATCTTTTCACGTGTACCTTTGGTAGGATTGCAAGTGAATTAATTCATATCTTTCTGATATTCACATAAGTTAAGGCACACTAATTATATATCTTTAAACCTTTATTGGGTTCTGCAAATTTATTTTAAAGAAACTTTAAAAGTGACAATACATTTATGTGTCATGAATGTGTTTAGTTGAAGACTAAGCTGCACTGCACAAAGAAAGCTCAAGGTAAAAACAAAGCCTTGCACCCTTGCAATCACTATCATAAATCAAATTTACACACAAAAAACAGGGGTATTCATTGAACAACACAGTTAGAAACACAGGTGTATTCATTTCATTCCAGGAATGGTACAAAAAAAATGTTCAAGCAGGTGTTTCCATGCTAACTACCTAACAAAAAAATTTACACATTGCCAGCCCTATGCATTAGCAATTACAGGATATTGAAACTCCCCCATCTATGTAACATGCTAACCAAACATACACTTTCACCACCCACCGTACCAAACATAAACACTTCCACACTTCCCACTTGTTGCCTAATCAAACTTCCACTACCTGTCTACCTACCCATACAATTAAAGACACAAATCCCACATATCACCAATAAGAATGCCAAAACCACAGTGTAAAACTTCTCTCTCTAGTAGCATCTTGAAACCTTAGCCTCTAGTCTGATAATCTGTTGCCTTTGCTCTGGGATGAGCTCCTTACCACGTTCACACATCTCATTGTCACGCCATTGGAAGAATTTACACTTTCGCCCAACCTGAAATACAAACCAATTTCTTCATCCATCAAGCTATTTAATGACCAATATGGACTATACAATTAACATGAAATTGAAACAACATTGTTGTTTATATATAACCACAGCAAAACATGATGGTGTTAAGAAACTCTTTTTTATTTTATTTTTTTGGTGTTGTTGTAGCTATTTGGTCTTCTAGTATATTAATTCATTTTCATTTTGTAAATGAACAAGCAATAACTTCATTAAGCAAACATTCTTTAAGAAAGCACTTGGATCAATTGAACTGGGCTGTCCCCAGGCCTTGAGAAAGACAAAATAGGCTCTTTTATTGCTTGATGATAGTGTCTAAAGAATCATTTCCCTCCGATTTCATCAATTCTAGAGAACTAGAGGACTTGGGCTTTACAATTGGCATCTATGAACACAGAGTTTAAAGTTGCTAGCTCACAAGAAGCGACTACACAAAATATTAATTATTTAAAAAGCATGACAATTAAAACAGAAAAGTCATTCTCAACTATCCATTCATTTTCCAGGAAACAAGTAAAGTTTCATACATTACACAACACTTTTTCAAAAAATTCTTTAAGAAAACATTAACATTGAAGATCAATAAACTAACCCAACCAACAAAATTCAATTTTTAAGAAAACATTAACATTGATAATTCTCCACTACCACACTGGTTACCTATCTCAAATATACAACTCCTACTGTCTAGCTGAGTATTTTTCTGATGTGAAAACAATTTCTTCAGAGCATTTTCATCAGGCTGGTGAAACTCCAACCTGAATCCCAAAATTACCTATATGAAACTTCATTACCTATATGAAACTTCATTACACACAACTTAATTCCCCACCATTTTTTACACCACCAAACAACCTAGTAAAACCCAAAATTATTGCTTCCAAACCCAGGAAAACTAAATGCAAATTAACCCCAATGAATTAAAAATAAAAACACGAAAACCCCATGATTCAAAATCAATTTTCCTAGATTTTCCCTCGTCTTCTTAGAAAATAATAGACAATATGCCAAAAAAAAAAAAAAAAACCAAAAACAAAGAAGAGGAAGAAAACCCCATCTCACTAAAACAGAATAACATCAACAACCCACCAAGAGTAACAAAGCTTGAACTAACCCAGTAGAAAAAACATGATTAATTAAAAAAAATACTCAAATATTGAAATACCCAGTAGTTTGGACAGCCATAAAACCTTCTACCACGATTGTCTGGTGTCCACGAAACAACTAAAACTGGTCTTTAAGCACAATAGCGCCTAAATGGAGCTCTCCTCCTCAAGCTTGAACTGGTTGAAGAGCTTGCTTCCATCTAATCAGGGACTTCGAAATGGTTGAAGATCTTCAGAGATGGTTGATGATAATGGTGGCTTCAAGTAGCAGAGATTGTTTGAGAGGCTGATGGTTCGAGAGAGACAGAGAGGCTGATATAGGGTTAAACGATTTGGGGATTTTTCTTACCTCTGCGCGCCAAATTGCTTCACGTGAGCTTGGCCAGTTATTATATTGTCCAACGTGTAAAAAAAATATTATTTTATTAATCCGTCAGTTTTCCAATTAGTTTGGTGATGGAATGGTGTTTCAAGGACTTAAATGAAGAGCGTTAATTGGTTTAAAGACTAATAATGGTAAAAATAAAATGTAGGGACTAAAATAAAAAAAAACGTCAAAATGTAGGGATTTAAAGTGCATTTACACCAAAAAAAAAAAAAAAAAGAGCACTAGCACATACAAGGAGAGGGTAATTTCAATCATTTGACAGCAATTATTCTCTCCTACTATTTTCTCTCCAATTTGGAGAGATTGAGTTTTGGTGGGCCCAAAGAGAAGCCAGGTGCCACAAATTTTCTCTCCCTCTCCCCTTTCCAACTAAACACCACTCGCACTCGTTCTCAATTTTCCACTCTTTTTTTTTTTTTTCCCTCCTCAAAATCATCCCTACCAAACATACCCTTAAATGTGTATCACAATTTTCCTTTTATTTCCTTTTATTTTATCTATTTTAAGTTTTGGCAAAATCCAAATATTTAATTTCATTTAATAGATTGGATTTTGTTTCCTTAATGGTTGGCATTAATTGTATTATTTGTATTCATACTTTTTTTTATTATTTACTTTTACATAAAATTCACAATAGAAACTTTTATACAAGCAGAGATGTATATTTTTTTTTCCTAAATGATGTGCAAATATAAATTAGTTGTTTTGACCTTCACTATTTTTGATTAAAAATGAAGGGGAAAAGAAGAGAAAGAAAAGAAGTACATTTTCCCATTACACAATGTTTTGCAAAAAGGAAGAGGGGGAGGGGGGAGAAAGGGAAAAGGGGAGAAGAAATTAAATGAAATGAAAATGAGAATTTTCTTTTAAGTAGAATAGAAAGGAAATAGGGTGCTCCATAAAAAATCTCTTTACTTTTTCATTTCCTCCCAATTGGGAAGGAAAGAAAAATGGTGGGCCACATGGAAATGCATTCCCTCTATTTTCTTTTCCTTCCCTCATTTTCTCTCTAATCAAACAAATGATTCCTTTTCTCTTTTCTCCATTTCTTTCCTTTCCTCTCATCTTCCCTCAAATCAAACATAACCTTAATTTGTTTGGTTCACAAGGGGGGGAAGAAAAGGGAAAATAACTAGAATAGTTCCCACCTTAAGAAATCTCTCTGCACTCTCTTATTTTCCTCCAAATTCGACAAGAAACTAAATGGTGGGCTGAGAGGAATACAACCCCCTTCTTATCTCCTTTCGCTCCATTCTTTTTGTCTAACCAATCAAATGAATTTGTTTCCTTTGCCTCCACTGCTTTACTTCATATATATATATATATCATTACAGATTTTAGAAATGTATATTTTAAAAAAAGTGTAAGCTAATATTATGTATAATTTGAATCGTATAATTGTGATTATTGTATCGATGCATATGCATAAACCGAAGAGCCCAAAACCAATTGAATACTATATATATATATATATATATATATATATATATCATTACATATTTTAGAAATATATAGTCTAAAAAAAGTGTAAACTATTATCATGTATAATTTGAATTGTATAATTGTAATTATTTTTAATTATATCCGCGCATATGCACGAGACTACACACTAGTTACTATAAAAATAAACTATTCAAATCAAATTCCATATAATTATAGGGTATATTTGTTTTCTTAGAGAGAGAACACATCTCACTAAGCTGGACATGCATCTTCACAAGTTCCTAAATAGCTGTGTTACGTATGCTTTGTTTTCTTGGCCTTTTAGGGAGCAAGGGAGGCATTTCACATTTACAACTAGAATTTAATTATCTAAGTTGACACGGTCGATTTAGAAGCTTTAAATTAATATATATCTCTATGACTGTTTTTTTTTTTTCCCCTTCAATTATTTTGATATTGTAAAAAAAGAAACTCTTAATGTTATTTGCAGCATTGGTGCTAGAAAGCTGACTATTGAAGTCAAGAAAATAGGGAAATGTTCTAGGGAAGACACCATGGAAGTGTAATGTTTATACTTATCCTACTTAAATCCTTATTCTCAGGTCTTAATTAGTTGGAGTATTAGATATAGTTTTATTTGTTTATCTTTTCTATGATTTTAGACTAAAAGTGAAAGCTAATTAATCACTATGATAAGCCCAAAATTGAAGTAGCACCTTGAGCGTATGTCATACAATTGTAGGATTGAGATATACTTTATAGCACTATTTTTTTATTTACAGTAATGGGGATGGAATTCAAATCATGGTTCTTATAATAAAAGAAAGAATGTTAATGTTATGCCACTAAACTAAAAGGTTTTACCACATGAGTCTTTTGGCTGAATATTGCAGAACTGAGTTTATTAGTGTTATAGGTATTGTTCAAAGTTATGCGGCAAATTGAGGAAAGAGTGAACTTTGGCAACAGCATTGCCAAAATTGCAACAAAAAGTATGAGAGAGAAAAAGCCCAGTGTCGTGATGGGAGGATTTGAAATTGCAGGGGAGTGAGGAGAGAGAAAATATGAATTGTGGCAACCAAGTTGCCAAAAATGGAAGGAAAAAAAAAAAAAAGAGATTTGTGGCAACCAAGTTGCCGAAAATGAGAGAGAGAGAGAGAGAGAAAGAATTATGGCAACTAAGTTGCCGAAAATGGAGGGGAAAAAAGAGTAAATTTTGAAAATTAATAGTAATTTAGGTAATGAAGTTGACGAAAATTGAAGGAAAAAAAAAATTGTAGGGAAGGAAAAAAAATGTTCCAATTGATTTGTGGGAAAAACAATTATGGCAATGGAGTTGCTGAAAATTGGAGGAGAGAGAGAGAGAGAGGGAACTGTCTTGATAAAAAAAAATATTTGGACCAGTCGCTCACATCAACTCATCTTTTCCTTTCTTCTTCTCCAAAGTACCTAGAATATATTCTTTGTTCATTTCCAATAAAACCTAAGCTACTGATATCATACATAGGAGTCTTTTGACCGAAGCAATTTGGTTTGTGTGTATGTCATGTTCTTTCATTTTTTTTCCTATTAAACAAGTAATATATATTCAAGTATATTGATTCTTGTTCTAAGAAAAGTACATAGATTCTTATTCAGATTCTTGTCCATGCATGAGAGAAATTTATGGAAGAAAAAATGATTAATGTGGACGGTGTAAACAAAACAAAAAACAAAAAAAAAAACAAAAAAATGAGAATTTTATAGAGATTCTTTGCGGGATTTGCAGAGATTTATTAATGACTGATGTGCACTGTAAACAAAAAAACAAAGACACTGAGATTTTTATAGAGATTCTATCCCATCTTGGTCTGTGTTGTATTTGGTCAATTCGCATATCTATTTATACAGTTTAAAATCTAAGAATTTAACTTATACGAAACTTGCATCCTATTTAAACAGCACTAATGTTACTTTAGTTTCCACAATTTTTATTTTCTACTCTTTTTCCCCTAAAAATTCTACCAGCCTTCTTCTCTACTCTTATTCCCCTCATAATTCTATCAACCATTTTCAAGTCATGCATGCCATACATTCTACAAACAACTATAAGGAACAACACTTGCAAATACCTATCTGTTCTTTATCTCTTACAAGGTCAGTTACATCTCTTAAGTAGTTCCTTTTCTTTTTATAATATTCATGTTGATATGTTTTAAGGGCATAGCTAAGCATGAAAATCTTGTTTTTGTTAAATTATTTATTCATGAAAATCTTGTTTTTGTATTATGTGTTTTGCAACATGAACTGATTTATATGATATGTTTTAAATTATTTGTCCATGAATTCTTGCCTAAAATTTCATATAACAAAAATATATTTCAAAATTGACATAAATTTTCCTTAAAGAAATTCTTACTTTGTTAGCCTATAATATACCTGTATGCTATAAGAAAACCCAAAAAAAAAAAGGTTAGTATATGATCCTAAATCAAAAATCTAAGTTTTAGGTATAATAATAATAACAAAAATGGTACAATATTAGAAATATTTATCTATTATCGTATAAATGCATGAGAAATATAATTTGTCTTGTTTTAGAAGAAGCAAAATAAAGAGCTATATAAAATAATTTACGTAACCATAACAGATCATTCTAAATAATTTTAACTATTATGATGGACAATAATAAATTATTAGTGAATCAATCCTCTTTAATAGAATTCTCTCAGCTCTAGCTATTTAAACATTGAATATTATTAATAGATTACCTTCTTGTATTGTATTGTAATGGTTGTGTAGTGTTAATATATTAATACTACTTTTATGTTTTAGTGTGAATGGCAGAAAAGTTGTTCATTTTTCTCATCCATTCCGGTGGAATAATTAAACATGGCAAAAATGAGGTTTTTTTAGAAGGGCCGCCTCCTTTTATGCTTCCATTAAGCCGGGGTGTGAAATTTGAAGATCTATGACATAGAGTAGCATCCATGCTTCATATAAACAGAGAAGATTCAAAACTTACTATTTGGTATAAATTTCTTTTTCAATGTCATCCACATCCTGTGAATTACAAGCAAGTTTTGGTAGAAGATGATAATGGTATCAATGCAATATTCGATATGTTAGGCTGCCAATACGGTTTTGTAGGTGCAAAGTTGTACGTGGGTGTGGAGCCCATAAGAAGCCACCGAAATGTTTTTCCCATTCGATATGCCAACGAAGGACCAAATACATCGTTTAGTTATTCACATGGTGGACACTTTCATAATCCATATGCCACTCATACTAGTCATTATTTTGAAGATGTGGCTCGTTCCCCAATCAACATTGGTGGTGCTGACTATCATACTCCATATACTCATGTTGCAACTGAGGACCAACATGCTCCTTATTGGCCAATGAACACCAAGGATGCTGATTATGATAACCCAACTGAGCATATCGCACCAGAGTTTGAAGCTCAATATGACCAAACTGCCACTCAAAAAGCTGCTAATGATTCCAACGATACACACCGCATAGCTGTTGCTACTAAAAATGTGGTCCATACATTATCAAAAAGGATGCAGGCCATGCAGTCCACCATATTCCAATGCATTTGCAAGTGGTGTCACACCAAGTAAATTCTGACAAACTGTTCCCCCGTTAAAATTAGTGGGCCTACACACTGCATTACCATCAATAGGCAATCCTGTAATAATTACTATATCGTGTAGAGTAATTGACATTTCACAAGTAGGTAGGTGAAATGTATAGGTTTCAGATTGCAAACCGCTCCACCAAAGAAGTGATAAGACCTCAGTCAAGATTTATATGTGGTAGGTAGGTAACATGGTATAGTCTATATTGATGCAAATATGGGGTGATACGCTCGCCTATATGCGAGGGGTGGGGGGGTGCAAACGGTTGAGGTCGCACTCATAAGGTGGAAAATAGAAAATTTTAAAAAAATGTACAATGTTATATTGCTAATGTTGAAATTATTTTCATATAAATTGAATAATTGTAGATATTATTAGGATAATAATAAATTTTGATCTCGCAACGTACATTGCCTTCCATTACATCATTAGAGATGTCATATTGTTGTTGGGTTAGTAGAGAATGATCGAATGGCCTAGGCTTCATTTCAAATATATCCTACATTAAGTGATACAATGAGCTAAACCATGCAACATCCATTACCTCTATATTAGTAGGAAATTGTCTATAAATCAAACTAAATTAACCTTTTTTTTTTTTTTTTGGATGGAGATAACCTCTATGACATTAATGAATTGATAATAAAGTACTATTACGATGTTGGTCAACCCTAAATTAAATAGAATATAAGAAATTAATCATAATCATACTCATATTCATAATTGGAATGGAATCAACCCTAATTTTCGTATTCATAAATTCATACACATATAATATAAAGTATAGTGTAAGTGAAGATGCATTTTCTCAATATCTTTAATATATAAACACTGAGATTAAAAAATTACAATATCTGAAGGTATATTTTTTACAAATCATCTATATAAAAAATTACAAACTAAGAAAATAGTTTCCAATTAAATTAGGGGGCTGAGAAGCTTACTACAATCATGACATGAAGTAAAGGAATGTAGAAATTATAGAGTGATACTTGCAAGAAAAGAAAGAAAGAACCAAAAAAAAAAAAAAAACACAATCAGATAATCATAAATATCTTCTAAAAAAAATATAATCTTAAATAAAAACAAAAGAACAATAATAAAATTAATATATAGTGACTACTACAGTTTTTTATGCTAATTATTAAATATAACTTACAATGCTTGTCGTTCATAATAAAATTGAAAGAAACACACAATAATACAATTTATTACAATTTTTGTGGTCATATAATAATAATAACAATAAATAATATTAAATAATTTCAAAATTAACAAAACACATATATAAATTTAATTAGAGAGTCAAGATGTTTACCACAATTGTGATACCAACCGAAATAGTGAGAATTATAAAGTGATACCTGTCAAAAAAAAAAAAAAAAAAAAAACACAATCAGATAATAATAAATAAACACAAAATAACAACAATACTGAAAAGTTTATATGAATCAGTTTGACCCTTAAAAGAGTTCAAGATATTATATTTATAATGATATCAACAAGTTACTTGAGATTTGCTAGACAAGGCAATATTCTGCAATGAATGAAAATAAAGTATTCTTAGCATAAAAGCATAATCTTTTTGTTTTGTTTTTTTTTTTTTTTTTTTTTTTTTTTTTTTTTGGGAAGCCCCTAAGTCATAAGCTGATTATAAATTACCAACTACAAAATAATCAAATTCATGTATGGTGACTATTACAATTTATTATGGTAAATTTCAAATATAATTAAAATTCTTGTAGTCCTAACCATAAAAAATTCATTAATCTAAAATTTGAATAATAACAACAACAACAACAATAATCATAATCATAATCATACAAATAATATTAACAATAACAATACATTTTTCTCCACAAAAAAAAAAATACATAATATTTTACAATGTATTAGTTTCTAATATTTACAAAGCATATATTTATAAAATAATAACAAATTTGTTAATTTCTAGAGCTGTAAGTTAATAAGCAAAAACAAAAAAAACAAAAAAACAAAAAAAAAAACTCATATTGATCTAAAACTTATTGTCCTTAGTTGTGCACACTAAAGCAAAGAGAAGAGTAAAATAGCACTGCGGAGGTAAGTGAAGCAATATGAAAAATGTAGGAGATGCAATGCTTTAGTGATGATGCCTATCTTTTATAACGAAGAGAGAAATGAAAAGAAAAAAAAGAATAATAATACATGATAGAGATTCATATTAATAGGCTAGGTTTTATTGGGAATGATCAAGAAATATATTCCAAAGTACTTGGAGAAGAGAATAAGAGTTAGAGGAAGAAATTAGGTGATTGACTTCCTCCAAAGTACTCTCTCTCTCTCTCTCTCTCTCTCTCTCCTCCAATTTTAGGCAAATCAATTACAACAATTTTTTTTTCTTTCCCTTTTATTTTGACAATGCCATTGCCACTGCCACAAATCCATTGCCACATTTTTTTCCTTCTATTTCGGCAATGCCATTGCCACAAATCAATTGCCACTTTTTTTTCCCTTCCATTTCGTCAACAACATTGCCACAAATCAATTGCTACAATTTTTTTTCCTTTAATTTTCAACAACTTCATTGCCTAAATTACTATTAATTTTCAAAATTCAATCTTTTTTCCTCCTCCATTTTCGGCAACTTGCTTGCCACAATTCTCTTTTTCTTTTTCTTTTTTCTTTTTTCCTCCCATTTTCAACAACTTGGTTGCCACAATTGATTTTCTCTCTTTTTTTTTCCCATTTTCGGCAACTTGGTTGCCACAATCCTCTTCTTCTTTTTTTCTTTTTTCGTTTTTCCTCCCATTTTCGACAACTTGACACAATTGGTTTCTCTCTTTTTTTTCCCCCTCCATTTTTGGCAACTTGATTGCCATAATTCATATTTTCTCTCTCCTCACTCCCCTGCAATTTCAGCAACTTGGTTACCACAATTAGTTTCCTTTGAGCACTCCACCTTGCATAGCACTTCGGGCACACTTCTAGGCAAAGGGTTGGGCAGCAAGAATTTCAGCAATGAGATTACCGAAATTCAAAATCTTCCTCTCTCCTCACGTCACATTGCTACCTTTCATCTCTCATACTTTTTGTTGCAATTTCGACAATGTTGTTGTCGAAATTCACTCTCTTTTCTCAATTTCCCAAATAACTTTGAACAATACTTATAATACCAATAAACTCAGTTTTCTGCAATATTTAGCCAAAAGACTCTTTACCACCTTTCTCTACCAAAAAAAAAAAAGGTTTTACCACTAAAATATGCTTTGTAGTTTATATATAAGCTTACACTGTTTATAATTTTATATGAAATATGTTAGAGAAAATTAATGCAATTCGTATTGAATATAATTTACAATATTACAAAATAATAATAATAAACTTTGATGTCTTGAGTATTATTATTTTAGAAAATTATTAACTTTGTTAATAACAATAAGCAAGATTAGGGATACAATCGAGAGGGTGAAACAAGAGTATGAGACTCTCTCTCTCTCTCTCTCTCTCTCTCTCTCTCTCTCAATAATAGACAATTACGCGTGATTTGTTTCTTGTTTATTATATTTTTTTACATCTTTTTATATTTTTCATAAAAGTTAAATCTAAAAATAAAAAAAATTACTAATTTGGTCATATCATTAATATTCTAAAAATGGCAAAACTTAGGTGCAATATAACACAATAAATATTCAAATAAAAGTGAATAAAAATCAAGTGATATTACCTACATGCTAGTTTGTCCTGGCGTGTTCCTTTGTCAAGTTTGCTGGTAATAAAGGTTACCTAGGTTTTAGAAAAACTAGTACATGCTATTTCATAGCGAGTACATTATATATTCATATTATATTATAGGTTCTAATTAGTTCAACTGGTAAAATCTATTATAAATAAATAAGAGATTTGGGATTCAATCTCTCACATATATAAAAAATTGATTGGTGTCTTGGTCGAGTGGACGCTATAGGTTAAAACTCTCCCAAAAAAAAAAAAAAAAAAAAAGATATTCATTTTTTTTTCTTTTCTTATTGTTGTCTATTACTCCTTATATAGGATTTACAACACTAGACGGTTGGCAGTGTATATGTTGGGGCTGGCCCAGTCTGAGACAACTTAATGGCCACAGGTCATAATAAGATTGAATCTGAAAATGAAAATGGGCTAGAGCCCATCATAGGAACATCAACAGTTTGGATTTTTCGGATTACTTGTCCCTTAAATCTATCATATAATATTCATATGCTAAGGGTGTTCGCTTCAAACATACAAATGAAACACACCCCATACAAAGATTATGGCAAATGTGCACGAAATTAGAGTGAGTTCGGGTAATTATGATTACCACCGGGCCTTGTATCCTGGTAGTACCCGGTACCACGTGTATCTATGAGCTTGGGGTTCTATCCCCTACAATTACCTAGCAACGACAACAACGTCTAATAAAAAAAAAAATTACGATTTATTTTTTTTTTAAAGGCCTTTCGGCCAACTACAATACAAATACCTCAAAGAACAAGCTACTACAAACTCCAGCTTAAGTTGGAATGCTTGATTATTCGGTCTGTATTTCGGCTGTTGAGTACTATTTAAGTTTGCAGTATCCCAGGCCAATGAAATATTGGGCAATTTGACCCAAAAAGGAAAAGATATTGAGCATCAAGGTAGAGACAGAGTACCGTTCTAAATTACAAGGCCATTCTTCTTATACGATACTGATTTGTTGCATGGCTTGTACTTAGTAGGCCCAAATCTTTGCCAACCCCATCAGAACTACATAGATTTTTCAAGTAGCTGACCTAACCTAAGTTTGAAGGCAAGCAAGAGTAAAGAAGGCACCCCGCTTGCTCTTGAGTTGAGCATAGGTTCCTTGCTCCACCACCTTCCCATCTGCCACAAATGCAATTGAATCCAGCCCTTTTATGGTGTTGAGCCTATGTGCTATCACAATTGTACTCCTCCCAATCATGATTCTATCTAATGCTTCTTGAACAACTTGCTCAGATTGCACATCCAGAGCGCTTGTTGCCTCGTCTAGTAGTAATATTGTTGGGTTCCGAATTATGGCCCTTGCTATTGCTATTCTTTGCTTTTGCCCTCCTGACAATTGCACCCCTCTTTCGCCACATTCTGTTTCATACCCTTCTTTAAGGGATCTACACGAAAGTAATAATAATGAAGTCAATAATTGGACTAACCTCATCATATAAAAATCACCAAAGTTAATATTCCTTTTTATTAATCCAATTAAAATCCCAAAATTTATTGCCCTTATGTAATCACCTATTATTGATTAAAAATGTTGGGTCTGATTGTCCTAAGAAAAATGGCCGATGTTCTAGTTTTCAAATCTAACTTTCAACAATATTATAGACTCACCCAATTTTATAATATGTTTGTAAGTGTGATTGTGAGTGGTAGACCAAAAGTGGCGAGTCCATGTAAACAGAAGCAAGTAGAATGTATTCATCACTCATAATCACACAAATCAACATATTCTCAAATTTGATGTGTCACTAAAATTATTGTTTAACTTTTTATATCGCATGCTAAATTGCTGGCGATGATGAACAAAGAATACTTACGAGATAAACTCATGGGCATTGGCAGCTCTGGCAGCCTCCACCACCTCATTCTCTGAGGCATCAAGCTTCCCAATCACAATGTTGTCACGGATGCTACCTGAATATATAACTGGCTCCTGGCTAACAAGTGCCGTGTGCCTCCTATACCATTGAATATCCAATTGCCTTATGTCCACCCCATCTACTTTCACTGACCCACTCTCAACATCATAAAACCTTTGGATTAATCCAATCACTGTTGATTTCCCACACCCACTTTTCCCAACAAGTCCAATACTCGTGCCCGATTTCACCTCCAGGCAAAATTGGCGCAACACTAAGGTCTCAGGACGGCTTGGGTATGCAAAATCAACCTTCTTCATCTCTATCCTTCCACTTATTTTTTCAAACTTAGTTCCACCATTGTCACCACCATCCTATTTCAAAATGCAAACGAATCAATCAAATAACATAAACTTTGTGCAATATTTTAAGAAAAAAAAATGTGACGAGCTTCAAGTTAATTAGCTAGTTGTTACTTACATTATTATAAGACCCTGGAATCAATGATTGCCGGTCAAGAATTTTGAACACAGATGCAACTGCAGTGGCACCCTTAGCTAAATCTGAAGTCATGCTACCAGCTTCAGCTATGACCTTCCCGGTGCTGACCAATATGAAAAATGTCTTGAACACGTCCCCGGCCGATATCTCCCCCTTTTCCACTAATGTACCTCCATACCAGAAATCCAAAGCCCATGACATAAATGTTAGGCACTGAGCTGACCCCATGCCAATCCCGGCTAGCCAAGCCTTCTTCCTTGCTTCCTTCCTTGGTGCCTCCTGAGCTTGATCAAATAGTTGAAGAACCTTCTCTACACTTCCAAATGAAGCCACAATTCTATGATTATAGACAGCTTCCACGGCAATTTGAGTACTTTGATTTTGTGCCTTAACACAATTGGTGGACATGGTAGAGAGTAATACTTTACGCGTGTAGAAACATAGAATTGTGAGAGGTTGAACCGCGATCATGACTAGTGCTAGTTTCCAAGCCACAACTAGCCCCATGATCATTGCAATCGTCACAGCTGAAGCTGTTTGGAGTAGTAAGGAAAGTCTGTCAGCTACAAGGGACTTAACCATGGAAGCCTCATTGCTCAATCTTGAACATAAGGCTCCACTAGAGTTTTGCTCATCATCAAACCAAGCTGTTTCAAAAGACAATATCTTCACCAACATTCTCAACCGGACTCTCTTCGTGAGCCTCTCTCCCATATATGCGAAATTGTAGTGCTGCAAGAGGTTCATTATGATTGAAACCAAAGTAAGTGAACAGAAAATTAGTGAATATGTGCGGATTTTAGCACGCATTTCTTCATGACTTGGAGCAAAAAAAGCAGCTATCATGCCTCCTATGGTCGAGGCATAGACAGGTTGGACCGCCCCAAAAGCTATAGCTGAGAGACTTCCAACAAGACCTTGTTTCCATTCCGGAGCATTTAGAGAGAGAAGCCGGAAAAAGGTGGGTCGGGGATGAGACACTGGAGCTGGGCTATCTGTGGTTATTATTGGTGATTTTGGAAAAACTGCCGGGCTTGATTTCGCAGTGCTAGGCCGGCCAGCACTGCTTCTTGTGACTGAAGAAACACGCAATTCAGAGCTTTGCTCCTGGTCATCGCAGCTGAATTGTCTCTGTAGTTTTGCCAGTTTGGCATAATGACCGTTTTTTCGGTTGATAAGGTCATTATGTGAACCTATTTCAATTATGCAACCACCAATTACGACTGCAATGAGGTCTGCATTTCGAACTGTGGAAAGCTTGTGGGCAACCACCTGAATATATACAACATTGTCAACATTAGTTACTAACGTAGGGTGAGGTATGTTTTTGACAGTCTAATATTGGAGAAAATGAGATATAGCTTTGCAGTTTTTTTTGGAAAAACAAAAATATTTGTGTACCATCATTCATAAAGTAATGTGCACAATTGATACATATCATAGGGCATGCCATTTTTCTTTTCGTTTTTGTCTTTCATCACCTAATTACTCCTATGCTAACATAATGCATGAAATTATGAAAGACTATCTCGGTTCAATAGACATAAACACCAATTTCCTTAGCTCCTTCCATCCAAAACTAAGAAAATAGAAGAATTTTTTTATGTTGGTTTTGGTAATCTCTCAATCCATTGACTTTAGGTGTCATCTAGTTAGAAATCAAAAAGAAGTAGAGTGAATTCAAGGGTAAATTTAGCAATATTGAAAGTGGGTAAATACCAAGGTAGTTCTTCCCATGGAGGCTTGATCAAGAGCATTTTGGACCAGTGCTTCTGATTCGGAGTCAAGAGCACTTGTTGCTTCATCAAGTAGGAGAATCAAAGGGTTTTTTATAATGGCTCTGGCAATCGCAATTCGTTGTTTCTGTCCACCTGATAATAGCGCTCCTCTTTCACCAACCTATTACATAAGAAATAATATCAATACTATTCTTGATCTGTCTATTTTAAGATTCAAGCTAGAACTTGAACAACAATTATAAAATGTAATCTCTCCCAAATGGACTATCAATAAGTGAAAATTAGGGAATGTCATGCACCCTGGTCTAACTTTCCCTTTATCATTCAAAATTTCCCTTCTAACTTCAAAAGGGAAAAACTTGGGTATAGTTCCTTGGTTGCAGCATCTAAAATTCCTATTATTGTTCAATAATATGACTGCATTGACAAATGCAGCATTAAAGATGTCTTCTACATCAACAATTAACTTCAATTAAGTGCTTCATTGGATAATGTAGCCACATGATTTAATTTAATTAAGTAGGAAACCTAAAATACAACATGTAAGAAACTTTTTGTACTTAAATGAATACTTTCATTGTGTAACCCACCTTGGTCTCATATCCTGCAGGGAGCTGCCTGATGAAGTTATGAGCATTGGCAGCCATGGCTGCAGCGGTGACTTCATCCATGGTGGCATCAAGCTTCCCAAATAGTATATTTTCCTTTATTGATGTCCCAAACAATGCATGTTCTTGACTAACAAGTCCCATTTTCCCTCTTATCCACTTCATCTGTAAAGATTTTATATCGACACCATCAATTCTCACAAATCCATCATCAGCATCATAAAACCGTTGCACTAATGCAATTGCTGTGGATTTGCCACTTCCACTAGCACCAACAAGAGCAACAGTTTTCCCAGCTTCAACTTTAAGACTAAAATCTTTGAGGACAATGGAATCCGGACGAGAAGGGTATGTGAATTTGACATGCTCGAATTCTAGTTCACCTCTAATTTTGTCCAATACAAGTCCTTTTGTATTTTCACAATCAATTAAGGGTATCCGGTTGATCCTATCAAATATTCGTGTAGCTGCAACCGAAGCTTCCGTGAAATACTTGACATCAGGAAGTGCCATGCCAAGGGATCTGCATTACAGTCATCAATTTTTTTAAAAGATCATTATATTGACTCTATTGTAAAAGAAAACCTTAATAAAGTGAGGAAAGGGCTTAGTGCAAACAAGTAGATGTCTACCTAAATTATGTGAAAGTGCCATTTGTTTGGTATAGCTTATTTTTATAGGTTTTATTTTGTTAAAAAAAAAAGTTGTACATAAGCAACATTAGACAAAAATAAGTTTAACCAAACAAGCAAAAGATGAACTAAGTTCTTTATTCCTATAATTTAATTTTACAAATTAAGTTTGATAAGTAACTATTGATATGGCGGCCTTACTTGAAGATCTAGATAAAAATGAATGCACTTGCAATATGATGTTTCAAGTTCAATTACTAAAAAAAACTTTGCTGAGTACTATTCATCGAAATTCCTGAGGACGAAATTATGTATTTCGTTTAAAAAATAATATAATTATTTTAAGCATAGAACTGTAGGCGATGGAATTGCAAATAGTCAATGAGCAATATGATGTGCCCATGAAAGATGAGTCTCTTTTTCACTTTACTTTTATTCTTTTAGATCTCTAGTTTCTTTGCCTCATGATTTGACATTTTTACTTGAGCTATATTGTTGGCCTACCTTTATCCGACCATCTGTTATAATCTTTGGCCAGCTTATATCTGTTATAATCTTGCAATGATTTTATCCCCCATTAAACAAGACGCTGATCATATTTGTGAGCAATCAATTCAAAGTAGCATTCAAGATTATTCAAGAAACTACCTATTGCTAAGATCAGGAATGACTAACAATGCAACATGAATATAGACAAGCTTCTAAGATAGAACCGCCAAAAGCTGATGATCAAGTAATGACTCCAATTGCAATTAGCCCCTTGTAGTTGAATTGGTGAATTTAATTAAGTTTGGTGTATATCATTAAGTTCCTCCTATTCAAATTTCTGCACTAATTTCCCTTCAAAAGTGGTGCATTTCCGCAATGTGAGATAAGGTTCAAGAGATTACTTTTGTAAAGAAAACTCAACTTTCTCAACTAATGGTGAATATGAATAAACATTGACTGGACTTATTTTCAACTTTACCACCCTAATAAGATAAAGATGATGTCTTCCTCCAAGAAAAAAAAAAGGATAAAGATAAAGATGATGTCTTTTCTTATAACCAAAAAAAAAAAAAATATATAAACACTGTGCATGTACTCATAAAGAATAACTTTTAAGTCTTTATTTAACGTGAAAAGATGCCATTTGGTCTAAAGACTGTTTGAAAACAGAGATCATATGTATTACTCAAAAGCTAAGATCTAATCTTGGGTATACACCTCATGCAATAAGGTCTAATCAATAAGTCTATAATTTAGTACTCTTAATTTTCTGTTTTAATGATGGAATGAGAGGAAATGTGGGAAAATGTGATCAGAATATACCTCTCTCCTCATCTTTTTTCGTTCCAAAAATACGAATTAAGTTTTTCCATAATGCGTCCAAAATTTATACAATATCTCAACATAACCGAAACTTAATGTGCTTTAAGAAACATGTACTGAAAAATTGAAGCAAAAAGCCACATACAGTCCACTTAATATGAAGGAGACTCCAGCCGCATAGATCCTTCCTCCACTTTCACCTTTGTACATAACCAAATGGCTTCCATACCAAGATAGAAAAGCCCATATTGCAAAAGAGAGCCCTGTGCTTCCAACGGCTAGACCTTTCGCAATTCCTTGCTTGATTCCCAGGCTCGTGGTTCTATCCAATATTGCTGAATATTTCCCAATTATTAACCTCTCAGCAGTGAATGAATAAACTGTTTTAATGGAGCTCAGAGCCTGCTCAATGATGGTGTTTGCTTTACTGTACTCCGCGTAGGACTTCTTCGACAAATAGAGAAGATATTTTCCATAAACCATTCCAGGTATAATTAATAAAAGTAGTGTTGGGAAGGCTACTAATGACAGCCTCCATGAAAAGTAAGTGGAAAATGCAAGCCCTGAAATGAACACTGAGGAGTGCATCAAAAATATTGGCACCTGGAGTTTAAAAGGAAACAAAAAGAGTGTTAAAAAAAACAAGTTTCTCCCTATTGATTTACATTGAGAAAACTACATATCGATAGATAGATCTTGGATACACACACATATTAAGAGATACATTAAGAAACAGAAAATGAAGAAAAAAGAAAAACCTGCACATCAGTTGGATTTCATATTTGAAAATAACAAAAAGAAAGGAAGGTTCACAGATCCTGAGATTATTGCTTAAAACAAAAATTCATATCTGATATTTTTTTTTTTTTTTACCTTTTCACTAAGAACTTCTTGTACGAGGGAAGCATCTTTTGAAATGCTATTGATGATTTCCGAAGTTGTTGTTTCTTGAGAATCAAAAAACCCAACTTCTTGCCTGAGAATAGCTTCCAAATACTTGTAACGAATTTTCAGCACTTGACGCTCACTGGTTTTACTCCAACAGTAACCTTCTGCAACCATTCACTATTGATTTAGTCCAAAGCCATCTTTTTTCTCTTCAATCATGCAAGGGGTTTTTTGAATGATGTCGCCAAAGAAAATTCAATTGGTGCTTTTGTTTTAGACGGCATCCAAACAATTATACTAGTTTTTTTTTTTCACTTATTTCAAGACTAGGGCATTCTAGGGTTTCATAAAACCACCACATTTCTCTATTCATTTTGGTAATTATGGTGATGTCTCCTTATTCCACTACATGTTTACTTGAGAGGCATTATTTGAGACACAGTGGATTGGTTTAATTTGCATTAAACATCCCAAACAGTCAAACACCACATTGTAGTCAGAAAGCAAAGTAAATGAAGAAAAAAAAAGGTATTTTGAAATTACCCATAAAGGCCAGCACCATTACTGCTAATCCCAAGTAAACGAAGTATAAGCTGCACTGTTAACAAAACCCAAAAAGATGAAATGAGAAAGAAAGAGAGAGAAATTCTAATAGGAATGAGAATATTAACTACTAACCTTTTCAACCCCATCCATGAAATTCCCATGATTTTGTTGGGTCTTACTATAACCCAAGCTATTCATAAGACGGCTAGCGAAGACTAGCAAGCAGTTTGTAGACATGCCATCTCCAATAGCACCAATAGTACCCAACAACATAAGCAGAATATCAACCCAATCAGCATATGTGAAAATTATGGCTATCGAAGATTTGTCCTTCCTTCTCATCCCTCCTTTCTCTAAGTCATTCTTCTCTGGAGAACCCATTATATATACCTCTTAATTAGTACCTCAGTACAATCAGAGAGTCAGATTGCTAGTTTTCAAGAATGGCTTGAGTATATTTGCAAGAGCTAGTAAAAAGAAGAAGCAAGCAAGACTTAAGTTAAGGCTTGTGCATACAAGACTAAATTTGCTCAAAGAAATGGTACTCTTTATATATAACTGTGACGTGACTGGTGATTTCCATGAAGCAACCTTTATATCATAACTTTTTTTTTTGGGATAATATGCATCATAACCATTATGCATGTGATGTGGGGTTGTTAAATACAGTCTTTTTTTTATGAACTTAAATACAGTCTTTTATGTTTTGGTGGTTGTTACGTTCAATATAATGAGCAAAAATAACCCAATTGTATAGTGTTCAAGAAAGATGACTGTGACCAGTATTCCATTGGCGATTTTGGTTTTTAATGCTCCCCTTTCTTTTTCTTTTCCTTTTGGTTAGTTTAGTTGTTGTGATGTGAGATTACTTTGAAATCATGTCGGCTTTTTAATTAATTATTGAACTTATGCTATTATAAAAAGTTTTATTCCGTATGCTAGATTTGGCTACCATTGGCTGCATTTCCTTTTCATCCTGCGCAAGGCCTAGCATAAAACTCATATTCAACTAATCAAAGGTCCGAGAGAAAGAGTACAAAAATGGAAAAAGAATGGACCAAATATGACAATAATGGCTATATTTTCCTCAAACTTACCCTTTTTTTGTCCTTACTAGAAGTGGGGAAGACTATTGGAACACAAGGAAACGGATAATACCACTAAGCTACTAATCTTTTCAACACAAATTTATTCATTCTTCCATCTATAATCATAGTGCTAATGTCAAGAGCTAGCATCTATTATTAAAAAGGGTAGTGTGGCCGGTGAACTATTAAAGGACATGGCAGCTATATTCAAGGACGGAGCCAACACTTGGAGTTAGGGGGGTAGTTTTATTGTTAGCTATATGCAATGATTTCAGTTTTTGGCTTTATTGCTTAACCAGCAAAGGTTTTCTTTTATTACTATTTTTTTTATGTGTGTGTAGAGTGTGTCTTTTGTTGGTAAGGATAAAATTATTTTGTTTAAAGTTTTTTAAAAGCCTAAGTTGTTTGTTTTCGGTAAAACTAGTTGATTAGTCTCAATTTTTTTTTTTTTTTTAGCTTTGCTACTGCCTATTGGTAATTTTTGTTGTTAGGCTAATATCTTGGGCTTGTATTTTTCTTTTCTTTTTTAGATTTATAAATTTTTTATGAACTTTAAAATGAGGAAAATACTAGATCTACAAATTTTTGTTGTGATTAGTGGTTATTAGTAAGTAAAAGAGTGATGAAAGTAGTGAACCCAGATGTAAACCAGTAAAAATTTACTACCTCAATAATTTATAACATATTGTAAAAAAGTTTGAAACTTTAGCATTTCTCTTATAATGATCAATAAAGGAGACAAAAATGTAATTTTATTGTATGAAGTTGCTAAAATTAGTACCTAAATATATAGTTATATAATTATATTATTTAAAAAAAATATTTAGGGGAGGGGGGCCATTGCCCCCCTAGTCCATGAATGGCTCTGTCCATGCCGGCTATATTATTTTTTGAATTGTGCTAAATTTTATTTTTATCAGAGAGAGAGAGAGAGAGAGAGAGAGAGAGAGAGAGAGAGAGAGAGAGAGAGAGAGAGTATCATGGAAATAGTTGGGGTAATTCCATAGAGCATATTCCTCTATATTGCTGTATATTCAGGTGAGCTGCATGCACAGATTCGGTTGTCATCCCACTATAGCTGGCCATATACCGAGCTGGATTTGTTGGACCTCAATAACTCTCTCCCCCTCTAAATATTAATCATCAACACATTAAGATCTCTTCCCCCTGATTTCTTTTCCATTCTTTTTTCTCTTTCTTTGTCTTAAAATAAATAAATAAATAAAAATAAAAGTATTTAATTTCCAACAGGTCTCTCTTGTTAGATCGATCTCAATCTGTATTCATAGATCTTTTGGCTTTTCCTTTCGTGTTTTCTAGGATGAATGATAATTAAGCTAACAAACAAACTAATAAAAGAACATATCTCTCAAAATAAGAAGGTTTCAAGCATTATAGGGTACCTTTGCTCTTGTATTTATATGACCTAACTAGATCTGAATATTAATTTCCTTGTCAGATATTTTAAGAATACTATTACCAATGAAGTTCGTTTCGGGAGCTTTGAGATGATTTCAATAAGATACGAGATCGCCATGAGATATGAAATCTTTCCTGAAAGAATCCATCATATAAATATATATATATATATATATATATTTATATATACACATATATGGTCTATGCCATATTAGCCATCCCATTGCTTTAATCATTCTTCTTTCCTCTTTTGGCATATTGGAGATAGTGGCATAAAGAAGCATGTCACTTCTTTAAACCTTATACCTCCGATGCCTTAAGACCAGAAAATCTACTGCAAAAACCTATTTACCAACGAAATTAGTGGTTAAAGAAAAGTTTTTGGGCGCAAATTGGAGCCAAGGAAAAATTGCTACTGTTTAATTACTGTAATAGCATTTATATTATCCCTGCAGTGTCATTCAAATTAGTCTAACTAGCCGCGGACCTACGCGCTGCGTATGATAATTATTTTTATGGTAGTTTTATTAAATTTTTATACAATTTAAAATAATTTAATAAAGAGTAATGTATTTTGTAATTATATTTTTATTTATTATAAGAATAATCATAAATGTAACATAGAAACAATCATAAATCATAAATTTAATAATTCTTGTCGTACAAAAATGAAAAAAAAAAATTTCTCAGAAATTCAAAAGGCAAGGTAACAAAAATATTTATTTTTTAATAAAAGTTATTTATAAAATTTTGTGAATCATTAAAAAGAATATAAAATTCAGAAATTATTCTTTTAATTTTAAACAAACTTTCTCAAACTTATTTTTTATGCCTCCAATCCAAAACACTGAAAAAGGTAACTAGAAAAATTAAATAAAACTTAACAATGATTAATTGTACCAATTAGGAAAAAAATTTGTTTTTTATAATTTACTAAAGTTATTTTCTTTGCAGAAATTGTAATTTCGTCCACCAAAACATATTATCAAATAAACAATTATTAGTAAAATCTAAGAATTAAATTTCTATATATGCATTGTTATAAAATAATAATAATAATAATAATAATAATAATAATAATAATAATAATATTTTAATAAAAGTAAAATTGTGAAAGATAAAATTTGTTTCTCATCCAATAATTTTTGTTTAGCCACTTTTCTCTAAATAAATGGCATTATAGAGTACTTCTAATACAATTATTAAGAGAAAAAATAAAAAAAAATGATTAAAGTCTCATAGGTTAACATCTAAACTGAGCACTATAAAAATCATGCCATCAAATTACAATAATTACCAAATTAAATTATCCAAATCATGCTATGTACTAGAATAATATTATATTTTTATATGCTATATTTAATCTTTTTTAATACAATAGGATAACATTTAACAATCAAAAAGAGGAAAAAAAAACACACACACACACAAACAATAATTAAAAAAACAGAAAACAAAACTGAATCGTATTAACCTAAAGTAATTTAAAGAATATAAAAAATTATCAACCTAAAGCAAAGATGTAAGAAAAATAAAAAATAAAAATCCACCCAAAAATTGTGTGTGTGTGTGTGTGTGAGAGAGAGAGAGAGAGAGAGAGAGAGAGAGAGAGAGAGAGAGTCTTTTTTTATTAAGGGAAAACCATGCATAGAATGAAAAAGATAGTGACAAATTTATAGTAAAAGAGTGTAAATAAGAAGAGACAAAAATAGAAGAAGATGAAGAGAAAGATGAAGGAAAAGATGAAGAATGATATTAATGTAGAGGGTAGTGGGGAGATGAGAATGTGAGGGAAGGAAAAAGATTAAAGAAGTAGTGGGGAGATGAAAAGGTAAGGGAGGGAGGGAGAAGGGTTGAAGAAGTGTAAATATGAAATAAAAAAATTAAAAATAATTATAAGAAAATGGAAAGAAAAAAAGAAAATGATGTGGACGTTGACGTTGACGTGGCTCAACGTGAGCGTAGCAGCATTAAACGCTACACTTTAGCTTTTAGTACTATATAGATAGATTAGAGATAGCCACCATTTGCCACATTAGTGCCATTTAATTTGCTTTTTTTTTTTTCACTTTCCTATTTGTATATATATCCCATCAAAATGACACTGATCTTAACTATAGTCCCCCTCATCTCCATATCCACAGATTTTAAGTTAAAATCTAAAGAGAATACATTGTAGAGAAAGGTGTAGAAGTGGAAGAGAGAGAGGTGGGTGCTTTGAGGGTTATATAGTTCGGTCAAACAGCCTAAATCTACAAGATAGAACTCTCAATAATTACATTTTTATCATGTATTAAGATATATAATTCAAAGAACCTTAGAGCTTAAGCATTTGGTATGCTAAAACACATCAAATGCTATTTTAACACCCCCAAACAACAACAAAAACATACTACATTTGGGATGCTAAATCTCAAAAAGACATACTACATTTGTGTGTAGCACTGGATGTTTTAGCTATCGTTCATCTTTTAAAAAATTCCAATGCCAATTACGCATTAGAGCATTTACTCACTGATTGCAGGGACTTGTTGAAGTCCTTTTCCAACCTTCAGATTGAGCACGTTTACAGGGAAGCAAACTGGTGTGCAGATACTTTAGCTAGATTAGGCAATGCTAGCAATGAAGCTTATATTTTATTTTCATAGCCCACCACCGGTGGTGGAGCAGTTATGCTCCCTTAATAGAGAGGGAACCTTTTGTAACAGATTTATTTCTAGTTAATTGCTTATTATCCTCTTTCACCAAAAAAGTCTTGCTACAGTAATTTTCTACTAGTTGTAGTTACTGTAGCAAGCTGCTACTATATATATATATATAATTATTCCTCTCTGTCTCTCTCCCTCTCTCAAATTAGAGATGGTGTTGATGACAAAGATGAAAAACAACAACATAACATTGATGATGAAGGCATTGAGATCGATGAAAACAATGACAACGTTGGGTGGTGGTGGTGGCACCAGTGGTTGTTTGTTGTGGGTTTTAGCGATGATTAGGTTTTTGTTGGTTGTTGTGGCAGTGGTTTTTGTGGTGGTTGTGAGTTGGGTGTTTGATGGGATTAGTTTTGATATTTGGGTTAGACGGATTTGCTAAGTTTTAAGGGGATTGGATTGGATTTTCATGGGATGTAGGGTGATTAGTAGTGGGTGTGAGATTTTGGGTTGGATGTGTTTTGGCTTATTTATATGCTTTTAATTGGTTGAATGAAAAAAATGTAAGATATAAGATGTAGGATGGATTGTGAAATAATACGTCAAAGACTTCGGTATACTAAATCACTTTTTTTTTTAGCATACCAAATATTAATGTTCTTTATACACTATACATAGATGGGCTTTACACTAAATATGAACTACTTGAGCCGTCACAAATATTGCATTCTACTTTCCCATGACAAGGAATCAACAGATTCTTCTAATCTTATATGCATCAAGCAACCGCTTGTTTATTACTAAAATATAAGTCCTTGGGTGAATTAGCGAATTACTTTATTAGGTATAGTATGTTATAATTAATCTGATATATCATAGTGGCCTGTAGCATGGCCTTGACCCAAATGCATATGGAATATTTTCATGCTTCATATTAATATAAATAATAATTTATCGTAATATTAAAACAGAAAATTTATCTTCTTTCTTAATTATACTTTTTTATTTTCCTACATATAAAAACATAAAGCATTTGAGAAACAATTAAGATGTTAGACTATATTCTAATCAATTCAATATACATATATATATATATATATATATATATATATATAAGCAGAGGTCTCATGAGGCTTGTCATATGACACTTATATAAGTAGTATTCCATTTAGTCTTTTACCTCACCCCATCTTCTTATCAATTACTAGCTCAAGCCATGCATAAGATTAAGAGATTTGGTTCCATGTCTTTTCCAACTTCTTAAACTCTTTCATTTTTAATTTCATTAATTTCAAAAATAAAAGATTTTTTTCATTCAGTATTAGTTTTTCATGTTATAATGCATGTTATTTTATAGATTCTAGTTTCACAAAATATTGAGAGAGAGAGAGAGAGAGAGAGAGAGAGAGAGAGAGAGAGAGAGAGAGAGAGTGAGAACATTAGTGTCATGATTAATTAATTAATTATTGTTACTTATGGATACATTGTATTACATTTTTTTTCTTCATTATTATAATGACATAATACGTAATTGAAATTAATTTCCAAACATTATAACAAATATGAGTATTATAAAATAACTAATAACAAACACACATCGCATGGGACATCCACTAGTATTAATAAATAATAATCATCAATCAATCAATATATCTATAAAGGCATAGACCTAAGAACATAGTGGCCTCTTCAAAATTATAATAATATAGTAGCTCGAGGTTCTACCACGTGACATATTCTATGACATTCTTTTTATTTAAGCTTCCACCTCATCAAAGTTTAACATTTATGTAAGTATTATTCAAATTATTGATATATTTATTTCAATGCATTAGTAAGGTTCAAAGAATTTATATACTTCTGTGTGTGTGTGTGTGTCTACACATACATACATACATACATACATACATACATACATACATGCAAAAAAACAATTTACATCCCATAAGTTTGGTAAATTTTCATTTTAGTGTGCTATTCTTAAAGTTTGTCATTTTTATCCGTTTAACACCTTAGTAGGTTAGATATATAAATTTAAACAAAATACATTTTTAGAGAATGAAATAAATGTAAACAAAATCCAACAAAAACAATTTAACACAAAATTAAGAATATAAAAAGAAGAATTATATTCTTAAGTTGGAAAAGTAAAATAATTAAATATTTGCCAATTTATGCAAACAATATTATAATAAGTTCATATTCTAAATTATGTTAATCTTAAAAATAATTACATTTTCCCCTTTTCTAATGACATATAAATAATTGAAGCATATTTCTCTAATATTATAATATTATAAATTGGTAATAAAAATAATTTTTTATCAAATATTTCAAAATAAACTTATAATATGCAAGCACGTCACACAGGACATCAACTAGTATAAATAATTTAATTTAGCCAAAAACGTCTGTATTCTCGGCCATTTCTCATATCACATGTATAACAATATGTGTATCAATTGTAACCAGTGGCAAAAGGAGGGGGTCGTGGGTTCCATATCCTTTTAAATCCCCCATCCATGGTTTATGTTCCTGCTAAAATAATTGTACTTCCATTTATTTAAATAAGCCAGAGTTTTTTTTTTAAAGCCAAATAAGCTAGAGATTAGTTCATATTGTTAGCATTTTCTCTTATGCCATGCTAAAAAAAAGTGTCATATACAACACATAAAACTCTCATTTTTATATGATTTACGAGAGATGATTAACAGACTGCCTTGCCTCATTTAAAATAAATGCACACAAATTTTATACCTCTACACATTATATTAACAAATCTCTCTTTAAAATTAATAATAATAATAATAATAATAATAATAATAATAATAACAATAATAATAATAATAATAATAATAATAAAAGAAAAAAATTCCACTCTTCTCCTATAATAAAAAGTCATTGACAACCTTGGTCTCCCTCTCACAAAAGCACTTTCTATTTTCGTATTTCCCTGAACATTAATTAGGAACTCTCTCACGAAAGTGTCATAGCTTTAGTTTTTGGACTAATAGTTGCTTGTGGCAACACGAATAACACATAAATGGGCCCCTTTTTCACAGTCTTGATTGATTAACCCGTTTTGTTTTCTTTTTAGAATGTATTATTAGGTGTTATGGTTTCTTTGAAATGTGTGATTCTATTCTTGTATTATTTGTTAATTTAACTGGTTATTTTTTTTTTTTTTTAATGAGCTAGGCTGTTTTTGCCATGCTTCTCTCACACACACACACACATATATATATAGCCAAAACTCTAGAAAAAATTTAATTAGAATCCAAATTGAATTTTAATTAGAGTTTAATTTTGTGCTAAGTGTCCAATTAATCTTTTTAAATCTTGGTAAACCACAATAATGACACTGCTTCAATCTCAATACAATACTTATTACTCAACTATTCCTAAGATGTGAAACCTACAAAAATGTTTGTCCCATTCATTGTTCAAATGATCAAATCTATTTAATTGTGTCTCATTCATTGTTTATGTATGTGTCACATAGAAAAATGAATTGATGTAGTAGTTCTTTAAAGAATAACACAAATTCCATTATATGCTTCTAATTGCTGCCAATCTGCTTCCAACCTTATATCTTCATCTGATAGTTGTGCTTCATATCCAAAGTTAAATCTACATTTCATTACTTCTTGAAAAAACTATAAGGTTTTTTTTTCTTTTTTTGTTTTTTGTTTTTATTCTTTAAAATGTTATGTTGTCTACATGAATGTATAACATCATATATATATATATATATATATATATATATAGCATTAATAGTGTAAGGGCACGTTTTGCTTGGAAAGCCGAAATGTGAAAATGATTCAGGCCCAAGAGCCAAAAACAATGAATTTGTAGAGAGTGAGCTAAAAACTCAACTCCAAGGTGTTAGACAGTAATCACAACAAACTAAATGATATTCGAAAGCATTAATAAACAATTTAATGCAAAGAAAATCCTCCTCGGCAAAGTCCGAGAATGGTAGTTCTTATATCTTTCTCGTAGACTTAAACACACGTACAGTTCTTAAGTATACAATCATCTCTCTCTCTCTAGATTCTCTAATCCCCCTCTGTAATGGGGTTTCTCTTCTTTATATTCCCCTGTTTTACTTCATCTTAATCATCCACGTGTAGATCAAATTGTTAGTGTTGATCCCTCTCCCATCCACACCTTCCTGAAATCTTTCTGGGTAGCTGTAAGACTGCATGTCTCTGCTTAGGCATCACCTCCACATTAATGCGACCAGAGAGTTAGCTGCAAAGCATTCAATGCGGTGATAGCAACTTTCTCCTAGATATTTCCTTGCTTTCCTTTGTCTTATTCCCTTTTGACGTTTATCCTTACCAATATGATCGTCCGGTATATTGTTCTTGATGAAAGGTCGAACTTCTAACTAGACATGGCAAAACGGGCGGGTCGGGTCGGGTTCGAGTCGGGTCAATCGGGTTGCGGGTCAAACGGGTCACGGGTCAAAAACGGGTCATCTTAAGCGGGTTAAAAACGGGTTCGGGTCAATCGGGTTGCGGGTCGGGTCGGGTTGACCCGTATTTTTCACATGATTTTTTTTTAATTTTTTAATTTTTAATTTTTTTATAAATAAAACAACATGTATTTGTTATTTAAAAAGTTATGCAACAAATTATATTATGTAAAATGCATTATTTTGACTTCCCACTTATATCAAGAATGAATTCAGTTAAATTTATTAATACTTATTCAATAATTTCAAAATTATACAAATCCTAACATTGCTATTTAAAACAAAATAACACAAGCATAAGTAAAACAAATACACATGTTTTATTTCTACACAATATTAACATTCCAAAATATAAAACAAAATTACAAATGACTTATTGGATAACTCATTTGATAAAGAATAAAAATATATAAGAAATTTACAATCTTGAAAATTAATTTTATATTCTATTATCAATTGTGGTTGGCACTCTATTTCAATGTGAGATATACATTAAAATTGGATTACTTACTTATTTATACATGGTTTCCTTTATGAATATCATATCATTGTTAAACAACACACACTCTAGGAAATATCATAGTTTATTTTGAAAAGCCATTTATTTTGGATATAAATTGTTAAAAAATGAGTCTAAGCATTCATAATTTATGCTAATTTGATACTTTGGCTTCACTATTTTTACACTTGTAAATGTTTCTCACACATGTCTACAATTTTAAATCTATAATTTTAACTCTACTGTAACCATATTATCTTGGCAGTACTTTGTTATTTAATATTAAAAAAATTTTACTCATTACAGAATGCTTAACCTTTTATCTTTCAATTAATTTGCATATGTAAATGTATCAATTGTTTCTTTAAAGTTCATAATAAACAATTAAACTACTATTGTCTTAATTTTAATTTTTTTTTATCCAAAAAAAAAAGTTTTAAAAAAGTGATTCGGGTTCGGGTCGGGTTGCGGGTCGGGTCGGGTTGACCCGCAAAAAATACGAAAAACTCGAGTCGGGTCACGGGTCAACCCGTTTTTGTTTCGGGTCAAAAAAATCGGGTTCGGGTCGAGTATGTTTCGGGTCGGGTTGGGTCGGGTCAAAAAATTTTGACCCGTTTTGCCATGTCTACTTCTAACCCTTACTTTACTTAGCTAAGGAGGTATTTATCCTCGGACCACACTCCCAACTCTTCACGACCATACTTCTTCCATAGCTTACTAATTTGTACATCCTCATTAATGTCTATATGTTCTCGGACGACTTAATTTCCTCAAACACAGTCCAATATCCTTTTTTGGACCATTTATCCCTACAAATAGTTCCACTACAATTGAACATGTCTATGTATAAACATGGGTTACAAACTAGTTTACAATTAATGTGACTCTTTTATTGATTCTTTTCCACTTTTTTTTTTGAGAATATGGGTTTAATTATGATTATGAAAAACAAGAAGCTTGATTTTTTTTTGTATGATTACATTCTTTGATAGATGTCCGTGTTCCTCAATTATAGTTCATTATGAAATAATTATTTATATCATTATTATTAAATATTACCCAAAATTATTTTTAAAGTTAATTATGATCAATACAATTTAATAAATTTCAGGGCTCGATGACTAAAAAAATTATAAGCACGTGATCATCTACCACTAAAGATATTTTAAGAGGAAAAACGTTCAATTTACAGAAGTTATTGTCCATTAATCATCTATCCCAGTGAACTTTTATATAGGTTTTTAAGTCATGAAAGTATTACCTTAATGTAAATTTTACTAAATATGAAACAATAATGCATATTAATAAATACTTTTTCACTTACAAATTTTTTTGCATTTAGCTTGGGTCCCTTGAAAATAGTTTCTGATTCTGCCACTTATGGTTACTCCTAGTTATCTGAGATCAACTTTTCTTTTTTTTTAATAAATTGATAGATTTTCTATCCATTTTCCTTTTACATAAATATGATAAAATGATACATCAGTAATAGTGATTACACTAGATCCACTAAGCTTTTTATCACATTGATAGAATTTTGTTCTTTTGATTTTTGTCTTTCTAGTAGTAATAATAGATTGCACGATAAAGATAGTCCACCTTTAAACCTTTTCTTTCAATTAAAAACCTTACGTCTTAAGAGTTTTTTATTCTTAAAAGAAATTTTTTCCTAAGAGTAAAGACTAATGTAACATTATTTCTAGCTAGCTAGAAGTTCTAGACTCTCTTAAAATATTCTGACTCCAGTTGTAAACTTCACAGACTAAGCTTACTAGCCATTATTGTTTATTGGAAACTTTTGTCTGTGATTGGACACAAGTATAATATTTTATAAAAAAATACAGAGATAAAATAAAATGGGCACGAAACATGGAGATGATATGCTGAAGAAAAGAAAAAAGAAACCTGAAAGTCACTAAAGATTTCTAAATAGCACACGTTTTTTTAAAATTTAAAAAAAAAAAAATTATAAGGGTAAATAGGGAGGGGGTTTGTGGTACTCAAATACCAATACTCACACTACAGATGACGCCAGAACCACTGGTATCCTTCAAACCCTTACATAAGCACAAATGATCTTTACAGCCATATAAATATAAACAAAAATTTTCACCAAATTAATTTAGAAAGGAACTCTTCAAACTCCTCATATATTTTTACATGTTCTTATTATATTATTTATGCTTACAAAATTTTAAGAAAATTAAAAATCAATTACTATGTATATAAACAAATATTAAAATTTCAAGTTTTTAAGATCGAAAACTGTGTATAAAAAATAAGTTTATTAATCGAATAATAAATTACATCTGATTTAAACGAAATTTAATGCGTATGTTAATAACATAATGAACATAAAATTCATTGGTTAGATTTTAAAAATTCATATCCAAAAAAGAAATATATAAGAAGTTTGGAGAGAAACTTTGCTTTATAAATATCTAACTTGGATTCGCTACTATTTCAAAGCTAAATTGTTCAATTGCACCCATGTAACTAATTATCAGGCCAAACTTTTTACAAACTAAAATTCAAAAGAAAGATTATAGACATTAGAGAAAACTGATAATTAAATTATATAAAAAATTAGGGAAGCACATTTTTTATTTATTACAAAATTCGTATCCAATGTACAAAGTTGTAATTATAGTGTGGTTTGAGAAAGATGATTGATAAGTTGTCTTACCCCTAATTCTTTTTATGGAGAGGCTGAGTTTTAGACTCAACCTTGTAACCTATCTTATTTTTTCTTGATATGTATATGTGATATTTAGATTAATTAATATATAAAAAAAAATTCTAAAAGTGTGAATCTATATTGGTTTAAAAAAAAAAATCCTCTTTCACTAAAAGAAGGTAGAAATGTCCCTGCCCATTTTGCTTGCTCAACATGCTCAAAATGTTGACAACATAGTTGTATGGCTGGAAGAATGTCCCAGTCAAGTGGCACTAGCATGTGCTAAGGATGTAACTTCTTTTCAAAGTGTTTAAATAAAAGTGCTGAGTCTTTCCCATCAAAAAAAAAAAAAAAAAAGAAGAAGAAGGTAGAAATATATGTGGTTTTTTTTATTACTAAAAGATAGAAAAAAAAATTGATTTATTATTGAAGTACATAATTTGTTAATAAGGCAAAAAAATACAAAGGCAAATCTTCAAGCTAAACAACAAAATCAACACACTCCTTTACATCTTTTTCTATTAAAAAAATAAAAAAATAAAAAACACACACACACACACACATTCCTTTACATAATTACCAAAAGCACAAAAGCAAAACTTGATTCCCTTCTTAATCACGTGGAGACTTGAAGCAAGTGTCTGCATTCGTGGAGCCTAGGTTGAGAGTTGCACAATACGGAAAAAAAAAAAATAAAGGTGGCAGGAGTTTGTTATCTTTTAAAAGAAACAATCTATAATTACAAATGCCGTGGGAAGGGAATTAACAAAAGTAATATAGAAAATAGGTTTTTAATTATAAAAAGAGTAAATTGCGAAACACACCATTGAAGTTTGTTGGGGGGGTTTTAATTTTTAACTCTAAAATTTCAAAACTTAAATTTTAGCTGTTACATATCATTTTGATAATAGCTCCTTTATTAGTGTTGTGCTAATGTCTTCCTTAAGTTACACGTCAGCTTGCATGTGTAGTGTTGGTGAAATAATATCACCAGTATTTATAATGTCACATCATTAAATAGCTTTAAAAATCTTATAAAAATTAAATAGATACCAAGATTTAATTAAACAATATAATTTTATGATAAAAAGAAAAAAAAAAAAAGGTGAGGAAAAAAGCTTAAATTAAATTGAATTTTTTTTTTCAAATTAATTGTTTAATTAAACTTTAATTAGTATAAATTTTAATTTATATAATATTTTTTAAGCTATTTAATTATGTGACATTATAAATATACATGGCATTATTTTATCGGACTAACATTACACACATGGCAAGTTGATGTGTCACTTAACAGTCACATTAGCACAGCATTAATTTATGGCGAACACAACTACACCATAATTAAGGGGAAAAAGTGTAATGAGCAATATTTATATTATGAGTTAGGTTTAAATTATACCTGGTGTAACTCTAAATAATGTTACACCACTCAATATTTTTTAATTGGATGAGAATATTAACAAATCCACTGTTAGATTACATTATCTTCGTATATTCTTCATGCTTGCAAAATTTCAAGGTGATCAAAAATTAATAGTCATGTCATCAATCAATTGTTAAAATTAAAATTTTTGTAGTTTAAAATAATGCATAAAAGATGAGTTTATGGATCAAATGGTAAACAATTTTCGATGGATATGAAAATTGGCATGCATGTTAAAAACATATAGAACATGTAATTTAACGGTTGGATTTTCAAAATATTAATTCAATAACAAGTTATTGAGTGGTGTAACATTGCTTAGAGTTACACCAAGTATAACTTGAACCCAACTCTTATATTATATTTGATTAAAATGATTACTAGTTTTAATTTCAGTATCTTATCATCCATGTTGCCGAAGATATAAGTATCTTGTGGACACTAGGTAAACAAATCATTGTTATTCTCCTTTTTCTTTTTCTTTAGTTGGCTTTTTTTTCTTTTTTTCTTTTTTTTTTTTTTTTTTTTTTTTTTTTTGATAATCAAGATGAAGTCCTACAATTGTTTTTCCTCCTCTTAGGTGCTGTAATTGTTTATCTTGGTATTGTACGTGCAAGTAGTTATTATTAATATAAATGAATGAATGAAGAAGCGCGCCCAGGTAGACTTCCAGAGCTCTTGCTCTTGCGTATCCTCCTACTTATTATTCTGGGGGTCATAAAAACATAAGTCAATTTTGTTAGACTTGTCTAAGTCAACACGGTGTAAAATGCGCTAGAAATGGACTAAATAAATCTTTATTTTTTGCTTTTGGAGCTACCCATATATACAATTAATTTTTTATGCATTAATATCTACTTCTACCACGCCTTGGGTTGATTTTTTTTTTTTTTAAAGCTATTATCATTTCTCTTGTTGAGCAACTTCAGTATATATTTGAAAATAATTCCTCAAATATATACAATTCTGCTAAGAGTCTTTTAATTTAATTGGTTGATACTTTTTGAAATATTTATAATATTTAATATGTAAATCTTTTTATCTGTTATAACTATTAAATTATTCAAAATAGCAATTTTTTTTCTTTTTTACAATATCTTATATTAGTGCTCTTATGATATTCAGGCTTTAAATCATCTTCTCTGATTGTAATTATTAAATTTTATATATATATATATATATATACACACATATAAAGAAAAAAACAGTAAGTTAATCTCACATTGAAAAATAAGTATGAGGTAAAGAGGTTTAAAACTTATGCTGTGTATCTAAAAGTTATGCCATTTTGGATATATACCACTATAACCTTCTTTAAAAAAAAAAAAAAAAAATTCTTCTCTCTCCCTTTGTATGTGTTAAAAATACTTAGTATTTTTTAAAAAAATTAAAATTTATATATATATATATATATATTATACGGTTCTCAACCATTCATTTATTTTATTGGAAATGGATTACTGGATTATCACTTGCTTTGAATTATACACGTGAAACACACAATTGGCAGTGAGTGAATGTATGATTAATTAAACCACCTTAAAAATGATAGTCTACTATCAGCTTACCCGAAATCATTTTATGTGTGTTTTATGGGGAGAAACATATGGATGGCAATTGAAGTCCTTATTTCTCGCCGTAAACTAAGATATAGGTTTGAATCAAGTTGCCCCTTCAGCCATTTGATTGGACAGAGAGAGTCTATGGTTGTGACTTTTTGAGTCCGAAGTGCCTCTTCTAGTTCTAGGTTAGCTGTTTTTTTATTTTTTTGGAGTAAAAGTAGGTAGAATCTTCTAGGCTAGGTTAGGCTTAAAGTAAGGCGTGCTAATTTCAGTTTAGTGGCTTAATAAACAATTATAATTGGAAGACAATGTGGAGGCATACCATTTGGTTGTCCAACTTTGGACAAGGCTAATAAATCAAAAGCTTTAACATTTCAAAAATTAATCAAAGCCATCAACCTCGCAAAAAAATAAAAATAAAAAATGACCCGCATCTGAACACTCTTTATTCTTTAAAATGTTTTCTTACGCACGGGTCTCATGTGCAGTATCTCTGCCTAATCACATGTAATTAAAGGTTCTAAGGGTTTTTTTTTATCAGCCAAATTTGAAACAGTGGCAATCCCAAAAAATAATGTTTTAAGTGGGCACGACTATGAGATACACGCATTGTGATCCTATTCCTAGTTAGGTTGGTTAACTAAATGTTCATTATAACCTGCAAGCCTAACCAATTTAAAATGTTCTTTTATGCCTTTAATAGCACGTGTTTTTTTCCATTTACTTTATCGTTCTCGAATAAAGAAATTTAGACACATGATGCTTTAATTTTTAAGTTGGCTTAGTAAAAGTCTAGAATCTGATTCTACAAGGTGGCCTTTGAGGTTGACCAATACCATGCGTTATCTATACTTTACTTTCAGATCTAAATCGTTTACTCACTTGACTAGGGAGCAGGACATGCAAGCAAGACAATTACATGATTTTTCGCGATCAAAATCTTCTTCTTTTTTACGTAAAAAATAAATAGAATCAAATATATTTAGTTGGAATGGTATTTCTTCGTCCATTAAAATTATAATGGAGATTATATTAAAAAATAATAATAATGAAGGCTAAATATTGAGTTCATGACATATCAGGTATATGTGTAACTTTTAGGGTCGGGGGATCGTATTCATACCCTCAGCATCATTCATTATCAAAAATAAAATAAGTGGGTTCCAATTAGCTCAACTGGTAAAGTCTCGAATAGTTGTAAAAGAGATCTAAAGTTTAATCCCCGCCTACACCAAAAATTTATTGATGTCTTCGTCTGATAATAAAAAACTATTATTAGGAGCGGACGTCATAGGTTGAAACTCTCTAAAAAAATAAATAAATAAATAAAACCAAAGATTTAAGAATATAGAAACTTTTAAACATGTTTATATTAAATTGAGAAGTGCAATTTATTAACTTTACCTTCAAGTTAAAAAGTGGGATTTGGACATGAGGTGGCCCTATTCTCTTTAAACTCAGGTCGCTAGTTTTCCTTGTTTGATTGTTCACTACGTGTACTAGTACAAAGTTAATGGAGTTGGTTGGCTAAATCTTGTTTATCTTTTCATTTCTTTATTCATTTATTTATTTATTGCTGGTGTGTGTCAAACAAGAGCAATTCCAGGCTATAAAAGTTGGAACACTAAACTTTAAATTTGAATTGTAGAATAGATTATGCAATTACTAAACTTTTAGGGCCCATTTGAATGGAAGAGGGAAAGAGGGAGAGTGAAGAGAAGTAGAGTAGAATTGGCTAAAAATAGACTAATTTTGAGCCAAATCTATTCTACTCTACTCTCCCTCGCTCCCCCTCAATTCAAACGAACCATTAGTGAAATAATCTGTTAATCTTGATGTTATATGTTTCGTATACATATTTATTTATTTATTGTACACGCATATCAACTAAGAACAATTTTAAGCTATAGATGGTTAAACAGTAAACTTTAACTTTAAAAAAAAGGGGGGGAATTAAAAAAATACTTTTTAATTACCAAAAGTTTAATTAAATAATTTGTGAACTTTGAATTTGTGCTCACGCGTACATATTTAAATGATAGGCAAAGGCTTGAATATTCCACAGTGATACCTCCATGAAAATGCAAACACAATTAACTCTGTTCTCTATTACATTATACGCAAGACTAAAAAAATGTCAAGAATTGCATTTTAAAGGAAAAAATTGCAAGATTAACATCATGTTACACGATTAAAAAAGTGATTTTAGTTGGTTATCAATGGTTTTATAAAGCAGAATTAAATGGGCCAAGAAGCCCCGCCATTATTTTGTGTACATTCTTCTTTACATTATGTCATCCATCTAATCAATAACCATGCCCAAGCAAAATGTTAATGAAATCCTACTCTAGCCCCCCTCTAAAACCCTATAGTGGGGCCAGCTGCAGGCGATGATTATTGACATTCCTCTTTCTTTTAGGGGTCCAATTTCAATAATTAAGAGAGAGATATTACTTCCACCAGTTATATGCAATTTCATATTTCATCCTTTATTAATCTTTAGATTCAAAGCCTAATTTCTCCCTTTGCTTTTTGACCTTTTTGTTCCTTCTCCGCGCATGGAAATTTCATTAAAAGGGCAAAGACCAAATACATGGAAAGTAGGTATGGAGGTAAAATTAAATCAATAAATAGAGCTTTAAACGACTAAAGCCAAATTATAAAGAGTATTCAAATAGCCTAGTCATGAAGGCACAGCTCAAATTTTACGCATAAAGTGCGGTAAGTAATAGTGCGACCCCTTGAGTTAAACCAGGAAATTTTAGCCTTTGAATAAATGCGGAGAAACAATTATTGGATGGAGATAAGCACTGAACTTGACTAAATTCCAAGCAGCAACAAAACAACCCACCATCCAACTTCCTATTGGACAAAAAATCAAGTTGAGTGATGTCGCGTTGTTTCACCACTGACATCACTTTTTTTTTTTTAACAACAATCATAAAATGCCACCTCGATAGTTGTTAAAAAGTCACAAAAATTTGTTGCTTTGATTTCTTGAAAACCTATATACTAAATAAATTCCAAGAAATGTGCTCCAACTGCAACACAAGCCATCGTAAAGTTATCTAACTGAAATTTTTCGTCAAAAAATAGTTCAATATGAATTCAACCATCCAATATTCTGAGACGACTGAATTGAAATGTTTCTATCTTTTTCTCCCCATGGTACTTTTTGGGGCATTGGCCTAAATTACAAGGAAACAATCGAGTTTAGATATCCAAACCAAGTCAGCCTTTTTGATAACTTACCAAAGCAACTACATCTGTAAGCTTTGGAGGTGAATTGAAAACATTCCTGCTTGTCAGTATGCAATCATATGGATGGGGTTGTCATCAAACTGAACTGACTCTACCACCAGTTAGAAAACTAAAAACTTGCTTCAAATTTCCTCTGGATGGCCGGGCACTAGATGCAAATTTACAGATATATACAAGTCGCCTTCGCATCTCCCATTTAGTAATATGTGTTTCATTAAAGGATCTCCCATCGTCAAAGGTTCCTAACATGAAAGTATGAAGTTCAGAAAATACTGGAGTATATTGAGGTAGCATTTACTCCACATATCAGTTATTATCAAATGTTAGTCAAAGAGAATTACGAAAATTTAGATGATTTAAAAGATGTCTCAACAATAAAACAGAGAATCATGAATAAGCTAGATTACGGAGAATTCACTGAGGGATATACACACACACACACACACCAAATGAATCAACACATGCAATATGACTTATTTAAGACCATTAAAGAAATAGAAAAGACATTTGATGAGTCTAACAAGATATGTTTGAAGGATTGGATTTGCTAACTTGGTTCATATAAACTGGAACAAAAATGTCTGCTTACAATGGACAAGCATTATTGGTCTGTGACTCTGCTTTGAACTAAGGGATTTGAGATTTTAGTTGCATCTCTTCCACTCTCCCTGACACCATCCTCCATAACATTCTTGCCATCCTAAGCCCAACTATTTGTTTCAAACGGTGACACTCACTTGAAATGCCTATAACATGGAAATTTGCTTATAGCTCAGCCATTGCTTTTTACTGTATGTCTACACCCTTTTAACCTAAATAGGAAATGGGTGTGGAAAACCACAAAAGCACCGTGCATCCAACACTTGGCTATTTGCCACTCATGCAATGCTTCTGAAACCAACCTCCTCTCACAAGCTATTCTTAATGATGCGTGGCATAGGACAATTTAGGGAATTTGTCTATGCGTGGTTGCAGTGGGTTTAGATTTAGGAGGATTTGTGAAAATAGGACTTAGAGTGAAGAAAGGGTTATGGCGTTGTATTTGGAATTAAAAGGTAGTTTGATGAGTTATTTGATGGCTATTTGGTGGGACAAAGTATGTGGAGATTTAGGATTTTGATAAGTAAAAGAAATGCTTGTTTCAGAGCTCTAAAGAGGAAGAATTAGATAAGTTTAATGGTGCACAGGGGCAGTATAAACAGTATCCGTGAACAGCAACTTAGAGAAAGAGAAGAAGAAGAAGAAGAAGAAGAGAGGAAAGATAGAAGAGAAAATGAGGAAGAAAAGAACCAAAAAGCCCAACGAGCCTCTATGCTCAAACATTCAATAACTTTATTAAACAACAAATTCCCCAATTTGTCCTACATCAATGTGATTTGCTCCAAATGTTCTGCAAGTCCAGATTGTACCAACCAAAATTTCCCTTCAACCATGAACTTTGGCTGGGCAATTCCAGACAGCTCTTTCAAAGAAAAAGAAGAATTCACACTATCTACTAAAGGTACCATATAATATGTATTTGCAACAGTCTTCAATGCAGCCAATGAGCTCCACCATATGTATGTATGTATGTATTTACAACTGTGTTCAATGCCACCAATGAGCTCTAGCTCAAACGGCACCTCCTCTTCCATAAGAGGTGGAGGGTAAAGTCGTGAGTTCAAACTCACTGTGTGCATGTGTAAACTTCCCAATAAAGTACTCTTTATTAAATAAAAAATCTGTGTTCAATGCCCATTGGGTTTTAGTTCATAGCTAACAAATGTTTTAGTTCAATTTTATTAATGAAAGAGTTACTTATAAAGGAAAAATGGAAAAAGATAGTGACAGTTCTGTGAAATAATTAGATTTTCTCTCAAAAAGGAATTGGTTGTAAATGTAAAAATCTATTAAACTTGATGCAAGATAACGTAACACACCTCCATCATTGAATAATGACGTCAAGATAGCAAGACAAACGCACACACTTATATCTTCCCCTGGAAAATGAAGATACATGAAAATATTAGCAGACAATTTTTTCACCACCTTTGGGAAGCCAATGTAAACAAAATAGTTCTATCCCATTTTATTAGGGTTTCATCATGAAAGTAGCTACTATGTTAGAAAGGGCTGAGTTAAAACAAGACGAGTACTGCAGAAAATGGGGTCTGGACCAAAATAATAACACCAACAATATAACACAACAAGAAGAGCGCAACAAAACAATACTAATAACTGATGAAACAAGTAAATAATGTTCTTTAGTTTATAAATGTAATGCTGTATATAATGGGATTAAAATCATATGAAACGATATGAGAAAATACAAGTGGGCTTAATTTAAATGATTTCATGTCCATGGACATCCATCCTTCACTTGGCAGATCTAACCCCATGTAAATATGTAATATTTAATAGGCAAGGAAAACTTAAAGGAGTTTTACCGTTACGGCAACAAACAAGAAGTGTCTTCCCTTTGCTAAGATTCAACTTTGCAAAGCTCACCGCAAAAGGGAGATTGCTTAATAAGGAAAAACGGTCCAATTTTGACGTCTGGCCAGAAAAAGCTAAAGTAAGCAGACTAGTTTTCAAATATTAAAAATAAATAATAATAATAATAATAACAAAAAGACCTATTGTCTTAGCTCTCCCATACTCACCACTGTAGGAAGATGTAAATATGCTTCAGCATCTGGAAGAAAGAGAGAGATGGACTCTTGGTCACAATTTATTATGCAATCAACATTACACACATTTGCAGCTGCAACAAAGAATGAAAAATAAAGGGAGAACCAAGTGAACATGACAGATTATGGATTACTGCTCAAATAATGTTGATGGTGGAAGTAAGATAAGAAAGAGAAACAGATAAGTGCATTAGAGGATATATGGATGCCCAATAAACATAACACAGGCATTCAGAGACCATAAAATTCATTAAGCATAGAAATCTGAGAGGACAGTGGGATACCTCTCAAATGACATTTAATGTTAGCAAAGTAATAAAATATGGAAGTCAAATACCAACTTACACTATGATTTCTAGAATAATTTGATAAAGCATATATATACATGCAAAGGTGGGATATTAACTCAATCATTTTATTAGATGGAACTATAGATATATTCTTCTCAAACCTTGATTTCTTTTTTGTCCATACAGATATTCCATTAAACCCTGCCCCGCTAGGGGAAGGGGGGTTTTGGAGCCACAGAAAGAGATCCTTTTTTTTTTTTTGTATAGGTAATAAGGAAATATTATTAAAAAAGGAATAGAACAAAAGATACACAAAGCTCACAATAGTGAACAAAGAAAAAAAAGAGACAAAGAGGAACAAAAAAACATTAAACTATTCTAAGAGACAAAAGAAAATCCATAAGAGTAGAACAATCCGTGAGACCCCCACACCAAGACCAATCAAAGAGAGTCCGTTGGCACAAATCTAACAACTGAGCCAAAGATTTCTTCATATCCTCAAAAGAATGCCAATTACATTTAGTCCAAATAATCCACATCAAACAACTTAGAACCAAATTCTCAATATCGGAATTCTGTTTCCCAAGCCAATGTTGCCAACAAAATACTAAGTCTGCAACAGAACCTCACATGACCTAAACAATCCCAAACAGCTGAAGCACATACATTGAATGAGCTAACAGACATAAAATCAGCAAGTGATCCATAGATTCCTCATTACAACACCACACACAACAACAATTCGCCAAAGGGCAACCACGAAGCATAAGATTATATAAAGTAAGAATCTGATCATGAGCTGTTGTCCACATAAAGAATGCCACCCGTTTAGGAACCTTTACTTTCCAAATGCCCTTCCAAGGGAAAAAAAGGAGTACCATTTCGAATCTTATGATAAAAAGACCGAATACCAAACTTCCTATTTCCATTGAGGCTCCAACAAAGATTGTCACAACCACTACTCCTAGGAATCTGAGATGGGATCAAGTGAAGAAAGGAGAAAGAAGCCGCTAACTCCTACTGATTGAATTCCCTATAAAATTTTAGGTTCCACACTCTATCATTTCCACCCACTGGAGGACTTAAAACATCATAAATACAAGTTTCTTATTGGCTAAACACATCAAATAACTAAGGATAAAGAGTTTTAAGAGAATTATCCCCAATCCACTTATCATGCCAAAAAAGAATACGAGAACCATCACCCACTACAAAAAACACGTGCTTAGAAAAACTCTCTCGCCCTTCACTAATGCTTCACCATAAGCCACACCCATGAGCCCTTCTACAAACTCTAGTGCTCCACCCCCCTTTCCCCTCCCCATATTTCATGGCAATAACCCTCCACCACAAACGAGTAATTTCATGACCGTACCTCCAAAGCCATTTCCCTAATAAAGCCTAATTAAAAGGCACCAATCTCCAAATTCCTAAACCACCCAGCTCACGCAGTAAGCAGACCTTTTCCTAAGCCACCAAGGGGTATTTGAAACACTCCTCTAATGAACCAGACAAAAAAACTCCTCTGAATTCGTTCTAGTCTAATAGCCACGGCTTTAGGAACAATAAATAGGGAAAGATAATATGTCGGAAGACTTGAAAGGGTACTTTTCAACAAGGTGAGTCTGCCACCCTTTGACAAATAAAGACACTTCCAGCCTAAAAGCATCTTCTCCATCCTCTCCAGAATGGGATTCCAAATGGATGTTGTCTTATATAAAGTACCCAGTGGCATACCCAAGTAAGTCATAGGCAAACTACCCACCTTGCATTGAAGAATGTTGGCCAAATTTTGAATGTTACTCACCTCCCCAATAAAAACAATCTCACTTTCCCCCACATTCACCTTCAAACCAGTAAAAACTTGAAATCAAGTCAAAGCCAACCTCAATTGAAAGCAACTACTCCCTAGAAGCATCATAGAAAAGAATAGTATCATCAGCAAAAAGTAGATGGGAAATGCGAATACCAATAGTATTAACAGGTCCCACATGAAAGCCCCAAAGAATACCACCTTCCTCAGTTTTCTTCAGAATCCAACTAAAAATCTCCATGATTAAAGGGAAGAGAAGAGGAGACAACGGATCGCCTTGTCTTAGATCTCGTGAGCTACCAAAGAAACCAATAGGAGATCTATTATGCAAAACTAAATAACAGACAGTAGTGTCACAAGCCTTTAACAATCCCCTCCATTGAACCCCAAAACCCATCCTGTCTAACATACAGAACAAAGTGTCCCAATTTACTTGATCATAGGCTTTTTCAATGTCTAACTTACAAACCACTCCCGGAGTATGATACTTCAATCTACTATCAAGATATTCATTAGCAATAAGCACTAAATCCAAAATCTGTCTACCACCAACAAAATAATTTTGCGGCTCAAAAATGAATTTGTCCAACACCATCCTTAATTTGTTGGCCAACACCTTAGATAACAGCTTATACACACTACCCACTAAATTGATAGGCCAAAAATCTTTAATATTCAGTGCATTATTTTTCTTGGGTATTAAAAATAGAAAAGAAGCATTTAGAGACCGTTCAAACTCTAAGCTCCTATGGAAATGATCAAAGAAGGCCACAACATCCTTTTCCACTACACTCTAGCATTTATGAATAAAGCCATAGTGAAATTGTCAGGACCAGGGGCTTTATCATCCTCCATCTCTTGGAGGACCTATAACACCTCTTCTTTAGAAAAATCCCTCTCAAGAGAAAACTGCTCATCCTCATCAATACTAGCAAACTCCAAACCATCCATAGAAGGACGCCATGTATCTGACTCTGTATTCAAACCCTAATATTGAACCACCTTAGAACGTATGTCTTTCTCATCCTCATAAAGCACAACATCCACCTTTAAACCTCTTTAATATAATTAGCTCTTCTATGGGAATTTGCTACCCGGTGAAAGAAACACCGAGTATTATTGTCACCCTCCTTCACAAACAATACCCAAGACTTTTGTCTCCAAGAGATCTCCTCCAAAGAAGCTAAATAGGCAATATCACCTTTAATCTGGGTACAACGAGTTTGTTCCTCATGTGAAAGACCCAACGAGTCCTCTCTAGCATCCAAACCCAACTGTTCAGACAAAAGGCTTTTCTTCCTAAATGCCAAATCCCCAAATTCCTCCTTATTCTACTTTTTCAAATCATCTTTAAGAGCTTTTAATTTTCCAAGCCAGAATAAAGCTAGGAGAACCCAGAAAACAATACCCATTCCACCATTGCCAAACTCTCTCCACAAAACCGTCATCTTTCAACCACATATTCTCAAACTTAAAGACACTTTGACCTTTACTAATGCCACCAGCTATCACCAATAGTGAGCAATGATCAGAAACTACTCAGGGAAGTACCCTTTAAGACTCATTCACGAAATGATCTACCCAATCCACCAATGCCAAAGTTCTGCCAATTCTTGACATACAATCTATCCCAGAATCTCTAAACCAGGTGCACAAAGCCCCTTCAACGGGTAAATCAACAAGGTAATTAGCCTCAATGAAATCTGAGAATGCAAACATAGCCAGACTAAAAGCCTCGCAACCAATTCTCTCTCATATATTGAATAATATTAAAATCCCCAATCAAACACCATGCCACATTCCACCTAAAGCGCACCCTTGCAAGCTCCTCCCACAGAGAACCCCGTCGACTATCATCATTAGGACCATACACTCATGTACATGCCCATACAAAATCATCCACAACCCCCAGTAAAACATTAACAGAATACTGACCTATAGAAATGTCAATTTTTTCATAAGCCCTCTTGTCCCAAACCAGTAAAACCCCCCTGCAGTGTTAACTACTACCAACACAAGCCAGTCTAGGAATGGGCTACCACAAAGACTCCGAACAGCAGAAGAGTTTAAAGAATTCAATTTGGTTTCCTAAAAGCAAACAATATCACACTTCCACTTCTTAACAAGATTCTTACATACCTCTCTTTTTTTAGGATTGTTTGATCCCCTAACGTTCCAGGATAAAAGTCAAAAACTCATTTAAAACTAGTAATCACCTCCAGACCATCTGAAGAACCTCAACTCCTCCCTTAGAAGATGCCCTATCATAATTAACTGTAGAAATCAAACCTTTAAGTTCCCTGAGCCCTTTCTACCTTGAGTTTACTAGTTCCTTAGAAGACCCAAGGTTTACCACATCAATACAGTTTTGTTCCAAAAGACGAAACAAAGCCATACATTAACCTTCATGTTTTACAAGAGGAAAACCCACAATTTTACAGAAAATTTTCATCAAGCTCACCACCGATTTTGAATTTTTCACTTCTGACCCCATAATCTCACCCTCTTTAACTTCCTGGGTCACACCAACTCCCTCTGCTTATTAAGATCCCACCTAGATAAAGGTGAACACTCCAATAAAGCACTTTCTTTCTCCCCATGGGAAACACCATAGGATTAACTCCACTATGCTTCCACAGTAGAAGAAGAGGCTCAGAACCACCCTATATCAACTCAACCCCATCCAATGAGCTTGACGGCACTAACTCAGCTTGAGGATTGCACTATTGATCTCCACTCTCACTTGATACTTCCGTGAAATCATCTCTCCCCATAACAAAAACCCATCTCATTATCCAAATTTGAGAGAGGAGAAAAACAATTATGGTCAACCCACTGATTCCAATGGTGAGAAGAATCGACTACCATAGACCCAATCGGCATCACTGTCTCCTTTGAAACCAAGCCACCAATCGTTGGATCCAAATTATCAGCCACCATACCCAGACTACCCACCGCCTCACGGATGAACTTGCACTCCGTCACTCTTGCCATGTCGCCAGGATGAACTCCCTCCACCTTGATGGAAGATGAGTCCACCGGGGTGTTAGCAAGATGATCCGCGATGAGGGTAGAACTATCGCATCATTCAGACACTACTTCAATCACCAGCGCCTCAAATCCACAAGGCAAGTGAATCAGAACTTAATTGTATCAAGTTGGGCTTGACAAAATGACCCTTGCCTTTTGGGTTAAAAGAGGCCACGGGTCTGTTGAATTTAAAGCCTCCAACCCACCACTTAAATCATTAGACCAACAAAACTCCTTATTGTCCACGCAAAACACCACACATTTCCCACCCTCACGCTTGCAATCTCTCAAAGCCAAATTAGCGCAGGTCAACTTAAAATTAAATGCCCGCGTGGGTCTGCCATTTATAACTGAAACATTTACCATAGGATCTCCATGAATCTCGTTATTCCCCAAAATGGTTCCCATTTTTTCAAATTTCCTTGACTGTCGCTGGTTACCATAAAAAGGTAAATTGTTCAATTCCTGCCACCACCGGCTGACTGACCGTCACCACCAATATTATTGGAAGCTACTCCAGCCAAAGTTACAGGTTTTGCACCGGATAAAAAATTTCCTAGCTCTTTTTGAAACAGGGACCAACCAGCATAATTAAAACTTGCTGGTATCATAACACAACCTCTCCGAGCCCCTCCAAAATATACCGTTATAAGCACAAAAAAGACCGGCTTTATTTGATCTACCACAGAACTCTATCAACTTCAGATTGTCCTTGAATCTCTTAGAAAGGACATCTTGTCCTATCACCCAATCATGCATATCAGAAAAACAGGTAAGAGAAAGAAAAAGGACATCCCGGCGTGTCTCATGAATAGCATACAAATCCGACTGGCCCCCATCGAAAGAGAAAGAAAAAGGTTTTGCATTAATACAAAAAGACCCCTTACCGCCCCCATGACCAGAAAAAAGAGTCGAAGGAAGGATATTTTGTGAGGTTTCTATGGTGGGAATTTTTGGTGTGGTTAATGGGGCAGGTACAAGTGTAGGCAGTATAAGGAAAGCAAGGTTAGGCCCCTGAGGTGGTGGGGACAGAGTAGGCAAAGTTGGAGGAGGGGGATAAAAGTGAGGATATGGGGAAAAAAACTGTGGTGGAAAGCAAAAAGGAAGAGGAGGAATGTGTGAAGATGGTAAGGAGGGAAGAAAAGATGGCAACGGTTGGGGGCGAGGGTGGGGGTGGGGCGGGGGAGGGGGGTAGGGAGGAGAACGCACCCCAACTATTGATCAAAAAAGCAATGACAAGAAGATGCATCATGAGGATCCATACATGCAGGGAGTTTTAAAAAAGGAGGCCGTTACAGAAGGATTTCCACCACATTATTTCAATAAATGAGAACTTTCTTCATGTTCTGTATCTATTTATAGTTCAAAACATTAAAAAAGAATCACTTTTCACGTATGTAATCAAACATAAATTTTGTAAATATGTGAAACCATACTAGCAACACAACAAAACTTCCAAAAATTTGGGGTCAATTATAGATTCTTAACAAATCTTTATATGCATATATATATATACACACACACACACACATATCTAAAAGATTAAACGTAGAATTTATTATTGTTATACTTCTGTTATGCCACAACAATAGCCACATCATGCACTTATTTTCTACTTCTTCTTTCCTCTTTTTAAACTTTTCTTCTCCCTACTCAAAAAAAAAAAACTCTTCTTCTCCCTATTAGTCCACACCTACTATTACACTTCCTCAACTTTTTCCCTCCCTCTTTTCCTCTTTATCTCTCACTACTCTCTACCTTACCATTACACTTCCTTCATCATTTTCTCTTTTGTATATTTTGACTCTTCTTCTCTCTTTTTTATTTTGTACAAATTTGATATCATTTCTCCCATTCAATTCATACACAAAAATTGTGAGTACTCTCTCTCTCTCTCTCTCTCTATTTTCTTTTGGTGGATTTTTGTTCTTTCTTATAACTATACTTAAGGTTAGTGTTTTTTTTTATTTTATTTTATAAATGTGTTTTGGTATTGTTTTTCTTTAATTTCCCATTACAAAGTCCACTCTCTCCCTTTTATAGCTTTGGTTGAATTTAGATTTAGGTTAATACTTTTTTTTTCTTCTTGAAATAGGAATTTGAGTTTATATCAAAACACAATTTACATGGCTATAAATTTGAATATGCCTGCCAATTGTTTGAGTAATAAATTATTATAAAGTCTATCTTTTATTCCTTTGGTTTCATTTTAATTTTGGTTAAAAATAACATTGTAATTTTGTGATGAGTTTAAATTATTATAATAATCTCTTTATTCCTTGCGAGATGAGAATTTTGAATAATAAATTTGAAATTTATAAAGTTTAGTTGTATATTAGACAAATATAACACACTACAACAAAAGTTAGAAGAATATGGTTCACCTTGAAAAAATATTAATCAAACACAAAAAATTAATAGAATGATATATTTGTAAAGAAAAAGAGATAAAAAAAAACTTGTAGAAATTTGTTGAAAAAAATAGACAATACTTGAAGTATTGTTACTTTTTATATATTACATCCCATAATATAATATAATTGTTACTTTTTATATATTACATCTCATAATATAATATTTATATATCCACACGCATCACATAAGTTTTTTTTTTTTGATAAGTAATAAAAATATATTAACAGAAGAGGGGTGTCACCTGAGTATACCGGAGGGATACTCTATCTGTAAGTTTGCAGCTAGTTAATCTAATAGGAGATGCTTCTACTTCTATCTGTAACATATACAACAACCAAACCTTAGTCCCAAAATTTATAGGGTTGGCTATAGATCTTCAACAGACTAGTCATGATCAAATGCACATCTCCTCTTCCACTGATCTATTTTATATGTTGGAATGGCTAGAATTTTAATGTCGGTGACTTAGCATTACAAGCAAACATTAAATGTTGTTGTCTTGCATGTATTGTCAAAAAGCAAGAACAACCATGATGTGGGAGACGCAAGAAGATTTTTATTTAGTATTATTTATGTTTGCAAGTCAATTGTATTTTTTATGTTTTAAGGCCTACTTATTAGGCTATTAGTATTTTAATTTGGAAGCAAAATTATTTTCGTAATAAGGCAATTAGAGTTTCCTAGCCAATTAGAACTAGAGTTTAGCAATCCTTTATAAGCAATCTATTGTACTCCTTGAGAAGATAATTGATATTTTGATGAATAAAAAAATGGTCGTTTGGTCTTTCTTTGGTCTGGTACTGACTCCAAGTCTACCCTAGGTGCTAACTCCTAATGGTTTCTCTGCTCAGTGCTGACTCCAAACCATGCCTAGGTGCTGACTCCTAGGTCATATCCCTTTATTTTTCCGTTGTTTAGTTTGTTCTAATTGTTCTGCGTCAGTTTTGCTATCAGAGCCTAGGTGCTTGAGGGTGCACATGATGTGAAAGTTGAAGTTGTTGAATGTGCTTCTGATCAACCCTCCATGGTGCTTGAAGATCTACATCTTGGTGAAGTCAAAGAAGACCACACTGTTTCCTATGGTTCATAAGGTTCGAGACGAGATTATACTGATTCCACACATTGATTTTGTTATTTCAAATAAGTTTGATGTGGTGGAATTCAAGATTTTTCTTTTCCCTATGCTCCCTAAGGTGATTCCAAACTAGAACTAGAGTTTAGCAATCCTTTATAAGTAACCTATTATACTCCTTAAGAAGATAGTTGATATTTTGATGAATAAAAAAATGGTCATTTGCTCTTTCTTTAGTTTGGTACTGACTCCAAGTCTACCCTAAGTGCTAACTCCTAGTGGTTTCTCCGCTTGGTGCCAACTCCAAACCATGCCTAGGTGCTGACCCCTATGTCATATCCCTTTATTTTTCCGTTATTTAGTTTTGTTCTGATTGTCTTGCGTCAGTTTTGGTATTATAGTCTAGGTGCTTGAGGGTGCACATGATGTGAAAGTTGAAGTTGTTGAATGTGCTTCTAATCAACCCTCCATGGTGCTTGAAGATCTAAATCTTGGTGAAGTCGAAGAGGTTAAAACCACACTGTTTCCTATGGTTCATAAGGTTCGAGACGAGATTATACTGATTCCACACATTGATTTTGTTATTCCAAATAAGTTTGATTTGGTGGAATTCAAGATTTTTCTTTTCCCTATGCTCCCCAAGGTGATTCCAAACTTGAAGCAAGTGTTACTTGTCAGCATCCTAATCCTTCAATGTTTCAAAACTCGAGGTCGAGTTTTCTCCAACCAAAGGAGAATGATATGAGAGATGCAAAAAGATTTTTATTTAGTATTATTTATGTTTGCAGGTCAATTGTATTTTTTATGTTTTAGGTCCTAGTAGTTTATTAGGCTATTAGTATTTTAATTTGAAAGCAAGGTTATTTTTGTAATAAGGCAATTAGGGTTTCCTAGCCAATTAGAACTAGGGTTTAGCAATCCTTTATAAACAACCTATTGTACTCTTTGAGGAGAGAGTTGATATTTTGATGAATGAAAAAATGGCCGTATGGTCTTTCTTTAGTCTGATACTGACTCTTAGTGGTTTCCTTGCTTAGTGCTGACTCCAAGCCAAGCCTAGGTGTAGACTCCTAGGTCATATCCCTTTATTTTTCCGTTGTTTAGTTTTGTTCTGGTTGTCCTGCATCAATCCACCTCTAACATACAATCCAAAATTGGATTTCTCTTTGTAACTGAAATGGATGACTCCATTGGCAAAAAATGCTTACCATTTTCTTTGACCAAGTAAGTTTCATGTGTTGAAACTATTGGCATTTCAGCTGAACCTCTAGTTATAAACCTCAAGTTATAAATAGATGGTAAGTTTGAGAGAAAAGATGTAAGAAAATAGAGCTCCTACATGAGATAGCAAAGTGAAATAGCTTCTGTATGCGCACAAGAGATAGGAAGCTACAGTGTTCTGTAACTCTTTTCTAAATACAAAAGGGTGTTTTCTATTTATTTGTGAGAGAATAAATGGTGTATTTGGGATTTGGGTTTGTGTGAAGGTGTCTTCAACCTATTGTTGAAATCTCCAAAATTATAGTGAAAAACAACCTCCAAAATTATAATGAAACTTTATCCAGTCACCTCCTTTAGGCATAGTCGAACCACGTAATTTCCATGTGTCATATTTACTCATCTCTATTCTCTATTCTTTAACCTTGTGTAAACAGAATATTTCACAATTTTCACAACATTATCCAGTCATATTTTTTGTTATGTTCTTAATTGACATGTCTATTTTTATTACTTCTATTAATATTATTTTTGGTCTTTCTCTACCTTTTTTTCATTCCCTCAACTTGACCAAAGCATCTTAAGCGACTCCCCCTCATCTTTTCATTAATGCAAACAACCCTATCTTTAAGGGAATTTTATCATTTCAAATCCTATCTTTCTTTGAATTTCCACTTATTTATCTTAGCACTTTTTTTTTTATGAATATGATGCTTCTTAAGAGCCAATATCCAATATCATAGAGTATAGCTACTCTTATAACAATCTTATAAAATTTTCTCTTTAACTAAATGGTATTCTATAATCACACAATACTCCTAATGTGCTTCTCCACTTCATCCACTTTACTATTATCCTGTGATTCACATCCTCTTCAATATCTTCATCTTTATAAATTATTGATCCAACGTATCAAAAACTCTCTCTTTTTTATCTCTTGACCATCAAGTCTCATAGCCCCTTCATTTTATTTCTACTTTTACTAAACTTACATTCCATGAAGTCTATTTTAGTTCTACTTAATTGTAACGAATCCAATCCATAATAAAATTGACTAAATTTCATGCTAGTCATCAACCAACTGCAACTCTCCTCCTACCACCTTCCAGGTTCCAGGTTCAAGACCAATTAAGCAAAAAATATACCCATGAAACAAAATATTGGAAATCTAAGAAACCAGCATTAGTGGATTACAAAGAGAAAAATAAAAATAATAAAGAGTGTTAATAAAGCATACCAACTTGGGATGTGCCAACTGCAAGATTTGTTGAACCCAGCCAAGAGATTGCACAATCTTCATCAGAAGACTTCGTATTAATTTCAAGGTTTGAAATACCCAACAGTAGGGGCACTTCATGCAAAAAATGATTTGAGCTCTCTAACAATTTTGGGGCCTTGACTATGACCTGAGGAGCAGCTTGTCCCCTTTGGGCACGATATACTCTATCCTTTTCAACTATATCTGTAACTTTCTGATTACACAAATCAGGCCCCAGGTTTATAAGCTCATAGACGTGAGTCCAGAAAAGATTAGGTGATAAACCCCTTGCCCAGCTTTCTTCATCATCCCCAGCTCCTGGTATATAATTCCAGCTATACTCTGATGTAGATTTGTGTTGAATTACACCACTTGAGGAAGAGGCAGAAACAAGTATGATGGGTGTGAAATCCCAGGAATCATGGTCAGGCACTTCATTTAACCAGATGACAGTTTTTTGTGAAATCCATAGTGGGCGCAAGGGCTTTTTCAAGCACGTCATTAGAGATGCAATATCAGCACCGCTTGCATCCAGTTGTTTAGTCCATTCTTCTATTCGACTCTCAATAGACGCCTTCTCTGTTTCAGAAACCCAGAGGGGAAGATGCAAGGAGCAATCCCAATCAACAGAGACACATCTTGTTCTTTCATGATGTTGATCAGAAGTATTTGACTCCTGTTCAAAATCAAGCCAGCACATAGAGCAACATAGAAATATTTATCATTTAAGATTATCACTGACAACTTTTGCTCCAGGAAATGATACATGCAAATATACAAATCAACAAGCATTGCTTAAGTTTTACTTCATTCATTAGTCATTACTATTTACATATGAACAACATGAAAAAAAAAAAATATATATATATATATATAGAGAGAGAGAGAGAGAGAGAGAGAGAGAGAAAGAGAGAGAGTGTGTGAGAGAGTCATAAACTATTAAGCATAAACCAATCACAAATCACTAAAGAGACATGCTGCATAGTCATCATGCTCAAAAGTCAAAACAATAAACACTCTTTATTGTACACACGTATTGAAGTTTTACTTAATTAGAGCACAATGAACTTTTACCAGAACTCACCTTATCCATCTGTGCAGTATCACGCATATTGTTCAAATGATTGTGAATGCACCGATTTAAAACACAAGTCCAAATGGGTATGGTCTTTGACATGCTATCCGGAAACCGCTTCCCTCTCCTTGTGGAATCAACTATAATACACCCTCCCTTCTGTCCTACCCATCAAAAACCACACAATTACTGCCGAGATTAAAGAAATTAAAAAAAAAATTAAAATATTCTTTTTCATCCCTGGAATATAGCCCAGGTTCTATTTTTATTCTTAAATTTTAAAAAATTGTATGTCCATCTTTGAAAATTAAAAAATGTTTCTATATTTCACCTTTTCATCCACTCTCATTAAGTTTTTTTTTTTTTTTGTTAAGTAAATGATTTTATTCCAAGAAAGCTACATTGGAATACAAACCACAAGATGGCCTAAAGAATTATATCCAAATAATTACAAGTAAAAGAGATTGAACTAGTGAACTCTGTGTTAGTACCACTATCAGTGACACGTAGGACAGTTGACCATTCATAGAGTAATCTAAGAAACGAAATCCTCAACCACACTACCAAAACCTCTACATCTTCAAGGGTACAGGAATTTCACTCCCTCCACAAAAGTCACATCAAACACAAAGGAACTAAATTCCACACAGTGAACAAACGTTTATAGAACCAATTCAGCCAACCAAATAGTAAATCAAACACTCTACACAGTGTCCAAAAAATAGCCGCCACCACACATTAGCAAAATCACAGTGAAGTAACAAGTGATCCACCAATCTACCAATGTGATTCCCCTCCTTTTAAGATTATCATTAGTCAAAATCTTCCCTCACAAAACTGTCCACATGCAGACACACAAACAAAAACAAAAAAACTAACCACTTCAGGCACATTAAATTCCTCTCCATGGACAAGAGGTATCCCTTGGGGTTCACAGCACACCATAGTACCTGTCAAACCCCATCTCATTCTTCCAGGACTCGCACTCCTTGGCATGTTTGAACACAGTAAGCCACACATGGGAGCAATCAAGTCAATTTCTCAGTCATTAAACTGCCTGATGAACCAGACATTTTAATTTTTCTCCCCCCCCTTCAATACTACATTCCAAGTATGAGGACATGAAAGTGTCCTAGTCACCTAGCAAAGGGTATAATGTTGGATAGAAGTCATACAACTCCTTCATAGGTAGATCCCCATTCCCCACACAACCCACCATGAGAAAATCATACACATTCTCCATTCCCCACCTCAAAGTGCACATGGCTAACAAATCTATCCTGCCCTACTCTAATATTCCTCCACAAACTACACCTATGAGTTCTTCACACTGGCTTCATTGTACAACCTCCACCTTCCACCCTATACTTTAATGCAATGACCCGTTTCCACAAATGAGTCTCTTACTCCCAAAATGCCATAGCCGCTTCTCTAAGAGAGCTTGATTAGGGGCACCTAAGCTATGCACCCGAAACAGCCACAAGAAAGTAGAGAACACATTGTATTCTCATCCATTAAGTTAAACATGATCTAAGAATTTTCTTTGCAACTTCTCTATTCTATTTGGAACATGAGACAGGATGGTAAACAAAGAGAGGTAGTAAGTCGAAAGACTAAACACTGTACTCTTAAGTAGCGTTGATTGTCCCCCTTTTAACAGATATATCTTTAATCTTTATCCAGCCGAACCAATTGTCATTTCATCTTCTCTACTCTCTAGAATGGAATTCCACACTCTATGCCGTGAAAGGCAACCCCAAAGCCAAAGGTATACCCAGATAGTTGATTGGCAAAATCTACAATTCACTCTCATTCAGATTATCTCATTAAGTTTTTTGCCAGTGACAGTGTGTCTGAGAAAACAGAACAAAAAGAGAACCTTGTTGGACAAAGAATAGAACCTAAACTATATGTGTTTTTCCATCTCTAAAATATAAGCCGAGTTCTATCTTCTTCTCTAAAATACAACATGCTACTAAAAATTTTATTAAGGACAAAAAAATAAATTCCAAGTTCAAAATATCATCAATCATTGCGTGGCCTAATAACTTTCTGAGCATCCAAACAAAAAGTTGCAGCCCAGAAAGCAAGGAAGTAGGGAATATACCGGCGAGGAGAGCGACGTGGAGGTTGAGGCGAGAGGTGCTGAAAGACCAGTTGTTGTTGTGGCCGTCGGTGGATTTGAAATAACAGGTGGAGTGAAATTTAGGGGAATACCAGAGGCCACAGCGAAGGTTGGCGAGGAGAGGGAGGTCCGGCCATAGCTGGGAGATCTCTCCCACGAAGATGGAGTCCTCGTATATGGATCGCAAGGCGTTGTACACTGTGTTCTCTCTACGCTTTATGCTCCTCGCTGCTCTGTATATGCTCAGCTTCCTCGCCGAACCCTCGTCTTCCTCCATCGCTCTCCCTGTCTCTCTGTCTCTTCTCTGCAGAGCGCATGCAATACGACCTGTCGTTTTCTTTTTTTCGGCTAGCTTCTAGACACCGTAGGCATGAAGATGATTTGAAATTTTTGAGGACAAAATCATCAAAATGTTGGTCTATATTGCAATTTATTAGCCTATTAATAAATTATTATTTGATTTCCAATGAACTTGGCCAGACTTCATTTATTACTAAGTCTAGATGCCCAAATTTTCCTTCTTATGTCAAATGGATTCTATTAGCATTAGCTCTATAGTTGTTTTTTTTTTTTTGATGGGGGCTCTATAGTTGTTAAGCGTTGGCACATTACGAACTTCAAATTACAAGTCTTGCGTATTTCAAGTCCAACACGAACACACAAAATTAGTTTAAATGAACTTTTTGTAAGCTTCAAACTTGATTCTTAATTAGACCCCACTCTAAGAGAAAATTATCATTACAACATTTTTTGTTGCAATAAAGTCAAAGATGAAAAAAATATATATTTTGCCATTTTCTTCTCCTTTTACCTTTTCCATTTATTTTGCATATTGCAAAAATGCAAGTTAAAATTGTGTATATGAGAAGTTGGTACAATTTTTTCTAAGAATGTTCATCCCAAATTTTTGAGACTGAGACTTGTTATTTTTTATTGGATAAATTACAAATTACACCCCTAAAATTTAGGAGTATTTGAATTTTACATTCTGAAATTTTAGAATTTAGATTTTACACCCTAAAATTTGAAGTTGTTTGATTTTAAATCTTAACGTATTAAAATTTGGATTTTACCCCCCTAAATTTTAGGAGTGTCTGGATTTTACTCTGTTAAGTTTGGGGGTGTAAAATTCAAACACTCCCAAACTTTAGAGAGTAAAATCAAAATTCCGAAACGTTAGGTCGTAAAATCGAAACACCCCAAACTTAAAAGTGTAATTTTCAATTTACCATTTTTTGTTTATATATATATATATATATATATATATATATCTAAAAGTCGAAGTGTAGTATTTATTGTTGTTACGCTCTAGTTGAGCCACGTCAGCGGCCATAGCATCTATTTATTTTCAATTATTTCTCTTTTAATTTTTTACTTTAATTTTTTTATTTATTTATTAATTTTGTAGTTTACTGTTACAATATTTTCCAACTTTTCCCCTTCCTTTTTACTTTTTCATCTCCCCACTACTATCAATATTAATATCACTCTTCCTTTATCCATTCATCTTTCTTTTATTTTGACTATTCTTATCCCCATCTTCTTACTATAAATTTGTTATTCTCTTTCACTCTATACATATTTTATCACATAAAAAGGTTATTGCTCTCTTTCTTTCTCATGTTTTTCTTTTCTTTTTTTGGTATCTTTACTTTATGTTGATGAATTTCTATGTTCTTTCTCCTCTCTCTCTCTCTCTCTCTCTCTCTCTCTCTCTCTCTCTCTCTCTTCCTTTTTTGTGTGGATTTTTTTTATGTTTTATATCTTTACTTTAGATTGATGAATTTGTATATTCTTTAGAACTCTACTTTAGGTTGATGCATATCCCTACAAAAAATAATAGGACTAAATTGTATTTCACACTCCAAACTTTTTGGTTTTGTGTTTTTAAGTTGTTATATTTCTTTTCTTTTCTTTGATTGTTAAATGCTATCGTATTGCATTATAAAAATAATATATAAGAATATAATATTATTCAATTACATAACATGACTTGGATAGTATGGTGTGACTATATCTTTTATTTTGATTATTCTTCTTCTCATCTAATTTTCTATAAATTTATCTAATTCAGATCTTTCCCGAAAAAAGGTGATTATTCTCTTTCTTGATTATTTATTCTTTCTTGCAACTTAACTTTAGGATGATGAATCATTGTATTTTTTTTTTTTTTTTATAACACTATTTTGGGTTAACATACGATTTTGTGTGTGTTTTTTAGTTCTCCATCACAAGCCCTTTCTCTCCATCTTATAGCTTTTGTTTGACATAATACTTATTTATTTTGAAAGTGAAAATTAAAATTTATATAAAAATACAATCTTGCTATGTATTTGAATGTGTTTCTCAACTATTTAAGTAACATCAAGTGTAATTGTGTGATGAGTTTTGATTATTATCATATCTCATTTAAGAAATGAGAAATTTGAATAATATATTTGAAACCTAAAGAGTTTAGTTGTAAAAAAAAAAAAAAAAAAAACACACACACACACACACAACCCACCATAATATAATTTAGAAAAATATGGACTACCTCAAAAAGAAATAATTTCAATCAAACATGTACACCAAATACTGAAATGATATACATATATATATATATATATATATATATATAATATAAAGATGGATAGATAAAAAATAATTTTAGAAATTTTTTAATTTTTAGAGAGTACAAATTATACATCATACCACAATTACAAAGTAATCATATACTCCTATGCCTCGTGTGAGTTTGCAATTAGTTATTATAAAAATGGATGATCACTTAAATTGTCACCTAGTAATAAGAAGATCTAGATCAATGTTCTTTTATATATAAATAAAATGCAGAACTATTTTTCTATCAACAAATAAAAAAGAATAATTCAAGTTCGACTTTCTCAGCTTGTAGAAGACTTATGGCATGAATAATGAAGCCAACTGATGTATCAAAATATACTAATCATAGATCAAATTAGAGTGCTATTTACCATGCCATTACTTTTTGGTTATTCATGAACCTATAGCCATGCCATTAAAGTTTCTGATATTCATGAACCCCTAGCTACCACATGTTAAGGCAGCCATTTGCTCAAGCAAACATTATGCCTTCTCTCGTTTTAAGCACAAGACCTGCAGATGGGTTAAGCACGTAAGTGCCATATAAGCTAATGAGACATTGCTTTTATTTCTTGTAATGGACAAGAGGACCGCCTCCTTGTTCATCAATCAGCATCTGTTGTAGAATGAACTTCTTATATGTAAACTGCAAAGTGCGTTTACAAGAATCAAATGGAATCGTACGACACTGCAAATTGATTTTTGACGTCAGAAAACTTCTCCTCAATAGGCTGAACACTTTGTGTCAAGAGTTTGCACTTGCTTGTCATTGGCCTAGTTACATGCTTACATTCACACGTGCGGGTAGATTAAACATATTTAATTAACATGTTTTAGTTGCAAATTCTTGGGGAACCCCCTTGTTAAGAGTCTGTATGATGGCTAGCTCGATAAACCATGTTAAGAACAAGGGGAACAAATGCACAAATAACCACCATATGGAAAAGCATTATTGCTCCCTAGCATATGGTGAAAGTGATCTTTTGGGCACTTACATAGTTTTAAGAGACATATGCAAATAAGTGATAATAAGGCAGTTTTATCACATATCGTTCCAACTTGGTTAAATAAATCCGTGTAATTGACCCTTAAAGTTTTCCTTTGCTGTACTTTGCAGCATTCTTCAATGCTCCAGTGGAGACAGATGATGCTGGATTGATGGCCTTCCGAATCTTGAATATATTCCAAGCAGTGCCAGCACAGTGCCCTGCAGTTGCAAGCACATCCTCAGTGGCCTCCCCTGCACTTTCTCCAAATCTGGTGCTCAAGAAAAGCAAATAAAGAGTCACAGATGAAAAAACACACGGGTGAAAATATCAAAATTTTTATCATTAGTAGGGAAGAAAAAGATTAAAAACAAGAAGCGCAAAGAATGCTTCAGAGAATTTAACAAAATATTTCTAGCTTTTGAACAAATATGTATCATTTATGACTTCCTGCTCAAAGTACAAAGATCATAGTGTAGAAAATATACCATTTAGTAATAAGACCATAGAAATATCTATGAACTATGCATCTTCACTGAAGTTTACTCAAAAAGTATAGATAGATAAAATTTATGATCTAATTATCTGATAATATAGATTTTAAATGAATGAGTAATTGATTAATCAAGAGATATATTTGAACTCTGCACAAGATGCTGCTTGCTGCTCCCCATATCTCTAAAATGGCTTATATGCACACACATTTATATGTTTTGTTTATAGATTTACCTCTTTGTGACCATTCTAGTTGCTGCCCTGGAGGTGGCAGAAAGAGCTTGTATTTCAGCTACTTCAGCCGCATCTAAAATCTTGTCTGTAATTGGCAAGATGGATCACTTTAATTCTATGAATTTATATACTTTTTAAAACATGACTTTCTCGCTGTAAATCTGATTAGGCTTAAACTTACTGACAGCATCAAGTGAAGCTAAGAGGACCTCTCCTGGCATCATGTTTAGAAATGCCTTCCCTGCTTGGGATTTAACCACAGGTTTCATCACTGATCCAGTGGCAAAACCAATACCATCAAGCATGGATTTGCTTAACTTCTCTGTCATCTTGGACAGCTTTCTCACACTAAGAAACAAACAGCAAAAAACAATAACAACCTTGACAATAGGGAAAAGAATTTAATGTTTACACAATATTCTTATGAAATAGCTAAATTATTGGGGAATTGAAATACCGTTTTAAGCTTTTGTTGACTCCACTCTTCTTTGTGGCACCCGCAGTTCTATTGCTGTTACTTCTTGCTGTGACACCATTTTTCTCCTCCACAGCTGTAGTTATAATCCTTTCTCCTCCTTTTTGAACCTGCAATTGTCCTTGCTCTTTACGCATAAAATGAAACTTATATTCTGGCGAAAACAGATTTTATCATTTTCACCAGATAATAATTAAAAGACTAGGTTTAATGATGTATGGTAATTCTGGTAACGAGTATGAGCATAATTACGTGAGATGTTCAAATCACTGTTGGCTTGAATTTAGGTGCAATTGTTGCTTTTATCTTCTCCCTTTGTCTTGCAGTAATTCAACTAGTTGAAGAAGAATTTTAGCAAGAAATCCATATGATAGATCATGTCCTTTTTAGTTGCTTTGAGCTCTCTATTCTTCTTTTTTCTCAAACAATATGGGTTGTGTTAGGCTTCAGTTGATAAATTTATCATAAAATCACAATTTTGGTCCCTAAAATAGTTAAAGACAATAATTTGGTCCATCCGTCTTCTGTCCATGTTTTGCTTGCATATACCATGTTCACCACATCATTATCATTCTCTAAGGGTCTTATCCCAGTTTCAAAGGGGAGGGCAAGTATCCTATGCACTAAAATGTCACGCTTCTCGTACCCGAACTCTCTCACCACTATATTGACCATCTCCATCAGTGACACTTCATCAGAGTAACAGTTTTTGTAACACCTTATCCCTTCTCCAACATACTTGATAAATCTCAGTCTGTGCACAAAATTTCCTCCATAACACATAAAAATCATGAACTCATAATCATCCTTCCTAAAACACAAACACGCAATATAATACTTACAGTTTAAAACATGACAATCAGGCACCACTTTCATGCAAAACAATATACACTAGCTCAACCAAGGGACCACTTTCAATAATAAAATACCAATACAGAACAACAACAAAGAGTCAAAGACTAGGAGGCATAAACGAAAAAAAAATGTGCAGAAGCAAAGACAAACAATCCAGGGTCACCATTAAAGCAAACAATTATTGCAATCACAATCACAATCACAATTCTTTCTAAATTTGTGGAACCAAAATTGAATTCAGGAAGTTCAAGGGACAAAAAGTGCAATTTACTCATGAATTACGTTTATGACACTTTTGAACAGTTTTTTTTTTTTTTCTCTTTTCTTTTTTGTGGTATTTTAATCTTAAAATTCTCTCTTTTCTAATGCAAACCTCAGGAACTAATACAATTAATGTGATGACTGACACCAACCAAGAAAGCAACTAAATATTCTCATTTCTCTTGCATGTTTGGTTATTTTAATTCCTGAACAAACCTGGTTGGTGTAAGCATTGCTGCATTTGAACATCCCCCTGACAATCTGACCAGTCCCCCCTGCAATTGCCTTGGCCAACACATTATTATAGTCATCCATCCTCGGAGCAAACTCTTTCCAATCAACATTTTTATTTCTAGCATATTCCGTACCAGAAAAGCACGAATGCTCCTTCAAAAACGAGTCCAGAAAGCCCAAGTTGCTACCAGACTGCTCAAAAAAAGTGACTCCATAACTCAGAGAATCACCATCTTTCATTGGCAGCGAGAATAAGTAGTGAAAAGCGTCAACCTTCACTACTGGCTCATCCTTTGTCAAAGGCCACTGAAGATCCTCACCAACTTTTATGATAGTTGCAAGAGAAACATTCTCATCTGAGATTCTAACAAGCATAAACTCTCCGCTAGAAATTTCTACAGCTTCTCCTTCATCCATCAGATGTACTTTGCTTTCTGGGATACGTAAAAGAACCTCTTGTTTGAGATATCTTGGTTCTGGGTTTTCTTGCATAACTTCAGAGAAGGAAGTTTGCATGGGAGGTGGGGTTTTGGAGTTGCAGAAGCTGAAACAGCCCATTTTCTTCTCAGCTGTAGTTGCTGCTTTCTTTGGTTAGAAGGGAACTGTTTGTGGTATAAAGGGACAGGTACAAAGATGAAAAGGAGATTGGCTAAGAAGAAAAGTGATACGGTGATTGATTCTTTTTTGAGTTGTAGATCTTTATTTTATTCCTATTCCTATTATTCCTAATGAATGATTTTGGGTTAAGATATGTGACTTTCGGTGGAGAAAAAATGAGAGCACGAGTGCATGACAGACTGCATGTGATGGTTTGTCGTCGCGGATGCTTCACTACAGTGTGAACACACGATTTGAAATTTTAACGCTACAGATACTGCTGAGTTCTTTTACATGTTACAACTTACAACCATTGTTGGCAGTGATTAGGCAGGGCTCATCTGACTTTCTTATCCTTGGCTAGCTCTATTATGGGAGGATCTATAGAATTATAGGTTCTTTTGCTAATTAAATAGAGGGTAGCTAGCGGGCCACAGTTGCCCAGGATCCAATGTTTGTAGGGCATAGATCAAAACAGGAGAAAAGTGATATTAGAGATACTGTTACACAACAAAATTTATTTGTATCACAAAAGTAATTTAAATATTTTTTATTATAGTGTTGACTTATTGCCATTAAAAGTTAAAATTTGTAATAATTTTAGTATTTTTTATAAATAAATAAAATATTGAAATTTTTTCAAATAGATTTATAGTTGAACTTTCCAAAACATGAGCTGAGAGCTGAGGCCAGTCGAATAATCCCCAGAGGCCATTTGATACATTTGGCGTACTTAGACGAAAAATGATTTGAGACTTTTTATATATTTAAATATAAATTTTTTTTTATTTAAACTCTACTTTCTTGTTTTAAATGTAAAATTACTAAACTATAAAGATTTTTTTTTAGAGAGTCTATAGATACAAAAAATTTAACAAAACATTTCACACCTATAGATATGATAAATTGGTAGTGGTAAGTAAAAATGTAATGTTAGTGGTGAACTTAAATGAAAACTAGTAAAAGTTTGTCAACTCAACTGTTATGAAAAATATTGTGAAATTTTTTGTGTATTGCATTTTCTTTTTTTTTTTAGAAGTGCTACATTCATATTATTTTCATAATAATTAATAGGTGTTAAATTATTACTAGTTTTGTTTTAATTTAAACCCACAACTGAAATTACTTTTTTACTCACTAATAACAGCTAGTAAAAACTTGACATTTAGAATTTTTATTATGGATTTAGCATTTCTCTCTTCTTTTTCATTTGATTAAAAATATTTTTTTATTTATTAGTTAATATTTGGGCTTAATCAATAATATTACAATAAAAGAAATAACTCTATTGGTTAAAATTTAATGCCTTTTTTAACTTTGAGGCCCTAGACAACCACCTTATTCTAGAGCGGACCCTGATAATCCCACTACACTTTGAAGAATAAATTACCCTGATGAATCTATTTACAATTACAAGAGAGAAAGAAGAAGTGAAAGAAAGCTATTTGGAAAATGGGAGCTTCAAACGTATGAAGAATTGCTGTTTCTTAGGTCTTTATTATCACCCTTTTGTATTAGGTATTAGTAGGGGGGAGATGTTGTAAAAATGCGTTGCCTTTGCATTGGACAATATGATTCCTTCTCATTGCACAATAATGTCTTAAAAAGATTCTTCATTCACGCGCATCTGTTTAACAAGCTGGTTCTTTGTGAGAATATATCCAAAATTATGTTATTGTTAGAACATTCGCAATGGGTCAGGGATATGCCAAATGTAAATAAAATTTAGCATTCAGACCCAATTTGTCTCAACAGCAAAAATGCTAAACATGGAAAAATGTAAATTTTTTTGGCATAGTGCTATGGTACCATCATAAATGTATGATGGTACTATAGCACTATGCCAAAACAAAATAATAATATTTTATTCAACGCTGAAGCTCTCATTGATATTTGGTTTGAGGTCTCTCTTCACATGGTTTGAGCTCTCTCATGCCCTTTCTCTCTCGCCATCATTGCCAAGCTTCTCTCTTTCTCTCTAAATCACCAAGTCTCTCTCTTTCTCATCGAATCGCCATCACTGTCACCAAGCCTCTCTCTTTCTCTCCGAATGTCTTTGCCGAATGCTGATTCACCCTCACCCTTCTCCAAATCCCTTTACCGATTTACTCATCTCATAAAACCAACACTCTAGATAGCTCTACCCATTTAACTCTTCACTCTATCACTCTCTCTTCAAACCGAGATTCTCAAGGGTTTTTGGGTTTGGGTTAAGATTTTGTTTGCAAAATCTCAAAACAAAGCTCCGTCGGTGTTGGGGGTTTTGTGCCTTCTTGGTGATTAACCGGTCTCTCATCGGATTAGTGGAGGAGGTTAGGCTATCCCAAGAGCAAGCTTGGTGTTGACCGTAACACATCGTGAAAAATCAAATCAAATCAAAATCAAAGCAATATACTAGGTGGGTTTTGATCAATTTATTCGAGTTTTTGTGTTTGTGTTTCTTTTCTCTCTCTGCAAGAAAAAGGGGGATTCAGCTTGTGTTTGTGTTTGGGTTTTGATCAAAGAATTGTTGTTGATGTTTGCAGAGGTGGGATTCAGCTTCATCACAATGGGCTTTCACTCTCTGTCACGGGATTAGCATTTTTAGAAAGTTTGCCCAAGTTCAACTTCAATTACCAGTAAGTTTCACTCTCTATCTATTTCTCTCCCTTCTCTCTTTTCTCTTTGTTTCTGTACCCCTCTGTAAAACCATTCTTTAATAAGCTTTTTTTTTTCTCCTCGCAAATCATTCAACAACTCCTCCTTGCTAGGGTTAATAGATCTGTAACAGTAATTATTTTATTACTTTCTACCAAAATTCCAATTTTATTAGATAATTGGTGTTCTTGTTTAGTGATTTTTTCTTCAACAAATTAATATGTTGTATGCAAAGGTATTATCAGTGGTTTTTGTTGTGTTCAATTCTATGATGTTTATTTGATTTCTATTTGTACATGTTGGCTATGTATGGGCTATGTATACAGATATATTATGCAGAGTATATTTTGAGTTATATTTGCTGTTGTATTCTATTAATATTTGGCTGTGTAAGGGCTAGTATTTATATAACAAAAAATTATTGTAGCATATATAGTCAAAATATATTGATTAGGAATTGTCAACATATATTGTTTTGATTAGGAGTTGTCAACACATATTGTAGGATGTTGCTAAACGTGAGAAGCTGCCACCAAAATATTATGAGTAGCTTATACTGATTAGGAGTTGTCAACATATATTGTTTTTTTTTGTGTTTTTTTTTTTTTTTTTTAAGAAACAATAGATTTGGTTAAGTTTGTATTTCGTACTGTAATAATCACTTATCACAAATACTTGAACTATTGTATGTTATTGTCCATAACTATAGTGAAAATTTAGTTTGATTACATTAGTTGGGTGTACATAAATTTCATATTATACATGTTTTAACTTATACAAGAAAGGTTATAAAAATTTTGTGCATACCAAACACCAAAAAACATTTTCAAACTCATTTTTAAGGTCATTACCAAATACCAGAATAAGATAGTTTTCCAAAAAAATATTCTCTAGAAAATGACCGTTTTCTAGAAAACGTTAATGCTTAAACAAACAGAGGGTTAAATTTTACAAGAAATGTTACAAAAAGTTTGTACATACCAAACACTAGAAAATATTCTCAAGCTCATTTTCAAGGTTGTTAACAAACACCGAAAAATGAAATAGTTTTTCAAAAAAATGTTCTCTGGAAAATAACTAATTTTGTAGAAAACATTAATGTTGAAACAAACTAAGCAAAAATGTAGAGTATAACTCAAGGGAAGGGGATATGCTTTTCCACCTTGTTGAACTTTAACATCCACAAGCAATGATTAAAAAGGTCCCTTCTCTTTATACCTAGTCTGCTGTTGTTTCACTGGGTTCATATACTAATTGACTTCATACACTAACTGTTTTAAGTTCCCTATTTAAAAGGGATGGATACACAAGAAGACATATCACTATACGCTAATATCTTACATGGGGATTCCAATTTTGTGGTGCCATTTTTAAGTGGGTCTCAAAATACTTCAATGCCCATCCAAGAGTCTTTATAGGAAGTTGAAATTGTCACCTCTAATCCAACAAAACGTGGTGGTAACTTCAATGTAGATGAGGACAACCTCCTCATCTCTACATGGCTTAACATTAGCATGAATGTCGTGCATGGTGTTGACCAAAGGGCTAAAAAATTTTGAGAGAAAATTTGGCAATACTTCTACAAAAACAATACTTACGAAACCACACATTCTGCTTCCTCCCTATCAAGTCGATAGGGAACAATTAATAGGGAGACAAGTAAGTTTGCTGGGTTCATGGCTAAAGTTGAAGCCTGAAATTGAAGTGGTGCGATTGACCAAATCAAAGCTAAGCTAGTTAATAAGGTAGCCTATTTCAACATGGGAATCCTAAAAGTTTGTCTAACCAGTGACTATGTGTTCTGTGATTCCTCTAACATCTTGTCTGCAAGCTTAAAATTTGGAATTAGATTAATTAACATCTCTTTTTTTTCTTTTTTCTTTTTGTTTGGCTGACTAAAGTGGATATCATTTAGGTTACCAAAGCTGTAAAGTTAATGCCCTTTTTAGATTGTATACACGGTGTTATTATTAAGTATTTGGATGCTCTTTTTGTGATGAATCATACATCAATATGTAAAATTTATATAATAAAATATGTAAGTATTCTATTCCTAAGTCTTAACATCAATTTTTTATAAAGATTGTATTGTATATAGGAACATAGACTGTATATTTTATAAGTTGCTATATTATTAGTTTTATGTTCTCTTAACCCTTATTAATTATTTTCCTGTTAAATAATAGTGATAATTTCCTAACATTGATGTCTTCAAGGTTGTTTTTATGAGTCGCTCTCTATTACGCAAATTGCTTTTTGGCAACTCAGATGAGGATGAGATAATGAGGCAAGTTCTTAAGGGTTTAACATCACAACATAAATGTCATCGGTATATCGAACATGATCATTTGGTAGGCCATAAAAGACTTTATCTCGACTACTTAACGGACACACCAGTATATCCTCCTAATTTATTTCAAAGGAGATTTTGAATGAGTCGGTCTCTTTTTCTCCATATTCAATCTAAGGTAGAAACTTATGAACCTTACTTATCCAAAAAAGAGATAATGCCCAAAGACTCGATTTATCTTCTCTTCAAAAGATAACAGCTGCACTTAGGATGCTTGCGTATGGAGTTACAAATGATTTTATGGATGAGTATGTGTGGATTGTAGAATCCACTGAAAGTTTGAAAAAACCTATTAAAGCAGTGGTTGATATTTTCTTCAAGGAATACTTGAGGTCCCCAAACAACGAAGACATTGCTAGAATTTTAGCCAATAGGGAAAGACGTGGATTTCCAGGGATGCTAAGGAGCATTGATTGCATGTATTGGAAATGGAAAAATTGTTCGGCTGCATGGAAAGGTCAATACTCTGGTCACATTTGTGAGCCAACCATTGTATTGGAAGCATTGGCATTATTTGATCTTTGGATATGGCATGCATTTTTTGGGTTACTTGGGTCAAATAATGACATTAATGTATTAGAGTAATGGTCCCTACTAGTATGCTAAATGAAGCTGCTCACCTGCATCTAACATTCTTACTCTACCATGCTATCATAATAGTTGAGGGAGTACATGGTCAAAGGACTTTTGCATAATGATAAATGGTTAATGACTAATGGCTACATAACTTAGCCTAATAGCTATATGTCTTTTTTAATGTCAAGAGGTTAATGAATAAGGAAATAACTTTTACACATGTAGTAATACACAACTTATTTTAAGTTGAAATTGTGACTTGAGTTATGAGTTAGTAAATAGTGTGTAACAACTATTGCTTGAATGGCTATATGCTTTTGCATCCATGCAAAAGACTTTGCATGTATATAACAAAATTAAAGTAGACATATTGTTTTTTTTTTTTTTTTTTTTGTGGTTTCCCATAGTATTTCCTCAAAACTTTCAACCAAATATTAATCACTGTTCGCGACGGGTTGACCCATAGTGGGGTAAATCGCTGGCCTAGAAGGTTTTTTCAAAGTGCTGGCCCCAACTTGAACTGGAGAGCACCCAATCAAGCTAAGACAGCCACTTGAGACTGAGTGTCCAACTACTCGGCCAACCCCACTAGGTTAGCCATATTATTTTTATTCCCAGTACATCAAATTTTTGGCTCTTACGTGCCCCACCTACCCAAATTGTTCCCCACCATACATCACATTATCTCCCTCGCACTCTTGACCGGTCAACAAGGGTCCTCTCCACTCTTGTCTTTTTCATTTTCCCACAAACACAACACTACTCTCGACCCCTCTCTTTCACTCTCTCATCAATCCTCATCTCACAACTACCTCCACATTTTTCCAGCCAGGTTCACTGGAAAACTTCATAGGAAAAGGCTAAGGCTCACTCATTTATATTATTTGAGGTAAAAAATTCAAAATCTTTTCGGTGGGTTTTATACTTTTACTTGAGGTTATTTTAATCTGAGTTTTGGAAGTGACATTCATGTGTTTATGTGTATGGGTTTTGTTTTGGTGGACATATTTGGTGAATAATTGTGGATAGAATTATGTTGCATAAATGTCGTTTTTGGGTTAAATACATTTTGAAAAATTATTTGTGGGATTATGTTTTCTTAAAAAGTATTGTGTTGTGAACCTATTATATATAACTATTTTTGAAAAAGACATCATATTTGGTAATGCATATGGAAAAATGCATAATTTGTTAGCATGATCTTTGGATATGGCATGCATGATCCAAATGGAAATTCCCAAATTATAACATGTTTTGTAAATTATTACAGGTACCTTTGAAATGTTTTTTTTTTTCATGTTTTGGACCCTTTTGAGTTTGGGGTGTGATACATAATCCTAGAGATAATGACACGAAAATTCGCAACCATGCCATGTGTTAGTTTGGTAGCCACACTACTTGTGTTTTGGCAAATTTTGCCACATGGAATGTCACTTGTCAAATAATTAAAAAACTGGAAAACACTTGTTGTAGATTTTGTCTTTTCTTTGCACTCAATTTGCGTGTCAGACCTCGAAAATTCCAAAAAATATCATTTTTTTTCACTGGGAGACCTTAGGAACATCTAGATTGACATTGTAGAGCCTATGCACTCAAAATGTCTTTTTAAGTCAAATTGACCAAAATGCCCTTGATCAACCCGAGGTTATTGGAGATTTTTGTCAACTTTGACCAAGTTTGGCCTAAGGTTGACTCTCGAGAGCAACCCAAAAACTTAATTTTAATCCAACGATCAGAATGGGTTGAAACCAATTTCATTGCTCATGGGTCGAAATCGGAGTTAAAACAGTTGAAATATCTTTAAAACCATGCTAAGCGCGTCAGCTCGCTTTTCAAGGCCATAACTTTTTATCTGACTGTTAGATTTCAAATTGTCAACTATTTTAAAAACTAGACATACATACCTTTCCATCAGTACCAAGATCAACTCAATTGGAGTTTAGGAAGGCCTTCAAATGATCAATGGAAGTCAGAATCAAGAAACGGGGGAAAAGGATAAGATTGATGACATCAACAGTTGAGTTCGGCGCACCAGTACACTGGCCTAGCCTAGTACACCCTAAGGGTGTAGATGTAACTTGGTCCATATACCTTGGATTTGAGATTTAAGGGTGTGTAGATGTAGCTTTTTGGCTACAATCTACACCCATTTTATTTCTTAGCATGTTTTATTGCTTTCTTAACATGTTATATTGCTTTGATGTTATTGGCCTAGCCTTCTTGGATTAAGATATGTCTAAATTTCTTATTTATGTACTTCTTGCCATGTTTATAGGCTTAAAGCTTTGTTTGGATTCTATGCTTAGTGCTTTTTACAAATTTATACACCTTGTTTGTGTTTCTTTCTTGTGTTTTGGCTTTTGGGTTAGGTGTAGATCTAGATTTAGTAGTCTAGGCCTACATCCATACACCTAAATACAACAAAGGATTTGGATTGGTTCCTTTTTGCATGTTTATGATTTCTTTGCTCTTTCACGTGTGTTTGTGTTTGGATCCGTACTTCTATGCTTAGGTCTCATTTCTTGCATCCTTGCCATGCTTCATATGAATTATTTCCCGTTGTGGGTTTGTGCTTGTTGGCCTTTGGGGCCTTTTTGTTTGTTTGGTTGCATCCTTCCTCCTTTTGTGGTTTGTTAGGATGCAACCATGAATGAGAGTACATATTCATGATGGTGGCTTACTTGCACTTGCCTTTCTCTTCTTTTTTTAGCTTTGCATGTTAGGGTTTCTCATGTTAGCCTTGTATGTACCTTATTATAGACCCCGCATTTTGTACCTCTTACAACTTGGGCACCTATTCCCCAATGATGCCCAAATTCCAGGCCCAAGGTTGGTTTAGGGCCCAATCAGATGTTAAATTAACTTAAGAGTTGTTAAAATGGAAAATATAACTTTTAATGAGCAAAAATCTATTTTTGGAAAATAAAGCCAAAGAAAACCCACAGTTTGCATACGCACGCATAAGTCTGCGTACGTAGCTAGGGTTTCAAAGACATAAAAAAAAGCAAGTTTTCTTCATTAAAGACTGAAGTTTGGAATGAATCTGACATCATTTGAGAGTTGTTCCAAATCCCTATTTTTCAACTATATAAAGTCTTAGACGGTACCTTTTCAAAACACACAAAAAATCCTAAGGGTAAATCCAAGATTCACTAGAAATAGTGAATCAAAGAGGAAATTTTTCACAAACACCTTCAAGTCAATTTTGATTTGATTGGAGCCTTTTATGGCCTTGAATCTTTAAGTTTAAAATTTCTAATCACGTTTCTATTGATTTGTGAATAAATTAACTGAGGGGAACGGTCAAAATCAAGCTTGAAAAGCTTTTTGTTTGAGGTATTGAGCTTAACTCTTTCTTTTTCTTTTCTTTTCTGACTTCTTGTTATATTTTAATCTGTTTCTTTTCTTAGTTTATATTTATATATGTTTGTATAGTTTAGTTTTATGGTTTCTTTATGTTTGTGAACATGTTTGGTTGTTAGAATTAGGGTTTTTAGTTCATACTCTGTTTTTTGCTTAGTTTGTTTCTAGGTTAGGTTTTTGAACAACCCCGTGTGCATGTGCCATGAGCATGCGTATGCAGGTCAAATCCTGCGCATGTGGGATTTGGTTTGCATACGCAGACCTCTGTCTGTGTACATAGGTTGTTGCCTAGAAACTCTAATTCTTCTGTTTCTTTCTTTTCTTCACATAACAAGATCCTGTTTTTAGTTTCTTTTCTCATGTTTTATACTTTATAAGTTTCTGTTTGCTTTATTCACATCCCTGTTTGTCTTCAACATGTTTTGATTAGGGTTTATCTTTTGTTTCTTAGTTTTAATGACATGCCATTTATTCACATGTCCATTCATGATACCATAGGTGCTTCAAGGTAAGTAAGGTAAGTCATGCATTCATATGAACATGCATTTGGTTGATTTGATCTTTTCTTGATGAATATACAAAATAGATACCATGCTCTTAATTAATAATGTGATGTTGTTTTTTGCCATGTTAACATGATATGCTTGCTGCCATAATTGGTTGCTACTTTTTTAAAGATATATGATAGGGTTTCACATGCTAGATGTGTGCTAGGGTTTATTATATGTGTGGGGTTGGATCTCTTTTGTTTAAGGGTAGATAGGTACATGTTTTGGGATGAATAATGCCTTGATTTATGCTTAGATGTATGCTACTTTGTGTGTGAGTATAGATACAAGCGTTGACCAAGTTTTTAATGAGGTTAAGATATAAGACACAATGATGGGAGGCCAACCTTAGGATTAAGCGGTCTTGGGTGCTTAACACCTTCCCAAGAACTTACCTAAACTCTGAACCCGTACTTTGGTAGTAAGATCAATGGTCCTTCCTCAAAAGAACGCTATATTCATAGTTCCTAGACCATATAACTAGGTGGCAACTCCGACACTTTCCCTTGTGTCCACACTTATAACACAATTATCTTTCCCCTTTGTGTGATGACATGCTTAGTCTCTTTTATGTTTGCTTCGTGCCTTTTTTTTTGGTTTCCTTGCTTTTATTTGCATCTTTGTTTATACATTCATGCATGTGTCTTTGTGTGCTTGTTGTGTCATCAAGCATCGTTCCTACCTATGATTTCGTGCAGGTTGTATATGAAATCCCAAGTCCCTTTTTAAGAACATTACTTGATGGCACACGTGTTGTCCTTACTCCAATCTAATGGAACTATGGACCCCAAATCCAAACCAACATTTGTCTTTTGAGGACACCCTTTCTTGTTTGCTTGTTTGATAACATGTTTGTTTGCTCCTTTGTATGTCTCCTTTCCTTTGCCTGCTTGTCTTGCTTGTTTGCTTGATGCTTTCTTAGTTTCTTTGCTATCCCTTTTGCTTTTCTATTGACCTTGTGTTTCCTTATTTATTGCATGTGCACTTGTAGCACGGGCACGACTTCTAATATGCAAGCAAAGAAGACAAAAATGCAAGCAAAAGGAGTAAGCCTAGAAAGGGCAATGATTAGTAGATTAGGAGGCTTAGCCTCTCTGTGTGGTTTTATCTCTATCTCTTCACCTTTTCTTTAAAACCATGCCTATAGCTTTCTAGATTGCTTTCTTTCCTTGTACCTTGCTTGGGTTGCATTCTTAGGGTATGGCAATGTTTGATCTTTATCTTGCCTGTACCTTGTTTGGCCCATATCTTTTGGACGTTGGCAATGCCTGATTTATCTTTCTTGTACCTTACTTGGGCCACGTTCCTTGGGTATGGCAATGTCTGATTTTTTAATTTTCTTGTACCTTACTTGGGCCATACCCTTGGGATGTTGGCAATGTCTAGTTTATCTTTCCGCTCTGCGTGTCTTGCATTGTGCATGCATCTATGTGTGTCTGTGCGCGTGCGTGCTTATTTAAAGATGGTCATGCACTTTGTATGATGGACTCACATGGTTAGGAGGGTACCCCTTCGCGATCATGGGTGCTCTTGACCTTGAAGTGTGGGTATGCATTCATGGCAATTGTTGTAAATGTATATTCACAAACATGAAATACTAATGCATGGTTAGGAGGGTACCCTTTCATGATCATGTGATCATAGGTGCTCTAGTGAGCCTCGGCTTGCCTTAGTATGAACATACTAATGCATGCCATATACACAAGCATGAAATTCTATCAGTGTGCCACACCAAACACGAAATTTTGTCAAATTTTTACTGTGAAAAATAGGGGGCTTCTTTTTGTCGTATTCTCACAGCGAGGGTTTGGTGAGGAATGAGGATAGTGTTTTACGTCCTATGATGCACCTAACTCGAAATGCTATCGAATTTCTGCCACAAAAATAAAGCGAAATACTGCTAGATTTTTGTCGTGGAAATTTGCCAACAATTTCAAATGTGCTAGCAAAGCATTGATAAGGCTATGCATGCCTCTTCTCAAAATCAAACCTCAAAGCCCAATTCTTTTAAAGCCCCGAAAACTAATGCCAATAACCTATTTTTAATTACCAACGTTCAAAAATTAAAATTTTACCCAAACAAAAGACTATCTTTAGACAGGTGTTGTGGAGTGCCTAACACCTTCCCCACATATAATTAGACTTCCAAACTCAAGAATCAAGGTTTTTAACCATCCGTATTAGATTAGGAAAAGTGATCATTTTTCTTAGCTTTAGGTTGGTAATAAAATCAAATAAACTTAAATGACCAATCACAACTTAGGAAACCCCAATGATTGGTGGTGACTTTACTACCTTTGGTAATAATAGATTAAAATTGACTCAATTTAGTCACACACTAGAGATTCATACTTTTTTAACACTCTTTCACAACACCCAAGCTTCACAACTAACGCGAGCATCACCGTGATTGGTGGTCGACCACCATGAGGCATTGACACTTGTCACGTAGATAAAAGACAAATTATGTGACATAGAATGCCACTTGTTAAATAATTAAAAAACTTAAAGACACTTGTCAAATAGATAGAAGGCTAAGAGTATCCACATTAGTGGTGTTAAATTTTTAGCTTTTAGTGCTTAAAAAAGTAAAATTGTCTATTTTAACTTACTATTTCACAACTCACATCACATTAATGCTCTTATTTTCACAACAAAGTTAGATATTATTTATTATTTTTTCTCTCTCTTATTCTCTATCTCTTCTCCCTCTCTTCAAGCCACCAAACCCACTACTCCTAATCAATTACCACCACCATCACAGCCACCATCACAGCACCACTAAACCACAGCCACTATCAAGGCAGCCTCAAGCTCAACCAAAAAACCAACAACCAACAAAAAATAAAAAAGACCACCAAAGAAGAAGCCGATCAACCATCACAACCCACCACCACAAGCCAATTAACTATCCACCACATCCATAGCAACCCATGGCCCAATCAACAACCCACCACTACCGAAACAAGCCATAACCCAATCAAAACCCATCCTAACCCAAAACCAAACAATACTCAAATCTAAAACTAAACAAAACTCAAATCCAAAGATTAAGCCAGCGAAAGTATATCGACATGGATTGGGTCACAGCAAGATGGGTCAACAATGGAGAAAAAGATGAGAACAGAGTTTGGTCAGCTTGGGGCTTGGATTGTTATCCTTAATTTGAAGGATTCCATTTCAAATAAATAAGAGGCTTAACATTGTCATATACTCATATTGAAAAGTTAAAACCAAAAAAATATAAGATAAAACAAAGAAAAGGAAAAAAAATTCAAAGCATCCAGACCATTTCTCCTCCTTGTTAACATGGTCTACTTCATGTTTTTGTTAGTTTTTCTTTTTCTTTTCTTTTTTCACTCTAAAGTTTAAGATTTATATTTTCTGGGGGGAGCAGCTTTTTCGCAGAAAAATGTACTCTGTATACCACTTCTGTTTAACATTACGAAAATTTTAATTAACATTTTGAATTTAACTGTTTAACAACTCAATAAATTACAAAGAAAGTACAAAATACAAAATCAGCCCAGAAAAGGTTGGGGGGGGGGGGGGGGGTGGATGCCGAAGAATCAAATAGATTGAATGGGGATTTTAAAAAAAATTGAAGCAGATATTCCTAAAACACTTTAATCATGAGTAATGGATGGCCAAGCAATCTACGAGGACCGATAATCCACAGCATTTCTTGTTTCTGAAGCCCTTGGTGCCCCATTAAATCGCAATAGGTGGGCAAAAGGATCCAAGCTTTTCTTTTTTTTTTTTCCTTGTTTTATGGGGGTTTGGTACAGCCCATTTCTAGCTATCAAATTTCTTAGGCTGGTGCCATTGCGCCATACTTCTGGCCAATGAGCTGAGTAACGAGACTTTTGGAGGAGCGCCTTTCTTCCCATATAGTAATTTTTTTCCTCCCAAGTACGACTTCTCTGGACCCATTTCCTTGCTTCTTTCAATCTGCGGAGTGCATAAAACCACGAATGTTCAGAAAGTAAGAAAAAACAACTAATACGGAGCTCCAGAATTTAACTCCAACTGTTCTTATTTCCATTTTTTTCCAACCCTTTAAACTGTTAATTCACCCAAAAAAAAAAAAGGCAAGCATTTAATTGTACCAGAATGAAAAAAAAAAAAAGAAAAAAAAAAAAACTATAATTTTTATTTTTTAATCCGAGCTCTTCCACCTTAACTTGAAAGTCTTCCTGAGTATCTTATAAAAAATAAAAGCCTCTCTAAACAACTAAATGGGCATGCAAATCCTAAAGAGAAAAGAACCGAAGGGAACTACTAAAATGAGAGGAATATTTTTCATCTCTAAGCCCTTAGTAAAATCCCTTTTGTACATACACCAAGCACTGCTGGCATTTTACATCAATCTGTAAGTTTGAACAAAAATTCTCAGGTTATGGAATTCACAACCCACAACTTAAGATATACAGTAGATCATAAAATGAAATACTAGCTGGTTGGAGAAAATAATGTTTTCAAAATAATCAAAGATCTTAACCAGCTTACCTTACTTATCTTTCCATTCTTCAAATGATACCGGATACCAGACCAATTGATAGACTGAGATAAATGAGAACGCATTGCAGAGACAGGGTACAAAAAGTTATCCACTAACATTGCAATGAATACCTGCTCAATTGAAAATCATTTTGATTACATTAGTAACTAATCATCAGTCACCATCATGATGTCACAATCAGATAATTCAAATTATGTTTGGGTTTATTCTTAATGTTTGGGCCTTTTCAGAAATACTGCTCATGCTGCTTTGTAAGAAAACCTCACACCTAGGATCCCTTAGAACTTCAACACAAAAGTAATAGCATATCTGTAATATGAGGTTCCAAGTCCTTTCACTGAAAGAAGAGACTTAAAAGTACTTACAAGAACCCAGTTGTAAGAAGCAAGCGACAGTTTAGGTGCCTCAGGAGATAACATGTTGCATAGGTGAACTTCTATCCTTGTCAAGTTCCACATTGAAAGAAGTTCTACTAAAGTACATATAGCTAGGTAGCCTACCAGTAACAACCCTGAAAAAAGAAATAGCAGTTAGAAAGAAAAACTTTTTACATAAACTAAGTCCAACTCTCAAAATATAATAGTGCACTTCCCAAGCTATTGCTAACAGAAATATCTTATCATGGATTTGCAACGTATCATGACTTTGATTGGAATACCAGGTTGCAATAATACAATAACCCCCCCTCCCCAAAAAAAAAGTGTTACCTTTGTTAAGTTACTGAAAAAGTCCACGTTTTTTTCCCCAGATGGAAGTGTTAATCAGACTAAGATTCTAAGATTCAATAGTTCAAATTTGCCACACAAACGTAGTTCAAATGTAGAGTGTCGATAGGGACTTTGCCAACCCCATATTTATCTTAACCTTCCTCATTAAGGTTGAAGGCCCTATTATCAAATGATTGTATAAATTAACAGTATGAAACATTCATACTGAGTTGTGCACTGTGTACAACCTTTTTTTAATAGGCATTTGTACACCAAACTTTATCCTGCATGAAAGGTCCTGCACATTGGTTTTATATAAATCAACACTAACAACCTACCTAAAAAGAAAAAGTAGTGTGCTCACCACCAGAAGTGAAGGAAGTTTCCTCGAGTGAATACCCTTTAATGTAAATTCTAAGTGCTGCAGTAATATGAATCATAGACATAATGTATGGTGCTACGAATCCCCATGACAGGTAGCAGTGGGAACTAAACAATGCACGATTCATTATCCAATTAACATTTGTTGTGTAGGACTCCAAAACAAATGTCTGCTTCCTCAGGTAATTCCAATACCTACACAAGAAGCCAAGAATTAAAATGGAAATAAGTGTAATAGACATGAGCATAAGAAAGTGAAAAATAACAAACCTTGAGAAGCTAAGTTCACTTGAAAGGGGGTGAGGAAACACAGCAACTGGAGGTGATGTAATGAGCCTCTTATGAGCCCCTGGAAAGGGGAAAAATAAAATCAACAATTAGAGAAACATCCACATCCACTCTGCACCATGTTGAATAGGAAATAAATGTAGCTAGACCCTGAACTTGATGAGAGCCATAGCACAGACCCTTATCAAAGCACACCAAAATCACAGAGAGAACCAAAGTAAAATATTTTTAACACTTCAGCAAACAAAAGTATTCACTATGACCATATATGGAGTAACTTCTTAGCAGAAGCATATCAATTGGTCATCCAAGATCAAGCACTCTCACACAAAATTACAAAAATAACGTTAACATGGGAATATAAAGAAATTACAACATTGGAATAACAGAAGTCTGATAACACCACCATGATCCCAAGATGACATTAAATGGTGGATTAAAAACCTAGTATTTACCTAGGACTACAAAAACCCAAGAAAATACAATGAGTGCTGGCTAAAATGGCACTTCCTCTCCCACAAGAATGGGTGGAGGGTGAGGTCATGGTTTCAAAACTACTCGTACCTCATGTGTAACTTACCAATAAAAAGATAAAAGGAAAATAAAAATAACCAAGAGAAATTCCGTTCGGTGCTCTAACACATGTGCCAAATTGTTAGACACAAAGTCACCAGCATTTAGTTAATAGGTAATCTTAACAGCTGATGACAGAACAAAGTTGTGATCTGTGTAGATCAACGCTTCTAAGTCTGCAAAAGGATTGCCAATAAAATAAAAAGTTAAAAAAATTACTAATGGATTCATTACCAGCTATAGCTGCAAGAGTCATATCATCAGAGTATCCACCATCTCGAAGTCCCGAGACCACACCATACCGGTCAAGTCTAAAATCATCAGCATGCATCTGCCAACAATCTAGAAAAATCAGAACATCTAAATTATGTGAATGCAACACCTACAAAAAAAAGGTTGCAGTTAATTACCATCATGCACCCTCCCCACAAAAAGAATGTTTTTCCACCAGTAGCAAATCCCATTGAACAAGGCTGTCAATCAGAAAGGGAAGACAAATTGTCAGCTATGTATGACTTGAAGGATTTATTACTTAAGTACCAATAAGGAAAGCTAACAGCTAGATGTCATTTATATAATAGCCCACTACGAACATGGCCATTAACATTCCAAGATTTTTAGGAAACTCAAATCGAATGCAAAAAAAAGCTCAATACCACTAGTTGTAATTAAAAAATTCAAGAAAACACAGTTGCAATTGAAACTGATAACTCTGTCCTCACTGCAATTCAAATTCAAGAATTTATAATTCTCTCACTAAAACTGTTATCTTTCTACTTGTTAGTGCATTGGAATTTCCAAAGAACACTCATGATTACATGTTTGTTTATCTTTTTGTTAATGAAATGCACAAGAGAAAAAAACAAGTCACTTTCCATCATGTGTTATGGGTTCCCATTCAGTTGTACATTTAATGGATTCCCTCTCTTTCTTATTGTAACCTTCATTCTTTGTAATTCTTTAACACTACATCATGTATGCGTCACATACTAGAGGCAGTGCCTCCTAATCAGTAACGCTAGTTACCCAAAAAAAATAATAATAACAGTACTACTTAGTTTTCACATAATTAAGTAGTATTTTTTCATTCGAAAAGCATAGAAGGGGCACAATCCTAGTACACTGGGAGTATAAAAAGGTACATAATTGTTTACCATTTGTTATTTGCTTGAGATGCTAGAAAATGTCATAACAATTTATTTCAACAAACCCTACATATTGGCTTCAAAGACTCACTAATGGTTATAATAAGGCAAACATAGGAACACCCTACTCTTTTATCTTCTAGTAGTGCCCAAAGAGTAAATAGAGAAGAAATTGGAAAAATGAGAAAGCATCTTGCAAAAATTAATAAAACAGAAATGTCTAAATTAGCCCTATTACAACAGACTAACATAACACACACCATAACCTATTAATTTCTCTTTGTTAGGAACCCTAGTTACATTTCAAGCAAACCCAAGCAGATGATGCAGTAACTTTTACACATAACAGTTTCTGGTTACACGTTGAAAAGAAATAAAACCCTACCATGAACTACAAAATAGAACTGGACAAACATGTACACAAAAATTAAGAAGTTTGGGAAAAAGAAAAGGGGAAGAAAAAAAAAAAAAGAGAGAGGAAGGGGCGCGGAAGCCCGAACTCATAGATGATGCCTTACCATGTGATATTCATAAATGCAGTAACTCCCTAAACTCCCCGAAGGTAAATCAAGAGGGTATCCAGTTTGAATAAATATCTGCAAACCAATGCCAACAAAGTCAAGATCATAAAAAGAATCCGTTACGACCAAGGCACTCATTACCATAACAAAATACACCTTAAAAAATAAGAACAAGATAAATAATTTTTTGAAATCCCAGGGAATTAGAGTAGAGGGCATTTGGGGGTAAGATTGCAAAATCATACATCAGGATTCTTTTCCATCTCAGCAGTGAGAGCTCCAATTGAACCAGGGTGCAACCTAACGTCATCATCCAAAAATAATACATACTTGCTGTCTTTATGCATTTTCTCCACTCCAACCTGCACAAGAGCACATTATATATGACTTAGTGTTAACAAAAACATATGCTCATAGGAAAGAAAAATTATGAAATCCTATATGACATCTCACAAGATTATTTTTGTCTAAATAAGCTCAAAATTCCTTATCAATTTGCTAGTGCAGGGCTGCTCTGCTTTCAACATGCCTTGCAGAAACATAATATAAGAGGCAATCCTACTTAAAATCTAGTCTTATCATTTTTTTTAGTGGTAAGTTACGGGTCCAGTGGATCTTGAACCCACGATCCTACCCTTCACCTAGCACTTATAAGGGAAGAAGGTGCCAATTGAACTAGAGATCATTGGCTAAACCTCTAGCCTTATCATATATTCCCACTCAATTTTTAACAGAATAAAAGTTTATTATTGTTATAGAAAATAGAAACAAAGACAATACATAAGTTCATATTATAAAAATATCTTGACATAATACATATATTTAAAAGAAAAAAAAAAAGTGTGATCAGAGGCCTTCGCCTTCATTATGCATTGGCAAAGACTGTGTACCAAGTTGCAAACTTGTTACATACCAACTGATTGTGAACTTTCTGACTGCAAGTTGTTGACAAACCAGCTACAACAACCTTAGCATCAACTTCATCCTGCGCATATTAAGCAAGAATACAAGTAAGGAAATGTAACTATGGTAAAGAAGTTCGAACAAGTTCACTGGGCACCCACATATCATGAAAGATATTAGAAGGCAAGATTTTCCTTTCAGTATCAGTGCTAGTGGCACTCAGGATCACAAACTATGTATCCAGTCATAATGTATGCTGGGATGTTTCTTACCCCAAGGGGTAGCACAATCAATTCAAGACAGTGCCTTGAGAACCAGAGGTCGCTAGTTCAAAATCTCCACTTCCCCATCCCTTTGCTCCAAAACTTACTTATAAAAAAATATGTTGTGATTTTTTTCTCAGTATTACCACAGCATATGTAATCAGAAAAGTATACAAAAATCGTAAAAACATATATACCTTAAAATCTGATATTAACGAAGATACAACACTGTAAGCAGGGTCTTCTGTACTTTCCAACACAAAAAGAAATTCTACAGGACCACCGTAGAGAGATGTAATCTGCAACCATTCATGAGATGGAACCATGATGAACAGTTGAAAACTTCAGACCAACAAAAATATTTACAATTAGAAGGGAAAGCTTCAGCATAAATGTAAAATAGGTACAAGGATTTCAATGGTAAACATGCCTAAGTAGCAGCTCCAAGAAGAAGTTGAAAAAAATTTTGTCATCCAGAAAGAACTCTTTATCTGCAGATAGTGATAGTGTCCCAGAAATTTGTGTACAGACACACACACACACAGAATGATCTAGAAGCTATCATAGATGTTCAGCATAATACACACACACACAGAGAACGATCTAGAAGCTATCCAAGATGTTCAGCATATTATGAATAGACTTTGACTTATTTTTCCTTCTTGTTTTTAAAAAAAGAATAAAATGAGACTTATTTAATTAAAAACGGCACATGGAAATGCACATTATAAAAACCTCACCTGACTTCTCCAATTGTGTAGATTGTGTTCTCCATAACCCTTCAAAGGCATAACAACTGACACTCTGGGCAGATTCTCCTGATTAGTGTGCTCGAGTTTATTAATATCATGATAAAGAAAAGCAAAGCTATTGCCATGTCGCATACTATCCTTCATCTGTTTGATCTCCCTATTCCTGTGAGAAAGAAGTTGGAGATAGCTCAAATAGCAATTTTATGTGTCTATACTACAATGATAAAAGGGAATTAATCATAGAGGCCATGTCACTAATTCATTAATAAAATTTATCCACTGAACTTTTTTACCTGACATAGGCTGCAAAAGCCCACCCGAGAGCAAGAGTTAAGCATATTAAACATCCCTACAGCACCAAAAAAAGGGATTCAAATTAAAACGTGATGAACTCAGCATAAATTTATCCTAAAGCATCAAGAGGGTGAGAATACTGCATTTTTTAACGCCATTAGTATTTAGACAAGTAGTTTCTCAATGGATATTATTGGAGACTACTTACAGTAATAGTAATAAGGATTTAAATGACTTAAGTCTAGTATAAATTGCACTTCCTCAGAAGTGTCACTGATGGAACTAGACATCTTTGCAGAACCTAATTCCATCTAGCTTTTTTTCTCCCTATAGTCTAATTCCATCTACCAGTTAAACAATTGTTCTGATTTCAACTAAGGTTGCATTTGGATTTGAGGATTTAAATTCAACAGAGTCGAAGAACAATTGTTAGTATAAATTGCTCTATATAAATTTAACCATACATGATGAATTGAATTTAGAGATTTTGCTCAAACAAAGACACTTATAATATTATGGATTGAAAATGACCTCTTACACCTAATCATTTCAAATCCATGTATTAATAAAACTTAAAGCCACCCATATATTTCATTAATGGAGAATTTTTTTCAATTATATGCCTTCATAGCTTAGTTCCAAAGTTTTTAAAATCCAAACCCATTTCAGACTGCAGTTTGAATTTCCTATCTCCCTAAGCTGTACACTTACAGGACTTCTCCTTTTTAAAAGTTTAAAGAATTAGAGACTCATCAACTACTGAGAACTATAGCAGTAAATAGTAATATCCATTGACTACAAGACGAAGCCACCATAACCAGCAAAGACCTTATCTCTGAGTATTGCGCTATAATATATATATATATATATATATATATATAAAACAAAAATAGAGGATTTTAAATCTTCACCATAGGTAATTATCTAAAATAAATTGGAGATAAATTGTGGTTATCGTAAGCCCAGATTAACATTGACTTCAATTTTTGTGTCAAATTTCAAACATTGAACCTCCATCAAGAAATTAAAGATTGCACTCATGTTTCTGCCATTTGCTACGAAACGGAACATCCAGATCTGAAACTAGTTCAATGAAAAGCTTCAATCTTTTACCCTAAAAAGTATTCAAAATTGTTTATAGCTATTTAATAAATAAAATTTAAAAAACAACAGCTCAGCGACAGAAAATAGAGGAACAAGCTAAGAAACTAAGTCGTCCACCGTTTGGTTGCCGAGAAAATTTAGAAAAATAAGGAAATGAATTTTGCAAATTGGATTCCAATTATTTACGAACCGAAAACCAACACACAAAAAAGAAAAAAGAAAAAAAAGAAAGCCAAACGAAGCAACTTCTAGTCAATTGAACCAAATATAGCCAAATGGCTCTATAACACACACCAAATTCAAAAAAAGAAGACAGTGAAGAATAAAAACTATCAATTCGTCAACTTTCTCAGCAACCAAACGGATTTTGGATCTGAAAAAAGAAACCGCGAGCGCGAGGCGAAGCGGGGTATAAATAAATAAAAAAAGGGGCAAACCTGGATCTGAACGAAGACACCGAGAGGGCTGCAAAAGGCTCTGCTTAGAGAGAAAAGGAAGGAATCGAAAGCGTCCAATGCAGGCATTGTCGCTCTCTCTCTCTCTCTCTCAAAAATCACTCTCTATGCCTATGCTTTCGAATAACTACGATAATTATATAGAGATATATCTTTCTTACTCTTAGCCAGCCCTAGATTGATTTTAACTAAACAAACACTGTATCTCTCTTCTTTCTTTCAGAAACAGCAAAACAGTATAGAGAACAGAACAACCATGACACGAGATGAGCGAGAGAGAGAAAAAGAGCCACAAAGATTGAAGAAAAAAAGAAGGAAAGGGGTTAGGGTGTTAGACCGCCTTATTTTTATATTTCCTTTCGAAGAGCTTCTTTCTCATTGACCACATATATTTTTTTGTTTTTTTTTTATTATTTTAATTTAGAGTAGGGAGTTAAAAACAAGAATCAAAAAAACAAAACAGGAAGAGGGAGAGACCGTTGGATAGGTGGTTATTTTTGAGTAGTATATTTTCATAAGGAAAAACAGAAACAGAAAACAGAGATTTATATAATAAATCCAAAATAATTGCAGCATTAGTGAGTTGGAATGGAACCGTGAAAGCTGGCACGTGCAGATTAGTTGAATTTTGGGGGTTTAAGGAAAGAAGATGCTGCTTTGTGATTCGGATCTTCTTTCATTTGCTGTCGCTGCCTTTTCATACTGCATCTCATCTTCTTTTTATTTTGTCAACCTTCTTCTTTGCTAATTCCACGCTTTTTTTCTCTCTTTCTTTCTTTCTTTCCTTTTTGTTTTGTTTTGAATTCAACACCACACCACAGCATTGCCTTGAATTCAAAACAACAACATCACGAAGGAAGCTTTTAGCTTTGTCCAGTTTTTTATTTTTTTAATTTATACCGTAGTTCAATAACTATTATAATGAGTAGATGATGGATTTAAACCTCACTTCTTTTTAATAAATGAAAATAAATCATATAGGAATTAATAATAAAACTCTTCAAGCCTAAATTTCTAACATTACGCTTCAATTTCTTATATGCCAAGTTTCCAAGTTTAAATGCTTCATCTCCCCCATGCATACTGTTTACTTTGATGAAGTTGATTTTTCCCCCTCTTTACAAAGAAAGATGACATACATGCTTATCCATTTGGTAGCTTCTAGTTTCAAATAACTTATTTGAATTGTATTTGTCTAAACTCTAAAGAGATAGGTATTATATACTAAATATGTGATAATAAAAACAAAAATAAATCTAAAAGTTAGTTTATTTTCAAAATGCTAAGATAGTTAATTTGTTAAAAAAAATTGAGATAAAATGCAAAAAGTTATTCTGATTGAGAGATTGAATTTGAATCCTCTCGCAATCTCACTTCACTCTATGATGATGTCTTTTTCTATCACACTAATATACCAATTAAACTAACTAAAACCTTCTAGTATTTATTAAAATAAAAAATTATCATAAAAATATCAAAAGTGACCTGTGATAATTTAATGCACCATGGAAATATGAAAATTATAACCTTTTACCCAATAAAGAAAGTAAATTTGGATTCTACAAAAAATAAAATAAAATAAAATAAAACCGAAAGTAACATACTCATTATGGTCATTAAATAATTATAAACTTGCAAGCAGTTTCACTCTTCCAAAAGGACCAAAACAATTATATTGTCTTTGCATAAAAAGTTGTGAGTTGAACTCCATACGAGTGTGCCGGCATAGAAACTCACTGAAAATTAAACCTTGCAAAGAACTACAAGAGATAGCACAAGAAATTCACTAAAATCCTCTCATTGCATTGGACCAACTCAAAAAATAAAAGAGTGTGTAGATCTTATTTTAAGAGTAGAAGAATAAAGAAAGATTTAAAGTAAAAGAATACATATACTGAGAATTTCACTCGACATAGTGATCGCTTAAGAAAATGACATGAGAATGATGAATATTTATGCCTAATGTCTTATAATTTTATTAAAATGTTACTAGAGCAGAGTTAAGTTGAAACAAGTGAAATCGTAACAAAATAACTATTTTATGTAGAATTTTGCATAAAAATAAGTTGATATAATTTTCTCCCATTTCTAACAATTAGTAACATTGGGCTTTCAAAAAAAAAAAACAATTAGTAACATTGGTAATAGAGTTTTAAAATTTATGCCCCTGCATAAGCAACCTTTCAAAATGTCTAGTTTTAATGGTATCTCTTCATTATTTATACATAGTCACTCAAATTCAGTTTTATTTCACAAATTTTGCACACATTTTAAAGAAATTCACATAATTCTCTGGGGAGGTTTAGTTGTATCCTAAAGATGATTTACCTATTTTTCTTAGGCGAAAATCACATTTTCACATAATTCTCGCTTTAGTTCCTATCTTTTTAACTTCACTGCATTTAGTCCCTATTTAGAAAAACATCATCCATTTTAGTCCTTTCCATCAGTATCCTAATGGCAAATTCTTACATGGCAAACGAAACTATTAAAATAATGATAATAAAAAAAAAATTTTGGCATTAAAAATGCCACGTCGGCATCTAAATTAAAAAAAATTAATTTATTAATTTTAACTACATAAAAAAATTAAAAACAGAAATAAAAACAAAAAATTACATTAATTGAGATTTAAATGTGTCTTGAACAAGAACAACAAAAACACAAACCCGGATCTAAGAATACAAAATTAAAATCCAAAAATCACAAACTTAGAAAATAAGAACAGAAAATTAATCTACAGATCCACATCAAATTAAACATACTTAGATCTAGCTTTGTAGTGGGGGCCTTTTCTTTTACTGTTGAAATCCAAGGGGGACTTTGTTGGGACTTTTGGACTAAACATTGAGCGCTGAGCTCTGCATTTTTGGGATCTTAGATCAAAACCTCGCATACCCTCTTTGTTATTTCTTTCTAAGCTCTCTGATTTGTGTTTCTGAAGCTCAAAAATCTTAACTTTCTAAAGAAATTTCTAGGTTTTTGCTTTCTACACTTTACCTTCTTTGCGTCCTGGGGTTTCTTTATTTACCAATGCTACTTCTTTTCTGGTATCTAGTAGTTTCCACTTAAACATTTGTTGGCTTTCTGGAGCTACAAATCTAGCCGTTATAGAAAAAGTTGGCCTTTTGCTTTTGTTTTCTTCTGTTTTTGGAATTTCTTGGGTTGTGTATGCGTTTAGGTTAGCTTGTTCTTTTCAAAGTCTAAGTCTTTGAAGCTCAATATGAGTGATTTCAGGCTCTATTTTCTTCTGTGTCGACACTAATTTCTCATGGCTCTGTTGGGTCTTCGAGTTTCTTAGAACTACCAATAGGCAATGCTAGCATTGTTGAGAGTGAAATGCCAACTCAGTTTGTTGTCGTTGTTGTTGCTGTTGCTAGCTGTAATCCCAGCTATTGTGAGATCTCTGAGTCCATCATTAATTTTCTGTTCTTATTTTCTGGATTTGTGATTTTTGGATTTTAATTTTATATTCTTAAATCTAAATTTGTGTTCTTGTTCAAGACACATTTAGATTTTAATTAATGTGATTTTTGGTTTTTATTTCTATTTTTAATTTTTTTTATTTAGTTAAATTAATTTTTTTTAATTTAGATGTTGACGTGGCATATTTTAATGTGAAATAAGATTTTTTATTTTTCTTTTAATAGTTTTATCTGTCACATAGGATTTTGTCGTTAGGGCACTGAAGGAAAGGACTAAAATGGATGACGTTTTTCTAAATAGGGACTAAAAGCGGTGAAAATAAAATATTGAGACCAAAGTGAGAATCGCGTGAAAATGTATGGACGAAAATGTGATTTTTTCCTTTTTCTTAAGCAAACTAATTCGAGTGAGGATAGATATGGTTTTAGAGAAAGTGATTTTTTCACGTCTTTAAGCCTACTTTAATATTACTTCGTTCTTGCGTTATTTTTCTTTTCATTTCCCAACAAAATTGATTAACCACTTTATATTTTTTGGGATAATTACAGTAAACCCACCTGTGGTATGGCCTGTTTTCACTTTACCTACCCGTGATTCAATTATTTACACTTTGCCCACTTGAGATTTGTTCTGTAAAAGATCCGTTACCCGCCTTTGGCTTCTTCCATTAAAAAACAATTTTTTCCACCAAACATAACATAATACGAATCAAAAAGTTGAAGTTTGAATTTTTTTGAAAGAACTGGGGTTTTGTGTCTTTATGCAAATTACAGGTCCTTTCTTGAAATTCCTTTGAAAAATAATCAAGAAAGGAAGAAGGTAAGAAAGGTATGATTGTTTATGATAAACCATTAAAAAAGGTCTACATTGGGACCTTTTTTTAATATCTTTGTAACACACTAAACCCCATAACCCAAGCATAGAAAATATCTCTCTCATCTCTGTAACACACTAAAATTGTTTCAACGCCGTGAAATCGAGGTCACCATCACCATTGGTGGATGCCATATTGAGTTTCCTTCGAACCTACAATCGATTCTTCGCGGCGAGCGCGTCTTTCCTTTGCTACCACTCCTCTTCTTGCTTCGCTGACACCACCAAAACGCCATAGAAACCCATCTACTTACACTCCAACAATGACTCTCGATCATTCAACAACTCTTGGTTGTGGGTTCATCTAATTTTTGTGATTTTGGTTGTGGGTTCATCTGATTTCCTTCATTCTCACATTTGTCTCAATCTCAGCCTCTGTTTCAACGGTTTGGAGCAGATCCAGGAAAAGGGTCGGTGGTGGTTTAGAGAGAATGGAGCTCGATCTCGGCCTCCGTCTCGGTCTCGGCCAAAATGGAGCTTGATCTCAGCTTTCGCCCGGTCCATTGATGATTGCGAAATCCCTCTTCCTCTCTCTTTTTTGATCAACGATGGTGGTAGTGGGTTTGGTTACTTTGTTGGCGTGGGTTTGTTGACTGATCGGTGGGGTGGATCTTTGGTTTGGTCGGTGGGGTGGTGGTGGTTTGATTGTGTTGGTTAGTGGTGATGGGATCTAGGTTTGATTTTGGGTTTGATTATGTTGGTTTGGGTTTGATCTGGGTTTGATTGTGTTTTATTAAGTTTGTTGTGATTGGTTTCTTGATCTAGGTTTGATCTGGGTTGGTTTGTTTACTAGGTTTGTGGAGAATTTGGTGTTGATTGTGTTAGAATTTGGAGAAGAACATGAAGAATTCGAAGAACTAGTTGTAAAATGAAAAACAAGTTGAAGATTTAATACTCTTCAACTTGTGTTAGATTAGATCATTTTCTATTGTAAAGAAAACAAAACACCAGTGATGTTCATACCTTTCTAATGTTCATACATTTTTTTTTTTTTTGTAAAAATTAGAAACCTTAGTTTTTTGATTTGTTTTATGTTTGTTTTCCTCTAAAAATGTGTTTGTTTAAACGCAAATGGAGAGTCAGGTAACAGATCTTTAACTAGAACAAATTTCAAGTGGGTAAAATATAAATGATTAGACCATGAGTAGACAAAATAAAAACGGATCATATTACAGGTGGGTTTACTGTAATTATCGTTTTTTTTTGTCTCCCCTTTTCTCAGTGAGCTTATTAATGCTATAAAGTTTCAGTGAGGTTGGCCATTTATGTATTTATTTAACTTCTTCATTATATATGCATGCCGTGGCAGTAGCAATATTTGAGTGTCCTACTTAGTTGGCCAAAACATTATTATTATTATTATTATTATTATAAACATACTTGAATCGTGTACGACATTGCGTTGAAAATACGTTGTTTTTTACTAGAATATTGGTGTGTTGATGTTGGAAGAAACCGTTGTTAGACTTTGGGAACAACAGCGATTAGCAGACGCTGCAGACCAACTATAAAATCTATTTAAGGGATATATTTTTAAATATATCTTAATTTGTTCTTAAGGAATTGTCATGTGGATCCGTGGGCGTGGCGTGTAATCAGATTCCAAGCTAAGACTTTTTTTTTTCCTCTTTCCCCTGAATGGATTCCAAGCTACTTTATTTTATGTTCGTATATTTTTTAAAATATTTTCAACATTTAACAAGAGCTATAAATAATTATTACATGAACATGTTGTTACATTTAAAAAAAAAAAAAAACCACTGCACACCCTTAATGCAGTAGTCACTTCACAAATATAAATGTTTGTGGGGTGTGTAGAGTAACTGTCTGGGTTTAATTCTTTAGAAAGAAACTTAATACACATATACACTTAGATTAGATTAGAGTAGAATTTCTATCTCGTTAAAAAAAAAAAAGCATACATGATACATGTGGGGAATCTGCTAAAATAATTTTATTTTGGTGACCAAAAAAAAAAAGTTTTAATCCCTAGGATAGGAAAATACCCATTTTGGTAAAGAAGTTTCATTGACATTTTAAAATAACGAGTTTTTTTTTTTTTAGAGAGTTTCAACTTATGGCATCCGCTTCTGATGATAACTCTTTAGCATCAGACCAAGGCACCAATCAATTTTTGATGTAGGTGGGGATTGAATTCCAAATTTCTTATACAACCATCAGAGACTTTATCAGTTAAGCTAACTGAAACCCACTAAAAGAACGAGCTTGATTGCTTGAAAGGGTTGGTAACTTGTTCAATTCCACCTTACATGACTGTATTTAGCAAAATAAATAAATAAATAATATGAATATATATCAATATATCTACAAATTGACAAACTCACTCGCTACACCGTATAAGTAGAAATGCCTACTGCATAAAAGAATCATGTATTTTTTCTTTGAATAGATATAAAATATAAATGACAGAATTATAAAATTTGGAATCATTATAGTGTTGGACCAACTCAAAGGGGTGGCACCACAGAGCCAATAACATCGTTACTGTCATTCACACTGAAAATGTGGAATAGGAAGCAAGTTTTTTGTCAAGCAATGGGCTGTCAATGAACTGGTTCAGTTGAAGATGCTATCACGAGGAAGTGATGGACCATATTATTATTTTGCTAATGGTGATGGACCATATTAGGAATTGGAAGAGAAAGTTTATAAATACAAAATAAATAAATCCACAGTCGATTGACTGACATGACAAATTATTAATAAAAAATAAAAGAATTATGTCAGTAACTCAGTGTGAGTCCAAATAATACAAATATCAGTAGAAATTTATCAACTCAACTATCATGAATAAAAAAAATGTTGCAAATGTTTTGTGTTTGGACTTAATTGAATGATTAAGGTCCGTTTGATAGAGCATTTTAAATACACATTTTTAATTTTTAAACAACATTACACACATTTTTACATATTTATTCACTCACATATATTTCAAAAAACTACAAACGAAGCGTATGTTAGTGCCTCGTTCACATGGTCTTGCCAGCTCTGCGGTTCAAAACCCATGTTAGCAAGAGATAGAGTTCACCATACCACGTGGCCCATGGCCATTGCAGCAATTTGAAACATTTTCCTGGGGCTGGTCAGGCACGATTTATCATTATGATTTGGAAAGTACTATGACAGAACTGTATGACCTGACCTACCAGTCTTCTTCACTTACATCTGCGATTCCTAATGGATGCATGATTGGCAGTTCTTTTTAAGCTCTAAGTTATAACTCAATCAGATTGGTTCTATTTTGTAACATGTGGATTGAGAGAGCCAATAGCCTAATAACTCTTCTGCGGATTTTAGAATGTTAGGTTTAAAAATGAAATTTAGGAAATATAGTTAAATTATAATTTTCTTCCTACTTGTAATTTCATTTATTGGGGAAGTGATACATAGACAATAAAGTCTATCAAGTGATTCAAGTCTATGTTTTAATATGGTCACTTAAATTGGTCCATTTTTTGTTGAAAGAATTAAAAATAAATTGTGTACAAAAGTACAAAGAAGAAAATAAAGAGAGAGAATTAGCGTTGTTTGATTTTAAAAGAATATATTTATAGTAGAATGTTACAAACTCATAGATAGAACTCACTTTTAAAAATCTGCTTGCAAAGAGAGAGTGTCCAAAAAATTATAAATACATAGTTAAGTTTATACTTAAATTATATAGGACACTAAGATCATAACATGGAAATCTATATATGATTGCATTTCTATTATTAAATGTTGTAGCAATTTGCACTAACATTTTTTTTAAGAAAGTTAGCACCACCATTAAGCCTTGTATATTACTATAAATCCTTTGAATGGTACTTATTGGAGGTTAAATCCTAGACTATTTTTAAGATTCAATCCTAGACTATTCATTGACAATCCTAGGAAACTTACAATTCTTGTACTACAATATTATTATTTATTTTGTTTGCACTTGAAAGTAAAATTCGCTACAATAAATATTTAAGGTATATAACAGATTGACCTTAAACGGGTCGAACTTTGTTATGTCTTCTTCTTTTTATTTTTATTTTTACTGTCTTTTTTAATTTTTGGGAGAAGAGAGACTTGTTTGCTGTGTCTTCCACTCTCGGTTAAAGGTAAAAAATCAATGTGAAATTGTTTGAAGATTTTTATTTTATTTTTTGCTGGATAGTGAAATTGTTTTATGTTGGGGACCATATATATGTGCAACGTCAAGGGAAATGACCATAGTGGGTGCAAAAATACAGCCGTTTCCTTATCAAGGTGATGTACTATAGCCTATAGGAACCTTCTCTTTATGTTGATGCTTTATCTATATTCTATAACAAGCGTGCGATTGGACGGGGCTGAAAAATTAAAATTATTTTATTATTCAGTTTATTTTTATTACTATTTATAAATTTCACTGTATTTTTTGGTATTATTCATAGATTCATTGTACTATTTCAACTAATTTTATCTTTATTTATAAATTTTAGCAAAATAATCGATATCCAAACACACCTAAAATATATAGGTAACAACGTCAATTTTCCATCACGAATTTATTGCTTGTATAAGCATGTTACGACTCACGAACCTGGGCATCAGAAAACATCCACGAAAGATAGAGATGGACGGGGGACAAAAAAAAAATTTATTTATAAACTGGGGAAATTTATTTAAGAAAGGGTGGCTGCTTCAAGAAAGCCACCAAACCCATTATGCCTCGTAAAAGACAAAAATAATTCCAAATTTTTACTGTTCATGCACTTACTTTTCATATAATATCATGTTACTGTTTTATTTTTGTTTACTTTCAATGGCAATGAAATAATGATACTCTTTGTTTCTCAAAAAAAAAAAAATGGTACTCTTTAACTCTTTTTTTTTTTTTTTTAATTTTTTACATTCATTTTCATGTTTTTAAATGTAAACATTTTCACATCAATTATGGATATTGATATTAATATTTTTTGAGATAATTACAATATATTGCTAAATCTGTAATTTGAAACCTTTATCCCCTAAACCCTAAAACCAGCTCTAACATATAGATGACTAAGGTAGTCGTCTAAGAGCACTCACAACAGTTGTGCTATATTGGTATATTGATATTTTTTAGCTCATCAAATACCAAAAAGCATGCTCTAGCAGTGGAGCTAAATCTTTTTTTTTTTTTAGCTCCATTGCTACAGTGCACATCTATAGATAGATGTGCACTGTTCATGAGAACTAAACAAAAAAATATATATATTTTACTCCCGGCCCCGATTAAAATAATAAAAATGGTTATCTCTCTCTCAGAGTCACTCCGTGCCTCTCTTTCTCCCTCAATCACTCTCACCTCTCTCTTTTAGTCACTCTCACCTCTTTGTCTTAAAGTCTCCGACCCATGCCTCCGTCGACCTCAATGTCATCAGCCTAAGCCGACCCAAGCCCCAAGCCGCCGATCCATTGCTTTGGTTTTCCACTGATCAGACCCATTCGCCGATCAGACCCACGCCTCTGCCCAATCTTCCATCTCAGCGCTCACCCAACGTCGATCAGACCATTGCTTTGGTTTTCCACAGATCAGACCTATCCACCTCAGACCCACTTCTCTTCCGTTGATCAAACCCACGCTGACATTGTCCTCCTCATCGAAGCCTAGCTCTGTTATTGGTGATTTTTTATTTTGTTTGTGATTGGTGATTTTGTTTGGTCTGGGTTAAGGAAAAAGATTGGAGATTTTGGTTGGTGGTATTTTTTTTTTCTTTCCTCCTGTGGACTAGTAGTGGCGGTGGTGGTTGTGGCTGTGGCTGATGGTAGAGGTGGTTATGGTTGGTGCTGTGAATGTTTTTTGGGTAGTGAGATATATTATTTTATTTTAAGAGATATATTATTTTATTGTGATGTTTATAATATTTTATTGTGTTGAAAGCTAAAATAGATCCATCACTGCAGTATATGTGTGTAGGTAAAATAGATAAAGTAACTTTTGGTGGAGCTAAAAAGCTAAATTTTTAGCTCCACTGCTGTGGATGCTCTAAGTAAGGCAGAGACATGTATTGGCCTAAGGAACCATGCCCCCCACTCCCGCCTTGACCCAAAGCTCTTCAAACCCTTTTATGTTATTATATGAAAACAAGCTGGGTTCCATTAAAGGTATGTTTGGTAGATTGTAATAGACACTATAATATAATAGTTATTCTTAAGATTTAGCTATTCAATAGTTTGGTTAAGTTTTTATTATAGGGAATAGTCATTCCTTATAAATAGTTATTCTTTAAAATGATGAATAATTATTCATCTCTAAAAGGGATGTAATAACTATTCCTTAGTAGGTGTATTAATTTTTAAAATTAATATATTTCTAAATAAAAAAACTTTCCATATGTACATAACAATTATGAAAATAAAAAATCATAAAAAATAACTAATCTCTTTTTCAAATTTAAAAAAAAATATTATTTTTTAAGAAATATAATTATATAAGTAAGATATTTTCTAAAATCTATCTTAAGTTTGATTTAAAATATTTTCATTTTATTGTCTTCAGGGTTCTATTATTGTATTGTCACCAAATAAATGAATCGTAATAAGCATTACATTATAGTATTTTGTATTCCTTGTAATCTCTATTCATATTCTTATGTAATTACCGTTACAATCTACCAAACGTGCCCTAAGTACCAAAGAAGTATCATCCATTAAGTCACTTCACCCATATTAGTTCCTTCCCCAAGCAATGTAGACACATGGATCCTCACAATTTTTGTCATTAATATGATGGTTAAGTGTTAGGGGTGGTTTGATGCATTTGGGGGCTTAAAACGAAAATTGATTATATTGTTTTAGATGCAAAATTACTACTAATTAACATGAATTATATAGAATTTTTTTTTTTTTTTAGAAATTTTATAGACAGAGAAAGTTTGACAAATTTTTTCATACTTGTTGATGTGGTAGATTGATAGTAGTAAGTAAAAGAGTGGCGTTAGTAGTAGATTTAGATGAGAACTAATAAAAGTTTGCTAACTCAACTTTTATTATTACTCTTTTTTTTTTTAGAAGTGCAACATTCATAATATTTTTTACAACAAAACCTAGGTTTTAAGTTGCCTTTTGTTTTCTATTTGAAAATATCATTGTAATTATTTTTTTGTCATCAATAACAGGCTGTAACAACTTGCTACTTAACATTAGTTGTAAAAGTATTGTGAAAAATATTGTGAATGTTGCATTTTTTTTTTAATTTGTTTTTCATCTGATAAAAAAATATTATTTTATTTATTGATTATAAATAACCCTATTAATTAAAATTTGGGGGCATTTTTTTACTTGAGGCTTTAGACAACCGTATCTCTTGCTCTAGCATTCAGCCGGCCCTGTAAGTGCTAGATAAGTGTCATCCATTAAAATACGTCACCCAGATAATACCAGGTGTCAACAAATTATCAACAGAAATAGAAAACATTATCAATATGAAAATATAATCAAACATGATGGGCCAAAATTTTTTTTTGAAACATAAAGAGTCAAAATGAAAACAACCTCAAATTTTAAGGGCCAATAATCTTGAGTGCTTTAATCTTTGAATGTCTATTCCTCTTCCATTTTTTTGATTCATTTCAAACACAGCCATCTCCAATCCTTTAATAGGCAAAAATAAGGAAATTATTTTTGTTTTTTCACTTATTAAAGGTTGTACTAAAATACAATTTTTTTCTACATGACATGTGAGAAAGGCTGTTGATAGACAATCTTATCTCTAATTTTTTAAAACTTGAACACTAATAGCTTTTGGTGAAAGACATTTACCATCGCCTTTTCATGTGTTAAGGTAATCAAATATGGTTTGTACATTGTTTTTATATCCTACTACTGATACAATCTTTATTATACCAATTGTAATTTGTCATTTCAATGGTTTTTTTATTTATTTATAGCAAAATGATATGTCATCTCAAAGTTGTGAAAAAGAAATAGTTACAATTTGTATCATTATTGATTATTTATATATTATGACATGTTTGTTTCACAAAAAAAAATTATGACATATCAAATCAAATTAATAAATGCAGAAGAAGGCAAATTTTGCTGTTGAAGGTGCTTATTCTTGTTCAAATTCATGAAGGTAAAGTGAGCTCATCCAAACCAAAGTCAATAAATTGAATTCGGTGAAGTGAATTTATTATAAAATGGACGTCAATAATTTGAATTTCTTCTTCCCTTATTAGGGTCAAATCTGAATTATAAAAAGAAGCAAACTCACCATGTGTCACTGTGTAACTCACCATATGTCCATGTCAAACTTGATGTGGATCCCATGTGTCCTTGCTGATGTAGTGCATATTTATATTTATAAAGATAAGAGAATTAAGAGTCCATATGTAATACGTAAACAACTCAAACCGCATTTTGTTTGAAAAGGCGGGAAGAAGAAAAGGATGCAAGCCAACTCCTTTTTTTTTTGATGCAAATCTTTGAATTGTATTCAAACAAATGAAATTGAAGTACAAAAAGGAAAACACTTGAAAGAGACTACCATCCACATTCATCCTGAATCATCCCTAGCATATCAGTAGGAAAATCTCCTACCCACACCTGAGACACCTTCCACATTCTAGCATATTGAGCAAGATCATGGGCCTCCTTGTTGTACTCCCTTTTCACATGTTTTATCTTCCAGCTTGTGAATGCACTCAGCAAGTCAATAATTCCTTGGTATAGATGCCCCAGAAAACCCTCCACTAACCTTTCATTAACTTCAGACACCGTTGATGCAGCATCAGACTCAACAATAATTTGGGTGAGCTTCAGATCTCTAGCAAGTAAAATTCCAGCCTCCACAGCAAGAGCCTCCACTTCTTCAACTGAAAATTGGCCTTGAAAATATTTGCTACAAGCTGCTATAATTGCTCCCTTAGAGTCTCTAATAATAGCCCCAACACTAGAATTTCTCCTATCCACAGAAGTAGCGCCATCTACATTGATTTTACAAAAACCATCCGGCGGTGGAATCCAACAAGTATTTTCTACAACTTGAGATTTGTTCAAAGCCGCCCTTGCGTTCCAAAATTCATGGAGGTATTTGTAAGCAAAACACCAAATATGTCTCGGCAGCTTACAGGTAGCTTAAAAAACAATAGAGTCCCTATTATGCCATATTGACCAAGCTACTCCAAAGAAAATTTCAAGGTCCCGGGCTGCTCCAATATCAAGAACTTGCAAGGCAACATCAGAAATGTCTAACAATCTCTGCCCGATCTGAAAAATTTGAACATCCCACATATCCCAAACTCTTCTTGCAACTTCACACCCTATAACAGAGTGAAAAATTGTTTCCATTTCCCTTCCACAACAAGGACAAAAATCATTCTCACCAATACCCCTTTTCCTCAGATTCATTAATTTTGGAAGGGCATCAATACATACCCTCCAAGCTAAGATTTTGATCTTTGGGGGCGTATTTAAGTGCCAAATCCTCTTCCACAAGCGTCTTCTAGGGTCACCACAAGGGCTTTCTCCTTCCTTAGGTGAGTCCACCAAATCCAAAGCTACATAGTAAGCACTTTTGATAGAAAAAACACCTTTACTATTGGCAGCCCAAACAATTTTGTCCTCCGGAAGATTATAGCTTATTGGAATATTGAGAATTGTTCTTGCTTCAAACGACAGAAAAATTGTGTTAATAAGATCAGCCCTCCACCTTCTAGTATCATAATCAATTATAGCTGAGACCATTGGGTAATCATCAAAGTTCCATGGTGGGGAGACCACCATGTACATTGTAGGAGTAGGCAGCCATTTATCGTTCCAAATATGAATTCATCTTCCATCACCCACTCTCCATCGATAAGCCCTTTTGACAACTTCTAACCCTTGCATAATTCTCCTCCACGCATAGGAAGGCCTAGAACTCAAATTGGCACTAAGAACATCACCATGGGGGTAGTATTTGGCTTTATATACTTGAGCTACAAGAGAGTTTGGGTTCATGAGTAGCCTCCAACCTTGCTTTGCTAGCATAGCAAGATTAAAAGCTTGAAGGTTTCTAAAACCCATCCCACCCTGAAGCTTAGACTTACACAAACACTTCCAACTTACCCAAGCCAACCTAGACTCCTGACCACGCTGCCCCCACCAAAACCTTCTCATCATACTTTCAATATTGTCGCACAGCACCTTAGGTAGGTGAAAACAACTCATAGCATACGTGGGGATAGCTTGGGCAACTGCCTTTATGAGAATCTCCCTACCACCAATAGAGAGAAATTTTTCTTTCCACCTGGCCAGTTTCCTTTCTACCCTCTCTTTAATCTCAACAAAAACTTCATTCTTTGATTTGCCAATGATGGATGGGAGACCAAGGTACTTACTATGACGAGAATCTTGCATAGGGCCTAAAATTTGCAAAATCTCCTTCTTCCTTTCTTCCTCTATGTTGGCACTAAAAAATACAGAGGATTTATCTACATTTATTTTCTGACTAGAGGTAGCTTCATATAAATGGAGGATTTCAATCAATTTTTGACATTCTTGGCCATTAGCTTTACAAAACAATAGACTGTCATCCGCAAAAAAAAGATGAGTGATCTTAGGATAGCCTCTGCAGATAGACTAGCCATTCATCTACTAATATCCAACTACTTTGCTAATAAGAGAAGAGAATTGTTTGCACATAGCAAGAATAGATAAGATGATAGGGGATCTCCTTGACGAAGACCCCTCGAGGCCATAATATTACCACAAGCTACACCATTAATAAGCACAGAGAAGGAAACAGAAGTAATGCAGTGCATAATCAAACAAATCCAACCTTCATGAAAGCCTAATTTTCTCATAACTTGTTCAATGATTCCCCACTCCACTCTATCATAAGCCTTACTCATGTCTAACTTAATTTCCATATAGCAATCTTTACCATCTCTTTTGTGGTCTAGGTAATGCATGAGTTTAAAGGCTATGAGAACATTATCAGTTATAAGTCTCTCAGAAAGAAAGGCACTTTGATTTTCAGAAATAATTTGAGGGAGGACAAATTTGAGATGATTAGCTAAGACCTTAGAGATGAGTTTATAGATGACATCACTTGGACTAATCGATTTGAACTCAGTCATTCTAGTTGGATTTCCATTTTTTGGGATAAGAGTAATAAAAGTTTTATTTATGTCAGCCATAGATATGCCAGAATTTAAAACATTTAAAACCATGCTAACAACATCATTACCCACAATATCCCAATATTTTTGATAAAAAATAGCTAGCATATCATTTGGGCCTGGCGTTTTTGTCGGGTGCATCTACTTAAGGGTCGCTTCAACTTCATCTCTAGTAAATTGTCTGAGCAGACTTTGATTCATATCATCTGAAACTTTGGGCTCAATAGCTTCAATAACCTCCATAATTTTATCATGATGGGAGGTCGTATAAAGTTTCTCAAAGTATGAAATAGCCACATCAGCACCTCCATAGGAGATTCTCTCCAAACTCCCATATCATCCAATAATCTAGAGATGGTATTGTTTCTTTTTCTCCCAGACGCTTTTGCATGAAAATATTTTGTGTTACGGTCTTTAAGCCTCATCCATTGAATCTTAGATCTTTGCTGCCACATAATTTCCTCACATTCCAACAATTCATTAATTTCCTTCCTGAGCTTATTAATTTCACGCCTGTTACTACCATCCCGATCCCTTAACACCAGCTCATTTAGGCCATCTCTCTTATTCTAAATCTGCCTTGGGACATTACCAAACACTGCCATATTCCACTTCAATAGATCATTAGCACACTGTTTAAGACTTACCATCATGCCATTTGGATTGCAAAGATTAACTCCCTCCCTCCAAGCAGCCTTTATAATTTCTTTGTAATCATTCCTCCTTGTCCATATAGCCTCAAACTAAAACCTTTTCCTTGTCGGTCTTTGCGGCACTATGGAATCAGTGATCAGTAGTGCACAATGATCACTGGTAGAATCCACTAAGTGATGAACCTTCACATCCTTGTACTGATCCATCCATTCATGTGTAGCCAGAGCACGATCAAGACGAAGATATACCTTATGCCACCCTTCCTGCATGTTACACCAAGTGAACTTTGGACCACAAAATCCAAGGTCCTTGAATCTATAATAATTTATAGTTTCCCTAAAATCCTCCATCTGCTTTTGGGGTCGTCGACCTCCCCCCATTTTTTCCGACATTGATACTATTTCATTAAAATCCCCGAAACACAACCAGGGAAGCTAACACTTTCTACTAAGAAATTTTAATAAATCCCATGATTCCTTTCTTCTGTGAGTTTCAGGATTTCCATAAAAGCCGGTAATCTGCCATTTAAACCCCGAAACTTCAGTAACAGTGGCATCAATGTGCCTCTCTGAGTAGCTTTGAACCTCAATGTTAATTTCTTTCTTCCACAACAAAGCCATACCCCCACTTCTTCCATAGCTAGGAATTATTAAACCATTGACAAAACCAATGTTTACCTTTTTCTTTTCCATGCTCTTCTTTTTTAGCTTTGTTTCCTAAAGAAAAACAAAATCGAGATCCCACTGTTGCATAATCCTGGGCAATGCATGAACTGACCCAAGGTTCCCAAGCCCTTGGCAGTTCCATCCTAAAGCCCTCATTTTTCTAGGCGGTGCTGCGTTACAGTCACCACTGTTTCATCAGAAGAAAAAGACGTTCCATTATAGTTGTCATCCCCACGTACCTTTTTCTGTACCCTTCCTTCGTCCCTTATCAGATCATCCATGTAGCCTTGTCTTTTATTTCCAACCCTTGGGCCATCGCACATCATTTTTTCTTCTTGGGCTTTACTTTTATCTCTGGCTAACTTTTTCCATTTTCCTTTACTTGTTGCAACATTTTCGGCCCCTTTATTTAAGTTCATTTCGTCTATTTGGTCGTCCCTAACTGCCTTCTTACTTTTAATTGGGCTTGAGACCTCAGCTTCTTCCTTACTCGGGCCAATAGCTATAAAGTGGGCTGCTGACTTGGCTTTCTCGTTTGGCTTGAAACACTCCTTGACCAAGCTAACTTCGGTTTCTTTTCCTTTCAGTTCTGTTTTCTGACTTCCTGTCAACCCACATGCTATCTCATTCACCTTGTCCCATCCGCTTAGTCCCTTACCCCTAGTGCAGTTTGAATTTGAAAACCCAGTCAGTGTCTCGGATAATGAGGCCTTCTACCCATTAAATCATCACTACTGTTCTGGCCTTCATCTACCTCATTTTCCGATTGGTTTAATGAGCTGACTCTTGCCTTTGAATTCCTCAACTTGGCCCTTGCATTGCCACCGACCACATAATCCATGTTTCTACCATCCGACGCCTTTCCTTTATCATTTCCAATTTTTACAACACCTCCAGCTCTGAGCCATTATCCATACCGCCTCTCCTTTAGACTCTCAGCTTGATTCATAGCACAATGTTTATCATCATGTCCAAGAATACCACAGATATAACAAAAGGTAGGGAGTCGTTCATACCTGAACATGATCCAACATTTTCCTCCGTCTCCACCGGCTATGTTTCCTCCTTTCCGAAGCAGCTTGTCAATTGGCATTTCAATTCGTATTCTCAGAAATTTTGCTTGCTCCGCTTGCAATGATCTCCTATCTACTTTAAGAACTTTGCCGATTTTGCTACCAATATCCTTCCCAACGCCTTCCGACATAAATTAGAATGGCAAGCCCCATACTTGAACCCAAAAAGGGACATGGGTAAAGGATATATTGGAAGTTGTTAACCCCTTCCTCCATCGACACAAAAGAAGCAGGTTGTTATCAAAATTCCATGGGCCACTTCTTTCAACCCACTCTAATTGACACAGTGAGCTAAATTTGAACTGCAACATGTTATTTCCAACCTCCACTATTCTTAGATCCGAACCCATTTTCCATGCTGACTTCAAAGTACTTTTGAGAGCCCTTTGATTTTGTTGACGATCTGTGAGAAGACGACCAAAGAGACTCGATGAACATTCTTCAATTAACTCTTCTCTCGCCATATTTGTTATAATTATATCGTCTCCCTCCTCCTTTATAAGCTGTAGTTTCTGAAAACCATCTAATACATCTTGCTCCATAGTTTTATACTCTATAGTCTACAACTCAGCACTCGTGAGGTGGTAGGCCTAGAAAAAAACCTTCAAAATGAAAGCATCAAGGAGAGATCACTCGTATTTTGAGAGAGAAAGCCTTCTACAGGGGAAAGAGGAAAGTCTCCTGCAGGGGAAAAAGAAAGTCTCCTACAGGAGAGAGAGATTGCAAGCCAACTCCTAAGAGCATTCACACTAAAATTGTTAATGTAATTAAAAAGCTATTTTAACAACTCTGGCGCAATTGCAATTATTTTTCTTTTGGATTATAGGTATTTAGGTTAGTCCAGCAATGTTAGCACTGGAATCATACCAGCAATGTTAGCACTGGAATCATTTGTCAACTTAAAAGGTCTCATCAAGTACTAGTTTTGCAAATGAAATGAAAGTGAAGTATCCATGGGCATTTTTACAACTTAATATTTATGGTTACTTTAAATGAAATGATGCAAGCCAACTCCTAAAAATGTAGACAAAACGATAGACTCTTGGGCTCCCAAGTCCTGTTTTGTATGTCAGTTATTTACCCTATGGGGATCTGAGGGTTTTTCTTTTTTAATTAATTCAATAGATACAATAAAAAAAAATGTGATATTTGAATCTTAGATGTCTCTATTTAAAAATGCCAAGAAGAGTCAGTTGAATTACAATACTTTACAGCAGCACGAGTCAAAATTTTTGGCATTTAACATCTCAAAACACTATTTTATCTATTTTAAGACCTCACTTTACAATGTACCAAACATCAAAAATTCTATTTTTAACGTACAACATATTAAAATAATATAAACAATTTCTTCCCACGTGTATTCCAAAGTCATTACACAACCACAAACAGTCACACCCATGACCAAACCCACAACAACAAAACAGCCACATACACCCACCCAAGCCATTCCACAACCATAAAACAACCACAAACATTCACACCCATATCCAACCACCCAAACCCACAACCACAAAACAAGCATACCCATAGGTAAAACCCATTTCACAAACATTTAAACCTGTGACAAAACACCTAAACCCACCATTGAACTCAACAACCCACGGCGAAGATCAACCCAGTAACACCATCATTAACCATAACCACTGAGCAAAAAGGCCATAATTAGCTACAACAACCACAAAACCCATTTAAGAGGATTAAAAACGTAGATGATGGATCCGTTTGAGAAGACATGGCGCCGTTAGAAGACGGATCCAAGGTGCACGGGTAAAGGATGGACGGATTTAGGGTCACGTGGTCTCCATCCAATGTAATTGATCTCCAACGACTCCTAAATGGAAATAACTTGTGTATCACGATTATACTCTAACTTATAGAGTCGTAATGCGGGTAGAATCCTAGTTAAGAAGGATCCCGTAATACGCGCCCATTAATGAAGATCTTCCCTAAAATAAAGCGCCTTGATGCGCAAGAAACGGAGGACGACTCTACTATAAAAACCCATGAACCCTCGAGATACAAGGTATGCATAATTCATCCTAGCTCTGGCACTTTAGGGTTGTGAAAAGTTCTAACTTGACCTTCGGAGGGCTTTTGGCTGACACCACACTGATGCTCTCTATTAGGTCTTCTCTTTTAGTTGTGCAGTTATTGTTTCAAGCTTGTGAGGACCGTGTGACTAACTGGTGGATTTTCGTCATCATCATTTGGTGCCATCTATGGTAAACATCATGAGTAATCAGCCTTTTCTTTATCCTTAAGACAAAAGTTGCATGGTACTCACTCGTTCAATGGCAATAACAAACAATAATTAGGGCGATAAACTGCACACAACAACTTTGGAGAGATAAGCCCAAACGCTTGCGACAGCGGTTGAACGCCTAACCAAGCAAAATTATGACTTGGAGGAGCAGTTGCAGCAAAAGAATGCATGCCTCGATACACAAGAGGAAGACCAGGAAGGGACAAGCGCCGAGAGAAGGAACTAGGAAGGACCTAAGGGCAGCAACGCTCTGAGCAGACCGGAATGGCAGGACATAAGCCAACCATCTGTCACTGATACTCTTCCACCTCATATAGCCCCCGAGATGCAGATAATGAGGGAACAAATGGATGTGATGATGAGCGCTCTCAGAGGTTGAGTATGTAGTGACTTTGGTGACCTGGTGTAGTGAACTGATTCGCCATTCACAACGCTTGTTAGTTCATGCCCCCTTCCCCAAAAATTTCACATGCCTCAAATAAGGAGTTACGACGGGTCCAAGGACCCATTAGACCACCTGGAGTCTTTTAAGACCATAATACACCTTCAAGGGATATCGGATGAGATCATGTGTAGAGCCTTTTCTACTACGCTGAAAGGAGCTGCAAGGATCTGGTACAGCAAGCTGACGCCTAACTCCATTAGCACTTTCAAAGAGTTAGGCGCTTAATTCATGTCGCACTTTATCGGGGGTCACAGATATAAGAAATCAACCATGTGTTTGATGAACATTAGGTAGCGAGAAGACGAGACACTAAGATCGTACATAGCTCACTTTAACAAAGAGGCTTTCTCGATAGACGAAGCAAATGACAAGATACTTATGGCAGCGTTCACCAATAGGCTGTGAAGGGTAAGTTCTTATTTTCTTTGTATAAGAACGACTCAAAAACTGTGTCAGAAGTACTTTACCGAGCGACCAAATACATGAATGTGGAAGAAGTGTTACTGGCCATGGAAGAAAAGCCTAGGAAAAGGGAGAGACAGGAAGATACCCATCTAGACAGAGGGTGGAAGATGGCCAGGACTGAAGAACGACGGGAGGACTGACGTTCCAAACCACCTATAGAGAAGTTCACGAGCTTCACCCCTCTGATGGCTCTGTTCAACCAAGTGCTAATGTGGATAAAGGATGAAGGAGCTCTGAACTTTCCAGGCAAATTAAGGGGGGATCCTAACAAGAGGTTAAGGGACAAATATTGCCATTTTCATCATGACCACGGCCATGACCTGAAGCAATAGATCGAAGCTCTTATCAGACAAGGAAAGCTGCAGGGTCGCTACGGCAGGGTCACAAGATACGTCATAAGATCAGGCCCCTCGACGTGAGACGCGTTACTGGCCTAGGAAGAAACCCGTCTAGACAAAGGGCGGAAGATGGCCAGGACTGGAGAACGACAGGAGGACTGACGTTCCAAACCACCTATAGAGAAGTTCACGAGTTTCACCCCCTTTGACAGCTCTGATCAACCAAGTGCTAATGTAGATAAAGGATGAAGGAGCTCTGACCTTTCCAGGAAAATTAAAGAGGGATCCTAACAAGAGGTCAAAGAACAAATATTGCCGTCATCATGACAACGACCACGATACAACTGACTGCTATGACCTGAAGCAATAGATCAAAGCTCTTATCAGACAAGGAAAGTTGTAGGGTCGCTATGGCAGGGTCACAAGATACGTCACAAGATCAGGCCCCTCGACGTGAGAACGAGTGTCCTAGACCACCAATAGGAGACATAAGGATGATTGTTGGGGGCATCACTACGGCAGGGTTGTCTAAAGAAGCCCGCAAAGCATATTTACAGATGGTTCAGAGCGTCCAGCTGACAGGCTCTACACCAAAAATAGCGCGAATTGATACCTCGATCATTGGGTTTTCTGAAGAGGATGCACGACGCCTTCACCATCCGTATGACGACGCACTCGTCTCCAGCATATGAGTAGGAGACTACAATATGCATTGAGTCTTGGTTGCTAATAGAAGCTCAGCTGATATCTTCTACTACCCCGTATTCCAGTAGATGGGGATTAGTAGAGAGCGGTTGGTTCCAACAAACGCTCCACTCGTCGACTTTGAAGGGACAAGGGTCTACCCTCTTAGCGTAATCACATTATCTGTGACGGTGGGAGATTACCCATAGCAGATCACGAAGGATGTGGCTTTCCTTGTGGTCGATTGCTCATCTGCTGACAATGCTATCCTCGGATGACCTACTCTCAATGCATGGAAGGCGGTAACCTTGACCTACCATTTGATGATTAAGTTCCCTACTGAGTATGGAATATAAGAGTTGCATGGAGATTAAATTGTCATGCGCTTAAGCTACATAACGATGATGGAGATGGATGATCACCTCCTAACTATGAATATAGAAGAATGGCAGACGGTAGCAGAACCGATGGAAGAACTGGAAGAAATACCCCTTAACGATTCTAAGCCCTAGCGGACCATAAGAATAGGTACTCTGGCCAGCCCAACGGTACGACAAGCAATCGCAGCCTTCTTAAGGAAGAATCTGGACGTATTTGCCTAGAGTCATGAAGACATGCCGAGAATAAACCTGTCAGTCTTAGTTCATAGGCTGAACGTGTCACTGTCGTTTTCTTCTGTCCGATAGAAAAAGCGAGCATTCGCCCCAAAGCGAGACTGTGCTATAGCTGAGGAAGTGCAGAAGTTGGAGGAAGCAAATTTCATTAGTGAAGTGTACTATCCAGATTGGCTAGTAAACGTGGTGATGGTGAAGAAAGCCAATGGGAAGTGGCGAACGCGTGTAGATTTCACAAATCTTAATAAAGCCTGTCCCAAGGATAATTACACGCTAACACGTATCGACATCCTGGTAGATTGGACCGCAAGACATGAACTTTTAATTTTCATGGATGCGTTTTTCGACTATAACTAGATAAAGTTGGATGAAGCTGACTAGGAGAAGACCTCATTTGTTACAAGCTAAGGGCTCTTATGTTACAAAGTAATGCCCTTCGGACTCAAGAATGCAGAAGCCACATATCCGAGATTAACGAATAGGATGTTCGCACATTAGATTGGAGAAATGTGCAAGTTTACGTAGACGACATGTTGGTGAAAAGCATCCAGGAGTTTGACTACTTGAGCGACCTACAGGAGACCTTCAACACTCTTCGGTTTTACAACATGAAATTGAATCCGGGTAAGTGTGCGTTTGGTGTAATGGCAGGAAAATTCTTGGGATTTATGGTATCCCAAAGAGGTATCGAGGTCAACCCGAAGAAGGTAAAGGCGATAATGGAATTGGCTCCGCCAAAGACGGTAAAAGAAGTACAAAGCCTGAATGGCAAAATAGCAGCCCTAAATAGGTTCGTATCAAGGGTGACGGACAAATGCCTCCCTTTCTTTCGTACATTGAGGAGATCATTTGAATGGATGGACGAATGCCAAAAGACATTTGAAGATTTGAAGGCGTATCTCTCTTCTCTACCTATACTCAGCCCCTCCAAGCCGGGAGAAGAGTTGTTTTTATACTTAGCTGTCTCCTTAGCGGCAGCTAGCGCGGCTCTTGTTAGAGAAGAAGATAGGGTACAACGACCCGTATACTTTATAAGATGAGCACTCAGAGGAGCAGAAGAAAGGTACCCTTAGATGGAAAAGCTAGCATTCGAATTAGTGACCGCGGCACGAAAACTCAAGCCATACTTCCAAGCACATACCATAAATGTCCTGATAGATAAGCCCTTAAGAAGAGCTGTGAGTAGCCCCGAAGTAGCAGGACAAATGGCCTTGTGGGCGGTCAAGTTAAGTGAGTTCAACATTCAGTACCAACCGTGAATTGCTGTGAAGGGACAGATATTAGCTGACTTCATCGCTGAATTTACCTTTGCAAAGGACTAGGGGGTAGAGGAAGCTCTCGTGTGGAGCATCCACACAGACAAATCCTCCAATAAACATGCAGGCAGAGCCGGCATAGTACTCCACACCCTAGAGGTAGATAAGATCGAGTGCATGATTCGTTTGGACTTTTCCACTACTAATAACAAAGTAGAATACGAAGCATTGATAGTAGGACTGGACCTTAAAATAGCTGTAGGAGCCAAGAATATGGTCGTATACTTCGATTCTTAAATCATGACCAGTCAGGTTAATGGTAGTTACAAGTGCAAGAATGAAATAATGAAGAGGTATCTTGAGGAAGTGAAGGGTCGAATAAGTAACCTTCAGATCAAGTTGGTTCAAATCCCAAGGGAAAAGAACCAAGATGCCGACCGACTTGCAAAAGCAGCTTCCGCAGTAACTATGATCATCCCCAACAAGGTATTATCCTTCGTTCAACTCTCATCATTGATAGACAGTACTAGCGTGTAGGAAATAAGCAATGAAAACTGTTAGATTACCCCGATAACCGCCTACCTAAGGGACGGCAAGCTACCAAACGATAAGGAGGCTGTAAGAAAGTTGAAGGTTAAAGTGGCCCGATTCATCTTGATTAAAGACATTCTGTACAAAAGGGGTTTCTACCTACCTTACCTAAGGTGCCTCGTCTCTGAAGAGTCGGACTACGTTATGAGGGAGGTCCATGAAGGAGTTTGCAAAAATCACTCTGGATCAAGGTCCTTGGTGTAAAAGCTACTCTGGGCAGGATATTATTGCCCAACAATGTAAAAGGATGCCGACGCATAAGTCAGAGCCTGTGACAAGTGCCAGAGGTTTGGCAATCTTATAAGGCAGCCAACGGAAGAGCTCACCCTTATGATGGCCCCATGGCCATTCGCGTAATGGGGGTTAGATATCATGGGCCCTTTCCCAATAACAGTAAGACAGTTGAAGTTCCTCGTGGTAGGCATTGACTACTGCACCAAATGGGTGGAAGCTGAGACTTTGGCCACTATCATAGAGAAGAATATCGAAAGTTTCGTATGGAGGAACATCATTTGCAGGTATGGTATTCTCAGGGTGCTTGTCTTAGGTAACGGGAAATAATTCGACAACGACGCATTTCGAGATTTCTGTTCACAATTAGGAATCAGGAACCACTACTCGTCACCCACCCACCCATAGGCCAACAGACTAGTTGAAGTCATGAACCAATCCTTACTCAAAATCATCAAGACTTAGCTCGAAGGGGCAAAGGGCATATGGCCAGATAAATGACCAAGTGTTTTATGGGCATACAAGACGACGACAAGGACACCAACAGGGGAAACACCGTTTCGACTGGCTTATGGTAGCGAGGCAGTCATCCCAGCAGAAGTAGGGCTTACAAGTTACTGGGTTGGAAACCACGATGAGAGCAAGAATGATGAAGCCATGCGCTTGTAGCTTGATCTAGTGGACGAAGTCAGAGCAACGGTCGAGCAAAGATTAGCACAGTATCAGAACCTCATGGCGAAGCATTACAACTCCAAGGTCAAGCACAGGAACTTCCAGGTTAGAGATCTTGTCTTGAGGAAAGTAACCGGGGCTACAAAAGATGCCTCCCAGGGTAAGCTAGGACCTAATTAGGAAGGACCATACAAGATTACCTCATGGCATAGGAAGGGAATGTACTACCTAGAGACATTGGAAGGACAAAAATTGAATCACCCATGGAATACGGAGAACCTGAAGAAGTACTACCAATAGACAATGAATAAAGACAATGATAACATCATACTCCTCATTTCCAGTTTATCTTTTTCAGCAAATAGTTGTAGTTTTTATTTTCTACAGTACTCTTAGAGCCCAAAGGGCAATTTTCTAGTTTTTTATGAACAATAATATTCTACTCATCCATTATAATAAAAGGAGTTTATTCAGAACATATTGAATGTTTACCGCTATGATTCATCTACAAAGTGGACGGATCATCCCTTGAGGGATGACATTTAGTAGTCCACAAAGTGGACAGATCATCCCATGAAGGATGGCATTTAGTAAATTCCACAAAGTGGACGAATCATCCCATGAAGGAGACACTTAGGAAAATCCACAAAGTGGACGGATTATCCTATGAGGGATGACACTTAGTAATCCACAAAGTGACCGGATCTTCTCACGAAGGATGACATTTAGTAAAGTCCACAAAATCGACGGATCATCTCAAGAAGGATGAAGTTTTTTGGTCCCCAAAGTGGACGGATCATCATTTATAGGATGAAATTTATCTTGTTCATAAAATGGACGGATCATCCTATAATAGGTAAAATTTAGGAAGCCATAAAGTGGACGGATTACCATATAAAGGATAGAATTCATCAAATTCCCAAATTGAATGAATCATCCTATGGAGGATAAAAATTTACCAAAGTCCATGAAAAGTGGACGAAGACAACGTCACCTAGTGGACGGTTTCATCCAATAGGAGAGTTATTCAACGAATACAAACTTAAAAGCCATGCATGTTTAAAGTATTTAACAGGACGGCCACGCATATCTAACACCATCTGGATGGTTTAAATGGCCAAACATTTCTAAGAAATCGACGGATTAGAATTATTTAACCAATCACAGTTCATATATAACCCGATATTTGGACGAATCGTCCTTGACAGGACAGATTATCGCAAACACAACTAATTTCATCTGGTCCTTAGACAGACAGAAGTACATTTAAAAATATTGTCAAAATAGAATAAATGTTTACAGGAAGCCTACCAAAGGCAACGATTAAAAGTAGTTCTCCCATACATATAAAAATAAAAATAAATAAAAAAAAAAAAACTAAAAAACTAACTACTACTTTAGAGTAGCTGGGTTATCCCCTTTATCTTTTGGTTCCAGGGCTAATGGTTGTTGGACAATACCCTCCTTTATAGCATCATTCTTTTGAACCTCACCATCACCAGGGTCTTTGCTAAAGAGCTCGTCCGTCCCTTCGGAGTCGACGGGTTGAGCAGAAGTCTGGCCCTCAGCATCAATGGAGACGTGTAAGGTTCAAGTTAGGAAACGAAGCCTTGACTTGACGGAGACAATCATCAAAACCGTCAGCAAAGAAGGTACCCAACTCACTCAGAAGGGCATCGGAGTCTCGATATTCACGGATGGCCTCAACTTTTGCCTAACGGAGATTATCATCTCTGTCTTTCAAAGCTTCCCTCAGCAACTCTACTTCTTTTTCCAAATCACCATGAAGTTGCTCAGACAGCTTTAGCTTCTCTTCATGACGGAGCTTCCAATCCTTCAGCTCGTCCAATTCATCCGTTATCACTTTAGACTTTGCACGGACACATTCCAGGGTCTTCTCATGAGCAAGGCAACGATCTATTAACCCATTCGCCATTAGTACCTCCTACACCAACATCATAGAGTAATTATGAAATTGATAAAATATGACGAAGCATATAGTGACGGGTACAAACTTGTGTAAGGCTGAATAGTGCCGTCTCCCCCATTGCTTCTGTAGCGTGATTGCCCAGATGATGGAGGTGACCTAGTTAAGAGCATACCGGGAATCTTCATGAAGCAGGTCGGGAGGTTTCTCCTTGATGGGGTTTGGGTTAACCATCAGACCCTTACCCTTGCCTAAGCCTAACTGGGGGGGTAATCTGAAAACGCCGGAAGCTTGAGCGGTAGCCAATCCCGTCACCACTTTCTGCTTCTTGGCATGACAGTCAACTTTCTCGGATGGTTGCCTCTTTGTGGACGGTTGCTTCGAGGGAAGGTTCCCCTCTAGTTTCTTCTTGGCAGCCGCCTGCTGCTTGATATAAGCCCTTCTCTTAGCCTCTTCCATTTTTGTACAAAACTGGACGGATAAGAATGTGGTGATTAATGATAAAAAACGATCAAAGGGCAAAGGACTTACGATGACGGATTCGATTATCGTATCGACGGGCAACGTTGGTAGGTTCAGGACCGTCGCAGTACCAATGTAAGGTGTCCAAGGTTACTAGCTTGATCCACGTTCTCTCCGACAGCTTGGTGGTTTGAAAGATCTTCTCCAAGAACCCGAACTGTTCGGTAGTAACTGGTGGACGGTCCCGAGTAACTGGTGGACGGTCCCGAGCTGCAAAAGATAACGGTTAGGGTAACTTTAACATATTTTACAAAAGTGAAGGCAGACGGACACATACCGGATGAGGGCTTTATGCCCCAGGTTTTATTTACTGGCATATATTCTCAGTCATTAGGGTGACACATCTAGTGATCCCCTTGAAGGAAAAAATATCTACCCTTCCAATTACGGTTGGTCTCCGGGGTGTCGCATATCAACCTAAGCACTGGACTTCTTGGCAAGAAGTTGTGCATGCCCTTTGATTGGGAAATCTCAGACGGATGGTAACAATGGAAGAATTCCTCCATTGTTAACCGTCGCGCACCGTTGGACATCACACCATATAGGACTTCGACGCCTAGAAAAACCCTTCAAGCATTTGGTGAGATTTGAGTGACGGCTAATCCTAGGTATTGAAGAAGACGACGGTGTAAGGCACTCAGAGGGAATCGCAGACCTGCTTTCAGCATCTGCTCATATACCCCGACGTCTTCAAGGCCCTTGTGATAGCACTTCTCGGACTTAAAGGGTAGACGAATGGATATGTTGTCAGGTATCTGGTACTTTGTCCTAAGAGTGTTGAAGTGATTTGGCTTGATGGAGGACACGAAGTCATTGACCATCCACAAGGGGAGTAGTATAAATTCCCTAAAGCCATCTAGGCCTATGACGGATTGGATAGGAGGATCAACACCGTCCAAATCATTATTAGAGTCATACGCTGACCCGTCCTCACCCTGCACTTCATCCTCCATATCAGAAGGAGAGATTTCTGCGGTTCCCTTTCCTCGTGGGAGGTGTCGGGATCTGCTTAACCTAACGAGAACACCTCATTGTAGCTCGCTCCATCGTGGACAAACGATTGACCACTGGACGTCTCACTAGACATTTGACACCTACAAGTGACGGGTAAAAATCCTAAGGTGCTAAGTCTATATTGACGAAAAGCAAACTAAAATGATAAAACATAAGTAAACGGATACTTATAGCCTAACGGTACAAGAATAGCAATAGGAAGGTTGTAGAGAATGGTAATGCCAATTCGATTGAGGTGACGGATCAAGTAGAGTGGACAGTTGCGCTCTGATCACCCAAATTTTTGCCAAAATATAAAAATGAAAGAGACAGGCAGCGTATATATAGATAGAACGGCGCAGAAGACGAAGGGATGCCTCAATCCAACAAGTATTCAATCAAAATATGCCACGTGTCCCTATCGCATTAATGACTCTATGATAGCCTGTCACTCAAAACACGCTTCTCAAGGATAGAGGCAAACTGTCACTCCATGGGTCTATGCAAAATAGGTGACGGATCCATAGAGTGAGGGGGCAACTGAAGAAGATTAAAAACATAGATGATGGATCCGTTTGAGTAGAGATAGCACGTTAGAAGATGGATCTAAGGTGCACGGGTAAAGGATGGACAGATTCAGGGCCACGTGGTCTCCATCCAATGTAATTGATCTCTAGTGACTCCTAAATGAAAATAACTTGCGTATCATGATTAAACTTTGACTCATAGAGTCCTAATGCGGGTAGAATCCTAGTTGAGGAGGATCTCGTAATACGCACCCATTAATGAAGATCTTCCTTAAAATAAAATGCCTTGATGCGCAAGAAACAGAGGACGACTTTACTATAAGAACCCATGAACCCTCGAGATACAAGGTACGTATAATTCATCCTAGTTTTGGCACTCTAGGGTTGTGAAAAGTTCTAACTTGACCTTCGGAGAGTTTTTGGCTGGCACCACACCGGTACTCTTTGTTAGGTCTTCTCTTTTAGTTGTGGAAGTATTGTTTCAAGCTTGTAAGGACCGTGCAACTAACTGGGGGATTTTCTTCATCATCACCCACCAATCTCAACAACTTGCAACCTGATTAAGATAACCCGTGAACCCAGAACACCAAAGACGATTTCTATCGCCACTGCATGCCCAAGCTATCCCCGATCTCAACACCGGTGTTGATCTGGAGCAGAAAACGATCCTCTTGGTGGCAAGGCGGTGGTGAGAAGTGGAAGAGAGAGAGAGAGAGAGAGAGAGAGAGAGAGAGATGGAATAGAAGGTGAGATAGAAATGGAGCAGAGGAGAAGAGGCTGAAGAGAGAGAAAGAAAAGGAGGTTAAAGAGAGAAAAAGAAAGAGGGGCACGTGAAGAGGGCTAAAACAAATAAAATATTATTATTTTTTATAACTTTTAACTACTGTAGACACAAAACTTTTGTTTTGTATTATGTGATTTTGGTTGTTTGTTGTAGCTCAGAATTTAAATGCCAAATATTTTAGCAATAGAACCTTTGTTGTATTATGTGATTTTGGAATAAGTTGCTAAAAAATAGCTTTTTTGGCTTTTAACATTCTTATTGTGCCCCCTCAAAAAAAAAAAAAAAAATTCTTATTGTGAATGCTTTTATAAGCCTAATTAGCCTAATTAAGTGAAGTTTCTACTTACATATAAAATTTTTGGTTAATTTTAATGCCTACTTTTAGTCTTTCACATGCAATCATAATTTAGAATTAAGATAAAAAATTACGCTCCCATTCCACAAAGTATCATTATATGTAAAATTGCAATTACCTTACAACATATTTGTACAACCCACTACAAATGGTTTTGTGTTCTCTGGAATAGAAGGTGAGATAGAAATGGAGCAGAGGAGAAGAGGCTGAAGAGAGAGAAAGAAAAGGAGGTTAAAGAGAGAAAAAGAAAGAGGGGCACGTGAAGAGAAGAGGGCTAAAACAAATAAAATATTATTATTTTTTATAACTTTTAACTACTGTAGACACAAAACTTTTGTTTTGTATTATGTGATTTTGGTTGTTTGCTGTAGCTCAGAATTTAAATGCCAAATATTTTAGCAATAGAATCTTTGTTGTATTATGTGATTTTGGAATAAGTTGCTAAAAAATAGCTTTTTTGGCTTTTAACATTCTTATTGTGCCCCCTCAAAAAAAAAAAAAAAAAATTTCTTATTGTGAATGCTCTTATAAGCCTAATTAGCCTAATTAGTGAAGTTTCTACTTACATATAAAATTTTTGGTTAGTTTTAATGCCTACTTTTAGTCTCTCACATGCAATCATAATTTAGAATTAAGGTAAAAAATTACGCTCCCATTCCACAAAGTATCATTATATGTAAAACTGCAATTACCTTACAACATATTTGTACAACCCACTACAAATGGTTTTGTGTTCTCTGGATTGCATGCTGGCATGTAAATTTTGGGTCAATTGATCAACAACTATTTTAGCAATCACAAGTGAGGAAGGAGGTCATGATTAAGGCTGTTGTCGGTTTGTGTAAGGATATTGAAGCCATGATTCGCAAGTTTTGGTGGGGCCAAGGTGAAAACAGGAAGATTCATTGGATTAATTGGAGTACCATGTGTGAATCAAAATCTGTGGGAGGAATGGGTTTCTGGGATATTCAAAGGTTTAATAATGTCATGTTAGCCAAGCAAGTATGGTGTCTTTTCCACCAAGGACACTTTGCTGTTCCAAGTTTTTAGTGCAAAATATTTTCCCCATGGTAACATCTTAAATGCTCCTATCCATCCTAAGTGTTCCTATGCCTATGCTTGGAGGCGTATTTTGGAAGCACGTGAAGTCATCCACAGAGGGGCTATTTGGCGAGTGGGTAGTGGTCATTCGATTGATATATGGAACCATAAGCGGCTGTCTGAATCAACTCCTGGGCTAATTGTGTCTCCTAGAACCGATGCCAATCTTAATAAGGTCAGTGATCTGTTTCTCCCTCATTCTAGACAATGGAATTGTGGTCGCATAGATGATGTGTTCTATCCATGGGAAGCAGAGATGATTAAAGGAATCTATGTTAGTGAAGGTAGCAATGAAGATACTCTTATATGGCCCTTAACTTCAAACGGTGAGTACTCTGTCCGAAGCACTTATCAGATGTTGTCAAACACCATAAGGCAGTCCAGTCCAAGTTCACCTTCTTTAAAGGGATTCAATGGGGGTTTGGAAAGGGATTTGGAAGATCCGTGCACCAAACCGAATCCGGCATTTCATGTGGAGAGCAGTAAAGGATTCGTTGCCAATGAAGCAAAATCTAAAACGGCGACATGTAGTGGGGGATGAACTTTGTCCTCTCTGTGATGACACTCAGGAAACAATCCTTCATAGCCTGTGGTATTGCGAGCAAGCCCAAGTAGTGTGGTGATTAGAAAGGAGTTTTGTGTCGCTGTATGAGAAGCGTCGTTGTACTTTCATGGACCTATTAGAAGGTGTATTGATGCAGAGTTCGAGCTTCAATATTGCATGGTTTGCAACCATTGCGTGGTGTTTATGGCAGCGGCGAAAAAGATTAAGGGAGCACCAACCCACGTGGCCACTGTTGGAAGTTGGGCGATGAGCACGAGTCCTGGTGGAAGAATTTCTTGAAGCGTAGAAACGGGTCTCGGCTCCGTCTTTCAGTCATCCCCCAGCTCGGTGGACTCCACTGCCGGAGTACTTATATATGGCTAATTTCGATGCAACTGTTTTTGAGCACTTGGGAATGGTTGGACTGGGAGTGGTCTTTCGGGATTCAGGTGGTAATGTGATTAATTGCAGCATTGAGTCAGAAGATTAAGCTACCCCAAACGATAGAAATGGCAGAAGCATTGGCAGCTAAGCAAGCAGTCACTCTTGCAGCGGAACTGAGTGTTTCCTAGGTGATGTTTGAGGGGGATTGCATGCGGGTTGTACAGGCTTTGAACGATCAGGGGAGATGCCTCACTATGTATGGTCATGTGATAGAGGAAACCCGTAGACTAGGGTCTTGTTTGGAGTTATGTAGTTTCCATCATGTTAGGAGGGAGGGTAATAAGTTAGCACACTCCCTAGCATGTAGAGCAATTTTATTTGCAGATATGGATATTTGGGTGGAAGAACTACCTGAGGACCTAGATGATGTATTCCAGGGCAACTTTACGTTGTAATTTTTTAGTTGCTGATGAATAAACTCTCTTACCTCTTTCTCAACCAAAAAAAAAAAAAAAAAATGATGAACATGCCCCTAAATTTGAAGCGACATTAATTTAATTTAATCTAATTTTTCCTACCTTGATTATATTGAAGACACCACTACCGAAGGATCCAATGCAGGTCATTGAATTGCCAAAACCAATAATGAAGACATCAAACTCAATTAAATATAATATTTCATTTTGGTTGTTGCCACCAAGTTTCTTGCTCCTATTAAACTCAGCCCAAGTAGAAGTGGGTAGCGGCACTGGGTGGTTTCCCTGCGAGCTAGTTTATATCTTTAAGTTGTTTGATTTGTAGAATATTCTCTGCCCATTTGGGCCTAAACACTCAAAAGAACAACATAAGTAAGAAAAAGAAAAAAACCTCAAAAACATGTAGTTCAGGTTCATGTTCTATCGGTATGATTGATAAGTTGCATCTTGTGTGGGATTTTGTTGTCAGCCAAAGCTAGTAGGAACCTTTGAGAAAAAGGACATGCGATTGGGTAATCACGAACTGTGAGTTCGACCGTGTCAGCATTAGAACACTCTCTAGGCCATTGATTTTTTTTTTTTTTTTCTTCATAATTTGTGAAACGTCTCACTTTTTAAAAAGGTGTTTTTTTTTTTTTTTTTGAGAAACTAAAAAGGTGCTTTTATGATTGAACTCCTTGGTTTTTGTATTGTTGTAAATAAAAACAATGAATACATTGATAGACATTTATGGTGTGGTCCCGCATTTGACACCAAAAATAAGAAAAATTTTGGACACATGACACAAAATTGAACTTCAATTATATATTCTAACTAGTTGCTAACTCGTGCAATGCACGGAAAAACTATTGATAACTTCCCTAATATGAAAAAAAATCAATAACATGGTATAATTTATATACCAAACCAATAAAATCTATCACTTATAAAGTAATAAAAACTATCACAAGCCCTAAGATATTGTGATAACCAAGAGCTTGAGATCATATTTAAAAAATATATAACTGATATAAGTACACTCCAATACAATAAATTACACAAATATAGTTAGCTCCATACTCATTCAATCAAATATCTTTCATAAATTATATTAATCATTTTTGATGTCCAAGATGTATCTAAATTCTAACATTGCCAATTTGCCAATAAACAAAGATGCTAGACTTAATGGGATTGAAAAGGCAACATAATGCCAATTTACACAATTGCTAAAATCATCACTTTCAACTATTGACAGAGAGGGGTGGCTATTGTGTTGCATCTCTTAAGAAGAGTCTACCCTTTGCATTTCTTTTGATGTAAGCGACCCATAGCAAAATAGATGTACCATGTTCAGAGCATGCACATTTGGGAGATTAAAAGTAAAGGAAAATGAACCCATCTAAAGTTTTTTGCTCTTCCTCTTGATATTGACTTTTCCAGCATCTTTCAGAATCAAATTTTTGTACTCCTCAAAACCCTGTAAGGCATAAAAAGTAACATTTGAACAAATTCACGTGTATTCACTTAAAATTGTGAAAGATGCTAAAAATTAGATTGATATCAACCTTTTAACCAAAATTCAACATTTTAATGATGCACATCAATCAGCGATTTTGCCATTGTTAGTTGCAACATATATCTTTTTATTTGTGACAAATATGGTGCAATTTTGGCCATCAAATTTGACTCAAAAGCCAATATTAGACAAACAAAAAGATTACATGTTCACAAAGATTTCAAAGTTCTCAAGATGTAAATTTGACAATATCACCCCTAAACTTGCTTAATATACATAACATATAGCAAAAATACTCATCATAAATGTGATTAAAATACTCAAACAATAAATTACAATCCTCTGCATAATATATATATATATATATATATATATTTTAAAAAGACTATCCTTAACATTTTATCTTCAAAACATTATAACATGGAATGCTGCAAAAATTTGGAATGATTTACCTATATATAGCTTAACCATACTTGCTACTCCATATAATTCAAATCAAGACGTTTGATTTTCCCCCCTCATCACTTAAACAGATTATCAACTAAAATTTTTAGAATAGCATTATATGCAAAAACCCAAAAAAGCCCAACACTGAAAAGGACGAAATCAATAATTAAAAGTCTCTAAAAAACATTACCACTATCATGCAATATCCAATACAGCCACTTTTAATAAAACACTATGAGAAGCAAATATACAACAAAATACCTAATCTACAAAAATCTGCAAAACCAAATCAAACACAAAGTCAATAATTTATCTAAAAGTTTTTAATCTAACCAAAGAATTAGACAAAGATGTAACACATCCTCAGAAGCATAGACAATTGAGAGAGAAATCATCACTTCAGAATCAAGTTCAATCCTAAACAATGAAAAGAACATGAGACCTAAGATTAAGATTTAAAACCCATTTTCTTTTTCCCTTAGTCCCAATATCAACAAATCTATATTAACCATTAAATCATTAACTAATGCAAAGTTAATCAAAATTAAATAACCATATAAAATATTTTAACATAAAAAAAAGGAAGATATCATACCTTAAGGTCAAATGTCGTTTCCAAACTTTTCAAGGGCTTCATACTCCTCCATCTCCACCTCTACCTCTACCTCTACTTTTTCCACCAATTCTACACCTTCTAAAACACCAAAATAACCAAACCTCCTAAAATGAAGTCATTTAATGCAATCTATTTTAAAATAAGTCATTAAAATAACAGCAAATGACTAACAACAAGATCCTTTTGAAAACCACTTCTAAATAGTTCAAGGCTTCCAAAATTTGAGACTTTCAAGTTAGGCTGATTATACTCTTTTGGTAGAATTGCCTGGTAGATCTACTGTTCAAACATTACAATGGTTCCAAATCAACCATTTAATATTCTATCATCAAAGTGGAATTCAGCTAGTAGCTTTGAAAAGAATTTGATTTCCAAAGGAGGCCACCTACCATTATTCGGGTCTCTTTCAAAGACATAAATCGGTCAAGAGCATTTATGAATATAATAAGTCTAAAGGATAATTTGGTGATATAACAATAGGGGAAGTGGCGGCATAAATAACATCTAAATGCATCTTATAGCGAGTAACAATTAGCATAGCTGCTCCTTTTGGAATTTGGATCAAACATATCTTTGCAGCTCTCCAAAGCATTTTAAATCATAATCATATCATTGAAAAAATTATAACACTATAAGAAGAAACTCAAGTTGTTATACTTACACACCCAATGGTATTGGTCCACTCATTGAAACAGGATCCAAATACCATTGATAGATAAAAAAAGAATCAAATATATCTCAAAATATCAATGGAATAACAAATTTGTGAAAAATAAAAATTATGCAGTAAACCAAAAAAAAAAAAAAAGCACCAAATTACCAAACAAAATGCTTATCCTATCACAAAAAAAGAAGAAGCAAGATGCTTATCCAAAAATCTATTGGTTTGAATAATCTGCAGAAAAGATAAGTAATGAAAATCAAATACAATACCATAGGGCAAAGACATAAAGAAAACTATTATTAGAAGAAAAAAAATAATAACAGCAAAGCTATATTTCATTGCTTTGTTAAATCTCCACCTCAAAAAAATCAACTAAAACCTATAAAGTAATCCACAATTGACAAATTAACAAAATCAAAACTCACTCTTTTTTTATATAGGTAATCAAAGATTTATTGCATAAAAAATGTATCAAGTTCACAACAGTGAACGCTCTGAATATTAACAAAGCAAAACTCACAGTTCGCCAACGTATCTAAAAAACCCCTTCACAACTGATTGTACTTCCATTTACTTTTGCTTCATTGTTTATAACCTTAACACCCAAACAAATGCTCAATTAAAATTTTGAGAATATAATCCAACATGCCAAACCCAGCCTTTACAGCGGACCTTTAAACAAAGGAAAAACTTAATGTGTGGCTTTTTGAAAGGCCACACATTTATAAATAGCTGTTACTTATCTAACTCTCTCACGAGAACCTCTATTTTTAATAAGATCATCAAGTGACATATCCAATACAGTAGCCAAACTAATAGTCTTCAAGAGAGAAATGTGAACCTGTAAAAGGAAAGAAATGAGAATAATTATTAACAATGTTACTATAAAAAATTAGGCACCTGAGGATTGAAGTGTAATGTGTGTGTATACTACCAAGACAAGAAGAAAACGAAGGCAACGACACAAATCACTTCACTACCATTTCATTACACAAATCCAATATTCATCATTTGCACACTGTGAATATTGAAGTTTCAAGGGAATCATCATAATAACAAATCAGCGTGAACTAGACAGACCAATTTCATTACTGATTCATGTGCCTGTTAAAGTCTATTTATCAACCATGGTGGATCATACATCCCATTCACCTCAAGATTTTTAATGAGATTCCACCCATCTATGGTAGGTTATTCCAGCTTCTTAGTGAGTCCATCCCTCACTCCAAGGTCAACTATCTCTACAAAACCTTATGAATATATCAAAAATTCTAAAACCAAAACATTCCCATAAAACCACAATACACAGTTTAGTTGCAAACAGAATGTAATAAACCATTTAAAAACAAAAACCCAATACAAAATTTTCCTAGTTGAGTCTAATTTTACAAATTTTGAAACCAAAATGACATAAATAGCATATTAAGATCCATTTAACAGACAAAAAAGCAATTAAAAGGTCTAAACTTATATGTATGTATATTATAACTAAAACCCAAAGAGACGACAAAAACAGGTGTAGGTATATAAGAGAGAGAATTAGATCAAACATGTATTTCTATTTTTTTCCCTACTTTGAGATTGAATTCCAAAACTGAAACTTAGAATCCAAAATTCCAACAACAAAAACACACAAAAACCTCTCTATCTAAAAGATTAGAAAATAGAAAATCAGAATTTTTGTATATAAAATCAAAATTTTTGTTTTTTTATAAAGTAGGGTTTTGATCGCATACCATTACCGGGAAGAGATTGTCTCAAATGGGAGTGGAGACAAAGGAGACGCATTTGTGTCTAGGGTTTTCAGTTTTGGGGTTTCTTGCGTACTCTCTTGCAGACTCCAAACGTGTTTCCAAGCTGAGTTTGTGTTTGTGTCTATCAGTTTTTTTTTTTTTTTAAGATAAGTATCCAATTTTGTTTTTTAATGAAAAGAGTTTTTAATTTTATTTTTCAAATTTATCAAATAATTTTTTTTAAAATATTATACTGACGTAGAAAATTGTGAGAGTTTTAGAGGTTTCGGTTTTATATATATACTAGTTGCAAACCCGTGCATAGCTGTTTGTACTACAGACTAAAATAATTATATAAAATCTTAAATTAATTATAAAACTATACCAATGCATGAATTTCTCCTATTTCACTTCAATTTTTGTTATGATTTGATAAAAAAGTCATCGCTTGAATGTGCAATATCTTGCGAAAAATCTACCAATTTGTTTCAGATATAAAATTTTTCAAATAACCAAAAAATATTAAAAAATCAAAAGATTCACTGCTTAGAAATTTTTGAATATATATATATATATATATATATAGGACTACATAGTAGAGAAATATAAGAGAAAAATAGGTTATTTTCAAAAGAATATATAATTCATGGTATAACCGTTGGAATCTGCTAAACATGTTTAGATATTGTAATAACTAACGTAAAAATGTAGATGTTAAAACTTTCAAAATGCTAACAAATAAAATTAAAGAATCAAATGATTCAGAGCCTATAAATTATTAAAACTATACAAAAAAAAAAAAATATATATATATATATATATATACACACACACAAGAGAGAGAGAGAGAGTTAGCGTTTGCATAACTAAAATATATAAGGTTTATAATCATGAGGCTTGGGAACTCAGGGCAACTCCAAAGGTTGATTAGGATGAGTATTTATGGAGAGATCAAGCTCTTTCACACCATGCCGAAAAAGGTGCATGGATCCATGTGTCAACATGGAGTGGAAGAAAATTTTTGTGCTAACGGATGTGCAACTCTTGTATAGGCACGGGATTGGGAACTGTATTGTGAAGAATAAAGATCCTCAACACAATTTCGAGAAACAAAAAGTATGTTTTGATGTTGTAGAAGTTTTATTCTGATGTTGTCTTCATCTTCTAAACCTTTATGTTTTCTTTGTGAAAATTTGAGTGAGTATGAAGGATTTCGACCTTGACAGGGGTTTATTATTTGTTAAAATTTTTGTTATAGAACTTTAGTTGAAGTAGAATTACATGTTGAGAAGATATATGTTTTCTTGAAACATATATCTAATATAGTTTTATTTAAGCTAAACTATTGTAAAACTTGAAAAGATAATTACACGTTAAAGAGAAATAATAAATATATAAGATATAAAACCTAAAATAAAAAGAATCTAAAATAAAAAGAAAAAGAAAATAGTGGTGACGTGAAAAATTGTGGAAGTTTCAGAGACTTCGGTTTTATATATATATATATATATATATATTGACTAGCATTATGCTCAATTCAATAATTAAGAACAATCTAAATTACTAAAAAATTAAAATAAGGGGTAATTACACATAACCCACCTGTGATTTGAGCGAAAATCACTTTACCTACCCGTGGTTTGAAAAGTATCATTTAACCCACCTGTGGTATGTTTCTATCAATCTTCGTAACCAACCTCAGTCCTAGCCGTTACAAAAACACCTCTTAACCCCAAAACACAACATAACACGGATCAAAACACCCAAAACTCAAAAACTTTTCGAGAGAGAGATCTGTGGTGAGATCAATGTGTTCTTCGTGGTTTGGAGTGTCTGAAGGGGGAGAAAACACAAGTTTCGTAACATCGAAGCTAAGGAAGGTATGTGTGACTGCTGTTGATCTGTATTTGGGTTCTTGATGGCATTTTTATATCGTGACCCACCCATGTAGTTAGGGTTTGTTAAATTTTCTCAAAATTGGTGTATGTTAAATGTGCATTGTGCTATTTATATGTAGAATCACTTAGGATGTAGCTAATGTACTGTTATGGTTCTTTATATAATGCGTATACTTGAAAGAATCAAGTTTATTTGTCAATGATTATACTTGTTTGTGAACTGTGGGTAGTGTGGTCCCTATGAATTTGTTGGGAATCTAGTTTTGCATGTGCTTTATGTGGTCCTTTGTTCATGTGTTGTCTCTCAACAACAAAACCAATTTTATATGAAAACAAAACAACACTATGTTTGGCTTGTTGTCTCTTTTGGCTTGTTGTCTCTTTTGGCTTGTTATCGTTTTATGTATGTTAGTGTGTAAACAAACCACTTATTTTAATTGCAGATGGTTGACTTCACATTGACATTAAAATTCATGTTGGGGGATGTTTTGTGAAGGACCCAACCCTTGAATATGTGGGTGGGACTGTACATACATTGACAGAAATTGACCCTGACAAGTTGAGTTTCTTTGAAATTCAAGATTTATGCCATCTAGTTGGTGCTCCTAAAGAACACAGTAGATATAGGTATTTACTTCCTGAAGGTGGTTTAGAGGATGATTTAAGGGCCATAGAAACAAATGCAGATGTGATGAACATGACTACCCTTCATAGAGCATGGCCAGCTAACAAAATCATAATCTATACTGACATAGTTGTGGAGCCACTGGTAGTTAAGCATCCTGATGGAGGGGGAGTGACAGATGATGGTGTAAGTAGTGATGTAGGGGGAGTGGCAAATGATGGTGTAGGTGGTCTAGGTGGTGATGGAGAGGTAGATGAAATAGATTTGGAGCTTGATTATGATGAAGATGATGAGAATGATGATGAAGAAGAAGATGTTGAGGATGTTGAGGTTGGTGCAAGAGTTGAAGAATACAATGTTGAGGTTGGTGCAAGGGTTGAAGAACAGAATGTTGAAGGAGATGATGATGATGATTGGCTATATCAATGCCTAGAGGGGGATGATTTTGGTGATGAAATATTTGCTGCTCCAAACTCAGCTCCCTAAGGTTCTGCTCCAAAATCAAGTGATGCTCCCAATACAGCTCCAAAATCAAGCAATGCACCCCACGCAGCCCCAGAATCAAGCAATGTACCCCATGTAGACCTTGAGTTGGTTAAGCCAGCTCTTGAGGATGACCTGGTAAGCATGGATTGGTCTAATGATGAGCAGGTACCTGAGGAGCTAGAGTTTAATGCTAAGAGTGACATAAGAAATGTTGTACTGAAGAAGGAGATGAAGTTTCCTAATGCAAAGGTGTTTAGAGCTGCTTTGAGGGAGTATGCAATTAACAAAACCTATTGACATCAAATTCAAGCTTAATGAGAGGACCAAGATATCAGTTCACTAAAAGAATGGGTGTGGGTGGAGATGTTATGCATCTCAAATAAGTGGAGAGCTAATATTTCAGATTCAGACCTTAACTGATGACTGTACTTGCCCCAAGTCTTTTAAAAATAGCCAAGCAACATCAACTTATGTTGCAAAGAGGTTCATTGAGGATTTTAGCAAAAATCCAAATTGGGAGGTGAGTAGTGTACACAACCATGTGATGCAAAATTTAGCTATTGACCTAAGTGTAAACCAAGTGTATAGGTCAAAGAGAAAGGCAAAGGATTTGATCAATAGAGATGAGCAACTGCAATATGTTGTCCTTAGGGACTATGCACAATTGATAAACACTGTAGACAAGGGGAATAGGGTTATATTATAAACAGAAATGGTTAATGAGACTTCCCAGCCAAAATTTAAGAGGATGTATGTTAGGTTCAATGCTCAGAAGATAGGATTTTTAGGTGGATGTAGGTCATTTGTAGGTTTAGATGGTTGTCACATAAAGCACAAATTTGGTGGGCAAATCTTATTTGCCACTGCCAAGCATGCAAATGACAACATTTTTCCAGTAGCCATGGTTGTTGTGGAACAAGAAAACAAGGAGTCTTGGATATGGTTTTTGGAAATTTTTGCTGATGACATAGGGGGACTAGAGGCACTTCAGTTGGTCTTCATTTCTAATAGGAAAAAGGTATGCAAGTTTTGTTCAGTTATACTTGAATGGTTTACTTCGTTTGCTAAACTAACATGTTTTGTTTGTTTGTTTGGTTATTTGCAGGGGCTTATACCTGCAATAGAGACACTATTTCTTACTGTGGAGCATAGATACTGTGTGGAACACATCTACAACAATTTCAAAGTAGTTCACAAGGGATTGGAGCTGAAGGATGTACTGTGGATGTGTGCTGCTGCCACAACAGTAAAGGAATTTGAGAGATGCATGCAGTACATAAAGGATTTGGATGAAAAGGCATATGTGTATCTTGCAAACATTGCACCTACATAGTGGACAAGGTCACACTTCACTCTTAGGGCCTTAACAGATTGTTTGGTAAACAACTTAAGTAAATTTTTAACTCAATGATATTGAAGTCTAGGGACAAGCTTATCTTGGCAATATTGGAGTGGATTAGGTTTAGACTTATGACTAAGCTTTACACAAAAAGGGGAGGGATAGAGAAGTATGTTTGAAAGTTGTGTCCAAGCATACAAGATAAGTTGGAGAAATTGAAGGTTGAAAGCAAGCCATTTAGTGCTACCCCAGCCGACAGTTTCCTTTATGAGGTAGCCAGCCCGTTTGAGAGGCATGTACTTGATCTCATCAAGAAGACATGCAGCTGTCGGTATTGGGATTTAAATCGCATTCCATGCAAACATGCCATAACGGTCATTTATACAAACATTGAGACACTAGAAGCCCACAACCACCCATGTTACCACAAAGAAACTTACATGGAGATATAAAAGGAGGTACTTCCTCCCATGCCTGGCCAGTCAAAATGGGTTGAGGCTGGATAGCCTGCTCCCCTAGCACCTCACATATACAAACCACCATGCATGCCACCCAAGCAAAGAAAAAGGGCTCCTGATGAGCGTAAGAACCCTTACAAAGCAAGTAGGCTAAACAAACCTGTAAGGTGTGGGAAATGCAAAAAGGAATGGCATAACTTAAGAGGGTGCAAGGCTAGCATCACTGGGGAGACACCATGGTAGAGGAGACAGAGGCTTGAAAGAGAAAAAGTTGTAAGTAATTGAGATTTAAATGGAAAAAAAAAAAACTTGTTTTTAAACTTACAAATGTATTAATGTACTGAAACTGGGTTTTGTTTCAGGTAAGGGAAGGGGTGCCTGCACCTAGTATTAGATCTGGATCTGTACCTTAAGCTGCACCCCAAACACCATCCCAGTAGCCTACCTAGACTTACAACATGAGGTCTACCACTCAGCCTTCATCCTCACAGCAAGGAAATCAAGCTTCACAGCTAGGAAATCAAGCTAGGCAATCTCATAAGAGAGCAAGATGATTCTCTTCCTCACAGCCAGAGTTTCACACACCTAGGGAGACCTGGGATACCCTACCAAGTTCTTCACAGGTAACTTAGTTGAGTTACCTCTTTCCTAGATGGTTGTGTAGACTGAAATATTTTTTAACAAGTGGATCTATTTTTTATTTTGTAGCATTCACCTGCAAATAGAAGCACTGGTGGTGTGAGGACTAGAGGACAACTTACTGCACAAAGGCCACCAAAAATGAATTCAGTGGGTGGAAAGAGTAAAGGCAAGAAATGAAGCTAGTGGGTACGCATGCCAGCATTGGGAGTAAAGCTAGTGGGAACATGCCAGCTAGTGTTTTTTGTTAAGACCACTATTGGCTTTTTGTAATTATCAATTAGTGTAAAAAAAAATCACCTTTTTTGTAATTATCAATATACATGTATATATGTAGCTGACTTGGAATGTGCTTTTTTGTAATTTACTAGAAGTTAAGGTATAATACACTCTAGGTTGTTATTATGGTATGAAATTTTGTGGTATTATATGGAAGTTGTGGTATTATTTGGAAGTTGTGGTATTATGGTATGGAAGTTGTGGTATTTATTCAATTCAGATTGTATGGAACATTATTTGTCCAAACCAGATTATATGGAAGTTTTATTATTGTTGCTACAGATTGTGTCCAAGTAGATTTTTCCAATACAGAGTGTATGGAAGTTGTTATTATGAAATGGTTGTTATGGTATGTGTAGGTAACTATATGGAACATTATTTGTCCAAACCAAATTATATGGAAGTTTATTTATTGCTACTATAGATTGTGTCCAAGTAGATTTTTCCAATATAGAGTGTATGGAAGTTGTTATTGTGGAATGGTTGTTATGGTATGCACAAAACAATACTCAATAATTGACCAATTCTTTGTTCATTGACACATCAAAACATTACATCAGCAGGCTAGTGCTATTACAATGCAAATTCATTAACACTATTGCCATAACTATCTCTACTATCCAATTAACTACTTCAGGGCAACAACCTTAGTCTCTTCACTTTAGAGAACTCAATTGAGCCAAAACACAAAACCAACAACATAACAATAACAAAAAAGATCCATGACAAAATGCATGCAAACTTCCACATTCTCTGCTTCTTTTCAGCAAACATGGCCTTTTCCTTACCTTTTGCATAGACAGCTCAAGCCTTTCTCTCCCTCTCCTTGGCTTTGGCTTCCTTTTTAAGAGCCTTTTCTTTCCATTTTCCTAGCATCTTCCACCGTTTCCAAAGTTGTCCTTTCCCTCTCATTGGTAAGTTGGAGAGCACTCTAAAGCCTAGACATCCTTTCTAGACCTAAAGGTGTAGTTTCATTCCCCCGAGAACAGGTTGGGCTATCAAGCCAAACAAAGAAAGGACACTTAGGACCAACCTTATAACGGCTACAACCCAAGAACCTCCTCCCAAAATTGTACAAACTCAAACTTGTTCTCAAAACACAAGTTTGCTCATTGCACATATGCCAACATGAACTCAAGAAATTACCACTTGATGAGGACATATTAACAAAACACGATTCCTTGGAAGCCCAAATTTAGAGTTTCACACAGTAAGTTAGCACTTGAACAAAATCTGAAACCCTAAATCGAGAACAGACACAAATACCTTGATTTTCTTTACCAAAACTACCTTCCCTAGCTTCGATGTTGCGAAACTTGTGTTTTCTCTAGGGGTGGCAATTCGTGTTCGCGTGTCAGGTTCGTGTTGGGTTGAGCTGTAAGTATTATGTTATATGGGTCAACTCAAACCCAATCTGTTTAATAAACGGGTTAGGATTCCTCAATCCTAACACGACCTATTTATTAAACAGGTAACCTGACATGACACATTTAACCTGTTTAATTTTAGGTCATATTAGGGTTGACACAAATGACCTGTTAATAACTTGTTTGAATAATAAATCCTAATTGACCCAAGTAACTTGTTTAATTAATAGGTTGAACTTAACCCGAATAACCTGTTATTAACTCTCATATATCTAAAATTATAATTCAACCATAAATCAAGTAATAAAAATTCAAATAATAACAAAAGAAAATATTCTTTCATTCCTTCAAAATAAAATTACCAGTCCAAAAGGTTCCAACCTCCATACAATCAAATTCAATAAAATGTCAAAGTTCCATAATAACAAAAACCAAAATTATTACATGGAATCCAATTGCCATATAAGAAACTTTAAGACATTACATATTAAGAAATTAAAAACCAAAATGATTACATATATGGCATATCAAAATATCCATGATGGCAAAATCTTAAGTCCAAACATCCAAGTGCCATATCAAAAAGTGAAAGTCATCATTGATTAAGGGACTGGATCTATTGAGGGTTCCATTGAAGAGGTGTCTTCCTTGTGCTCATCCTTATTGATTTTCATGTTCATTATATCTTTAGTGAGATCTTCCAATTGTGATTGTGCAAGTTCTATATCAAAAAAATTTAATGAAACATTAAAAACTTATCAAAGCATTATAAATAAGAAATTTAGAAACTGTGGATAATCAAGCAATTGAATTAATTAAATAAATAATAGTCATTCACATAGTAGTAATGACTGGTAATGAAATTGTGATGTCTACCAAGTCTGCCAAAACAACATCTATAAACAAATGTATTCTACCAAAACAACATCTATACAACAATTATATCTTGGGGAAACTAAGACCTTGGTTTATTGTTCTATACTACTATTTGACATTTTATGGAAATGAAGGTATCACATCACATACTAAATTACAGAAAAACAAAACAAAATTAAAACCTATTAGAACCCAACACAAATTTCTAATAGGTTTCTCTAACTTACTGTTATAGCGTTATACAAGACCAGTGAAAGGGGCATTAACAATAACATTTTCATTTAACATGAACATAGAAGAAAAATTTGATTAGGCCAATATTCATTCTTTCCTTAATCTGTAAGTTCACTGGAGATTGGGTCATAAGTTGCTTCCATGACTCATAACGTCAATTAGACTTTACTGCCATGACTCATAACATATATTAGACCATAAAATGGATAGTGGAGTAGAACATTGAAAGGGAAAATGAAACATTCTACCAGATTTATCATCAAAATGAAATTTGACTTTTAAAGATAAAGTATGGAATACTGTTTGCATTGAAGCACAATCAGGTGAATCATCTTACCTAAGACAAAGTTTCTCATTTATATCTATCCTATAATAAGAGTTTTCATTTTAAAAAATCATCATAAAACTTAAAACTCATTCAGCCAACATGTAAATAAAAAATACATTACCTATATCTGCATATAACCAATCTCTTGTACAAACTAATGCCTTCACAACATCAGGTTTAAGTGCACTCCTGAATTGATCAATGACTCGTCCCCCCACACTAAAAGTGGATTCCAAAGCAACCGTAGAAATAGGAATGCTCAAAATATCACGAGCCATGGCAGCAAGTTCTGGATACCGAAATTCATTTCCTTTCCAAAAAGCTAGTATGTCTAGTTTTACATTGCTATCTACTCTTTGTTCATCCAAGTAGAGCTCCAATTGTGTTTTTTGTGCTTGCCTACCCATATCCATACTATGAAAGGAATCAAATTCCTACATAGAAAAACAATATAATAAATGTTAATCTAAGTAGAATATAAATATCATAATATAAATTAAAAAAAAGATTAATAAAAAATAACATACTTGCATCATTGACAAAGATCCCTCATTAGCATACTGTTCTTCAGTTTCTTGAGTAGCTTGACCAGCCATTTTGGAAGATGTTGAAGGTGTAGGAACATTACTCACATATTCTCCAAACAATGCAAATAATTTTTCACAAACCTTCAAATATTGGAGTGAACTAGCATACCCATAAAGATTTTGATAGCGCAAATCAATAAAAGGCAACTTATACCTGGGGTCCAAGACCACTGCTATGGCCAACACAACACTAAACTCTATCCAATACTTCTCAAATTTCACAAACATTTGATTTGCCATTTTTCTCATATACTCATCCTCACTATCACTTTCTTTCTTCAAGGTAAAATAAACAATAAAAACTTGTGGAAAATACAAGTTAGCTGTTGGATACTTTGTGCCAGAAAAGACCAATGTAGCATCATAAAAAATAGCCAAGAACTTCTTAATTTTTTTTTTCTGCCTTTTTCCACTCATCAACAGTAGGACAATACTTAAAATTATAGTCAATTAACTCTAGGTGTTGAAAAGCACGTCGATAAGAGAGAGCACTTTGAAGCATTAAAAATGTGGAATTCCATCAAGTAGGCACATCTTTCCTTAAACCTTTCTTATCATCCAAATCCATTTGCTTAACAGATTCATAAAAACTTTTTTTCCTCCCTTGTGAGCCTCTTACATACTTAATACTTTCACGAATTTTTTGAACAACAACATCAATTTCTTTCAAACCATCTTGTACAACCAAATTGAGAATATGAGCACAACAACGAAGATGAAAAAATTCACCATTACAAATAAGTGCTTTCTTATTTATCAATTGAGTTCTTAGCATGTCAATAGAAACATCATTGGAAGAAGCATTGTCCAATGTCACTATCTTATTCTCAATACCCCACATAGATAGCAATTTATAGACCTTTTCAAACAAAGACACACCATTATGTGGTGGTGGTATATGACAAAAGTTCAACACTCTTTACTGTAAGACCCAATTAGCATCAATAAAATGAGTTGTAACACACATATAACCATCAGTAGCTATAGAAGTCCACAAATCAGATGTCAAACAAACTCTACCAAGAGCAGATGTCAAGACAGATTTCATCCTTTCTTTTTCTCTCTTATACATCTTAACCAAATCATTCTTAGCAGTATTTCTAGAGATATTAGGGACATCAACACACAAGTAAGAAAAAATTGTTCGTATACCAACATACTCAACAAACCAGAAAGGTAATTCATGCATTGTAATAGCAGCACATAACAACTCCCTAAATTTTGTAGGATCAAATTTAGGTGAACTTATAGACATTGCATTTTGGCCAAGTATAAGCTGGCCAACGTCCCTTGTATCTTTTCTTGGACATACATCCAAATGGCGCTTCAAATTTCCTGTACTGTATGCTTCGGTAGCAATATATTCTTTTTCACACTTCTTGCATTTACATGTAGGCTTTTCTTCATCTGTTGTAGGAAGCAGCTCAAAGAAACTCCAAACTTATGAAGTCCTCCTTCTTTTGTTGTCTTTTCTATGTCTTATTCTTAGACTTAGTCTTAGCCTTCTTTGGCGGAGGAAGTTCAGTCACTTCATCAAGTTCATCTTCTAAGTCAATGTCCTCTCCTTCATACTTAATTTCAATAGGTATCATCTCATCACTTTCCATCTAGGCCAATTTAAAGAAAAATTATTGATTAGAAATTTAGTAGTTCTAAGATGACAAAAACAAATAAACTTGAAAAGAAATCATAAAGAACGACAAATAAATTTAAAATCAACAAAACAAAAAAATCTACTATGCCTATTAGTAATAAACAGTCAACATTACAGTGATTAACACAAAATACAAATTGATCTTCAATTATTTTATTTTAAGATGATTGAAACAGAAAATACTTGAAAAGAAATTAGAGAGCAAGACAAATTATTTTAAAATAAAAAAAGAGATACACAGATCTACTTTTATTTTTGTTATCAGTAAACAAATCTCCCATCAGTACTAAAAATCAGCAGTATGGTGATTAACACAAAAAACAAATGGATTTTTGTGCAATCTGTTTTTCTGCCCGGTTTTTCTGCTATGTTTGTTTTTCTGCAGTATTAGTTTTCTGTATAGTTTTTCTGCAGTGTTGTTATCTACAGAAATAGGTCTGATTTCCCGTTTGGTTCTTATGTATTGTTTATTATCTTGTTTGTTTTCTGTAGTATATGGTTCTTATGTACTGATTATTGTACTTAATGTAATAAAATTTCTATCTTCTATTTTAAAAAAGAGAAAATAATCAACATGATAGTGATTAACAAAATAAAGGAACAAAACTACAATTATTTTATTTTAAGATGATAGATACAAAGAAACTTGAAAAGAAATCAGAGCAAGACCCAATTATTTTAAAATCAACAAAAAAAAAGTCTATTATTAGCACTAAACAATCAACATGATAATGATTGACACAATAAAAAAGATCTACAATTATTGAAAATCTCATTGGTAAGAAAATAAAACAAAATTTTATAACATATATACCTTGCTAGTGGATTTGATGGTTGAAAGCTAAAGAAAGAGAACTGGTGAAGCTGTGAAGTCGTGAAGGAGAACAGAGAGCAGAGAGGCTAGCCATAGTTTTGAGGGGAAAAGAAACTAAAAGGGTCGTCTAGGGATTTGAAGGGAGGAGAGAGTAGAGGATTGAGAGACATGGGAAGGCTAGGGTTTTGGTTTTGATTTTATATTGTAGATTCAATGTATCTATAATTGCTGTAAAGAGGATCGGTTGGAGTTTTGAGAAGAAGAAGAAGAGTCAAAGACAAAGAGTAAAGACTGGCGATGAAAACAAAGAGACAATAAATTGAGAGAGGCGTGAGGTTAGGTTCTGACTCAAGAGAAGAGATGAAAGATAAGCTTATATACGTAGGTTATAAGGGTAAAATGGTAAAATTACCTTTATAAGCTAATTGGATTAAACGGGTTAAACACAAATATGACTTATTTAATAAACGGGTCAATTGTGTCAACCTGAATATGACCCGAACTCGTTTAGCCTCAACTCATGACTTGTTTATAAACGAGTTAGTCGTGTCAGGTTTGTGGTTCACGTCAGATTTTGCCACCCCTAGTTTTCTCCCCCCCCCCCCCCTGACACTCCAAACCATGAAGAACACGTTGATCTCACCACAAGTCTTTCTCTCGAAAAGTTTTTGAGTTTTGGGAGTTTTAATCCACGTTATGTTATGTTTTGGGGTTAAGAGGTGTTTTTGTAATGGCTGGGACTGAGGTGGGTTACGGAGATTGACAGAAACACACCACAGGTGGGTTAAGTGATACTTTTCAAACCACGGGTAGGCAAAATGATTTTCACTCACACTATAGGTGGGTTATGTGTAATTACCCCTTAAAATAATGACAAATTTTGCAAAAAGATTAATGACAAATTCAAAAGAAAAAATGATGGGTATTAATATTGTTGCAATTTAAGATGTATTAGACGTTTTGATTTAGTGTAGTATATGTCGCTACAATTTAAGATGCATTAGACCTCTTTTTCCTTAAGTGTAGTATACGGTTCCAGTAATTTAAGATACATTAGACCATTTTTTTTAGTGGAGTAATTGAAAAATAAGAAGAATTAGATTGCACTATGTCTATGTTGTTGCAATTTAAGATGCATTAGACTTTTTCACGTAAAAGTTTTCTTTTTAAAATCGAAAAAATTTTTAAAAAAATTCTGCAATTTGGTGCCGCCACTTGGTGCAACTACGGTATTTAAGCCCAACGCATTTTAAAAGCAAACATATATATAACACTCTTTTAATAAGTTATTACTTATATATATATATATATATAACAGTAAATATGTTTATATCATGAATAAGATATATTGTTTTCTTAAATATAATTTTGAAATTGTTTTTTAAAACTAATAAAATTGAATAATCAACCAGCTTGGTTTTTCAATTTTACTATTTCTTTTTTTTTTCTCAAAAATTTCTCTTTAATTTATATTCATGGAAGAATATATGTTACCGATTAAAACTCTTAAAATACATATTGATCATCACAGTGAAATATCATATCAAACCCTAAAAAACAAAATAGCTATCATAAAATTTATTAAAAAAAATATGCAATAAAATCAATGCCTTACAAAGAATAAGAAAATTAAATACCAAAAAATGTTAATTCCAGAACTTGGTTTCAAATTATTGGGGGGACATCCTCTAGCTATATGTGTACATCGTTTTCATCTTTAGCAAATCTAGTTGGTTTGTTTGTTGTCTCAAGAACATTAAAAAAAAATATATATATATATATATATATTAAAGCAATGCAATTTTTCACATAAAGAAAAAGAGATTGAAAGATTAAACTTGCTTAATTACCCAAGAAGATTAAACCAACCAGATATAATAAAGACAAAATAAAAAAGTAATTTAAACTATGCGTTGAAAATAAAGTAACATAAATAAAGAAAGTAACTTAAATCAATACTTAAACTCAAAATTTTAGAGAAGCTCCTATTAAAAAAAAGTTACGGAGAAGAAATTGAGAAAATGAAGTCTAAAATACGTGCAATGTTAGTAAAAAAAGTGAAGGAATAATGATAATTTTATGTTTATCCATGAGGTGTTTTTAAAAAATAAAAAATAAAATTATACGTTGATATTAGACTATTAGTTGTTGTATACCTATGCTGTGGTTGTTTTTGAAAATAATTAATATTGATATGAAAAATTAATGTGAAACCAAAATTCAAAATAAATTAATAATAGAAGGATTATTAATTAAAAATTATTTTGAAAATCCTTGAGGTGAGTATTTAAAATATACTTCTTTGATAAAAGGTTGTACAATTTTGTTGATTTCAATAACCTAGAAAAGGTTTGGATTGCTATATACATCTTTGTAATGTAAATTTTTTCTTGATTTTTTTTATCAATTTATAAATTACGATAATAAAATGATTAGATAAAGAATTTAGATTGCAATCAAATTTAGATTTTTATCAAATGAAGAATTTGGATTGAATCAAATTAAAATTTTTATCAACTTTTATAGGAGAAGAAGATAAGGATAAAAAATTTATTTATTTATTTATTTTAAAGTCTAACAAAATTTTTGCAATTTGGTGAAGCCACTTGGTGCAGGCACGGCTTCTAATCCCAATTTTTATTATATAGTATATGATATTGATTATATTTTCTCCTTTATTTTTTGACAAATGAGTTTAATCTTTTTTATTGAGTTTTTTTTTTTTTATAGTTTATTTATATTAGATTCTTTGTCTTTTGTACAACATTAAATCACCTAGAAATTAATATATATATATATATATATATATATATATATAGGATACGTGGCACAAAATTAGACTACAACTATAATCCAATTGAAATCTAGTTGGATTTTCTCTCTTTTACCTATATATATATATATATATATATATACTAGTTTGTAACCCCATGCATATCCATGAATATACTTAAAGATACACATTAAGATGCATAGTATAATAATCTTACATATATCATTTAAATATTATTGATAGTCATTCTTATATATATATATATTTTTTACTCTTTAAAAGTTATGTAAGAATGTTATTAGGTAGAAAATGTAAATTGTCCATTTTTTAAATATTTTTTATGTTCATTAATTCTAGACTCTTTGATTTTTGTACCCAAAAACTCACTTGAATAAATATTTATGATATGGCCCCAAATTGATTCCAAAATTAAGAAATAAGACTCTCTCTTAAAATAAATAATTCAGGACACATGGCACAAAATTGGACTTCAATTGTAGAATCTAATTGGATTTTCACTAAGTTTTTCCTATTAATATATATTGTGGTACCCATGGGCCCAAATCGCGTATCTGGCCGGCCCAAAGGCCCTCACAATAAAAGAAGCCCAACACTACATCTTGAGATAATCCGAGGACATAATCAGTCCGACCTACAAGATCACGAGAGAGAAAGAAGTATCATGCATGTCCAGACACTAAGAAACATAACGTCCGAGGACAAACCAGTCCTCGGCAAGGCGTCGCCGAGGACTATGTGAATGTTCTTATAGTTGAATAACGCCCATGATGAAGGTTTTTTCTTTTTGATGCTGGAGTTAAGAAAACGAGAATAAAGAATAAAGGGAAAGAATTGACTGTGGCCAAAGGAAAAGCTGCCATCACCGCATTTAATGCTCTACACCTGCTTCTCTGGCCGCATTAATGAAGAAGTGACGCCTGAACGTTAGGTTTCAACCTTATCTTCACCACCAGAGACCTGAGCCAAAAGGGGTGATGGGACAAGTATCTAAAAAGGAAACACCTGGATTGCACCTGGGAAGGAAAGGGAAGGCCTATAAAAGGAAAGGGAAGAATTTGGAAGAGGGGGAAAAAAAAGGATCGTTCTTAGTATCAATGTATTCAACTCCAAGTTACATACTCATACAAGTGTAGTGCATGAATAAAAAGCCGAATCAAACTTTTGTATTATCTATCATCTCAAAAAACTTAGATTAAACACCCACTCTCTACAAATTCATTGTTGAGTGCTCATTGAGCTGGTCCACTGTCCAAACTTGGACTAGTTTGATTTGTGCCCCTACAATTGGCGCCGTCTGTGGGAATCTTGCGTTTAGGTGACAGATAACGTGATGACAGATTTGAATCCAGCCCATGTAGAGTCGCTAGGATCTCAGCACGAAGATCCACTACAACAGGTAGAGCAAATGGAAGATCGAGAGGGCAGTGTACACTCGGAGCGAACAGCTGATAACCGCTCACGGGGTAGAAACAGGGGCTCTGGGGAAAGTAACACCAGGGCCATGCAGAGAGAAATTGACCAGCTGAAGAGGAAGCTGCGTCGAGCAGAGCGGAAAAGGACCCCCTCCATATCTGGCCCTTCATCAGATGATTCTCAGGACAGTGGCTATAGGCCGAGGTCAAGAACCCCCCCCACAGAAACTTTCTCATACCAAGAAGAAAGTGTTCGCCACAGAAGAAGTAGAGGGACGAGTCACAGGGGCTCGGGTAGCGATGCCATGGGAAAGGCATTGCTCCAGCTCTCCAAATCACCCTTCACACATCGTATTGAAAGGGGAAAACTACCCCGTCGGTTCACGCAGCCAAACTTCACCATTTATAATGGCAAAACAGACCCGGTGGAGCACGTAAGCCATTTCAATCAACGCATGGCGGTTTATTCTCAGAACGAGACCTTGATGTGTAAAGTCTTTCCCTCAAGTCTAGGGCCCGTTGCAATGAGATGGTTCAACGGCTTAAAGGTGAACTCCATTGATTCATACATGGAACTTACGATGGCATTCGGGTCCCGCTTTGTTACGTGCAGTAGAGTACCTCGGCCTCTAGACTCGTTATTGTCCATGTCCATGGGAGAGCGCGAGACGTTGAAAACCTACTCGGACAGATACTGGGAAGCGTTTAACGAAATAGATGGTGATTTCGATGAGGTGGCGGTCAACACCTTTAAGGTTGGTCTCCCAGTTGAGCATGATTTAAGGAAGTCTTTGACCAAGAAGCCGGTAAAAACTGTTCGTCGGCTCATGGACCGTATCGATGAGTATAAGAGGGTTGAGGAGGATCAACAGCAGAGTAAAGGAAAGATAAAAAGTATCCCCCAGGAGAGTAGGGATTTCAAGACGGAGAGACACGGTAGCAAGTGGCCGAGGAGAGATTTCACTAGCCAGACTAGGTCGGCCCCGCCCCAGACAGTGAATGCCGTATTTCGTGAGCCGGTACAGCAGGTGTTGGAAAGGATCTGCCGAGAACCTTATTTTAGATGGCCCAGTAAGATGATCGGAGACCCTACAAAGCGTAACCAGAACCTCTACTGTAATTACCATCAGGATAAAGGCCACACCACAGAGAACTGCAGGAACTTGTGGAATTACTTGGATCAGCTGGTCAAAGAAGGGAAACTAAGACAATTCGTGAATCGACCTGATGAACCAGGTACCCAATCTGGCTCCATGAACCAAGGCAGTAACAATGTAAGACCTCCGTTGGGCACAATCAATGTCATCCTTGCGGCGCCAGGTCGGACGGGGTCTTGCCCTACCAGAATAATGTCAGTACTACGTCCCACCGCCGAGGACCTCAATTCCGAGTCGAAGAGGATCAAGAGGAATCCTCTGCCTATACTGGGATTTTCTGACGAGGACAAGATTGGCACTATTCAACCGCACGACGATGCGCTGGTCATTACGTTGAGGATAGGGGGTTACGATGTGAAGAGAGTGATGGTTGACCAAGGGAGTGGGGCTGACATCATGTACCCAGATTTGTTTAAAGGTCTCAATTTGAGGTTCGAAGATCTCATGGCTTATGACTCCCCATTAATAAGCTTTGAAGGGAAGGCTGTTATTCCGAAGGGGCTAATTAGATTACCTGTACAGTCAGGACCGGTGGTAGTGGACGTGGATTTCATCGTAGTAAATGCTTATTCCCCTTACACAGCCATAATGGCCAGACCATGGCTGCATGCATTAGGTGCCGTGTCATCAACTCTGCACGTCAAGCTGAAATTCCCGTATGAGGATGGGGTTGAGGAAATACTGGGCAGCCAGTCCATGGCGAGACAATGTATAACAGCAGCTATTACACATCAGGCGAGGCAAGAGTCACAAACCTCAGCCGAGAAGGATTTGTAGCAGTTAATGTCCTCGGCCGAGCCAAGTGAAGCCGAGACTGAAGGACCAGGCTGTGAAGATTTGGAGAAAGTGGTCATCGCAGATGATGCAGAGAGATTCTTCCAAGTAGGAAGTCAATTACCCCTACGAGAGAAGGAAGATCTGGTCACATTTTTGAAGCGAAACATCGATGTGTTTGCATGGGATGCTTATGAAGCACCAGGAGTCAATCCGGAGTTTATTTGTCACCACCTCAATGTTAACCCGGCTGCTGTGCCACGAAGGCAACCACCTCGGCGTTCATCTAAAGAACACGCTGAGGCCGTTAAAGAAGAGGTGGCAAAACTCAAGAAAGCAGGGGCCATTAAGGAAGTGTTTTATCCAGAGTGGTTAGCCCATACGGTAGTAGTAAAAAAGAAGAATGGAAAATGGAGGGTATGCGTGGACTTTACAGACTTGAATAAGGCTTGCCCAAAAGATTCGTTCCCAATGCCCCGCATAGATCAGTTGGTGGACGCTACGGTAGGGCATCCTCGGATGAGCTTTCTGGATGCTTTCCAAGGTTATCATCAAATACCCTTAGCTCCAGCAGACCAGGAAAAGACAGCCTTTGTCACACCCATAGGGAACTACCACTATAAGGTGATGCCCTTCGGCTTGAAGAATGCTGGGGCTACCTATCAAAGAATGATGACGCGAATGTTCGAACCACAACTGGGAAAAACGATTGAGGTGTACGTAGATGACATGGTAGTTAAAAGTAAGACTATCTCGGCTCACATACCCGACCTCGACGATACCTTTCAAACACTGAGGAAGCACAAGTTACGCCTCAACGCATCCAAATGTTCCTTTGGTGTAGGGTCTGGCAAATTTTTGGGCTACATGGTGACGCATAGAGGGATTGAGGTCAACCCCGCTCAGGTCAAGGCCATCAACAACTTACAGCCGCCTCGGAATCCGAAGGAGGTGCAGAGGTTGACTGGAATGACGGCTGCTCTCAACCGGTTTATTTCAAGATCTGCTGATCGGTGTAGACCGTTCTTCCAACTATTAAACAAATGGAAGGGGTTTGAATGGACAGAAGAGTGTGCTGTTGCCTTCCAGCAGCTTAAAGAATATCTTGCCCACCCTCCTATCATGTCTCGGCCCGAGGCCGACGAGGTCCTATTCGCATATATCGCGGTGGCAACTCACGCCGTTAGTCTGGTGCTAATAAGGGTTGACGGGGACATACAAAAGCCAGTTTACTATGTGAGCAAGTCTCTGCATGAGGCCGAGGTACGTTACCCACCATTAGAGAAGGCAATCCTTGCCGTGGTGCATGGCACACGTAAGCTCCCCATTACTTCCAGTCCCATACGGTGGTTATTTTGACCCAGCTTCCACTAAGGGCTATACTCCGGAGTGCGGATTATACCAGCAGGATTGCAAAATGGGGAACCATTTTGGGCTCTTTTGATATTAAATACATGCCCCGCACAGCAATAAAGGGTCAGGTGTTGGCTGATCTCGTTGCGGAATTTGCTGAACCCATAATAGAAGATAGTGTAATCAACAAGGACATTGATGAAAAATCAGTTGGCGTGGTTACATGTAAAGGTCTCGCGGTGTGGACTGTTTATGTTGATGGGGCTGCTAATCAAAGAGGATCCGGAGTGGGGGTGGTAATTACGACCCCAGAAGGTCTCACACTGGAAAAGTCCTTAAGACTGGGATTCTCGGCTACTAACAATGAGGCCGAGTACGAAGCCTTGCTGAAAGGAATGGATATGGTCCACAAGTTGGGGGAAAAATCGTGCAAATGTTCTCGGACTCTCAGCTAGTTGTGGGTCAAGTAGATGGAAAGGTAGAGGCCAGAGATCCGAGGATGCAGGATTATTTGAATCAAGTCAAAACTACACAACGCAAGTTCGAATCCTTTACTTTGTCCCATGTCCTTAGAAGCGGCAACACGCATGCTGATTCCCTAGCAACTCTTGCCACATCATCAGCACAGGGACTACCTCGGATTGTCTTGGTTGAAGACTTACCTAAACCCTCGAAAATAATGGGAAGCGTTATCCGTGTGCACCAGATTAGAGTGGGGCCTAGCTGGATGGACCCCATTATGTCCTTCTTAAAAGATGATGTCATACCCGAGGATAAAATCGAAGCGAACAAGATACGAAGAAAGGCCTCCCGATTTTGGTTAGCCGGGGATCATAAGCTCTATAGACGATCTTTCTCCGGCCCGTACCTGTTATGCGTGCACCCTGAAGCGACAGAGTTACTTTTGGAAGAGTTACATGAAGGAATCTGTGGAAGCCATACAGGAGGAAGATCTTTGGCTCACAGGGCCCTAACACAGGGGTATTGGTGGCCGAACATGCAGCGAGAAGCTCAAAGTTATGTGCAGAAGTGCGACCAATGTCAAAGATTCGCGCCAAACATCCACCAGCCCGGAGGTGTGCTTAATCCTCTGACGAGTCCCTGGCCTTTTGCACAATGGGGTCTAGACATTGTGGGTCCTTTCCCAAAGGCGCCTGGGAACCGAAGATATTTGGTTGTCGGTACTGATTATTTTACTAAGTGGGTAGAGGCCGAGCCCCTGGCGAATATCAGGGATGTTGATGTGAAGAAATTTGTATGGAAGAATATCGTCACTCGATTCGGTATCCCTCATACCCTCATCTCCGATAATGGTTTGCAGTTTGACAGCAAGGCGTTCAGACGATATTGTTGTGGCCTCGGCATAATCAATAGATACTCCACTCCGGCTTATCTGCAAGGGAATGGGCAGGCCGAAGCTATTAACAAAGTTATAGTGAATGGACTGAAGAAGAGATTGGAGGACGCTAAAGGGAGGTGGGTGGAGGAGCTGCCCCACGTTCTGTGGACGTACCGGACCACCCCCCGCCGATCAACGGGAGAGACGCCATTCTCGATGACTTATGGCGCCGAGGCTGTTATTCCTTTGGAGACTGGTTTTCCAACGATGAGGACAAGCTCCTTCACTCCGGAAAGCAATGACAGACTGCTAGAAAAAGACCTCGACCTAATTGAAGAAAGGAGGGAGGTTGCCATGATTCACTTAGCTTACTACCAACAAAAACTGAAGCAGGGATATGATTCCAGTGTAAAGTCAAGACCTCTTCTTCTCGGGGACTTGGTGCTGAGGAAAGTAGTGGGGAACACCAAAAATCCAGCATGGGGAAAGCTTGGACCTAATTGGGAAGGACCATATCGCATCACGGCAATAGCTGGTATAGGAGCTTACTACTTGACCGACTTAGATGAAAAAGCTGTACCCCATCCCTGGAATGTAAGTAATTTGAGACGATATTATTATTAAGGAAAAGTACTTTTGTTATTCTACTCTTATCATTTTTGCGCCATTAATTCTGTCGTGCCTAAGGTTACGCCGGGTCCTCGGATCCTCTACCTTAGTCCAAATTTAATTAAGGTTACGCCGGGTCATCAGATCCTCTATCTTAATTTAAAAGCAAGAAAACTAAGGTTACGCCGGGTCCTCGGATCCTCTACCTTAGTCCAAATTTAATTAAGGTTACGCCGGGTCATCAGATCCTCTATCTTAATTTAAAAGCAAGAAGACTAAGGTTACGCCGGGTCCTCGGATCCTCTACCTTAGTCCAAATTTAATTAAGGTTACGCCGGGTCATCAGATCCTCTATCTTAATTTAAAAGCAAGAAAACTAAGGTTACGCCGGGTCCTCGGATCCTCTACCTTAGTCCAAATTTAATTAAGGTTACGCCGGGTCATCAGATCCTCTATCTTAATTTAAAAGCAAGAAAACTAAGGTTACGCCGGGTCCTCGGATCCTCTACCTCAGTCCAAATTTAATTAAGGTTACGCCGGGTCATCAGATCCTCTATCTTAATTTAAAAGCAAGAAAACTAAGGTTACGCCGGGTCCTCGGATCCTCTACCTTAGTCCAAATTTAATTAAGGTTACGCCGGGTCATCAGATCCTCTATCTTAATTTAAAAACAAGAAAACTAAGGTTACGCCGGGTCCTCGGATCCTCTACCTTAGTCCAAGTTTAATCGAGGTCAGGTCAGGTCCTCGTATCCTCTACCTTATTTCAATTCTTATTGAGGTTATGTCGGATCAACAGATCCTCTATCTTAATTTAGAATAGAGAAAGGAGGTTACCTCGGATCTTTCCCCTTGATATGGAAACAGCAGTGGAGTCATTAAACGAACGGGTCTTAAAATGATGTTAAGTACTAAGCCCAAAGCTTAAAGTACTGTTAGTCCAAATGCAAAATATGTGGTTAAGTTCACTTTTCAATATGTTATCATGGAAGTAACTTTTGAGCGAGTTCCAAGCACACAGATTCCCCGTTAGTATATTTCCTTTTTTAGTGTGTCGCTTGTCCTTAAGCATAAGCAAAAGGTAACAGTCATTACTTAAAGCATTTGCACATATGTAAGTTGGCTAAAATTTCCTTGCTTAAGGGCAAAGAGGTATAAGTACATGCTATAGAGACAAGCCGATAGTATAGCAATAGTACATGCATAGCAAGGAAACAAGATATCAACACCAAACGTAATATAAAACAGCAATTTAAATTGGGAACCCCTTTTCATTAACTGAAAGATTTGTCAATACATTTATAACTGAACTGTCAAAGTACAAGGGAAATAAAGTAAAAACTGGGACTAAGAAATAAAAATACAAGGCCAAAAGCAACGAAGGAGAAAGAGAAAAAGAGCAAGCAGCCAAGCCACGGGTGATTATGGTTCGGGTTGGGTCTGGTCCTTTGGGTCAGCAGGAGAAACCACCAAGGCCGAGGACTCGCCAGCTTTCTCTTTGGGCTCTACAGTCCCACCAATCTCTAGGTTGGGGGTGGCCTCCTTGGGGGCAGGAGGAGCAGTAGGAGCAGCATTTTCGACAGCATCCTCGTCTACTTGAATCCCAGCCGAGGAAGGGTGGGAATCATCCTTAGCTGAGCTAGAGGCAGCCACGCGAATTGCGGGAGGAATGTAGGCGTTCTCCTCCTTCCATAGAGGGGAGGAAGCATCAACCCCGGCTTGGGAAAGAGCTTCCTTCCACACCTGGAGGCAGTAGTCCCTACAGACCTCCGGCACTTGGGCTTTGAATGTCTCTGTGGTTTCGGCCACGCCCATGTCATACCCGCTCTGCTCAGCCTCGTCAACCATTGCCTCGGCTGCCTGTGCCTTGGCGAGAGCCTCTTCCGTGGCCTTGAGTGCCTCTTCCGTGGCCTTGAGTGCCTCCTCCTTTGCCTCCTCAGATGCTGTAAGGTCCTTAGCGAGGCCTTCTGCCAGTGATCTGGCCGAGGCGAGGTCTTCATTAGCTCGTTTGAGTTCTAGCCTCTGATCCTCGGCCTGTCGGGTGGTACTCCTCAGCTCGGCCTCCAGACCTGACCGCTCACTTGCCGCCTTGGTCAGGCTGGCAGTCACCTCTTGGAGCCTCTTCTCTTTAAGCTCCATTATCTTTTTAGTGTGGTCCAACTTGACCACCTCATCCCTTAGTGCTCTGTAGGAGCTGGCAGCGATCTCCTCTGCCCTATGGGCAGATTGGACAGCCTACGTACAAGCATTGTTAGTAAAGTACACACTACATAAAGAAAAAGAAGAGAGGGTAGAGAAAGAAGAAGCATAAAGAAAAACATAAGTGCCAAAGATTGGCCAATTTGAATCCTTACCATGGCTAGCTCCTTTTTGAGAGTCATGAAGACATTATGATCTCTCATTCTACGCAGCTCTCCCATGTCCTCAGGCAATAGCAGTGCCTGCTCCAATGCATCGGCGATGCAGGCAGCCGTGCCCTCGTCGGATCCCCTGATGGATGCATCGGCGGTAATCGCCTGATCATCTACTTGCATCTGAGGGGCCCAAATAGGCGCATGGAAGGCTACAGGAGGATCATTTCGTCTCTCCGTCCTCGGGTGGACATGACGAGCATGTTTATTTCCCCTCTCTTGCTCCGTCTCCCTACCAGGGACGTCTTTCCCCCCCTCGGCTATCTCTTTTCCCTTCTGCTGGTCTCTTTTCCTTTTATGGTCAGCCGGATCTGGATGTTGAGTTCTAGGGGAAGGCGGTAGAATAACCCTCACGGGCGGAAGCTTGTCGACACCCTTATCCTTGGCCTTCTCCGGAGGCACTTTTGAAGGACCTTGTGCTCCAGTTTGCCCTTCTAGCACATCCTTCAAGCTGGGCTTGGGTCTACGATGGATTCCCATCCTCATCAAAGGTTGGTCGTCGTCGTCCGAGGATGTAAAGGTAGGAGATCTGGCAACGGGAAAAGGATGCCTGGGCGGAAAAAGCGGATCTAAAGCTTCGAGCTCTTCCTCGGAATCCGAGAGCTCAACTACTTCCTCGTTTTCTTCTTCTTCTACTTCTTCCTCTTCTACCTCGGCGAGTAGCTGAGAGGTAGAACCTTCGCCAAATCCAGGTCGGGCCGAGGGCGTAGCCAAATCAGAAGCTCTCGGAACAACTCTGACTGGCTCAGTAATCAGAACGCCTTGAGGAACTGGAGCGCCAGGCGGTAACAAAAAGCCCTCGACTGCTACACTTATCCTCGGAAGCCTCGGATCTTTCTCCTTGATGACACACTTGGTTTCTTGAAAGGCGTAGGATATGGGTGTGTATCCGAGGATGCGGTGGGCGGCACGAAGTTGACCGTCTGAGTGCACAAACACTTCAGCCTTCAAGATCTTATCGAGACGATCAAAGTTGACGAGATTAGCACGGGGTGCAAGCGCACGACGATCTGCGCATACGTCCAAAAAACGGGTTAGTACAAACAAATTAAGAAAAAAGACCATCAACAAAAGAAACACCGCATTTATCATTGATCAAGTATGACGCTACGCGAGGACTCACCAGGCTCCCCTTCCGTCGTCGGACAGTGGAGACCGTCATGCCACTCCCCGGACAATATAAGGAAGTCCTTGTCCAAACCCTTGTTGGAGTGGGGAAGGCATTGGATCAATCTGACTTCTGGGTGCCTAGATTTCAGATAGTAGGTATGCCCTCTCAAATGGTGAAGGGTATATACCCAATTCACTTCATGGTGAGTGAGACCTAACCCTAACCTTTCGTTCAGAACGTCTACCGCACCCAAGATCCTAAACATATTGGGAGCGCACTGTGTAGGGGACAACCTAGCAGTCCTAAGATAGTTCATGGTAATAGGCATCATAGGGATTCTCATCCCTCCCTCTATAAACGCTATCATAGGAATCACCACCTCGCCGGTCTCTCTCTTAGTGAGCCACTCCCCCGTCCCACAATACCTAACGGACACTCTGGGTGGGATCTCGTATTTGGCTTTAAAGGCTTCTATTTTTTCAGGGGTATCCACCAGGGATGCGAACCTACCCATTTCCTAAAACTAGGGAGTAAACACTATAACGAAATGGGAAGATTTTTAACAGCCGAGGACCAAAAAAAGGGGACAATCGAAAGAGTAAAAAACAATAATGAAAGCAGAAGGTTGAAGAACTTACTTTTAAACAATTACGTCACCTCGGCTTAGAGATAAGGGGTATGAAGACGCGTGCAGGTTACAGAAAAGGTTAGGTTCAATGCGCGAAGTCTGAAATGAACAGAAGATCTTTAAAGTGGCGATATTTATTTCATGGAAAAACGTAAAGCGGGAAGTCTCCCGCCTGCCTCATCAAAAGGCGCCTATCCGTTAGATGAGCATCATGCGGTTGGAAACAAGGAGCATGGCGCCGCCAATATTTAATTGAAGCGCGTCCAGGAGATCGAAGCGTCAGAAGCATATCGCCTTGCGTGCGCGTATATCGAAACCCTCATCCCTCTCCAATAGAATAGAAATAAGGATTTCGAGGGGCTATTGTGGTACCCATGGGCCCAAATCGCGTATCTGGCCGGCCCAAAGGCCCTCACAATAAAAGAAGCCCAACACTACATCTTGAGATAATCCGAGGACATAATCAGTCCGACCTACAAGATCACGAGAGAGAAAGAAGTATCATGCATGTCCAGACACTAAGAAACATAACGTCCGAGGACAAACCAGTCCTCGGCAAGGCGTCGCCGAGGACTATGTGAATGTTCTTATAGTTGAATAACGCCCATGATGAAGGTTTTTTCTTTTTGATGCTGGAGTTAAGAAAACGAGAATAAAGAATAAAGGGAAAGAATTGACTGTGGCCAAAGGAAAAGCTGCCATCACCGCATTTAATGCTCTACACCTGCTTCTCTGGCCGCATTAATGAAGAAGTGACGCCTGAACGTTAGGTTTCAACCTTATCTTCACCACCAGAGACCTGAGCCAAAAGGGGTGATGGGACAAGTATCTAAAAAGGAAACACCTGGATTGCACCTGGGAAGGAAAGGGGAGGCCTATAAAAGGAAAGGGAAGAATTTGGAAGAGGGGAAAAAAAAAAAAGGATCGTTCTTAGTATCAATGTATTCAACTCCAAGTTACATACTCATACAAGTGTAGTGCATGAATAAAAAGCCGAATCAAACTTTTGTATTATCTATCATCTCAAAAAACCTAGATTAAACACCCACTCTCTACAAATTCATTGTTGAGTGCTCATTGAGCTGGTCCACTGTCCAAACTTGGACTAGTTTGATTTGTGCCCCTACATATATATATATATATATATATATATATAATTTTTGTGCAAAATGAATTGTTTTTAGTTATAAAAAAGGCTCATAAATATAAAATCATTTAAACTCTCTTTTCCTCTAATTTTATATATAGTGTTAGATATATGATTATGTTTTTTATGATTTATTTATATTGGATTCGTCGTTTTCTACTCTAAATTAACTCATTTGACACAAAAATTAAAAAACTTCGATTAGATGGAATACGTGTCATAAAATTAAACTCTAATTGAAATCCAATTTTTACACTAAACTAACAAACTTGGTTCAAAGATTTAAAAATTTTGATTAGATGGGATATGTGGCGCAAAACTAGACTCCAATTGAATTCCAATTTAAAATCTAATTGGATTTTCTCTCAACTTTACTTATATATATATGTGTGTGTGTGTGTGTGTGTGTGTGTGTGTGTGTGTGTGTGTGTGTATAGATGATTATAAAATTGAATTTTTTTTTAGTTCTAGGAAAAAAAAAAAACTCATAAATATAAAATCATTCAAAAATTATGTTTTTTTTTTTATTTTTATGGTTTACTTATTTTGGATTTCTCATTTTTTTTACACTAAATTAACTCATTTGGTACAAAAATTAAAATACTTGGATTAGATGGCGCAAAATTAAAATCTAATTGAAATCCAGTTTTTACATTGAATTAACTCACTTGGCATAAAATTTAAAAATTTAGATTAGATGGGACACGTGACACAAAATTAGACTCTAATTGAATTCTAATTTTAAATCTAATTAAATTTTCTCTCAGATTTATCTATTATTATATATATAGACTTGTGTGTAATCCCATGCATATGCACATGTACAATTAAAAATAATCACAATTACACGGTTCAAATTATACATGGTATTAGTTTAAACATTTTTAAACTATACATTTTCTATAATATGTAATGGTTTCTCATTATATATATATATATATATATATATTAGAATTTAATTGGATTTAAACTCTTCCGTTTTTGTACCCAATAATTCACTTGCTACAAAAATTAAAAATTCGATGGACACGTGACGTAAAATTAGACTCCAATTGAAATCTAATTTAGAATTTAATTGGATTTGGATTCTTTGATTTTTGCATTCAATAATTTACTTGACACAAAAATTAAAAATTAGATGGGACAAATGGCGCAAATTGAGAATCTAATTGACATCTAATTGGATTTTTTCTAAGTTTTGGGTTTTAATATATATATATATATAGAATAGTTTGTAAGTCATAAATACATGTAAAATTAAAATAAACTTGAAAATTTCTAAAAGACTTTAAGGCTCCTAAAACATTTTTTTAATGGGCCTAAAACACTTTTTTAGTAATGCCCCGACACACCCTCTATCATTCAACATATAAGAGAATGTATTACTATTTATCAATCTAATTGCCTTTGGTTTAGCAAGACTTCTTACTTGTGAATACATCATTTGAAGTATCAAACACTCAAAAAGTAGATGCTAGTAAAAGTAATTGCATTTCATAATTTTTTAGGTGGGGCTAAATTTGGCGTATCATATTAGAAATAGTAATGGTGAGTAAGAGGTTAGGTTGTGTTTGCATCAACAAAAAAAATATGAAATAAAATATCTTTAGGTATTAGTATTTTTTGAAAAGGAAAATAAAGTCCCAAAAAATACCTTGAAAAATACTATAGAAAATATATTTTTTACTAATTTCTCATATTTTCTCATCTCCCAATCAAATATAAAATATAGAAAAGAGAATTTTTTTTTTTCAAAAGAAATACTGATCAACAACCAGCAACTTGCAACAATGGTTGACAATTGGAGATTGAGAACATTGGTGGTGGTTGGGTGGTTGACAGTTGGGGTAGGGGCAGAGGTTCGGTTGATAAATTTTGGTAAAGCAAAAACTGTTTTTAAGAAAAATGAAAATGTAAACAACTTTTCGGCAGAAGTGCCTTTATTTTACCATCAAGCGAAAAACAATTTCCAGTTGACTAACAATTTCAATAACCCCAAACACCCGCAAATGCAGAAAATATTTAATGGAAATTAATTTTTGTTGAACCAAACACAATCTTAATTTCATACTAAATTAAGCTAATAAATACATTATTTACTTTAAATTTTACACTATAATTTTAATTATTATTTGTCAAAATACCTAAAGACCAAATGGTATTGCATTCAATAGCCAATGACAAGTAGTTGGTCAAAATTTTTATCAATGACTTATTGCGGCTTACCCTAGAAGAAGCATAAATAATAAATTCTCATGATGCCATTCTATATTATGAAACATATAAAAATAAGTAAGATTATAGATTATAGAATTTTTTTTTGAGAAAGATATAGATTATAGATGTATAAAACTTAAAAAAAAACAAATCTATATATCTATATATATAATAATATGTGAAGCTGAGAGAAACTCAAATTAGTATTCTAAATTAAAGTTCCAATTTTGTGCTATGTGTCTTAAATTATTTATTTTTAAAGAGTTTTATTTCTTAATTTTAGAATCAAATGTGAGACCACATCATAAATATTTATCCAAGTGAGTTATTAAGTACAAAAATCAAATAGTCTAGAATAAATGAATCATAAAAAAAAGTGTTTCACAATAAATAAAAAAATGGATAATTTACATTTTATATTTAATAATATCCTTACAAAATTTTTTTAAGAGTTAACAAAATATAAAAATGACTATCAATAGTATTTAAATTATATATATAGGGGAATTATATTTGCATCTTATTGTATATTTTTAAGTGTATCTATGTATTTGCATGGAGTTTTAAGCTAGTTTCAAAGTAATGGTTGAGTGTGTGTTATTCAAAAAATTAAGAAAAATAAATCAAACAAGTCGCATAAAATTAGAATACAATCAAAAGCTAATTTAAATTTTAATTGTTTTTTGACTTTAAAAACCTTAAACTCAGTTTTTGAAAATTATTTCCCCAGAGGAAATCCTAAATTCAGCAAGTCCCATCTAATCATGAAATTTCTTATGCATAAAACAACAACAAAAAAGAAAACAAAATATATCCCCATGCTTAGTAAATGAAAGAATTTTTTGTTTACTCCAAAAACTAATTATTAAAGATTGTTCCAAAATTGAGGGGGAAATGACTAAATAGCCTTATTTTTTAAGTGGAATTCAACATTCCTAATGTCAATAATGAGTTCTGTGTAGAATTTTCAAATAAATTCAAATGGCACAATATGCAACGAACTTGACATTCGTCAACATTAGCTATGTCAAGTTCCAAAATATTGGTATTTTGCTACATAGTTTGAAAATGAGATTGTTTAGCTACATACTTTAAAAATTAAGGTTATTTAGCAATTTTTGCCCAATGTTGCCAAAGATAAACAAAATGAATGATGATGATGATAATAATAATAATAATAATAATAATAATAATAATAATAATAATAATAATAATAATAATAATAATAATTGTAGGGTCACGAGTTGGATCCTAAGTCCAAAAGGTAATAGGTTTAAGGTCCAACGAGCCCGACACAATGAATTTATAGAGAGTGGATTGGAAACTAGGCTTTGATAAGTTGGACAACAATTATAGTGGATCTTGATGACAGGAAAAACCAAGATAAAAATGTTTTATGCAAAATAACTCTTCCTCGACTAAGTTCGAGGAGAATAGCCCTTGTACACATCTCTCTTGAGTTTGATTACAATTTCAATTCTTGTTGCTATAATTTTTTTTCTACAAATTTGCAGATGATCCCTCACTCTTAAAGGATCTCTTACATTATATAACCCCTTTTCTATGATCTTGGCCCTCCATTTGTTGATTATACTTGCCATTACTCGAGTGCTTGTCCCATCAGACGCCCTCCCAAATCTTTTGTGAGTTGCAGCAACCAAGACAACACTATTCAGGGGTCTTCTCCACATAAATGCAGCTAGGGGGTTTGGTGGGGTGCATTAAATGTGGTGGCAGCTACCATCCCTCCAATCACGACAAGGTTAACCCCTTCTCTGAAGTTCTTCCTCTACAGTGTGGCCTCTTCTGGTGATGTGCGCCATTGACGTGACCATGGCTCGCCTCTTTAGCCTCACTGTCTGAGGGTATGGTCTCCTTGGAACTGCACTGGACTCCTAGGCCTTAGGCATGACACGTGGCATTACTATCTTATTAAATTACTGTATCCCACAATAGCCCCTTAAAACTCTAGTTTTTCCCTTTTGTCAAAGGAGAAAAAATGGGGTTTTAACCTTAAGTAATTTGTTCCACACGCTTCTTTGAATTTCCCACGTGAGAGTGTCACTTTGCATGCCTTGTAACCACTCTTGGCGCTTCGGAGTCCATAACATCTCATTAATGCTCTAGGCAGCGCCTTATCCCCCATGTCCCGCAGTGAGATGGAGATCTTATGGCTGGTATTTGCTTTGAAATTTGGGCGAGGTAATCCCCGCCCAATTTTACCTCCTATATAAGGCTCCTGGGAGATTCATTTCTCTCATTTTCCAAGCCTTCAAACTTTTAAGAATCTCCTGAAGTGACTCAGGTCATTACTTTCGTAAGTTCATTTTTTCTTAGGTTATTTTCTCCTCGGCAAGTCTCCTCGGCCTTCTGTTTTCTATTTCTTTCTTCACAAAAGTTCTTTTCCTTCTCCTTAGTTTGCTTAGATGGGTAGGTTTGCCCACTTAGTAGATGCCCCTGCAGGTATGAGGGGTTTAGGACCCTGTATCATATTCCCTGGGGTGTCTCCTTGCGGTGTTGCCCTCTAGGTGGGTGGCATACCCTCAGAAAGGAGGGGGAGGTCGTTATTTCCATGATCGCTTTCATAGAAGGGAGAATGAGGCTTCCCATGGGTAGGGTGACTAGGGACTTCCTGATTGCCCATAGGATATGCCCTCATCAATGTGTGCCCAACTTGTTTAGAGTCTTAGGTAGCATAGACGCTCTTAACGAGCAAATGGGATTGGGCCTCACCTGGCATAACGTTGTCTGGATGTACGAGTGCCATCTACTTGCAGATTCTGGCTATTACCTTAAGTCTAGGTCTTTCAACGTTAGGCTTATCTTGTGTCTCCCCAAATCAAACAAGGGCATGAAAGATGACTTTCTAATCATCTCAGGAGAATGGTATAACGGTCTTCACTGCCCAACCTAGGAGGGAGCACTGGGTGGGGTACCCTAGGGTTAGGTCCTTTAACACGAGGATCAGTTTGTAGTTTGTTTCCTTCTGTCTGATGACTCGTTTTTCTAACTGTGGTTTTGCTTCTCGGCTTTTTTTTGTAGATAAAAGATATGTGACTCCCAATCTTAACTTTGTCAATGTTCCAGATCTCAACAGAGTGCTCAGGTTCGAGGTGTTCATGAGCGAGAATAGATAACTAAGAGCTGTCCATCTTATCCTTGACTTCGAACCCCTGTTCGATAGGTTTCAGACGTGCGCAACGCGATCAAAGTGAGTGATCCTCGGCTGGCTTGGATTGACATTTTGGTGCTCGAATTCCTGGCCCAAGAAGGTATCATGCGGGTTGAGTTGCCCTCCCATCGTTCACCCCATGAAGAAGTGGTTCCGAGAGAAGAGAAAGCTTCTTCGTGCCTATCACTTGAGGCAGAGATAGACCAATTTCAACTTGAGGAAGAAAGGGAGGTGCAGGGAGAGCCTATGATTCAAGTTTCAGATTAGGAAGACGAGCTCGACAGATCTTTAGGCATTCATGCCTCTAGATTCATCATTGCGTGTGTAGCCAGCAATTCGGAAGAAGAAGAAAAAGAAATGTCACTGGAAAGGAAAAGGGTATCAGTGAACTCCTCACGGGCAGGGCCAAGGGTTTAGCGCCCAAGGATGCCTCGGGGTCTCAGCTTCCTCCTCATTCTCCTCCTCCTCCTTCGGCTAATCCTTTTGCTCCAGCCAATTTGAAGAAGAGGAAGAAGGACAAGGAAGTGGCTGAGGAGAGGGAGTTTGTCCTTCATGATGATGGAGTTCTTCCAAATATGCCCAAGGGCAAGGGAAGGGCTTCCTCGACCGAGAGTAAGGAGGACTGGCACGTGGCCGAGGTTCGCCCTTTCAATCTGGCGTGGAATCCTCAATTGGAGCTAGATGGGGCAGCTATACCATGGAACTCCACCATCAGGGAGTTCCAGAAAGGGAACGCCCATTACCTTGCCAACACTCTGAAGCAGCCCTTCCTGTTGCCGAATGAAATGGCTGCTTTGAAGAATGTGAAGCAGTAGGACCTCTTCCTATCCCTAAAGAGGGATTGGCCTTAATAAGTTTCTTGACACGCCTTACTAACTTCCTGCTATGTTATTTTTTCTTGTTTGATAGAGCATTCTTTTATTGTTTTTTTCCATGCTATCTAGGAGGTATTTATGGCTGAAGAGTGGGTGAAATATACCCGAAACGAGGCAAGGCTCACGGAAAAATTTCGTGCAGAGACTAGCAAGGCTTTAGGTGTCACTGAGCAGAAGAACAAGGAGTTTACTACAAAGCTAACTGCTGAGGAGAGTGGGAGGAAGAGCGATGAGGCTGGCCTCAAGAACAGTTAGACGTAAGCTGAGGAGCAACGTTAAAAGCTCCATTACACGGAGATACAGCTGGCCATGGCCAAGTAGCAGGTGGTGGACCTAAAGGCAGTGCTGAAAAAGGCTAAGGAGGCCACTCAGGTGGCTCAGGGCATTGTTGGGCAAAATTCCTACCATCTCGGAGTGTAGAGACCGAGGCCCGCCTGACCGATAAGTTGGTTAAGGTCTGTAGGGACTACTGCTTCGAGGTGTGGACTAAGGCACTGAACCAGGTTGGAGCTCCTGCTATCTTAGAGTGGAGGAAGGTTAAGAATGTATATTATCCAAAAGACATCCAAGAAGCACCTGAAGCAGCTTCAGCCTTGGGGACGGATGTTGCCCCTGCTACAACTACACCTAAGCAACTTTCAACCACCCAAGCCTTTCTTCCTCCTCCTGAGACCTCTAAAGCACCTGGCAAGGCTAGTGACCAAGGCTAGGGGGTGGGAGTGGCTAAGGGTAAGGAGGCTCGTTAGGGTAAAGCTCAACCAAAGTGTAAGGGCAAAGGCAAGGAGGCTAAAACTCTGCCAGAGATCAAGAGTCTAGATGCTGACCGAGGCAAGGAAGCTGCTCCTAAGGCAAAGGATTCCGAGCCAGTTAAGCCTCAAGCCATGGCCCAAGAGAAGAGGGCCACCTCGGGTAAGGCAGCTGATTCTCTTCTCTCCTAGCCAGCCAGCAAAAAGATACCCCCCAAGCCAAGGCTTAGCCTAGGATTTTTCTCTTCTTTTTTTATTTTATATATATATATATATATGTACTTCTGCAATTTGCCATGGTTTATGATTTATCTTTCCTCTTGATTAATGAAAAGACATTAGTTTTTGCTTTATGGCAAAATGTTATTTTGCATGTGGTGTAAGGGACCAGGCATGGCTGAGGTCCTGTTTGGTATTCTCATGATCAAAGAAATGTTAATTTACCCAAAGTATGTGGTCCAAGGAACCAGACTTAATCAAGGTTATGTTTAACACTTGAACAAATAATGAAGAGTATTAATTTACCCAAGGCATGTGGTCTGAGGAACCAGACATAACTAAGGTTCTGTTTAATACTTAAACAAATAACCAAGAATATCAATTTACTCAAGGTATGTGGTTCGAGGAACCAGACATGATCAAGGTTCTATTTAATATTCAAACAAGTAACTAAGAATATTAATTTACCCAAAGTATATGGTTCGAGGAGCCAGGCATGACCAAGGTTCTGGTTAATATTCAAACAAATAATGGAGAGTATTAATTTACCCAAGGCATGTAGTCCAAGGAATTAGACATAACTAGGGTTCTGTTTAACACTTAAACAAATAACCAAGAATATTAATTAACCCAAGGTATGTGGTCTAAGGATCCAAGCATGACCAAGGATCTGTTTAATATTCAAACAAATAATGGAGAGTATTAATTTACCCAAGGCATGTGGTCCGAGGAACCAGACATAACTAAAGTTCTGTTTAACACTCAAACAAATAACAAAGAATATTAATTTACCCAAGGTATGTGATCTGAAGATCCATGCATGACCAAGGTTCTGTTTAATATTTAAACAAGTAATAAACATAACATATAATGTCAGAAATAAAAGCATGGTAAAGCTGCCTTTCATCAACAATAGTACTTTCGCAGGTTATTTACATTCCAAGGACGTGGTACGACATTTTTATCTAAATCTTCTAGAAAATAAGCACCTATACCAGCTATCGAGGTGATACGGTATGACCCTTCCTACTTAGGTCCTAACTTTCCCTATGCTAGGTTTTTTGCAGTACCCACAACTTTTCTCAATACTAAGTCTCCAGGTGCTAACGGTCTTAATCTCACACTTGACTCATACCCCTGTTTGAGCTTGTGTTGATAATATGCTAACTGAACCATGACACTTTCTCTCCATTTTTCAATAAAATCCAAGCTCTTCTCTAATAGGTTGTTATTACTATTTGGAGTGAACAAGCTTGTCTTCAGCGTTGGGAATCTAATCTCTAGAGGAATCACAGCCTCGGCCTCATAAGTCATCGAAAAGGGGTAGTCTGAAAAGTTAAAAGCACATGTGGTAAAATTTTCACCCATTTACCCTTCACATCATCCAACATTTTCTTGAGCCCATTCACTATGACCTTATTAACAGCCTCAGCCTGTCCATTTCCCTGGGAAAAAGCCGGAGTTGAATACCTATTCTTAATGCCCAATTTACAACAATACCTCCTAAGAGTTTTGCTATCAAACTGAAACTTATTGTCCGAGATGAGGATGTAAGGAATCCCAAATTGAGTGATAATTTTTTTCTACACAACTCTCTTAGCATCCACATCCCTAATATATACTAGTGGCTCAGCATCAACCTATTTGGTGAAGTAGTCAGTGCTGACCAAAAGTCATCTCCTATTTCCTGCTGCTTTAGGGAAGGGCCTTACAATATCCAAGCCCCATTGAGCAAAAGACAAGGGGCTAGATAGAGGATTAAAAATGCGCCCTAGTTGATGAATGTTTGGAGCAAATCTTTGAAATTGGTCTTACTTCTTCACATATTCTTGAGCTTCCTTCTGTATATTTGGCCACCAATAGCCTTGAGTAAGGGCCTTGTAAGACAAGGATCTACCTCTTGTATGACTTCCACAAATCCCTTTATATAGCTCTTCTAGGAGTGACTCTACTATTTCAGGATGGATGCATAGCAAATATGGTCCAAAAAATGAGCGCTTGTACAACTTTTGATCTTCGGACAACCAAAACCGAGGAGCTTTCCTCCGCACTTTATCGACCTCCCCCTTCTCCTCAGGTAAGATGTCATCCTTAAGGAATAGCACAATAGGATCCATCCAGCTAGGCCCTACCCTAATTTGCTTAATTTGAGCCTTCTCTCTATTCATCTTAGTGGGCTCACATAAATCCTCAACCAAGATAACTTGAGGTAAACTCTGCGCCCAGGAGGTTGTGAGAGTGGCAAGAGAGTTTGCATGCATGTTTTTGCTTTTGGGGATTTGCTGTAAAGTGAAAGACCCGAACCTTGATTGTAAATGCCTAACCTGATTCAAATACTTATGCATTCTTAAATCCCTGGCCTCCAATTCTACTTTCACCTGGCCTATAACCAACCTCGAATTTGAAAAAAAAAAACTCTACTGCTCCTCCCCCCATCTTCTGAACCATAGACATTCCTACCAACAAAGCCTCGTACTTGGCCTTATTGTTCATGGCCAAGAAGCCTAACCTTGAGGATTTCTCAACAATAATCCCTTCAAGAGATGCCACAACTAGCCCCACTCCAGATCCCCTTTGATTTGCTACGCCATCAACATACACCTTCTAGGATAAAGGTCCTTGCAGGGAGACCACGCCAACTGATTTTCCATCCATGCATTGCTCTTCCCTGTCCTCTTGTACTAGAGACTCAATAAACTCGGCCACCAAATTCGCAAGGACCTGGCCCTTAATGGAAGTACGAGGCATATACTTAAAATCAAAAGTCCCTAGGATCGTTCCCCATTTTGTAATCCTCCTAGCGTAGTCAACATTCCGAAACAGTGATCAGAGAGGAAGTTGGGTAAGAATCACAACAGTGTGAGCTTGGAAGTAATGAGGGAGCTTTTTTGTAGCATGCACCACTGCGAAAATGGCTTTCTCTAATGGTAGATAATGAACCTCTACTTCATGCAACAATTTGCTCTCATAATAGACTAGTTTTTGTACTCCATCATAAACCTGTAGTAGTACTAGGCTCACCACATGCGAGGCTACTGCAATGTAAGCAAATAGAACTTCCTCTTCCTCGGGCTTGGACATAATAGGTGGTAGAGAAAGGTATTCCTTCAGTTGCTAGAAGGCCAGGGCACACTCCTTGAACCATTCGAATCCCTCCCACCTATGCAACAACCGAAAGAAAGGCCTACACTTGTCTGTTGACCGAGAGAAGAATCAATTTAAAGCAGCAGTCATCCCTGTCAACTTCTGGACTTTTTTAGGGTTCCGAAGAGGTTACAAATTGTTAATTACCTTAATTTAATTAGGATTGACTCCAATTCCATGATGAGTGACCATGTAGTCCAGAAATTTACCCGAGATAACGTCGAAAGAACACTTGGAAGCATTGAGGTGCAGTTTGTGCCTCCTGTATTTCAAAAATATTTCCAAGGTCACCCATGTGCTCGGACACTACCTTACTTTTAACCATCATGTCATCTATATAAACCTCAATATTTTTACCTAGTTGTGGCTTGAACATCCTGGTCATCATCCTCTAATAGGTAGACCCTGTGTTCTTTAGTCCAAAGGTCTTTACCTTGTAGTGGTAATTACCAGTAGGAGAAACAAAAGCTGTCTTCTCCTGATCATCTAAAGCCAATGGTATTTGATGGTACCCTTGAAAGACATCTAAAAAGCTCATTCGAGGATGGCCTACAGTTGCATCCACCAATTGATCTATTCGAGGCATGGGGAAAGGATCTTCTAGGCAAGCTTTATTTAAATCCCTGAAGTCTATTCATACTTGCCACTTCCTATTTTTCTTCTTCACTACCATTGTATTGGCCAACCACTCAGGGTAAAACACCTCTTTAATAGCCTCGGCTCGCTTAAGCTTGGCCACCTCCTCCTTAATGGCATTAGAATGGTCCTTAGATAAGCGCCGAGGTGGTTGCCTTTTGGAGATGATAGATAGATTGAAATTTAAATGATGGCAAATGAATTTTGGATCTAGCCCCGGGGCTTCATAAGTGCTCCACACAAACATATCAATATTCTTCATAAGAAACTCTGTCAGTTTTTCCTTCTCCTAAGGGAGCAACTAAACTCCAACTTAGAAGAACTTACCCTCATCATTTCCAATAATAATTTTTTCCAACTCCTTACACCTTGTCTCTTCTACTACCCCATTCGCAGATCGCACTGGCGCCTTTGATTGCTATAAACCCTGCTCAGCAGAAGCTGAGGACTCACCTCTTGTCTAATGTCTGATCGTAGCCACCAAGCACTACTTAGGCATAGACTGGCTTCTAACCAACTCCTCGACCTAATCCCCTGACAGATACTTCACCTTCAGGTGTAGGGTTGAAGACATAGGCCCCATGGTGTGAAACCAAGGCTTTGCCACAATAGCAATATAGGGGGAGTATGCATCTACCATGATAAAGTTCACTTCCACAACTTTTGACCCTGCCTGAACAGGTAGTCTGATTTGGCCTCTCGAAAAGAAGATCTTCGTATCAAACCCTATCAAAGGGGAGTCATAGCAAGCCAGGTCCTTAGGCCTCAACTTCAGCCCCTTGAATAGGTCGGGGTACATGATATCTACACCATTGCCCTGATTTACCACCACCCTCTTCACATCATACCCTCCGATCTTGAAAGTAACTATTAGGGCATCATCATGTGGCTACAAGATTCCAACTTTATCCTCATCGAAAAAGCTCAAAGTTGGTCGGGCCTCCAATCTACCCCTCTCGGATTAGGGGGAGAGTTTTCTATAAATTGCTGAGCTACAAACATCACCCTGGATGGTTGAGAACCAGTCCTTCATAGGGCAACATCAATGACGCTAATTATACCTAAAGGTGGTCTCGTAGAAGAATCTCTTTGAGCTCCTAACCTTACCTGGCCACCCTGTCTGTTAGGTTGGTACAGAAAATTATTTCAATTTTCCAACCTTAACCAATTGCTCCAAGTGATTCAACAACGATCTGCAATCCTCTGTAGTTTGCCCCCGCTCTTGGTGGTATTGGCAGTGAAGGCTCTAGTTAGGTATCGTGGGGTCTCCCCCCATCTTATTTGGTTATTTAAAGTACGACTCACTCTTAATCTTTTCCAAGATTTGGTGAACAGGCTCTCAGAACACAGTGCTAACCACCCGAGTAGTAGTAGATCCAGATTGCCTAGCAAAATCTCTTCGAGATCGGTTATCGTTGTATCTATTCGACCTAAAATCCCCTCTATCCCATGGGACCACATTAGCTTTCCCTTTCCCTTGTTGTTGGTCCTCATCGACCCATTTATACTCTTCAATGCGGTCCACGAGCTGACGTACACTCCTAACAGGCTTCCTTGTTAAAACTTTTCTCAAATCATTCTCGACGAGTAGGCTGACCTTGAAAGTCTTTATAGCTACATCATCAAAGTTCTCATTTATCTCATTAAACATTTTCCAGTATCTGTCAGAATACGTTTTCAAGGTTTCCTCTTCTCGCATAGTCATAGACAATAAGGAGTCTAAGGGCTGAGGAACTCTTCTACAAGTAACAAAATGAGCCCCAAACACTCTAGTAAGCTCCTTAAAGGAGTTAATAGAACCTTCTTACTGACCATCGAACCATCTCATCGCCACAGGCCCTAAATTGGATGGGAACACCTTGCACATCAAAGTCTCATTCTTTGAGTGAACGGTCATTCTCTAATTGAAGTGGCTAACATGCTTCACAGGGTCCGTCCTGCCATTATACATGGTGAACGCTGGTTGAGTAAACTGCCGAGGAAGCTTCCTCCCTTCAATCTTGTGGGTAAGAGCCCTACTCATAGCATCGCTGCCCAGGCCTTTGCGAGATGGACTCATATTCCTACACTTGTGATGGAGATTCTCGTCAAATGAAAAAGACTCATTGGGAGGAGTTATTGACCTAGGCCTATAACTTCCATCTCTATCGTCATCAGAAGAAGGTTCAGAGCTTGAAGGAGTCTTTCTCCGTTGCTCGCAGTGTAACCCCCTCTGCAAATGGTCAATCTCCAACTGCATGCTTCTAGTATTTCCTTCATGAGAGACGTGACTCCCACCTCGAGACTGGATTTTACTAGTTTTAATGATGTGTATACTGACTTTATGATCTCTCCTACGTTCAAGGTTGAGGAAATGATCTTGGCACTTGGAACCAATAGATTCTGCCCGGTCGAGACCTGAACCTACCATAACTGAACCCTAATCTTACCAAAACTCAATTACTCCCCATAGACGGTGCCAATTGTAGGGTCACGACTTGGATCCTAAGCCCAAAAGGTAATAGGATTAAGGCCCAGCGAGTCCAACACAATGAATTTATAGAGAGTGGGTTGAAAACTGGGCTTTGATAAGTTGGATAACAATTATAGTGGATCTAGATGATAGGAAAAACCAAGATAAATAAGTTTTATGCAAAATAACTCTTCCTCAACTAAGTCCGAGGAGAATAACCCTTGTATATGTCTCTCTTAAGTTTGATTACAATTTCAGTTCTTGTTGCTACAGTGTTTTCCCTATAGATTCTCATATGATCCCCTTCTTAGAGGATCTTTTACATTATATAGCCCATTTTCTTTGATCTTGGCCTTCCATTTGTTAATTATGCAGGCCACTACTCCAGTGCTTGTCCCATCAGACGCCCTCCCAAATCTTTTGTGAGTTGCAGCAACCAAAACAACACTATTCAGGGGTATTCTCCACGTAAATGCGATCAGGGGGTTTGGTGGAGTGCATTAAATATGGTGGTAACTACCATCCCTCCGGTCACGTCAGGACTAACCCTTTCTCTGAAGTTCTTCATCTACAATGTGGCCTCTTCTGGTGATGTGCCATTGATGTGGCCATGGCTCGCCTCTCTGGCCTCACTGTCCAAGGGTATGGTCTCCTCGGAACTGCACTAGATTCTTCTACCTCGGGCATGACACGTGGCATTACTATTTTTTTAAATTGCTATATCCCACAATAATAATAATAATAATAATAATAATAATAATAATAATATCACTTTGTTTTTTTTTTTTTTTTTTTGAGAGAATGTCAACTTATGACGTCGGCTTGTAATGATAGCTTTTTATCATTAGACCAAGACACCAATTAGTTTTTGGTGCAGTAAGAAATTGAACTTCAAATCTCTTATTCAACCATTAGAGATTTTACTAGTTGAGCTAATTGGAACCCACTAATAACACTTTGTTTGGTTGCATACCTTCATGCAAAATAAAATCCATTATGGTTGAGAGATTATTGGTGTCTTTGTTTTTGGTAGAAGAGATTATAGGTGTCTTCAACGAACATTAATAATAACTACAAATGCTATGAAATCCGAATTCTATTGTTTGACGTATAGAAGTATCAAGTATAGTAATCTATGAATTTATTTTTTTTCTTTTTAAAGAAGAAGAAAGAATTCTTGTATTTTCATTGCAAGACTGATTCCAAAAATGTACTGCAATTTCATAGTTTGATGGTAATACGAACTACATCGAAGGAAAACGCACACGGCTTGTAATGTAAAAATATGATAAAATTTAACAACCCACGGATAAAGCCTACCAATTGTATCAAGGCAACTAATTTTTTAATAGAACCCAAATGAGTTTCACTTGACTGAGAGAGATGTTTCTTTGATTGAGAGGGAGATGCAATTTCTATGCTAAAATCCAGTCCCAAATGGCATGCAGATCCCGAAAAACTTCGAAAATGTGCAAAATGTGAGGCACAGTGGTTTATAAAACAGTAAAAAAAAAGTCTCGTTTTGCGCTTTCATTAAGAAATTGAAGCGTAAGAATTATAATGAGGAAGATTGGCATCAATATTTCCATATTTGTGGGCCACAGATTATGCAGGACCAAAGACCACAAAATGGTTGGTAGCGTTACCTCATACCTGGAACAAATATGCTGGTATACAGTACAGGAACATGTATGATATATCCGATAGATACACTTATGACCATGGAATAAGGTATAATCGGTATAGGCTTATATAGCTTTATATACGTTACATTATTTTAGGTCTAAAAATAAGTTTATTTCAAATGAAAATGACGACAGGTTTCAAGTCTAAGACTGGTTTCTTATCTATCCATTTCCTCTTTCCCTTACTCTTACAATTTGTGACCATTATCCTAATTTATCCCACCTGAATAACATTCCAATTTATTGGATAATAATAATAATAATAATAATAAAATATGAAGAAGTATTTGGGCACTGGATTTCAGGATCTGGACCACAAAATGAATTGCAGAAGATGCAACTGCATGTCCTTTGTGTCTACCAAACTGGGGCAGCATCCGAGATATTGAATTCTAAGAACGTAATGCATTTGATTTCCTCCCGGCGAAGACAACACTTTTGACAGAATATGACTACTGATTTTTTTTTTTTTTTTTAATGAATGTCGAAGCTAAAAAACATGGAAACCCATACCTGATGCAAGGCAAATTTAAACAGTAGATATGACAATTAGGCAATTACATTGCATTCATTAAAAAAAATAAAATAAAATCATTGGACCCTTCAATTTCTGCAATGAGCATGGTAAATACTTCAGCAAAATTAAGAAATTTATACACTTATTAACAAGCTTGCTAAACAAGGCTGGGCTTGTTTAGCTTCCAAAAACTAATCCACAAGATGTTCAGTGTGGCAATAGTTCATAGCTCTAGATACACCACGTTTGGAGTTATCTGAACAGAATTTAAGAATTAACAACCTACTTAATTATTGAGCATGATATTTGCATGACTAAGATCAGAAATCATTGCATATGGAACAAACAGTTCTGATTATGAGCAAGACAAGAACAATCACAAATCTTCAAGAGCTGATAGAGGCAGATATTACAGTTAAAGAAGTGACCAAGCTAAGGCAATACTTGCTTTAGGTTTAGTACACCGAAGCTTAATAGCAGTTTGATCTGTCTGAAATTATTAGCATATATTATGGAATAGTTATTTATTGGAGAGATGTTAAATGGAAATTTTATAATTGATGGAAATATTAAAAAAATTTAGGAGACATTTAGGGGCTATTTGGCAGATTGGTTCTAATTAACATTTTCAGTTTTTAAACAACTTTACACACATTTTCACCCAAACGTATTTAAAGAAACTACAAACAACATTATTTAAACTCCTCTATCAAACGGGCCCTTAAAGTCAGGCCATAAAACTTTCTCCAAGGCCATTACTTTGCGTATGACCAAAGTTACAACTCTTAATGGTACATGTTTCCAATCAAGAGGTGAGGAGCCATTCAAAACTTGAAGCTACTACCAAATGATTATGAAATCCTACAGATGCTGGTAAAATTTGTTATAATGCTTGTATTATAAGGTGAAAACTAAAATGACAGACAATTATAATCTACTTATATAAATAGACTGAGACAACAAAATGAATGGCATGGGCCATGAAATCTCATTCAAGTGCATCGGTCGCCTTGTCTCCTATGTAGCACTGATTCTTGTAATTGCTTCCAATTAAGTGATGAAGAAGCACACCTGCTGCAACACTGACATTTAAGCTCTCCACAGCCAGAAAGGACCTGAACTCTTCACTTGAGCACCCAGAATTTGTTTCTGCAGTTTCCACATCATTAACTCCACCTGTAGATAAATCCATAGGAATATTCCCAGGGATCCTAATCAACTGTGTACATGATCTCTCCACTAAAGGCCTCAACCCAGTACCCTCACTGCCCAAAACAAGAATTGTTGGTGCACCAGGCAAAACCTCATCCAAGGGAACAGTTTTTGGTGCAACTGAACCTCCAAGAACTCGCCAACCATTTTCAGCTGAGGAAACTAAGAACTGCATCATATTCTTGCAATACCTAAGCTCCATTAATTCAAGAGAACCTGCACTTGCTTTGCTTACAACACCACTCAATGGTGCTGAATTCTTGGCACATAAAACCACTCCTGAAGCTCCAAAAAAGTATGCCGACCTAATGATTGCCCCCAAATTTTGAGGATCTGTGACCTCATCCAAGGCTACCCAGAGAGAACCTTTGTCTCCCTCGACAGAAGCAGGTTCCAATTCCTTCATTTTTACCATCTCCAATGGAGAAGCATCTAGAACCAGACCCTGATGGGGACGGTTATCAACAACCATATTGAGATCATGCTTTGATGCTTCCTTTACACTTAACCCAATTTTTTCAGCCATCCTCAAAACTTTCTCAAACCCTTTTTTGTCCTTCTTCTTCCTGTTATTATTACTCAAATCCAACCCTTCTTGAAGGTACAATGCATAAAATTCTCTTCTTCGAGCTGACAAAGCAGCCAAAACTGGACCAACCCCATAAATCCCTTCACCAACCATCTTAGGTACTGTCGATTCGGTAGCTTCTTTCCATGTCTTTCTACCCCAATTTTCCTGCTTATTCCACCTCCGTAACTCAGGCTTCACAGATCCAGCCTTTTCATCTGCCATTCCCCTGAATCTATGCTTAATCTTATCCCATCTTGGATCATCAATGGCCTCAATTTCTTCTCCTCCTTCATTATCTACTTCAAAACTTTCATCCATATCAACAAAACCACTTTTCCGATCTTCTGCTATATCTATTCCATTCTTATCATCTTCACTCCCCGCGGCCAATTTACCACTTTTCCCCACAAAATTTTCTGCCGATAACTTCCAATAAGAATGGGCACCTCTCATTGTTGTTGCTCTCTCCAACCTTTTTGATGATTCCTCCCAAGAAGACTTACTACTTACTTTCTCCAACCTCTTTGCCGATTCCTCCCAAGAAGAACGACTCGTCTTTGTAGACCCTTTTACTTCCTTAGCTCTATTTGATGCTAACCAAGGAAGACATTTTCCAGTTCTTACCATATCATTTTTTTCACCACTTTTCCTAGCATAGGAACCAGAAAAACATCTAGCTCTTATCAAAGGGCAATACTGTATTCCACATCGAAGCCGAAACCCACTTGACACACTTCTGGGTTTTGCCATATTACCCATTTCCAGTGTCCTATAAAGAGAACAAGTTGAAAAATTCATGCGGTTCATCAAATGGAGATTTCCATGGGTTTTGGTTCCACAGGGGTTTAATTGGGGCTTTGGACGAAACCCAGTTGGAAAAGATTGGGGCTTTGAGATGTGGAATGATTTGAAGCATCTCGGTTGTGAATAAATCCTAATAGCCAAGGGAAATGTATGGCTCTTCGTCAAATTGGTATACATTGTAAGCGTATAAGAAAAATATATAAATCCAAAACCTTGAAGTGCCAAGTCAGAAGAAGAAAACTTTGGACAAGAAACTATTATGTTTAACAAATGAAGAAAGGCTCTTAGGTTTAAGATACAGTGTTACCTTATCCGCATCCCATAGAATACAATAGATAGCTTCACTTGGTTGCTATCTCCTCCCAAGTTTGAAGTCAGGGTTTTTCCAGTAGGTACGGCAATATTTTAAAACTGGTTTTGACAGACAGTGCTGGCCAAGTTAAACGACATATCATAAACCCTGCAATGCAAAATGAGGTGCAGCGAATTTATGCTGGACCCGCACGCACGGGCACAGAACTAACGACAATGTGCCCGACCAATGCAATAAACTACACGCAGTTTAGAGAAAGAAACGACTATTCGCTCCTCGGGTTAGTTTAACGACATTCGGTAGACTGCCTGTCCTTTTTATAACACGACGGACAAAAATCTTCGAGGGGAAGGAGGTGGATTCAGTCCAACTTTTTTTTGGGTTGATTTTCGATGAGCCGAAAGGTCGAGGGTTATTTGGGTTAAAAATATAGCCAACCCGAATTTGATCTTACTCTAGTTAAAAATTATATATATAAATTTTTTAACTGATTTTATCACTAAATTTACTATTTCCTGGTATAGTAACATGCAGGAATTGGAAAATGTATGGACGATTCATACAAATGGATGAAAGCGCTAGAAGGGGTAGGTGTGATCATCACCTCACCAAATGACGCCGTTTTGAAATATGGAATACAACTCCAATTTCCTGCAACCTACGATGAAGTAGATCAACCACGAGTATGAGGTGAAGGAACCCCAGATGCAAAAATACCTGAACTTGACAAATCAATTGACGAGTGATTTCGAAGAGGTAAAATTCACACAAGTACCAAGAAACCAGAATGCAAAGACATATGAAGTGGCAAAGTGCACATCATCGTAAAACTAGACGAAACATCCATCCAAGAAGATTGAAATTCAGAAGCACCCAAGCATAGAAGAAATCCAAACTTCCTCTGTCCAAAACAACGAAAGCTTGCCGATCTTGATACTCTCCTATACAAAGAACGAAGAGTTGCCATCAAATCCAAAAGAAGCTAAGAAGGTAAAGAAGAGAGCAGTTAGATTCACCATCATTAATGGCATACTCTAAAAAAGGAGATTCTTCCAACCTTACCTCAAATGCGTAGAACGAGACGAAGCCAGATACATCCTCAACGAAGTACACGGGGGAATTTGCGGAGATCATCTCAAAGCAAGGGCCTTGATCGAGAAAATGATTAGGATAGGTTACTTTTGGCCAACAATGCGCAAGGAAGCACACAAGGTTGTCCAAACTTGTGATAGGTGCCAAGAGAGTACTAAGAGAAAAGATGACAATAGTAACATCATTGTGGCCGTTTGCATAGTAGGGGATTGATATTGTCGGATCATTGCCTCAAGGGAAGAAACAAGTAAGATTTCTACTTATTTCCATTGATTCTTTCACAACAAATGGGTGGAAGCGAAGGCTCACAAAAGCAAAGATTCAGACTTTCATTTAAAAGAACATCAATTGCAAATTTAGCATACCAAAGGTGATCATCTCAGGCAACAAACAATAGAAGACAATTTGATAGTCACAAGTTCAGAGAATTCTACTCAAACCTTGGCATTAAAAACTAGTTCTCATTACCAGGCCACCCCAAGCCAATTAGTGTTTACACTAATTGAGCTTTCAAAAATGTACTTTTAGATATTTCATGCACTTTTTCATATGAGTTTACAAATCTAACTTGCACGTATAAAGTTCAATTGGAAGGGGCAAATGGCCAGAAAAACTACCAAATGTCTTGTGGGCATACCGAACAATAGCCAGAATCCCATAGGAGAAACCTCGTTCAAACTCGCGGTATAGAAGTAGTCATTCCAAATGAGGTAGGAGCAACCAGCTTGAGGAACCAACAATTATTCGACGAGAAAAGCAATTAAGAGAAGACACACTCCAAAGAATGACGAGGTAGAGATGACTAAATATTATGATCAGAGAGTCAAACTCGGAAGATTTGAACTAGGAGACTTAGTACTATGCAAAGTGTCATAAGCAACTAAAGACCTAGCGTAAGGCAAACTTGGACCAACGTGGGAAGGAACTTATAAGTTCACTAATTACTCGAGAAAAGAAAGTTGCTTCTTGGAATCAATGGACAGGAAACCACTTCCTTGTCCATGGAATAGTGAACACCTGAAGAGGTACCTTCAATAGGAAACAAAATATTGTAACTTTCTTTTTCATTTTGCTGGTATGTTTTGATTAGATCAGATAGACAATGAGGAAAATTTAGTCAATGAGCAAATATGATATAAATTCCCCTATAGGGAATACAAATAATATGATGACAAAAAATTATATAAATTCACCCAAAGGGAATACAAATAATATGGCAACAAAAAATGATATAAATTCCCTTAGAGGGAATACAAATCATATGATGATAAAAAATGATATAAATTCCCCCAAAGGAAATACAAATTATATGATGACAAAAAATGATATAATTCCCCCAAGGGAATACAAATAATATGATGATAAAAAAATGATATAAATTCCCTTGGAAGGAATTCAAATCTTATGATGAGCAAGTGATATGAATTCCCTTCTAAAAGAATATAAATCATATGACGGATGCACTATCAAATTTGCAGATTGTAAGACAAATTATCAGTCTTCTCAAACACTTTCAAATAAAAAAGAGCAAGGAGAAACATTCTAAATAAGCATTCAAAGGAAAATGATAATGGTTCAAATTCCCAACATAAAGTAATCCCATGCATTCAAATAAATTGTTCAAGGCCCAAAACAAAACAAGGCAGTTAAAAAGGAAAAAGGAAAATGATAATGGTTCAAATGCCTAACATAAAGTAATCCCATGCATTCAAATAAATTGTTCAAGGCCCAAATCAAAACAAGGCAGTTGAAAAGGAAAAGAAAAACACAAATAAGAGGTTTTTAAACAGGTGGAGTAGCAGGGAGAATATTCTCATTAGCAGCATTGTCCATATTGACATCCCCAATGCCTTCTACAGCCCTACCAATGACATATGTAGCTCTAGAGTAGCCTCATCAACAATGATTTCTTTATTAATAGTTTCAAAGTCCAGATTAGAAAGTGTAGACACTCAATTTTGCACTTGATGGGACTGACGCCTCAGCTTATATGGACGATGTTAACTTAACCAACGGAGTCATCCCCTATGACGAGCCAACCAAGCATCCATATTAGTGACGAAGTTATCCAACTATTCAATAAAGCAATAACATCTCGGGCGCTTACAAAAACAACTGTACAAACTGTTAGATGCCTATTAAAGGTCGCATTTAAAAGGCACAAAGCGTTACCAATAGAAGCATTATAGCTGCAATCATTGCCACAACGGCCAGAGGCCATAAGAACACATATAAGGCCCTCATAAGCACCAGCAAGAGGGATGAACATCACAGAAAACATTATTTGCTATATTTCTTGAATATTGCTTTAAGCCTTCCATATACTGACTTTGGCATCAGAAGCGTGGTGGCAGACACCACACCGGTGACCATTTTAGGGAATTGCTACTTCCACTGCGACATAAGCGAACATCTGGCTCCATCTGGACAAACTCATTACAACTAACGAACTTGTGCTTCATCACTTTGGCGCCATTTGTGGGAACAACATTCTCATATCCAGATTCAAGTACGTAGTTTCCAATCAACTGTTACATTCAGATGGAGTTCAACCAAGATTCTGCAGCCCTAGCTATGCAAATCCAAGCTCTTGCGGCTACAGTCTAGGAACTCACTAGACAGAATCAGGAAATAAGGCAAAGACTTTAGCATGAAGAGGATCGGTCCAAGACTAGTCTTGAAGGTGTGGGAGACAGCAACAGAAGGAGCGACCGCTGAGGGCCCACCACCTCGGATGAATCAAACTTGGATTCCCTCCGAGAAATGAGGAAGGAGATAGACGAGCTGAGAAACGCCATCAGAGGGAAAACGTACCAAAGTTTGGTCAGAATGGTCAGGACGACAGATTCGCCCTTCACTTCGGTAGTCTTGGAGTGCCCCGTGCCATCGAAGTTTCGACTACAATAGATTAAACCATTTGATGGTTTGAAAGATCCTCTAGATCACCTCAACACCTTCAAGACGACCCTGGGCCTCCAACAGCCCCCCGACGAGATCCTGTGTCGATCCTTCCCCACCACTCTCAAAGGAGCTGCAAGGGAGTGGTTCACAAAACTGCCAATGTCGTCTATTGATAGCTTTGAACAGTTGAGCAATGTCTTTTTGCACCACTTCGTCAACGGACAACTTTTGAAGAGACCAGTAGACCACTTGCTCACCATCAAGCAAAGGGAGAAAGAGACCTTGAGGTCGTACGTGAAACGCTTCCCCCAAGAAACACTGGAGGTGGACGAAGCTCACGGCAAAGTGCAGCTGACAACCTTTAAAACTGGGTTAAAATCCAGAGAGTTCGTGGTCTCACTCGCGAAGAATCCTCTCAAGACTATGGTAGAGATGCTCCTTAAAGGGCAGAAGTACATAAATGCTGAGGACGCGTTAGCCACCATCAAAGATGCGGAGAAAACAGAAGAGAAAGAAAAGGGGGAGGACGACCATAAAAGACGAAAAAGGAAGCGTCCAGATCGTCGGCCTACTGACTGGAACAAAAGGAAAGACGAAAGAACCCCACAAACGATAAAATTCACTCCTTTAGTTATGCTTGTTGATAAGATTTTAACATAGATTAAGGATGACCACATCCTCAAGTGGCCAAGGCCATTACATTCATCCCCTAACGTGCGTGACAAGAACAAATACTACCGGTTTCACAAGTATCATGGCCACTACACGGAGGATTGCCAGGACCTAAAAGAGCAAATAGAGGAGATGATATAGAAATGAAAATTGCAGAAGTATGTGAAAAAGAGGGAGCCCAGCAGGTTCAAAGACGGCAATAAGAGCCAACTCGAATCCTCGTCTAAGAATGAGGATCGTCCATTCCAACCACCCCAGGATGTGATCGGGGAGATAAGTACGATCGTAGGGGGGCTATTCACGGGAGGATCATTCAAATCCCTTAAGAAAGCATGTCAAAGGCAGGTAAATAGCGTCTATATGATACCCCTATTCAAGCAAAAACGGATGAACCGGGACATGTCTTTCAACGAGGAGGATGCTAGAGGAGTGAAGCAGCCTCATAATGACTCCTTGGTCATAATGCTCACGATTGAAGGGTTCAATACCAAGAAGATCCTTGTAGACAATGGTAGCTCTGTAGACATCATCTACTTACCTGCCCTCTAGCAGTTGAAGCTAGATCTTGGAAGATTACGCCCGTTTGACTCCCCCCTCGTTAGCTTCAGCAGGGACAGGGTATACCTTAAGGGCATAGTGACATTGACAGTCACAGTAGGGATTTATCCGAGGCAGTTGACCCGTCAATTGGACTTCTTAGTAGTAGACTGTCCCTCCTCTTACAATGTGATCATTGGAAGGCCTACGCTTAACTTGTGGAAGATAGCTATGTCCACCTATTGCCTAAAAGTGAAATTCCCAACTGAGGACGGTGTTGGTGAGGTGAAAGGGGATCAAGTCTTAGCTAGGGAATGCTATTAGGCTGTGCTAGCTGCAAAGGAGAACCATACATGGATGATCAAGCAGAAAGAAGAAGATAAAGTGGAAGCCGTGGAACAGTAGAACTGGTTGAAGGAGAAGTGGCTAAGATGACGAAGATAGGAACCACCTTAAGCCCCGAAATGAGGACAAAACTCGTTTAATTCCTCAAGGAAAATGTGGACGTCTTCGCGTAGAGCCACAAGGACATGCCCGGCATATCCCTTAAAGTCGTCCAGCATAAACTGAACGTGGACCCTGGGAAAAAGCCTGTCAAACAAAGACAATGAGTTTTCGCCCCTGAACAAAACCAAGCAATCACTGATGAGGTTAACAAGTTGTTACTAGCAGGCTTTATTCGGGAGGTTTACTATTTTGAATGGCTGGCCAACGTCGTACTGGTGAAGAAAGCAAATGAGAAATAGAGAATGTGCGTGGATTTCATGGACCTAAACAAAGCTTGCCCAAATGACAGTTTCCCACTGCCGAGGATAGACCAGCTGGTGGACTCTATGGCCGGACATAAGTTACTGACGTTCATGGATGCTTTTTCAAAATACAACTAGATAAAACTGGTTGAGGAAGATCAAGAAAAAACTGCTTTCATCACGAGCCGATGACTCTATTGCTATAAGGCGATGCCCTTCAGGCTAAAGAATGCAGGAGCAACCTACCAGAGGTTAGTGAATAAGATGTTTAAAGAAAAAATTAGCAAGAACATAAAGGTGTATGTGGATGATATGCTCGTCAAGAGTAGAGAAGAGCTTGCCCATCTAGACGATTTGAAAGAGATGTTTGCCACCCTCAGAGAATATCAAATGAAGTTAAATCATAGTAAATGTGTTTTCAGGGTAGCATCAGGAAAGTTCTTGGGATTTATGGTATCCCATAAGAGGGATAGAAGCAAACTCAAAGAAAGTGCAAGCAATACTCAACATGACATCGCCGAAGATCGTCAAAGAAGTCCAAAAACTCATAGGGAGGATTGCGGCACTCAATAGATTCTTCTCTAAAGCAACGGATAAATGCTTACCCTTCTTCAAAACATTGAAACAAGCTTTCGCTTAGACTGACGAATGCGAGGCAACATTTCAGGAACTCAAACGTGACCTGAGAAGATCTATATTTATACTTGGCAGCAACAGTCATGGCCGTGAGCGCAGCCCTAATTTGAGAAGGGAACAAAAAACAACTCCCAGTTTATTACATCATTCAAGCTCTCCAAGGAGCAGAAGCTAGATATCCCAGGTTGAAAAGATTGCATTCACATTAGTAATAGCTTCGCGGAAGCTACGGCCATACTTTGAAGCAAACCCCATCTTGGTGATGACGGACCAACCTATAAAAAAGTCCATGAATAAGCCTAAGGTAGCAGGGAGAATGGTCCAATGGGCAATTGAACTCAGCCAGTTCGACATCGAGTACCACCCAGAACAGCCATCAAGGCACAAACTCTGGCGGTCTTCGTTGCTAAGTTTACCCTTCTAGAAAATAACGACCCCAACAACGAAACGAGACAATGGACGATCCAGACCGATAGTTCATCAGTTTAGAAGAGGGGGGGAGTAGGGGTCATCATAGTCACCCCTGGCGGAGAAAAGCTCGGGTAAGAAGTCCAATTGAAGTTTCTAGCCACTAATAACGAGGCCAAGTATGAAGGAATACTGACTGGTTGAGACTTGGGAAGGCCCTCGGAGCTAAGAACTTGCTTATCCAGAGCGATTCGAAATTAGTAATAGTGCAAATCAAAGAAGAATATGAGGCAAAAGAGGAAAGAATGCAGAAATATCTCAAGCTGATGAAACATCTAGCCCGGAAGTTTGATAAGTTGGAATTCGTATAGATCCCAAGAGGCCAGAACATGGCAGTAGACAAGATCGCGAAAATGGCTTCGTCAGAGGAAGGGCCACCAAGCGTGGAGGTAGACATGGAGATTCAAAAAAGCCCCAGCATTGAAGAAGTCCCAACATTTACGATCCAGAACATAAACAGTTGGATAACACCGATCGTGTCTTTTCTCCAAGACAGGCACCTCCCTCAGGATGCCAAGAAGGCCAAGAAGATCAAGAAGAGGGCAGTCAGATTTACGATTCTAAATGACACTTTATACAAGAAAGGCTTCTCCATGCCTTACTTGAAGTGTGTCGACGAAGAAGAAGCCAAATACATCTTGGAAAAAATCCACGAAGGAGTTTGTAGGGACCATGTTGGCCCTAGATCCCTAGTAAGCAAGGTTATTCGAATAGGTTATTTCTGGCCAACTATGCAAGTGGACGCAGTAGAACTTGTCAAGAAGTGTGACAAGTGTCAAAGGTTCGAGAATGTCTAGCGACTTATAGCAGAAAGACTGACGACGATATCATCCCCGTGGCCATTCGCACAATGGGGAATCGACATCGTCGGCCCATTGCCCCTAGGTAAAGTTCAGGTAAGATTTCTATTAGTTGCAATTGATTACTTCACGAAGTGGGTCGAAGTAGAGGCGATAGCAACCATCACCGAAGCATGAATCCGAAGCTTCGTCTGGAAGAATATAATTTACAGGTTCAGGATTCCAAGGACGATCATATCAGATAATGGACGGCAGTTCGACAGCCAAGGCTTCAGGGATTTCTGCTCGTGCCTAGGCACCAAGAACCAGTTTTCATCTCTAGGGCATCCACAAGCAAACGAACAGACGAAGGTGACGAATCGAAAATTGCTTCAGATTATTAAAGCCAACTTGGATAACGCGATGGGTGCCTGGCCAGAAGAATTGCCCAATGTCTTGTGGGCCTATAGAACCATGGCGAGAACTCCATCAGGAGAAACCCCTTTTGGGCTTACTTATGGCACTGGAGCAGTAATCTCGGTCGAGGTAGGAGTGGCCAGCATCAGGCGAGAGGTATTCCACGAAGAAAACAACGATGACCAGCTATGAATCAACCTGAATTGCCTGGATGAAGTAAGAGACAAAGCTTCCAACAGGATGACTAAGTACCAGCAGAAGATGGCCGAATACTACAACAAGAGGGTAAAACTCAGATGACTTGACATAGGCGACCTCGTCCTGTGCAAGCTCACTACGGTGACTAGAGACTCTACCTAAGGAAAGCTCGCCCCCACATGGGAAGGACCCTACCGAGTCGTCCACTACTCTAGACAAGACAGTTATCATCTGAAAACCCTAGACAAACAGTGGCTCCCACGACCATGGAACATTGAGCACTTGAAGAAGTACCACCAACAGATGTAACCAATAAATGTATCCATTCCTAAAATTAATAAAAGAATTGTTCGGCTAATGTCTTTGTGTAAACAGGTCTGGCCAGCTGTAAGTCACAAAAACCAAAAATGGCTAATAATAAGATTCCGCCTAGACGGATGTACATTATTGACAAAGCCAAAAGAAAATCTCAAAAATGGATAAGTAATAAGATTCCGTCTAGACGGATGTACATTATTGACAAAGCCAAAGGATAATCTCAAAAATGGCTAAGTAATAAGATTCTTCCTAGACGGATGTACATTACTGACGAAGTCAAGGAATAATTTCAAAAATGGCCAAGTAATAAGATTCCGCCTAGACGGATGTACATTACTGACGAAGTCAAGGAATAATTTCAAAAATGGCTAAGTAATAAGATTCCGCCTAAACGGATGTACATTACTGACGAAGCCAAAAGAAAATCTCAAAAATGGCTAAGTAATAAGATTCCGCCTAGACGGATGTACATTGCTGACAAAGACAAAAGATAATCCCCAAGATGGCTAAGTAATAAAATTCCACCTAGATGGATGTACATTACTGACAAAGTCAGGGATAATTTCAAAAATGGCTAAGTAATAAGATTCTGCCTAGACGGATGTACATTACTGACGAAGCCAAAAGATAATCTAAAAAACAGCTAAGTAACAAGATTCCGCCTCGACGGATGTAAGTTACTGACAATAATAAAAAATAACAAGATTCCGCTTAGATGGATGTAAGTTATTAATGGCAGATGTAAGTCATCGACATGATCTCTAAAGGGGTGTAAGTCACGACAAAGCACAGAAATGGCTAAGATATCACCCAAACTGGCGTAAGCTATTGACGAAGCCAAATTTCAATAAAGTGTTGTTGCAAGAAAAGAAAGAAGCAATAGGCATAAGGAAGGGCACAAAAAGCAGCCACGAGCCAGAATATGCGCAAGTAAGTTTGTAATCGTGAATAAAATTAAAAGCTCAAAAACAAAGGGCCAATACCATTGCTTTAACATTAAAATTAAAAACCCATAAACGCTGGGTTAAAAGCATTGTTGTTAGACTAGAAATATTGTTTTGAAAATATAACTAAAAGCCCAAAACACATCGGGCAGAAAAAAAAAAAAGAAAAGAAAAGAACAAACAACAGCAATTTAACTTGAAACAAGGTCAAACATTAGCAACAGTGTCTTCACCACCTAGAGGGGGCAAAGGAGTGTCCCTGGGAGCATCTTCAGAAGTTGCAGATTGGGTGGCCTCGTTCGCCGCCATCTCCAGGACGACTTCTTCTATATCAAGGCTTTCGAGGTCTACTCTTGAAGGGTGCTTAATCATGTACCGACGAAGAAGCTCGAACCCCTTAAAGTACCAACTGAAGAGCACGAAATTGTACTCTTCTATTTGTTGAAAGCCCTCGATGGCCTTGGCAGCAATAACCTTCAGCTTCTCCCGAGCAGTAGATAGTTGTTCATCCTTCTCCAAAACGAGCTGCCTTTCCACCCTGAGATCATCCTCAAGAGTTTTAATCTTCTCCTTGACAGAGTTAGCCTCGTCCATGGAGGAGATTAAATCCTTCCTCAACTTAGAATTCTTCACCTCCAAGGCCTCTATCCTAGATATAGACGAAGTAACCTTCGCATCCTGGGCGAGGTATTCAGAGGTGATGTAAAGACTTTCCCCGAGCACCTGAAAATAAACCCATTTCAAGAAACAACACAAAAGGATGAAAGAGGTAAAGTCATACAAATAAAGTACCTGAACCAGCTTGTGAAGATGACGACCCATAACTTCGTCAGTCAGTACTCCTGAAAAAGCCTTCATGTCGTCAGTAGTAAAAACGTCCTACACCCGAGCCTGTGCCACCTCAGCATCGTCCCAGACGCTGGAAGACCGAGAGTCAACTTTCTCCTTCTACTTATCCCTGGTCTTCTGCCTTTTTGTCCGTTGAGAAGGAATCTCTTTAATTGAAACGTCTGGGGAAGCTGTCCTCGCCGACTCAATAGCAAGAGTAGACGGCGTGCCTGTAATGATGGGAGTCCCCTTCTCCATCACCCGTACACCCTTTGTCCCAAGCTTGGACAAAGGCTCATTCTTCTTAGCCCTCATCTGGGCATACATTCCCTATTAGAATTTTGTAGTCATTCTTGCAAAAGGAAACAATCAAAAAAAAAAAAAAAAAAAGAGAGAGAGAGGAAGAAAAAGATAGCAAAAAGATCAATATGGACGAGCTCAATACTTACTATTTTTCTCCTTTATTTCCGAATTTTTCAGAATGTAAGCGGATGGCTCGGGACCAACACAGTAGAAGCCAAGAGTCTAGGGATTTACAAGGTCGTCAAAATCCTCAATTGTCTAAGCGTATTTGATTGCTTTCTCAACCCGATCCTTGTACCTGCTTTTGAGCCTAGGTCGTCTCCTAACTACACAAAATAATGGGCATAAGAGTTAAGTGACAATAAGTAAACAGAAAGCTGAAAGGTTAGGAAGAATAATGATGCACCTAAGTTTGAAGTACTCCACCGCCGGAGCAGCCTTGGGAGATCACCCCAAACCTCATTAGAGGAAGTCCCCCAATCGTCCCCAGACATGAAAAAGAACCGGGACTTCCAATATCTGAATGACGAGGGCAAATCCCGGATGATCCTAGTTCTCCTCTCCCACGGCACCAATTCATAATACCCATGTTCTTTAGATGCTTTCAAACGATATAGGTAAACGAGCTCGTCCACCCTAATCATGTCTTCATTTGTAGTGGCCAGCCATATCCCCATACAACTAACCACAATCCTCTACGAATTGAGCATAAGTTGCCCTGAAATGATACCAAAATGACCCAGCAATTCCATAAGAAAAGAATGGACAAGGAACCTAAGCCCATAAAGAAAGGCAGCCTCATAGAAGCATACCTCCCCAAAGTAAAAATAGCAAGCCCGATCCTCTTCACTCGGCAGATGAACCCTAACCCTATCCTGGAATTGAAATCTATCTTTGAACCTAGAAAGTGTATCGCCGTCTAAACTACACACGGCCTAGAGAGCATGAAAAACCCTAATCTTCCGAGGGGTAGAGACGGCAGTGTCTCCCTTTACAGGTCTATTGCTAGATGATAACCCGATCTCTAATTCACTCGATCTCACCTCCGACATCACACCCCTTTCCTTCACCAAGTCCTTAAACCAATGAAGTGAATGACGCAGCAACGACAGCAGATCACCTAATACTACACTCAACCCATTACCTTCTAAAACGTACTCTCAATGGGAAAGCTCCCAAAGACCCTCCTAAACGAGCAAAAAGGAAAGAAATGGAAGGACAAAGGGCCCTAACCTTAGAACTGCTAAGCATAGGACTCAAAACGAGCTAAAAAAAAAAACACTAAAAAGCAAAAGGAAAATCAGAAATTACTGCAAAATTATCTACCCAAAGGAAGGCAAACAACAAAGAGAAAGGCCATACCTCAAGAAGCAATGGAGAAAGAAAGCAAAATTTCAGAAGGAAAACGGCAACAATGGTGACAGCGCTGGCGACTTGGAAACCACAGAGCAAAAGAGAAAATAAGAATGTAAAGAAGAAAGGAAAAAGTTTAAAAAGATAAACATTAGAAACTGAAAACCAGCGAGAAAACCAAGGGTCAAAATGGGAGCATTAAACTGCTCCATTCGAAACACGCCCTGTGGCCACAAAACGCCACCACTACACCTTAAATACTGAACAGAACCCCAAAAGCCGCGGATAACTTTTAAACTTCCATGGTCGTTTCAACACGCCATGACGACCACAGAACTCGAAGGACAAACTAATGGGATTGACGCCTTCAGCTTATATGGACAATGTTAACTTAACCGACGGAGTCATCCCCTGTGACGAGCCAACCAAGCATCCACATAAGTGACGAAGCTATCCAACTATTCAATAAAGTAATAATATCTTGGGCGGTTACAAAAACAACTGTATAGACCGTTAGATGCCCATTAAAGGTCTCATTTAAAAGGCACAAGGCGCTACCAATAGAAGCATTATAGCTGCAATTGCTACCACAACGACTAGAGGCCATGGGAACATATATAAGGCCCTCACAAGCACCAGCAAGAGGTATGAACATCACATAAAACATTATTTGCTATATTTCTTGCATATTGCTTTAAGCCTTTCATATACTGACTTTGGCATCGGAGGCGTGATGGCAGGCACCACACCGATGACCATTTTAGGGAATTGTTACTTCCACTACAACACAAGCGAACATCCGGCTCCATTTGGACGAACTCATTACAACTGACGAACTTGTGCTTCATCAGCACCCATGATTTAATCAAGGAGTGTAGACACTCAATTAGAAAGTGTAGACGCCCAAAGTTTTGCATCCATGTACCCAAAAAAAATCATGATTGCATTACATGCATCAATTTGTCTTTGCATTACATGTATCAATTCATTCATTTAATATCATAAAAATGATCTTGAGGTTCTAATGATCGCAATGGTGTGTCTGGTTTCTAAATTGGACCATTGGATCAAAAGATATCGTATGATCAAGTTTTCATGGTCAACATGCATTGTGTCTGGGTAGAGTCGACCACACATGATTAATTTAAATTAATTCTGATTGGTTAAACAGTTAAAGTTAATTAAATAATTGTGTGATTGGTTGATAATCAGTGTTTAAAATAGGGATGCATGCATATGAATAAAATGGATGATTCGATAACAATAAAATTATGGATAATCTGAACTTTATCAAGATTTATTTTAGGATATTTATCTACAAGATAATTGTTCTTAAAAAGCTTGAATTATCTAGAAAAGAAATAAAAAAAATCATGGACAGAGGATGAAAACACGTTTAGGTGCAAGGACCAGATCAAAAAACCTTAAAAGGAGAGTCCAAATGGCACTCGAACATGAAAGTGTGTTTGACATCCAAAAGCACCATTCGGCACTTTTGGAGTGCCGAATGACACTTTAAAAGTGCCGAATTGGTATCTTTTAGAATACTCTTCTCAAAAAAAAAAAAAAAATACAATTTTTGCTAGCTCAAATTTGTTGTTTTGGAATAAAGAGGCAAGGCCTTGTCCAATAAAAAAGCAACATATGCCTACCTTTTGTTTTTTGATAATCACAAGTGCCTACCTTTACTACTGTAAAGGATGATCAAGGATCCAAGAAAAAACAACTTTCTCCTTTCTTGCTATGGTGGAATTTATATCTAAGATTAGTTTTAGTGTTTTATGGTTTTACCTACCTTCTTCCTTTATTTTCTCTGTTTCAATTGTAAACACATACGCTTGTGTAACTATGTTCCAAAATATAGTGAATTATTTGACTAGCTTGAACCTATAGTTTTCTCCCTCTCCAAACATAGAGGGTTTCCACCCAAAAGAATTTGTATTTTTTCCCTTTCTGTTTTCACTTTCTCTGGCTCTATTTTATAATTATCCAGCACCAACTTTCAGTTGATGTGTAAATATCATAGTAGTACTCCAACACCTTTCTCATCCAAACAATGCTGACTCTAGGCCTAGGCCTAAGATCACCTTAGGCCTAGAAATTTATAAAAGAGTCTAAGGCCCTTGATGAAAAAAAAAAACTTCAAAGTCTCTCTTAATTGCTCTCACCCCACGAAGTCTCTCAAAATTTTAGTCCAATGTAGATCCAACTTAATTAAAACCTCTAAATTGTTTCACTAGTCACCATAGGAATATTGTTATGAGTTTGTTGATTAAATGGATTAACTACTATCAAATGTAAATTTTTTGTTAATAGAACATAAATATAAAAAATTTAATTAGTAATTTTGAATTTCAAAAAGTAGAAAGTAAATTTTTTTAATTATAATATAGAAAATTAGGACAATATTATTTAATTGATATTTAGGTATTAAAAAAAATTAAACTTAAAATTATCTGTTTATGGCTCATGTATCCAAATCTATACCATAGTATCGTGTACATATTACATTGCATATTCACAAAAACTTTCATATTTGACTTTTATTTATTTATTTTTTTTTTATGTTTGATATATCTATATATATGTATATATGTACACACGTAACGACAAAACTTAAGAACAATATTATACTATTCCTTAGATTCTCCTTTTAAAATTTAGCTATGTAACTCTGAATTTAAGGAATAACACTTAAGTAATTTACCTAAGTCTTGCTCTAAATTTTAAAATATGTCATTTATAAGTATATATTTTTTTAAATGTTTTTTTTTTGTTATTGTATACCATAGGTGAGTGCCTACTTATTATAATAATTATAATTCACATATTTTCATATCAAAACAAAATTAAGTAGGAATAAAAATAAAATAAAATAAAGAGGTAGCATGGGAGGAATCTAAACCGACCTTACTACCTGTTTAAAAATCCAAGGGCAGCAGCGGGAAGGAAAGGAAAAAAACTCAAACCGTGCCCAGGCCCAAACCCAAGCCCAAGCCCAAACCCCTTTCCCAAGACATTATTTTTATTTGTTATTTTTGAACTTTCTACAAATTGTGTGAGAAGGCAACAAATACTTCAAAAATTCCGTAGAAAACGAAAAACAGAAGCAAACCCTAGAGAGATAGAGAGAGAGAAGCCATGGGTACGCCAGAAACATCAAGAGAGCCGTGTCCAGATCGCATACTAGATGACATCGGCGGCGCGTTCGCCATGGGCGCGGTGGGAGGCTCTGCTTTCCACTTCCTGAAAGGCGTGTACAACTCTCCCTCTGGTGCTCGATTAGTAGGTGGCACGCAAGCCGTGCGTCTCAACGCTCCTCGCGTCGGTGGAAGCTTCGCTGTGTGGGGTGGACTCTTCTCTGCCTTCGACTGTACCATGGTCTATCTTCGCCAGAAGGAAGACCCTTGGAACTCCATTGTGGCTGGTGCAGCTACCGGTGGCTTCCTCTCCATGCGTCAAGGTCTCGGCGCCTCCGCTCGCTCCGCCGTGTTCGGTGGAGTCCTATTGGCTCTCATCGAAGGAGCTGGAATCATGCTTAACCGTATGCTTAGTGGTCAACAACAGATGCCTGTGATCATCGAAGAGCCTCAGCCCAATATTCCTGGTTACATGGGCCAGGTACCGGGCCTGCCCCCAGCCCCTGTTTCAGCCCAAGCCCAAGCCCAACCAGATTCTTCTTCTACGGACTCTGGTTCGGGTTGGCTTGGAGGCTGGTGGTCGAAGAAGAAAGAGTCGGAATCCACCAGCACCAGTAGTGGAAGCGAGACGAAGATCTTGGAGAGCTTCGATGCCCCACCGGTTCCCAACTTTGACTACAAGTGAGGAAAATTTAAAAAAAAAAAGGTGGGGCTTTCTTCTTTTTTTGTTACAGCAATTAAAATGATTATTATTTTTGTGTGTCCGATGTTTTATTTTGGATTTTGATTGGGTAGCTAAATTTAATTATGATCATCAATAGTTAATTGTTTATTGATGGGTGTTTGCTCTTGGGCATGAACACAACCATCGGCAACTGGGTTTGGTGTGGGGGTGGGGTTAGTTGCCTGGCTAGAGCCTAGAGGTGAGTCCAAAGGGCTCTTCTTTAGAAAGATTCCCTACCTTACTGCTTTTTCCTGGTAAGAAAGGAAAGGGTATAGAAAATGCCTTTGTTGGGTTGGGGGATGTGGCTTCTAATATTTGAGGCTTTTGTTTTTGCTGAAGTGTTTAAAATAGGGGCTTTATGGAATATGGACACTAGAAAGGGATGTATTTACAAGACATCATTGTGACTGTCAATTTAATGTTTGTGATCCTATTTAGTTAAATAAGAGTTATTTAGTTATTCTGACCATATAATGTAAAGTTTTGATTTGGGACTACAAACTTTTGAAACATTGTATTAATTAGCATATCCACACTGCTGCCTCTCAGACTCTGCAAATTTTCATCAAGTAATCAAGTTGTGAATGATTGCTTTTTCATCACTTTGGTTTTGCTTGTTTCATCACGTCTCTGAATTAGCTTTCTATTAGATTCTGTCATGCATCTAGTAAGTTTGGAACCCATGGCCCCTCATCCTACACCTTGTTCTTACAATGAGAGGAGATGCCATTTGAGCTAGAGTTCATTGGACTTCTTGTTGAAGCCTATAATTTTTTTTTCCCTTCCCGACTGGTGGCATTCCATTCTTTTAATGATGTACATTTAATTTCAAGCCCTGTATGCAAATGGTGTATGGGTCATTGTGCAGATAATTCTGGCTCTCTTTTTCATGCTTAAATATCTGGAACAATTGCCTTTGTAAGGTTAAAATTGTGGATTGCATTCTGTGTCTGTGGTACTATTCAAGTGTATGTGGGTTTTGATTTTGTTTTTTGTTTTTATCATAATTCTGAATAGTCAAGGAATCAATTTGAGCTTTAATTTGAAGATTCCCGCTGAAATGATTCACAATTAGGTAATATAAGGGTTGCGTACGGGTCTTGTTGACCTCTTTATAATATATCAACTTATTAAGATGTGTGATTATAATAGGGATTTGTTAATACTTAACTTTCTGTGTTGCTTGTGGTATTTCTGTTCCTCGTTCTCATATATCTCACATTAAGGCTTCATTGCTTTACACTGTCATTCAAAGCTTGGATTAAGGAGTGTTTGACATACTAGGTAAAGGATGACCAACAGTTGTACTTGCACCCCTGAGAATGTGAAGATTGAGCATTACATTTAATAGCTTGCCTTTAGAAACCATGTTCTAAGACTTTGTAAGGTTACCATTGCATGCACCGTTGGCGCGATGATCACTCCACAAGTATAAGTGCTTGTGGGGTGTGGGGGGCAATGGTCAAGTTCAATTCTCTAGAAGGGAGCTTTACACATATACATTTAGATTAGGCTAGAGTAGAGTTTCTATCTTGTATCAAAAAAAGAAAAAAAAAAGACTTTGTAAGGTTTAAAGTCATTTAATAGTGATAATTGAATATGTCAACTGCATATGGTGTGTATATTATCTTTATTATCATCTGGTATGGGAAATAGCATGTTAATGGCCCTTTATCCTTTAGTTAACAACAAAAATAACACCCTATCCCTTCCAACCCTTCATTCTTTGCGTTCTTTTCTGTTGACTTTTATAGGGTTTGATAAAGTTCAAATAGCTAGTTGCATACCTATCAGCTGGAAAGGCACTACTTTAGTGGCCCATTTCTATGTTGTAAAATGCAATTCAGTGCCTGTTTTTCTTCCTTGGGTTTTTGCCTGTTGATAGAAATTAAAACAACCTCTATAATTATGTTCTCTTTGTTACAGGATCATTCATCAATCTAATATTGTGCCCTATTCAAGTGTTCATTAGCTTGATTTTAGTTTTGATATTTTTATACATTGACGGTTGCTTATTTGTATGTTAATGGTTTGTTTTCCTCTGTAGGTGTTTGTTTGGTCTCAATAATTTGCAGGACCCTTGTTGTGCTTTCTTTCCAATTGATGAAGTTCATTTTCATGGTTATATCTTTAAATAGATATCTTCCTTGAGAGGGTTACTCCAGCTATTCCATACTTTTGTACACATGTACTGATTGTTTTGACCGGTAGGCAATATTTTATTTTATTTTTATAGCTTAAAAGTTTTCCAAGAGCAGAACATGTTAGATGATGTAGTTTGTTACCATTATAATGCTGAAATTAGATGCAAACAGCAATAATATCACTGTTTAATTATAAAAAGTTTTGTGATGTGTATTCAAATTTATATTTTGATGTGGTATATGATATATGCTAGCTTGCTGACTGAGATGGTAGAATTTCTGACCTGTTCCTGTGATACATTGATCTTTTACTTAAATCTGACCTATGAACCAGTTTCATCGTTGGGTTGTAGGTGTGTGGTATGTTAGAATTAAATCTTTAGCTGGGGATTTTTGATGAACTGGTCTGTGAACCAGTATTATCAACAATGCTGGATGCAAGGAATTTTCAGCTGTTTTGGGCTCAGATAAGATTGTCAAGTTAACTTGAGAGATGAGGGATTTAGGTGTTCTTAATTTGTTTCAAAACATGGTTGATTTCAGCAGACTTAGAAAATCATTTCATATCATCTGATTATAGCAGCTGACTAGGCAAAAGTCCAAAAATCCTTTGCTGGTTTTTTGTTGTCATTATAGGAGCTGGCATATAATTGAGTACAACTGGAGAGTTGATTTCACAAAATAAAAATATTGACAAACTTTGAAGGGGCAAACCAGAATTTGTGTCGCCTCTATTTAGCTTTTAGACCCCAATTTGATAAAATCTAGTTTGTGCCGTATTTTCTGGGTGATGTTTGATATTTGGTTTGTCTTAGGAAAAGGTGTATTACCATATATTGTCAAGTATCCAAAGCATGATTTGCACATATAGCTGCTAAACTCTATACCCTGCCCCTGGGTGAAATTATTCACACCCTTCTCTAAGTCTCTAACAAGTGTGGGCCCCAATAATTTCTTGCCCCCTAAGTTCGTGTAGCTAACTTGGCTCCATCGTTCTCTAGTGTTTGTCTATGCATAGATTTTTTCTTTTTAATCTATCCTCAGGATTGATGTTTTTGTTGGGAACACTATCAAGAGAGGCTAGTACGGAGTTATGTATACATAGATTTCAAATAACTCAACAAAAGCAGCAAGCAAGGAAAGAGAGAAGGCCTAGCTTCTGGCATATCACAATTTAAGAGCCATGTCTCAACAAAAGCAGCAAGCAAGAAATGAAACTATTCAAGACAAGTTTAGGAGAGGGCCTAGCTTCTGGCATATCAAATTAAGAGCCAACGTCGTGGAATAAAAGTGAAAGGGGGAAGGTGGCTGGGGAAGAAAACGAAAGGAAATTGAGGTTTGGGGTGCAAATCAGCCAGAGTAGGGGTGGCAATTTTATCCCAAACTCAGTAACCTACTCACGATCAACTTAATTTAAGTAAATCTTGTTTGAGCCCAATGGGTAAAGACTTATTGGGTAATCTAGTTAAATGAGTCTTAATTGGTAAACATAGGTGTACTTATACATGGCAAAATGGGCGGGTCGGGTTCGGGTCGGGTCAATCGGATTGCGGGTCAAACGGGTCACGGGTAAAAAACGGGTCATCTTAAGCGGGTTAAAAACGGGTTCGGGTCAATCGGGTTTCGGGTCGGGTTGGGTTGACCCGTATTGATCCGTATTTTTCACATGATTTTTTCATTTTTTTTATTTTATAAATAAAACATGTATTTGTCATTTGAAAATTTATGCAACAAATTATTTTATGTAAAATGTATTATTTTGACTTCACCACTTATATCAAGAATGAATTCAGTTAAACTTATTAATATTTATTCAATAATTTTAAAATTGTAAAAATCTTAACATTGTTATCTAAAACAAAATAACACAAACATAAGTAAAACAAAATACACATGTTTTATATCTACACAATATCAACATTTCAAAATATAAAACAAAATTACAAATGACTTATTAGATAACTCATTTGATAAAGAATAAAAACATATAAAAACTTACGATCTTGAAAATTAATTTTATAATTTATTATCAATTGTGGTTGGCACTCTATTTCAATTTGAGATATACATTAAAATTTGATTGCTAACTTATTTATACATGATCTTTTTTATGAATATCATATCATTGTTAAATAATACACTCTAGGAAATATCATAATTTATTTTGAAAAGCTGTTTATTTTGGACATAAATTCTTAAAAAATGAGTCTAAGCATTCATAATTTATGCTAATTTGATACTTTGGCTTCACTATTTTTACACTTGTAAATGTTTCTCACACATGTCTACAATTTTAAATCTATATTTTTAATTCTACTGTAACCATGTTATCTTGGCATGTACTTTGTTATTTGATATTTAAAAATCTTTACTCATTACAGAATGCTCAACTTTTTATCTTTCAATTAATTTGCATATGTAAATGTATCAATTGTTACTCACACAATAAGCAATTAAACTACTATTGTCTTAATTTTACTCTTTTTTTAACCCAAAAAAAAAAAAAGTTTTAAAAAAGTGATTCGGGTTCGGGTCAGGTTGCGGGTCAGGTCGGGTCGGGTTGACTCGCAAAAAAACTTGAAAAACTCGGGTCGGGTCACGGGTCAACCCATTTTTATTTCGGGTCAAAAAAATCGGGTTCGAGTCGAGTATTTTTTAGGTTGGGTCGGGTCTGGTCAGAAAATTTTGACCCGTTTTTCCATGTCTAGGTGTACTCATTTATTTTATTTTTTCACTTCTAAAATAAAATCTAAATTCTAAAGAAAAGAAAAGAAAAAACTCTCAGCCATTCCCCTTTCTTCTTCTATTTTGCTCTGATTGGTTTGCGGCTCCTGCCCCTGTCATCGGTCTAGGTCAACACATCCGTAGACTCACTAGATGACTGCCTTGTACTTGAAGAGATCAATCGAGCTCCACTTTTGGTTCCTTTGCACAGGATTACGCTGAAAATTTTCCTTTTTGTTTTGTAAAAGCCATGTTTGTTTGCTGAGAAAACTTAGACTTAGGAAAAGAAAATAGAAGAAACGGTATGGAGGAAGATGTTCTTCACTCTTAGTAGTTTTTCATGATAGTTTTCGTTTTTATTTTTTATTTTTGCATATTTTAGCAATTTCTAAGATGAAGATTAAAGTGATTTTTTCTCTCCAACTAATTGTCAAATGTATTATTGTATTAGACTTCGATTATTTTCATTTTAGCATAAGGATGAGAAATTTTAAGTAGTTGATTTCCTCTTAGTTTTGCTTGGATGTCGAGAAACTAGAGAGATGCTACATGTTCAAGTTTTTTATTTTAAGCAGGTAATCAATGGATTAGGTGGGTTGAGTTCCTGCCCATATTAAATGGGTTTTGTGGGTAATGGGTAATTAATGTAAAATTTTTTTAGAAGAAATAATTGATGTAAATTTTTTTTAGAATTAACAATTGATGTAAATTTAAACAGGTAATCATACACCATATGACTTGACTCAAAGCCTATTTAACCTGCTCAATTGCCACCCTTAGCTAGGAGATGCAAAAACATACCAAAAGGTCTTACCTCAGCTAGGAGATACACAAATACACCAAGAAGTCTTACTCATTGTTGGATAATATTAATAGCATTAATTGTAGTGATGGTAGGGCGATGTTGGAAATCAGACACTTTCTTAGCCCAGCATGTTGAGATTGGGGCGTGTAATCTACAAATAGCAAGAGATCTTTCAAGTATCTAAAAAACCTAGGCTTTGAACTAACGATCTTGAATTTTCCTACGTTCCTAGAGGAAGGGAATGAAACTTGGATTTTAGGTTTTGCATCAATCTTAATGTTTTCCTACCGACAAGGAAATGAAATTGAGATTTTAACTACTCTTTTAATGTTTTACACAGCCAATAAAAGTCAAGCTTTGTTTGGTTCGACGGATTTTATTTATTAATTTATTTTGTATTTGTTTAGTGCCATACAATAGAAATTGTAAGTAAAAAAAATGTTATATGTAACCGCAAACAAACAAAACCAAGATCTTTTTTTTTTTAGAATGTTATGTGACTCAAAAAACTATCATATTAAATTTCACTAAAATTTTGAATATATTCGCTAAAATTTTTATGAAGTTCATTTTTTTAGTTGCTAATATTTTTTTTTTATCCATAAACCATTGATAACGATGTAAAAAAAAAAACAATGTTGTAAAAAAGTGATGGTATTTACACCCTAACCCAAATCCATTTTATTTGTTTTGATGTAAAATATATTTTGAACATGAAATATTTTCAATTGAATTTTTTTTTCTTAGGGGAAAACAATTTTTTTTTATTTTTTTTTATTTTTAGTGTTTGATTGTATTCCTGAAAAAAAATTTAGAAAATATTTTCAAGCATTTGGCTCATAAGAGTAGTGACATGACTTGTCCCAGCTAAAGGTAAAGAGAATTCTAAAGATTCTTTGTTTTGGTGAGGCAATTTTTTATAAAATACTAGTATGTAATCTATGCTACCACATGAGAATTGATATAATTTAATAAACCAATAAATATATTGCATTTTATTATTTAAGTGATATTGTTGCTTTTATTTATTTTTTATTTATTAATCATGAGTTTAGTCATGTTTAAAAGACTTAGTTTATTCATGTTTAATAAAACTTAGTATTATGTAATTTTTTAACAAATATTTTTATCATACAAAATTCTAATGAAAGAATGCTACATAGACATATATATTCAAGGTTGATTCATTCACGGTACATATAACTATGATTAAGTAACTTTATCACAAACCATTTTTAATAAAATATTTTAATTAATTAAATGTGAATCTCATAACGTGCATCTCATAACAATATATAACAATAGAACAACATGAATCTCATAAAAAAAAAATTTATCAATTAAAAAGCACTAAAATTATGAGTATAAAACGTAAAGACAAACAAATATAATAAATACTAATTTCTTAAAAGAAAACTTACAGTGAGTTGAGAAAACTACGTAAATAATCTTTGATATTTGAAGAATAATAGGATTACAACTTCTTTTTGAAATTGGGTAGAGACTTGTACTGATAACGTGTTATGAAAAAGAAAAGAAATATGAAACATCAATAATAGGAAAACAAAACAATTTTATAATTAAACAATAAAAATTATTGACAAAAAGGAAAGAAAGTATAGGCAAATAAAAGACAATAAACATACAACATCAATTATAGGAAAACCACAAAATTATATAATTAAACAATAAAAAATTTAAACAAAAAGGAACGACAGTATAGGTAGATGAAATAAAACAGTAATCAAACCTTAGGAATGGTTGGAATTTGTTTTGTAGAGCATAAACCAGGACCATGAAAATCGTAAAGACAAGTACAATCGAAATATTTGAAGAACCTTTTCTTATATAAGATACAAAAATACCCAAATACATGCATCATTGATACTAAGAGATTCTTTTGAAATTCTATGTGGAAAAGAGAGGTAAACTTGAAAATACGTGGGTGTGGAAAAGGGAGGTAAACCTGAAAATACGTGGGCGTGGAAAAGAGGAGTGAACCTAAAAATACACGGGTGAGGAAAAAAAAAAGAAAAAAAATAAGCACATCGGAATTACAAATTGGACTTCAATTTCATATTTACATTGACACGTGGCACAACAATAATTAGAATTCTAATTTAAAATTCCAATTGGAGTTTCTCTCTGCTTCACTTATTATATAGATATATAGATTAGTTTTTGGGCTAATTACAACTTACTTATATGTGGTTTAACCCAAATTTAAGTTGCATCCTTGTAATTTGAAATCTGGTTAAAAAAAAACATATTTTAATTTGAAAATATAACATAAATGGATCAAAAAGCTAGGGTTTATAATTTTTCAAAATATGGATGAACATTCATAAAAAAACTTCAAACAAATAAAAATTAAATATAAAAACTTATCTAAAAAGAGTTCTAATTGTGAAAGCTTTTTGTGACAACCCGTCAAAATGAAGAAAACTTCCAATGTTAGCCTAAAAGACAAACAAAATAGAAAAGAAAAGAAAATAGAGCATGAATCTTAACTTGATTTTTTAGAGAGAGAGAGAGAGAGAGAGAGAGAGAGAGAGAGAGAATGAACTTAATCTATAGATAAGACACAAAAGGTATCAACCCAAATTCAAGACCCAGATCAATTTTCTCAACACCATTCTCTTTCTCTTCCTTTTCTTCAAAAATAACCAAAACCCACCAAGAATCATATAAAATTAAAAAACTAAATGCAAAACCAAGTAAAACCATTAATGTTACCACTTGATTTTTCACTCCCATACTTTGAAGTCGTGAAATCTAGCAAGAATACACATTTAGCCTTGGGGGTGACACAAAGTGAGTTTTTGTGGGGATTCAAATGGGGATTATGATAACTAGGTAGTTTTTTATGGGAGAGTTGATATAGTGTGAAAATTTGTCTTCAAACCCTAACCTTTTGATCCGTTTTGTGTTATATTTTTGTATTAAATTTTTTTTTTAATACAAAATGTGTTTTAGCTCTTAAAAAAGATGTGTTTTTTAACAGAATATGGAGAGGTAGATTACAGAAGCCTAATGGAGCAGAGCTTAAATGAGTTAAATGCCAAATTTCAATCCATATGTAAGCAACTTAAATTCGGGTCAAGCTACAAGTGAGTTAGTTGTAATTATTCCTTAATTTTTATTTTTTAATATTTGGCATTTAACTCATTAAAAAAAATATTTGAATTATATTGGTTTTTAGTGAGATTATATATATATATATATATATATATATATATATATGGTTCATAATAGGATTAACAACATTTATTAGCTGTTATCATATTATTTGAAAGGATTTTAATAATGTATGAGCTTAAGGCATACCTTAGTAAACTATTTTCATGATTTTTAGACTTGGACTGTTCAAAGAATGGGTAAGGGGAGAGGTTCAAGGTTTTTGAGGTTAGACCGAGGTCCAATTGATTCAAGGTTGAACTGTGATGATGTCATAATCAATTTAGTAATAAATTAAAATAAAATAATTGTATTAAATTTATATATATTAGCAAGATTGACTAAAATTATCTATAAAAATTGAAAAAAAAAAACTTTCAAATAAATTTTCATGATACTATAAGGTTAATAGAAAATAATACTGTAAGGACACGAATCAGGCCTGGACCCAAGTGCGTGACAGGGCAGGCCCAAGTGGCTTAAACAATAAAATTTGTAGAAAGTAGGCTTGAAGCCTAGATTTCTTAGGACAATGAAAAGCATTGGCGTTTAGGCTAAGTTCATAGTTGCGTGCAATGAGCTGGTGATGCGATTCTAGCTTTCCTCGGACGTGAGCCGAGGAGTCTCTGTGTTCGTTTCCCTTGTTCTGCTTGAGAGAAAAAGCCTTTATCTTGAAGAAGCCGGATCCCTTTCCAATGCTCTCCCCATTTCTATTTATATTCCTCCTTTTTATGTTCTTATTCATGGAGCCATAAATGCAGATCCTTTTCCCATCCATCGTCTTCTTGGAAACTTCCCCCAATGGCTATAAGGCTGATCACCGTCCCCTCAGGGGTCACTTCCCCATTAATGCGGCCAGACGGGTAGGTGTGAAGCTTTTAATGCGGTGGTAGCAGCTTTATGCAGAGTACTTCCCACTTGTTCTCCCCCTTTGCATTCCGTTGGAGTGTAACATTTCTTGTTAAGCTTCACGAGTTCCTCTCTAGGCATCATGGTGCACCTTATGGCCTTTGTTTCAGTTGTTCGAGGAGACCCCTTTCCTTGGACTCTTCCCAATCGGCCAATGACCCGCTCGGTGGGCTCCTAGACCTTTAAGTTAGGCGGCCTTAACCCCGCCCTGAAGCCCTCTGCAGGAGTTAACTTTCTCGGACTAGGCCCAAGGCCCAAATAGGTGTTTTGATACTTCAGCCCCCACAATAGCCCCTCAAAAATTCATTTGGCTCTGATCCGAGAAGAGAAATGAGTTTTTGACCTGCGAGTACTACCTTCATGTGATCTCCCAAATGTTGCACGTGCGAAGTCCACCCGTGCCTTCTGGAAAAGCTCCTGATGCTTTGTAACCCGCAACACCTGCATTAATTGCATTGAGTAACTCCCTATCGCCCACGTTCAACAGTGAGATGTGGATCCAATGGCTCCGTTTTCTTCCTAAAAATTCAAGCGAGATACCTCTCACGAACTGCCGTCCTTCAATCATTCAAAACGCTTTGGTAATCATGACATCCGCCATTACTCCCAAAGAGCAAATACATCCTGGAAGTTTTCAACCCCATTCTCTTTCAAGAAGCTTTCAAAAGTTCGTACTCCTTTCTCCAGTAAGTTTCTCCTTTCTTCAAACCCTTTTCTCCTCGGCTGTCAACCTTTCTCACCTTTCTCTGTAAATCTTTGCTCTGATTTTCGACTCAATGGGTAGGTTTAAGTGTTTAGTAGATACGGCTTCCAGTATGAAAGGATTCTGGGCTAAATATCACATTCCTCCGAATGTGGGTCTAGAATACTGCCCCCTAGAGGCCGTAGTAGACTCTAAGAAAAAGGGGCAAGTTGTCATTTTTATAATCGCCTTCTTAGAGGGTAGGATGACACTCCTCATGAAGAGTGTGACCAGTGAGTACCTCCGTAACCATAGGTTATGTCCCGACCAGTGTACACCCAACATGTTTAGGGTATTAGGTTGCGTCGATGCTTTAAATGAGCAGATAGGCCTGCGCCTCACATGGTGCGATGTCTTCTATTTGTATGAGTGCCACCGGTTGAGAGACGTAGGCTATTACCTCAAATCGAGCCTAACGTCGTCAGGCTCATATCTTGCCTCCCCAAGTCTAATAAAGGCATGAAGGATGACTACCTCATCGCCACCGAGAGGTAGTATGACGGTCCCCATTGCCCAGTGAAAGAGGGACAGCCAGGTGTGACTCCCTAAGATTTAGAAATTTTGGTTTAAAGTTTTGCCCCTTTTAGCTTCTCTAAGTAGATTCATTGCCCTTTGATGCTTTCTTTGCTTGATCTGTTGTTTGTGTCTGACCATGCTTGGCTTCTTTGCTATTTCTCTTGCAGAAAAATGGCATACGTTGCCCCGCCTAAGCAAAGTCAACATCTCGGACCTCAACAAAGCTTTGAGATCCGAGGTCTTTGTGAGCGAAGACCTACAGCTGAGGGCTGCCCACCTCATACTGGGGTACGAACCCTTGTCAAACGCTTTCCAAGAGGTCGATAACACTATCCTTGCAGGTGACCGGAGATGTCCAAGGATAGACGTCTCCAAACTTGACTTTCTCGCCCACCACTCTCTTCCTGACGCACCATCCACCATTCTCTACGGATATACCGTCGAAGCCACCTCTCTTGCAGTGAAACAAGAAACCTAACTTGTCCAAGGAGAATCTGTGGCTTCCCACTCGTCCCTCGACGAAGAGATAGATCGGTTTCATCTGGAGGAGGCCGAAAGACCTTTGAATGATCCCATAGTCGAGATCTCGGACGAGGAGAACACCTCGGACAAGGGCTCTGGCATTAAAGGCCTGGTGATCGCCTAAACAGATGATAGCTCTGAGGAAGACGACAATATGGTGACTTTGAGAACACTCTTCGCCAGAAACAGGGGCACTCAAGTCTCCAAGAGGGACGCCTCTGGGTCCCAGCTGAGGTTGCCTTCGCCTCCCCCTCCTTCTGAGCCACTTCTTCCCACTCCAAACCTCCCAAAGAAAAGGAGAAATGAGAACGAGGAGGCGGATAAGGAATGGGAGAAGAAGCAAAAACAGCAACAGTAACAGCAAGTTGCTAAGGGCGAGGCGTGAGCCTCTTCCGTAGAGAGCGGGGAGTTTTGTGGGCAAGCCGAGGTTTGCCGCGGGGAGTCCAGTTGGTCCCCTGTGCTGGAGGTGGACGGGGCCTCGATACTTGTCCAAGCTAGCATAAGGAACTTCCAGAGGGGTCACGCCTTTCATTTGGCTAATGCCCTGGAGCAGCCTGTCCTTTTGCTAAGGGACATGGAGGATTTGGGGAGGATGGGTCAGACACGCCTCTTTCTTTCCCTGGAGAGGGACCTGGGCTTGGTACGTGCTATCCCATCCCTTTTAATTCGTTGTTATCATTTAAACCTTCACATGTTTTACTCTTCTGTGCATCTGTCGAAACACCTCTCCGCAGGCCATCCAAGAGGTTTTTGCTACCGAACAACTGGTAGGGCACTACCAGAACCAGGTAAAGGTCAAGCAGGAGGCCAAGGCAGAGGTCGAAAAGGATTTGGGTCATGTCGAGGCTGAAAAGAGCGACCTGGCCGCTAAGCTAACCCAGGAGCAAAATGAGAGGAAGAGCGCCAATGCTGGCTTAAAGACCACGGAGGCGTAGGTAGAAAGGCAACGCAAGCTGCTGCGCCAAAAGGACGAGGCACTGTCCAAAGTCGAGCAGGAGGTCTCGGACTTGAAAAGGGAGCTTGCCTAGGCCAAAGAAGCGGCTCATACTATAAGAGAGACCGTGAAGGCCGCCACCAAAGCAACGTACAATGAGGGGGTCGAGGCGACAAAGAACCGTCTAGCCGAAGAGCTATCGGAGTTGTGCATGGAATAGTATCAACAAGTTTAGGCAGAGGCCCTAAACGCAACTAGGGTTCCTGCTGACTCTGAGTGGAGAGGGGTAGAGAAGGTTTGGTACCCTAGGGACATCAAGGTGATCGAAGACCCTCCATCCACTTCAGTTGCTCCCGAGACTGCGGCCCTAACGCTGCCTTCCCCCACCCAAGAGATAGTTCCCCCTCCTAAAGAAGTCACAGTTTCTGATAAAGAGAGGGAGCAGGCTGATAAGTCTGAGAAGGGGTCGGGTGAGCCAGCTGACCAAGTCGTCCCTCCACCCAAGGCGAAGGACAAAGGAAAACGAGTCCAGGTCCCGTTCGAGGCTGAGCTGATGTGAGCAGAAGTGGGGGATCGGACCAAGGAGCCTTCGGCGAAGTTAGGGAAAAAACCCTCTACTGAAGATCAAGGAGTAGGCCACCTTGGGCTCCTAGTTCGTGCAATTTTCCCTCGTAGGGAGTTTATTTTCAACAATTATCTTGTAATTTTCATTTCTAGCTTTGATGTAAAGGCTAGTGGTTTTTATGACAATTTAAAGGTTTTGAATTTAATTTCCTTACGCGCTTCCTTCCTTGCTATATATTCTGTCTAGTTGTGTCATCAGTTATGTGTGTAGCTTGAATAGCTCGATGCCTTAGAGTGTATAGATCAGATCGTTTCGGCGTTTGAGTAGCCTTACTTTATTAACATATAGAGGCCAGAAGTAAGCAATTAAGTGCACAGAGGTACGCCCGAAATCACAACGAGAGTGGCTTAGCCACAACTATAATAATAAAAGGAATGAATCGTATGTTGAGGGTCTGTTCCATACTTAACACTTAGCAAAAAGATTGACATTAACACTTAGTTAAAAACAGAACTGCATGTTAAATTTTCTCAAAGCAGAATGTCTGAGGACCCAGCATAGCCAAGGTTGACACCAACACTTAGTTAAAAATGAACTGCATGTTAAATTTTCCCAAAGTAGAAGGTCCGAGGACCCGACATAACTAAGGTTGACATTAACACGTAGTTAAAAATGAACTGCATGTTAAATTTTACCAAAGCAGAAGATCCAAGGACCCGACATAGCTAAGTTTGATATTAACACTTAGTTAAAAATGAACTGCATGTTAAATTTTTCCAATGCAGAAGGTCCGAGGACCCAGCATAGCTAAGGTTGACATTAACACCTAGTTAAAAGTGAACTGCATGTTGAATTTTCCCAAAGCAAAAGGTCCGAGGACTCGGCATAGCTAAGGTTGACATTAACACTTAGTTAAAAATGAACTACATGTTAAATTTTCCTAAAGCAGAAGGTCTGAGGACTCGGCATAGCTAAGGTTGACATTAACACTTAGTTAAAAATGAACTGCATGTTAAATTTTTTCAAAGCAGAAGGTCTGAGGACCCGGCATAGCTAAGGTTGACATTAACACTTAGTTAAAAGGGTTGGACCTTAGTTTGACACTGAGTTTTTGTTTGATATTGAAGCAGAAGGTTCGAGGACTCGGCATAGCTAAGGTTGACATTAACACTTAGTTAAAAATGAATTGCATGTTAAATTTTTCCAAAGCAGAAGGTCCGAGGACTCGGCATAGCTAAGGTTGACATTAACACTTAGTTAAAAATGAACTGCATGTTAAATTTTTCCAAAGCAGAAGGTTCGAGGACCCGGCATAGCTAAGGTTGACATTAACACTTAGTTAAAAGGGTTGGACCTTAGTTTGACACTGAGTTTTTGTTTGATATTGAAGGCTAACGGACTAACAATTAACACAATACAATAATATCCAAACGCATGGCGTGTACGCCTTTCATTAATAGTAGTACCTTCGGAGGTTATTTACATTCCAGGGTCGTTTTACAAGTTTGTCTTCTAAGTTGGCAAGATAATACGACCCTATGCCAACCACTGAAGTTATACGATAGGGTCCCTCCTAGTTTGGTCCCAACTTTCCCCATGTTGGGTCCTTAGCGGTTCCAACGACTTTCCTCAGGACCAAGTCACCAGAAGCAAGGGGTCTGGACTTTACGTGGGAGTTGTACCCTTACTTGAGCTTCTGCTGGTAGCAAGCTAGCCAGACCATAGCATTCTCTCGCCTCTCTTCAATCAAGTCCAGCCCCTTCTGCAGTAAATCATCATTGTCACCTAGGGCGAAGGAGTGTGTCCTCATCATCGGAAACCCCATTTCTAAAGGGATCACAGCCTCAGCACCATAAGCCATCGAATAGGGTGTCTCTCCCGTGGACCTTTGTGGTGTAGTTCGATAAGTCCACAATACATATGGCACTTCCTCTACCCATCTGCCTTTGGAGTTGTCCAGCCTTTTCTTGAGCCCGTTGACCATCGTTTTGTTCACTATTTCAGCCTGACCATTCCCTTGCAAGTAGGCTAGGGTAGAATACTTGTTCGTGATGCCGAAGTCTCCACAGTACTTTCTGAAGGCCCTACTATCAAACTGTAGGCCGTTGTCTAAGATGAGGGTGCGCAGGATCCCAAACCTAGTAATGATGTTCTTCTAGACAAATTTCTTTGTATCCACGTCTCTAATGTTCGAGAGGGGCTCTGCTTCAACCCACTTGGTGAAGTAGTCTGTCTCAACGAGCAGCCATCTTTTGTTCCCCGCTGCCCTCAAGAATGGTCTCACTATATCCAAGCCCCACTGAGCAAATGGCCAAGGGCTAACCAAGGGTTAAGGACACCCCCAGGCTGGTGGATGTTGGGAGCGAACCTTTGACATTGATTGCACTTTCTCACGTAATCCTGCGCTCTCTTTGCATGTTCGACCACCAGTATCCTTGGGTAATGGCTCTATGGGCTAGTGACCTTCCTCCCATATGGCTACCACATATTCCCTTGTGCAACTCCTCCAAGAGTAGCTCCGTTGCTTCTGGGTATACGCACAGCAAATAGGGTCCTAAGAAGGAGCATTTGTAGAGTTTCTCGTCCTCGGATAGCCAAAACCGCAGAGCCTTTCTACGGATCTTATCGGCCTTAGACCTTTCCTCTAGCAGAACGTCATGTTTAAGGAAGGACACTATTAAATCCATCAACTAGGTCTCGTTTTGACCTGGTGAATCCGGAGGGCATCACCACTTGGCCCAGCAGGCTTAAATAGGTCTTCAATGAGGATGACCTGGGGTAGGCTTTGAGCCGAGGAGGTTGCAAGCGTGGCCAGCGAGTTGGCCTGGGTATTCCCATTCTTGGAGATATGCGACACTGTAAAAGACTCGAATTTGGACTGCAAGTGCTTGGCACGGGTTAAATACTCCCGCATTCTCAGTTCCCTGGCTTCCAACTTTCCTTCCACCTGGCCGACCACCAGCTGCGAGTTCGAGAACACCTGCACCAATTTTCCCCCCATTTTTTGAACCATGTCCATTCCTACTAACAGGGCTTCGTACTCGGCTTCATTGTTGGTAGCCAAGAATGCCAATCTCAAAGACTTCTCCAAGACGATTCCTTCCGGAGATATCAGAACTATCCCTACGCCTGATCCCTTCTAGTTGGCTACTTCATCCATGTATACCTTCCACATCAGGGACTTTTCGCATGAGACCACACTGACTGATTTTCCATCCATGCCCCACCCCTCAGGGTTCTCTTCCACGGGAGGCTCAGCAAACTCCGCCACCAGGTCGGCTAGGACTTGCCCCTTCACGGAGGTGCGAGGCATGTACTTGATGTCAAAGGCTTCCAAGATTGTTTCCCATTTGGAAATCCTACTGGAGTAGTCAGCACTTCGTAACACGGACTTAAGGGAGAGTTGAGTCCGCACGACGACCGTATGAGATTGGAAGTAATGCGGGAGCTGGCGTGTTGCGTGCACCACGGCTAGAATCGCTTTCTCCAATGGTAGATACCGATCTCGGCCTCCTGCAGAGACTTGCTCATATAATAGATCAGCCTCTGTACACCATCGTCGTCTCGTATTAGAACTAGGCTGATGGCATGAACAGCCACGGCTATATACGCGAACAAAACTTCATCTACGTTTGGGCGAGACATAATAGGTGGCTGCAAGAGGTATTCCTTCAGTTGCTGGAAAGCAATGGAATATTCTTAGGTCCACTCAAATCCCTTCCACTTGTTTAACAGTTGAAAAAAAAGTCGGCATCTATCCACAGACCGAGAGATGAACCTATTGAGAGCAGCCGTCATCCCTGCCAGCCTTTGGATTTCCTTTGGATTCCGAGGAGGCTGCAAATTGCAGATTATTAGGATTTGGTCAGGGTTGGCTTCGATCCCTCTATGAGTAAGCATGTAACCTAGAAACTTGCCAGACCCCACGCCGAAGGAGCACTTAGAGGCATTCAAACGTAACTTGTGCTCCCTTAGAGTCTGGAAAGTGTTGTTCAGGTCAGCCACATACGTAAGTATAACCTTACTATTTACAACCATGTCATCCACATATACCTCGATAGTTCTCCCTAACTGGGCCTCGAACATCCTGGTCATCATCCTTTGGTATGTAGCCCCAGTGTTCTTCAAGCCAAAAGGTATTACATTGTAATGATAATTGCCGGTAGGGGTGACAAAAGCTGTCTTCTCTTGGTCCTCCGAAGCCAAAGGTATTTGGTGGTACCCCTGAAAGGCATCTAAAAAGCTCATCTGAGGATGGCCGACAGTAGCGTCTACGAGCTGATCTATGCGTGGCATTAGAAAAGAGTCTTTGGGGCAGGCTCTGTTCAGGTCCGTAAAATCTACACATACCCTCCATTTTCTACTTTTTTTCTTTCCCACCATTATGTGTGCCAACCATTTGGGGTAGAAGACTTCCTTGGTAGCCCCAGCCCTCTTAAGTCTGATAACTTCCTCTTTAACGGCATCAAAATGTTCTTTAGAAGAGCGCCGAGGGGGCTGCCTCTTTGGCATAGCAGCCGGGCTGACATTTAGATGGTGGCAGATGAAGTTCGGGTCAATCCCAGGCACCTCATACGCATCCCATGCAAACACGTCAAGGTTTCCCTTCAAGAACACGACTAACTCTTATTTTTCCTCGGCTGGCAGTTGGGCCCCTACCTGGAAGTACCTTTCTAGGTTATTATCCATAAGAACTCTATCCAACCCTTCACACGTGAGCTCTTCTGCCACTGTCTTCCCAGTTGTGGCAAGAGAGGTTAATTGCTATGGGGTCAATGCAGCCGAGACCGAGGGTTCAGGCTCTGGTCTGCGTAGAACTGCAGCCATTAGGCACTGTCTCACCGCGGACTGATTCCTAATAATTTCTTTGACCTAACCGCCAAAACGGGAACTTCACCTTGGCGTGGAGAGTAAAAGAGACAGCACCCAAGGCGTGCAGCCACGGTCTCCCTATAATGGCTGTGTAGGGAGAGTAGGCATCGACCACGATGAAATCCACTTTAACTACCGCTGGGCCTGACTACATAGGCAACCTAATCTGCCCCCTCGAGACGACTGCCTTCCCTTCGAAGCTTATCAGTGGTGAATCATAGGCCAAAAGATCCTCCTTCTTCAAGTTCAACCCCTTGAACAGATCAGGGTACATAATGTCTGCGCCACTTCCTTAGGCTACCATCACCCTCTTCACATTGTAGCCCCATATTCTCAACATGATAACCAAGGCATCATCGTGTGGTTGGATGGTCCTCATTTTTTCCTCATCCAAGAAGCCTAGGATTTGGGGTTCGTTACCCTTAATCCTCTTTGGCTCGGAGCTAGAGTCCTCGACAAGGGCTCGTGCCACAGACATCACTCTAGAAGGGCAAGAACCAGTCCTTCCAAGAGCAGCGAAAATGAAATTAATGGTCCCCAAAGGAGGTCTTGAAGCATGATGGCCCTGATTCGCTGGCCAAGGATGTTCTACCTGTCTGCCACGCCGATACAAGAACTGTTTCAACTTCCCCTCCTTCACCAATTGCTCTAGGTAATTCCGTAAATTTCTGCAGTTCTCAGTTGTGTGGCCTTTCTCTTGATGGTACTGGTAATAGAGGTTCTGATTACGCTTCGTGGGGTCCCCCAACATCTTGTTGGGCCACCTGAAATATGGTTCATGGCGAATTTTCTCAAGCATCTGTTGTATGGGTTCGCAGAACACGGTGCTGACCACTTGAGAAGACATCGGACTAGGCTGCCCAATAAAATCTCTCTTAGGCCTATTGTTGCTATATTTTTCTGACCTAAAATCCCTCATTTCTTGAGGGATAACCTTTATCTTCCCTTTTCCTTGCAGCTGATCTTCTTCGACTCGCTTGTACTCGTCGATGCGATCCATAAGCCAGTGCACGCTCTTGACAGGCCTTTTGGTCAAGGACTTCCTCAGTTCGTGCTCGTTTAGGAGGCTGACCTTGAAGGTGCTTATGGCGACATCGTCGAAGTCCCCCTCGATCTCGTTGAACATCTCCCAATACCTGTCGGTGTATGTCTTGAGGGTCTCTCCTTCTCTCATGGCCATAGATAATAGTGAATCTAGAGGCCGAGGCACCCTGCTACAGGTAATGAAACGTGAGCCAAACACCCTAGTGAGCTCCATGAAGGAATCGACAGAGCCTGCTTTTAGGCCATTGAACCACCTCATTGCAACAGGTCCTAGGCTGGAGGGGAAGACTTTGCACACCAAGGTCTCGTTCTTAGACCACACCGCCATCCTCTGACTGAAATGGCTCACATGTTCCATTGGGTACGTCCGTCCATTGTAAATGGTAAAAGTTAGTTGGGTGAACTGCCTCGGGAGCTTTCCCTTCTCCACCCTCCGAGTGAAGGGTGATTTGAAAATTTGGTGGAGTGCCTTACTCAAAGCATTGTTGGCCAAAACCTGGAAGAGGTCCTCTTACCCTTAGGGTCACGATGGTACTTGTCCTCGTAGGAGGGGGACTTGCTGGGGGGGGTTCCTAACCTAGAGCTGCCGATGCTACTGCGAATATCTGCTAAAGACGGGTCTGAAGGAGAGGGAGTACGCCGTTGTTTCTCCCAGCTTAGCTTCTTCTTCATATGGTCAATCTCCTTTTGCATGGCCTTGACACTTTTTTCATGGGGGGTCCTGCTTCCAGCCCGCGCGTGACTCTTCCCGCGTATATGTTCTATGCGCACGCTAGCTTCCAGATCTCTTTCTCGCTCTAGCTGTGAGAGGTGATCCTCGTGCTGGGATCCCATGGACTCCGCACGACATAAACTTGAGCCTTCCATGATGCTTCACATCCCTTCACTCAAGGCTTCCCACAGACGGCGCCAATTGTAAGGACATGAATCAGGCCTGGACCCAAGTGCGTGACAAGGCAGGCCCAAGTGGCCTAAGTAATAAAATTTGTAGAGAGTGGGCTTGAAGTCTAGATTTCTTAGGACAATGAAAAGCAGTAGCGTTTAGGCTAAATCCACAGTTGCGTGCAATGAGCTGGTGATGTGATTCTAGCTTCCTCAGACGTGAGCCGAGGAGTCTCTGTATTCGTTCCCCTTGTTCTTCTTGGGAGAAAAAGCCTTTGTCTTGAAGAAGCCGGATCCCCTTACAATGCCCTCCTCCTTTCTATTTATATTCCTCCTTTTCATGTTCCTATTCATGGAGCCATAAATGCAAATCCCTTTCCCATCCATCGTCTTCTTGGAAACTTCCCCCAATGGCTATAAGGCTGATCACCATCCCCTTAGGGGTCACTTCCCCATTAATGCGGCCAGACAGGTAGGTGTGAAGCCTTTAATGCTGTCGTAGCAGCTTTATGCAGAATACTTCCCACTTGTTCTCCCCCTTTGCATTCCGTTGGAGTGTAACATTGCTTGTTGAGCTTCACGAGTTCCTCCCTAGGCATCATGGTGCACCTTATGGCCCTTGTTTCAGTTGTCCAAGGAGACCTCTCTCCTCGGACTCTTCCCAATCGGCCAATGACCCTCTCGGTGGGCTCTTCGGCCCTTAAGTTAGATGGCCTTACCCCCGCCCTGTAGCCTTCTAGAGGAGTCAACTTTCTCGGACTAGGCCCAAGGCCCAAATAAGTGTTTTGATACTCCTGCCCCCACAAATACAATATAAATAAGCATGAAAATAAACTTGTATAATTATCCTTCAAGTATAAATCATTTTGATTAAATTAAAAAAATCACTTTTAACTAATTTAGTTAATTCCCATGCAAATGAGAATTATTATTAAATCACAAGTAAATTTATCAAAGAAAACAAACTTAGTAATATTTAATAAATTGAGAGAGAGGTAATATGATATGCTGAGAAATTATAAATCATGTAAGTGTAAGATAAATATAATAATAGATTATAGTTAAACAAAAGGAGGGCAAGTAGTTTGATGGTTACAATATTGGTCTTTGTTCTTAATTGAGTTTCAGATCTATGGTTCTACTCCCCATGTGTTCAAATACCCAGTTCTCACTCATAAAAAACTGGTTTCATGATCGGTTCACTGTTAAACCAGTTGGAACAACCAGTTTGGTTCGTGTTTGAAAACAATGGCCATTTAAAAAAAAAAAAATTATGGGAAACTAAAAATGTTGACAATATTTTATTTAGAATGTACTAAATAAGGTTAAGAGTTAAGCATTCACACAATATTTTATTTAGAATGTACTAAATAAGGTTAAGAGTTAAGCATTCACATTAACTTTGTTGGGGACATAATTTTATGTAATTGGCATATCCTTTGACAAAACGCACTTTACTTGTATTTGGGTAAATCTAAGTAGGTTCAAGATGATCATTACAAGTGGTTAAATTGAAGACATGAAGATTACTCAAGAACTGCTCAAGAAAAGTGCAAACTGCAGGTCTCGATACCTCGTCGACAGAATCTCGATCTGTCGAGATTCATTAAAGCTTGACAGATGTCTAGATCGATCGAGCTTACGGGAGTCAGATTATAGCTAGCAACGATTTTACTCTAAAAGGCTAATTGTTTATGGGTTTGTATAATTCTTATTGGATTAGGAAAGCCCAAGGTTTGTGTAAACCTATTTGGAATAGAAGAGCCCATTAAACTCCTATTTAAAGGAGGTGGAAAAAGAAAAACCTAACCCTAGAGAGCTTCATAAGGTTTTCTTTTTGAAACCCTAACCTCCTCCTACAAAAGAAAGAGTTCTTGCTACGTTTCTTATACGCCTTTGGGTTTTGAAACCAAGCAAAGTCTCTTGCACCAACATTGAAGATCTTATTGGTGTTTCTATGTGAAACTGTTGCAAATCAACTGCAACAATCAATGGGTTGCCGTGGAGTTAGTCACGTACTAGGATTCGTGCAAAAGAGTAAGCCGCGTACTGGGATCCACGCAATTGGTTAGTCACGTACTTGGGAGCCGTGCATCAAAAGAAGAAACTGTCACTACAGTACAAGTCCAATTGGGTATTGGGGTAAGGGGTTCAACTGTAGGTTGGTAAGGTATTGGGATTCCTTGCTTGTAACCGCTTGTTTTGATAATAGTGGAGTTTCAAGAATGGTGACCTTAAATCACTCGGTGGAATTTTTGCTGTCAGGTTTTCTCCATTCGTAAACGAATCACTATGTCAATTTTATTTCCACTGCATACTTTAGTTATGGGTTATTTGTTTGTGCTGCCACGTGAATTTGTATGTTAACTTGATTAATTAATAACTTGGTTAATTAATCAATTTAATCCATCACAAAGGGTCAACGCATTTGTGGTCTATCAAGTGGTATCAGAACATGCACACTCTGATTATGTTTTAATCTTTGATGTGTGATCCATTGACCCCTGTTGTCATAGAAACTCTTAATTGTTTTGATTTACATGATCTTGTGTTGAATGATGATGATGATGATATTCATGATGCCTATTGCAAGCTTTATAATTTTTGTATGAAATCTCTTGAGTGTTCTATAAAATTAAAAGCTAAATTTAAAAAGGTCAAGCTTGAAAAAGATGATTTGATTGCAAAATTGGATGAAGCCACTAATTTGAATGAGAATTTTAAAAATCAAATTTCATCTCAGGTGGACAAAATTAAGAGTTTGGAAGAGCAATTAGTTAAATTTAAAACTGAAGTTGAAAAATTAACTAGTGCCAAACTTGTTGTTGAGCCTAACTCAAAAGAAAATAATTTTTATGTTCCCCCATTCAAAAGGAATAATGAAGAGTTGAAGGCTAATATTACTAGGCTAGACAAAGGTAAACAATTTGATGTTAACGCTGAAGTTTCTAAACCTATGTCTAAAACTCCTCCTAGGTTGAATAAAAATTCTGAATTTGTCCCTACTTGTCATCATTGTCATATTATTGGTCATATTAGGCCAAATTGTCCTAAGTTGAGATCTCTGTCAACCTCTAAGGTTATACCTCCTTCTAGGAAGTCGAGAAGCTCTAAAACTGCTCATGTTTGTCAGTATTGTGGTGTTTTTGGACACATTCGTCCTAATTGTTTTAAGTTGTATCCTCATAAGCAATTGTCCAAACAGTCACAAGTTTCCTCTCAAAGACCTACACCTTTGTTTGGAGAAATATTAAAAACTTTGAGCTTTTTAACACAATTTCAGGAGAATTTTAATTCTTCTATGTCCTTTAGTAGTCATACTAGGACTCGTGCCTTTTCATCTTCACAGCCAAAGACTCGTGCTGTGTGGGTGAGAAAGGAGCCTAAGACTTAATTGTCTTTTCTGTTTGTCCTCTGCTTTAATTCTTTCTATCTAAAGTAGGACTCTCTTTGCTTGATTTCTTTTCTGCTTTTGAAATCATGCTTTCATGCATCTGCACCTTTCTATCATGCTCTCATGCATATGCATCTTTCTTTCATGCATTCATGTTGTTTGTTTGTTTTTGTTTAGTTGTTTAGTTTTTATTTATTTTTTATTTTCAAAAAAAAATTGAAAAAATACAAAAACAGTGTGTGTTTGTGTACATTGATTCTTGTGAACCTTAAAATGGCCATTAAAACAGAGTTTTCTAAACTTTGTATCTCTTGTAGCTTAGATGAGTATTCTTATGCACAACTAAGCAAGTGAGCTTTGTAACTTTTTGTTTGCGATGAGTAAGGTTAAGTGATCTCTTGTACTTAACACTCGTATCACTCTTTTTGACGGGTAGGACTAGAAAATACTAAGAGAAAGGCATAAATAACCATCTCACCACTGTTACCCGCCAATCATGAAATAACATCTGTATGCTTCGGCATAGCAAAAGTGCAATGTCAATAGCTTAACATAATTGTGTATTTCTTTTCTTTCTCTTATATGCCCATGCATGATATGCTTAATTAAAGAAAATATGCAAAGAAATAAAAATCAAAAAGATCAAAATGCTTTAAAATATGATTGCACGTGTGTTTTCTAGGAGATGTAGGAGTTATAGGATGTACATCGAAGGTGATAGTCCCCATCAAATAGTTATAATTGTGTGTGAATTAAAGTGATTTTCTCATATCTCAAATCGTCATAACTTTGAGACACTTATGCAATCTTGCGATATTTTTCACACACGACACGCAATATTCTTTGCTACTCTTGATACATGTGCAGGTACAATGTGATTTGACCATCACAAGGTTTACATGTGTTGATGTATGCCCACTAAATTGTCTTAACTTGTTTTTGAAATATAAAATTAATTAGACTTGTTTAGTGTATGTGTGTGCATGTTTTGGATCAAAATGCATGACATTTTTCTTGTTGAGAGATGTTTTTGAGAGGTTAATATGTTGATTGGATCTTTGGTTGAGTTGCATGCTTGATTGCATTCATATCTGTGTTTTTCCCTCTTTGAAAACTGTTTTTAAAGCATCTCGATACCTCCTCGACACCTCTCGATACCTGATTTATCTGTCGAGCTCTTTACTTGCATCTTATCGCAATCTCAACACCTCTCGATAGCTATGTGGATTGATCGAGAATCTTTCTGTCTGCTTGATAGATCCTCGACACCTTATCGATTCATCGAGGTTGGCTCGATAGCTTCTCAACACCTCCCGATTGATCAAGATACTCTTGCATGCATTTCATCTTTCTTTGTTTTGCATATTTTTCCCTTTGTGTCCATAGCATCTTGTTTTTCTTTCTCTTGTAAGTCTATGGTTCCTTGTTCTCCTCGTTCTCTCTATATCTATTTTCTGTCTTTCTTCAGTCAAGTCTTTTGGCTTTTTATACCCTTTGTCAATCGTGTCAAAAAGGGGGAGAAATTTGAGTTTTGTATGTCATTCCTCAGAGGGAGTAATAGACTTAGGGGGAGAACTTCATGTTAAATGGAGGAAAATTTTTGTTGTAACTAACTTAGGGGGAGAGTTAGTTTGATACACATTGATATTGATATATTTTTGTGCTGTGTATCTTTTGGTTTTGTAACCATTTTTACATACTTGATACTTATCAAGTGGTATATGTGATGATGTATGTGTTTCACTCTTTATCTCACATGTGTTATTTCTTTTCTCTATTTATACACATGTTTCTTGTTTATTCAACTTGTCATTGTTTTCCACATGGTACCTTGATGTGTTTTGTTTGGTGCCTTTTAGGAAAGACAAGTTAAAGCCAAGTTAAGATTCCGAACCTTCTTCTTGCAGCAACTTCCAAGGTTCAAATCTTTTAGACTATGCTTATTTATTCTTGAGTAGAATGTATTCTAGGACATTCAATGTACTCTTGTGGTTTTGTCACGAATTGCCAAAGGGGAGATTTTTGGGAACATATTTTTATGTAATTGGCATATCCTTTGACAAAATGAACTTTACTTGTATTTGGGTAAATCTAAGTAGGTTCAAGATGATCATTACAAGTGATTAAATTTAAGATATAAAGATTACTCAAGAACTGCTCAAGAAAAGTGCAAACTGCAGGCCTCGATACCTCCTCGACAGAATCTCGATCTGTCGAGATTCATTAAAACTCGATAGATGTTTAGATCGATCGACCTTACGGAAGTCAGATTATAGCCAGCAACGTTTTTACTTTAAAAGGCTAATTGTTTATGGGTTTGTATTATTGGACTAGAAAAACCCAAGGTTTGTAAACCTATTTGGACTAGGAGAGCCCATTAAGCTCCTATTTAAAGGAGGTGGAAAAAGAGAAACTTAACCCTAGAGAGCTTCGTAAGGTTTTCTTTTTGAAACCCTAGCCTCCTCTTACAGAAGAAAGAGTTCTTGTTGCGTTTCTTGTACGTCTTTGGGTTTTATAACCAAGCAAAGTCTCTTGTACCAACATTGAAGATCTTATTGGTGTTTCTATGTAAAGCTGCTGCAAATCAACTACAACAATCAAAGGGTTGCTGTGGAGTTAGTCACGTACTGGGATTCGTGCAAAGGAGTAAGCCGCGTACTGGGATCCGCGCAATTGGTTAGTCACATACTTGGGAGCTGTGCATCAAAAGGAGAAATTGTCACTACAGAACAAGTCCAATTGGATATTGGGGTAAGGGTTTAACTGTAGGTTGGTAAGGTACTGGAATTCCTTCCTTGTAACTGCTTGTTGTGATAATAGTGGAGTTTCGGGAGTGGTGACCTTAAATCACCCAATGGGGTTTTTGCCGTCAGGTTTTCCCCATTCGTAAACAAATCACGTATCAATTTTATTTCCGCTGCATACTTTAGTTATTGGTGATTTGTTTGTGCTGCCACGTGAATTTTCATGTTAACTTGATTAATTAATAACTTCGCTAATTAATCAATTTAATCCATTACAAGGGGTCAACGCATTTGTGGCCTATCAAACTTGAGCAAAAATTTCTGTCTATTTTAACATAAGAATTTATTTATTTTTTAAATTTTACTTAACTATTTTTCAAAAACACTCACATTAGATTAACTATTTTAAAAGCTATTTTAATAAAGAGTTAGGTTAAAGTTATACATGGTGTAACTTTAGGTTAAGCAATATTATACCACTCAATATTTTTTAATTAGATTTGAATATAAACAAATCCATTTTTAGATTACATTATCTTCATATATCCTCCATGATTGCAACATTTCAAGGTAATAAAAAATCAATAGTCATGTCATCAATCAATTATTTAAACTCAAATTTTTGTAGTTTAAAATAATGTATGAAAGATGAATTTAGAGATTGAATGGTAGATAATATCTAATTGTCATGAAAATTGACATGTTAAGAATATATAAAGCATGTAATCCAATGGTAGGATTTCAAAATATAGGTTCAATAACAAGTTATAATTTAGTGTAACATTATTTATAGTTACAGCAAAAATAACATAAACCCATAATTACTTTTTTTTAAAAAACCACATCACTCACACACACACAACAACCGAAAAGGTGAATTGAGAAATGAATAAAATATGCTTTTACACATAAAATGTAGCTGTATAAATTTACATGGATCTGTGGACAAGATATGTATAAGTTTAGACAAACTGATATAGGAGATTTTTTTGGTTTGGGTGGTCAAAATTTTGCATTTATGCCATTTTATATTCTATAATGCAAGTTCTCTTAAAAGCATTAGCATTAGGGTGGGGGTAAACTACCCAAATTGCTATTTTACATCCTCAAATTCTAAAATCCTTACCACATCTAGGCAGGTATTCTTAAATTTATATGTTACTATAGATGAGTTTAAAACTTATTTTGATTATTTTGTTCAACTCTTTCTCTTGTCTTTTTAAATAAAAGCAAACTAATCTCTTATTTTGGGGTTAGTTTTATATTATTTTAATGTGTTGTATGTTAAAATAAAATATGAGATAGTAGGTGAGAGTATTTCTTAAATTTTTGTAGGAGTAATGCTATTATTACAAACCGTTGTTGTGACCAATTTTTATTATTTCTCATCTAGGCCCACCATTAGCATTACTTTTTCACTTACCAATAGTCATTCATCATGTCAGTAATTTGTAAAATAGTTTGTAGATTTAACATTTTCCTTTTTTTGTTAGATATAAGGATGCTAATGCTCTAATTTTTCCTATTTTTTTCTCCCAAAAACTTCCAAATTTTTACAAAAGGGGGGGGGGGGGTATTTAGAGAGATAGCCAAAAAGTGGGAGGCTCTGTGATGGTGTACCAAAACACTATCACATTGCCTCCCATTTGTTACACCTTATCAAGCTATTATGTCTTTTTTCTGGATTCTGGTCCGATCTTCGTGTAGTTGTTTGAATGCATTTCTGATCTCTATTTTCTTCAACCTTTATATCTCTAGAAAGCTCTGGATGTCCAATTTTCATAGGTTATGACTTTGCAAGATTTGGAGCTACGGTTGTCAAGATATTGCATCTGGAAGGGAGGTGACGCAGTCTAGGAAATTCGGTAACGTTTTTCCTTAAAACATTTGTTTCGTCCAATCCGTGAGTCCTTTTTATGAGAGGTAGTCAAGACCTTATGCTTCAAACTGTTTAGCCAGATTTCTCTAGTTCTCACCCAATTGATACAATATTTTGCGCGAAGTTGGTCTAAAAATTGCCCGTTTTACCTTTAAAAAGTGAAGTATTTAATTAGGGTTTTGGTATTTTGTTGATATCTCATTCATTTTAACTCCGATTTTGGCCAGTGAACTATCATTTTAAAGGGAAAAATATGTCTCATGAGACAGTCCAACATTCAACTTGGTAGGACGGTCGGATCAAAAAGTCAACTTTTTGACTGGTGGTTAGGATTTTGGTCTTAATTGCTATTAGAGGGGTTTTGGAATGTTGCAACCATTTGATCTACTATTCGATCATGTTGCATTTATTTGCAACCCTTTTTGGCCTTGAAACTTGCAATTTGCACATTTTTTTAATTTTTTTTTGGATTTTGGCACTTGTTTTGATGTGCAAATCGGAGTTAGACAAAACATAGTATCGACACCCTAAAAGAGCTTTAATCACCCAAAAGCTTCAATTCTTTACAATATGCCACCGACCCATTTTAATTTTTTCCAATAGACGCTTAATACTAAAACAATCACCAACACTCATAAGTTATGAGTAATGTTAGGACTATAACTTTTATCATAACTTGCTCATGTGGCAAGTTGTGAGTGGTAGAGTTGTGGACCTGTATGGACTCAACACTTTTACTCTACTACTTACAACATACCACGTGAGAAAGTTATGACAAAAGTTGTGGTCCTATCATTTTTATACGTTATATCTAGATTCTCACTGACCTACCAAGATTTTCTAAGAAAAAATTTGAAATTTGGAATCAAACAAAACCAATTTTTTTTTCCCTTCTCCAAAATTGCTAAAATCTATAATCAAATTGCTTACCCACTAAGAAATTATCCCAAGAATAATAAGGGCTTTAGAAGGGAAAAAAACCATTCAAATCAAGCTTTAAGCAATTATTTACATCTAAATTCTCATTTAAGCAATTGGAGTTTCGGAGATGCTGATTCTATTTCCAAGGAGAGAGGGGAGGTTGAGAGGTGGAAGACAAACTATTAAGGAATTTTTAGATTTTTTTTTTCTTTTCCAAAAACCTTGTTATCTCTTAGATGAAAAAGTTTGACATGTCAAACGGTTTAAATTTTAGAAAAAAAATTGCCACATCATTAGCCACCTATCAAACTTAAAAAAAAAAAAAAAAAACCAAATCAAATTTTTGATAGAACCACGTTAGTTTAAAGAAAAAAGAAAAAAGAAAAAAAAAAAAAACTCAAATGAAATATTTTTAGTTTGATAAACAAGGGCATAACCCATCTAAATCACTTTCTCGACAAAATCCAAAATCACTATGTAAGGATGGCAGGGCCTTATCCTTCTGACGATACGTTCTTTCTCCTTCCGACAATGCATCTATCTTCCAACGACACCAGATTACTCTCTCTCTCTCTCTCTCTCTCTCTCTCTCTCTCTCTCTCTCTCTCTCTCTCTCTCTCTCTCTCTCTCTCTCTCTCTCTCTCTCTCTCTCTCTCTCAATTAGTAAAAATGCCTATGGACTAAGCTGAATGGAAACTGTTATAATATTTTGCCATATTACGACACTTCATATATTATGACATCTAAGTCTGATTGTTGGAAGTTATTTTTTTCTTAACATGTTTTCAAATATGTTTCTAAAGCTCTTGATATAACTACACCAAAAGTGAACGAACAGGAAGACAAAAACATAAATTTGCCTAGATCTACCTACTCTTTCTCTCTCTTAATTAGTAAAAATGCCTATGGACTAAACTGAATAGAAACTATTAGAATATTTTGCCATATTACGACACTTCTTATGTTATGACATCTAAGTCTGATTGTTGGAAGTAATTTTTTTCTTAACATGTTTTCAAATATGTTTCTAAAGCTCTTGATATAACTATGCCAAAAGTGAACGAACAGGAAGACAAAAACATAAATTTGCCTAGAATTACCTACTCTCTCTCTCTCAATTAGTAAAAATGCCTATGGATTAAACTGAATGGAAACTGTTAGAATATTTTGCCATATTATGACACTTCATATATTATGACATCTAAGTCTAATTGTTGGAAGTTATTTTTTTCTTAACATGTTTTCAAATATGTTTCTAAAGCTCTTGATATAACTATGCCAAAAGTGAACGAACAGGAAGACAAAAACATAAATTTGCTTAGAACTACCTACTCTTTCTCTCTCTCAATTAGTAGAAATGCCTATAGACTAAACTGAATGGAAACTATTAGAATATTTTGCCATATTACGACACTTCGTATGTTATGACATCTAAGTCTGATTGTTTGAAGTTATTTTTTTCTTAACATGTTTTCAAATATGTTTCTAAAGCTCTTGATGTAACTACGCCAAAAGTGAATGAATAGGAAGACAAAAACATAAATTTGCCTAGAACTACACCAAAAGTCAATACCAGCTCAAATTGAACCCTTCACGTTTTGGTCTCTTCCAAACAAATAAGAGATAAAATCCTGAGGGGAAGATAATACCAACAGAGAGAGATATTACCAGCAGATTGACGACTCTGTTGGTCCTCAACTCTAGTTTTCACTGTCAAGCGTCACCTTTAGTATAATCTCTAGCCACCATAGTGCCTCACCTTTCTCTTTAGAGGACCAAAACGTGAAGAAATATGAAATTGTGACTTAGAGAGTTTTTTTTTTTTTTTTTTTTTTTTTTTTTTTTTTTTTTTTGAGGAAAGGGATTTTCTTTTGTTGATAGATGTGAGTTAGGGATTTGATCCAAAAGTTACTCTTTCACTTATCGATTGTTGTTGTTATTGTTTTTTTTTCCCCCTAATTTAAAATTAGGTTGACATTTCCTAGAAAAAAAAAAAATTATGTTGACATGTTAATCCAAGTGGCAATTGATGTGGTGATAAATATATATTTTTTTATTTAAGTCGTTTGACGCGTTAGACTTTTCTATACAAGAAATAACGGTAGAGGCTATATTGACACAACATTGAAAGGTTAATGACCAAATAAACACAATTAAAAGGTTAATGACTAAATTGGAATATGATTTAAAGGATAAGGACCAAATACTAGTTTGCCCTAAAATAATTGAATAATAATATATTCACAATATTTTTACAATATTTTTAAAACAAATCCTAAGTGGTGAATTGTTACTGGTTGTTATGTTAAGTTAAAAAAAAATAATTTTATTGTTAAGTTTAAATTTAAACTAATAATAACTAACTATCTATAATTTATTATAAAAATATTATAAAAATATGCTAGAGACACAATAATTTGCGTAAAAGTTTGAAAATATTCTAAATTTGAGAGAATCTTGGTCCACAAATTAAACGAAAATTACGACTAGTGCATAATCAGAAAATAACGACACCATATATTCAAAAGAAAAGAGATGCCAGTACCTCTTGTTTTACTCCGCTCACTCCACACTACCATTCGCTCCATTCCCTGTCTCACCTTCATCTCTCGCTTCATGGCCAACACCACAGAGCTCATTAGCCCATCCAACACCCGTGTGGGCTGGATCGGAACCGGCGTCATGGGCCGATCCATGTGCTCCCACCTCATCAAAGCCGGCTACACCCTCACCGTCTTCAACCGCACCCTCTCCAAAGCCCAGCCCCTCCTCGACATGGGGGCCCACTTAGCCCAATCCCCTCACCAGCTCGCCTCCCAATCCGACGTCGTCTTCTCAATCGTCGGCTACCCCTCCGACGTGCGCTCCGTCTTACTCGACCCTACCTCCGGTGCCCTCTCCGGCCTCCGCCACGGTGGCATTCTCGTCGACATGACCACTTCCGAACCCTCCCTCGCCGCCGAGATATCCGCCGCCGCTTCCTCCAAAGACTGCTTCTCCATCGACGCACCAGTATCCGGCGGCGATCTCGGGGCTAAAAACGGAAGGTTGGCGATATTCGCCGGAGGGGACGAGTCGGTGGTGAAACGTTTGAGTCCACTTTTTTCCCTCCTCGGTAAAGTTAATTACATGGGTGCCACTGGAAAAGGTCAATTCGCGAAACTAGCGAATCAGATAACGATTGCTTCCACTATGGTAGGATTGGTGGAAGGAATGGTCTATGCTCACAAGGCTGGTCTTGATGTGGGTTTGTTTCTTGAAGCGATATCGAGTGGTGCGGCTGGGTCAAAGTCGCTGGATTTGTACGGGAATAGGATTTTGAAGAGGGATTTTGAGCCTGGGTTTTATGTAAATCACTTTGTGAAGGATCTGGGGATTTGTTTGAAGGAGTGTCAGAATATGGGTCTGGCTTTGCCTGGGTTGGCTTTGGCTCAGCAGCTTTATCTCTCACTTAAGGCTCATGGGGAAGGGAATTTGGGTACACAAGCGCTTATTTTGGCTCTGGAGCGGCTCAATAATGTTTCTCTTCAATCTGCAACGGTTACTTCGTCTTAGAGCGGTAAATGTATTTTTGATTATTGATGTTTATGGGCATTTTGAGTTTGTTATTGGGTGTGTGCTTCAACATTTGCTACTAATGATTTTACATTTTGCAATGTATGGGTGTTTTAAGCCTTGCGTTTGTGTTTGTTTGCTAGGGCTAATGTGTGTGATATTTTGACAAGCAATTTATATTTTACATCTTGCAATGTATGGGTGTTTTAAGCATGATCGCAATACTTCAATTTCAATACAAATGTGTTTAGTTAAATTGTTTTAGCATGCTAAGTATGAGTTTCAACTTTTCAACATTGTGTTTTGAATGATGATTTGCTACATTGTTTGTGAGTAAATTTATCTCATTTAATAACTGAGAAACTTTGCTGTGCTTTCATGATGACAAGCTGTTGCTATAGTCATTTACAGCAATTGTGACTTTCTGAGATCCCAAAGTTCTTGGGATTGAATCGAAACTAAGATTAGAGAGTTTGAAAGACCATAGGAATGGATAGTCATATAAGTGACAAGAAAAATCTGGGGATTTGTGTTTCTGTTAGTTTATGGAAATTGTTGAAATTTTTTATGAAACTAGGGTTAGTGGTTCTTTAAATGGCTTGCTAGTTGCTAAGTTGAAAGAGCCTTATTATGCAGAGCCTGATCTATGATCTTTCCACTGGGGCAAAATAAGAAGGTTACTTGTAGAAAGGGATACTTTATTATTGTGGCCTTGGCTCCCCCTACCTTATGGTCAAGTATCTAACTACCAGCAAGCTCTAGGGAAACAAGCAAAGACATTCTTTTGCGTAATTCGTGAATCATGCATTGAGAAGAAAGTATCATAACTTCCACTATGCTGCACATACCTCACATCTCGCATAGACAAAAACCAAATGTTCTGATATGTCTAATTAAAAAAAAAATAGTCCAGATATGATTCTTGAAAGCTGCACATTCATGCCATTTGTTTTCCCATATTGTAAGTGTCATCCACTGGATATATGTATTAATTCTTCCCACGTTCTAAAATTTGTTTTAAGGAAATTTCATAAAATCTGTTAGTTGATAGGGGGGTCGTACTAGACTTGAGAGACTAAATCAGTATTTTCAGAATGCACTGGCCAGTTCAGTTTCATGAAACGAATCAAGAGACATCTTAATATGGCTTTAAGGTGATTTTCTACACCCTCAAAGTGGAACTTAAGCATATGCAATGCTCCCATCTCTCGTTATGTCGGGGGCCATACAAGAATGACTTTGTTGTAAATTGCTGTTATAAATTTATAGGTGAATTCCTCATCACATAATTGGTTTTGTTTTGCTTTTATTGCAACCTAGCATGTGGCTAGGATATCAAAACAAAAAGAAGAAATATCTCTTATACGTAAAGAGCCCTGTAGCTTATTTAATATTCTTGACGTTTCCAACAGAGATATCCATAGTTCAAATCCTTTAATTCTGATGTATTAATAAGAAATACCTTTTACACATCTCACTTGAATGTAAATCAAGCACTATAGCATAATTTAAGATTCTATGTGGCATTTGATGGTCATTGATGTTGGTAAATCTGGTTTTGTATCTCATACAAAATACAAAGTGGAAGCAACCAAAATAGATCTATTTTATTCATGATTGATAATATATACTATGTAAATTCAGAATTTAAAAACAAGATAGCGTACCTTAGTGTGATGAAATTCAAAACAAAATATTAGAAGTACTTGGAATACTGTTAATCTTCACTCCAATTCCACTTTACGCCCAAGAAATGTGGTCTCTCAATTAGTTTTTAAGGGAGAATAATTGAGTGGCTTCACTCGCACATACACACCATTTTGCAATGATGTCTCTCTTTTTTCTTATAAAAAATTCTGTATAGTTTTCTCTTTATAACTAACTAATTATCTAATTGGGCTGACCTATTGGGCCTTTCTAATTGGGCTTTAGTGTGTGGCTTGGAGTGAGACCAAAAAAGACCAATAAAACACTAGCTCCAATGGGCCTTAGGCTTTTTTGTCAATTCTTGACAAGTCTAAAGTTACCATTAATTATATTTAATATCACTATGTAAATATAATTGCACTCTAGGCCTTATTAATAAATTATATCCTAAGACTTTATTATACATACAATCCCTTCATAAAATATCTGTAGTAATACAAAGTCATGCGTGTAGACTGCCACTTTGAAGATTACTACATCTTAATCCTTGAGTACCCGATTTAATTCTTTAAGTTATTCATCATATATTTATGAAATTCAATTTCACAAATATATACTTTAGTAACTCTTTACTAAAATGGTTAGGCCTAACATTCTGAGTAACCAAACCCATTAAACTTATCTCAAATGAATATTTTATATCTCTGTTAAGAGATTATAAATTTCATCTTGAGAATATATGTTTCATCAACACTAAATGTGGCTGCCTAACATACTGAGGTTTTGATCATGACTTTAGATCTCACTCCCGATATATCAAAGTAACTTATACCTTATGATCAGATCCATTATTCTTTTAGGATTAAGAGTTTATGCAAATAGAAGTCGTGAAGTTTGTTATTCGTTTGATAGTAGTTAGGAGAATAATAAATCTCATAGCGGTTTAGTTCAATATGTCTTAACTCTTAAAACATATCAGCATACCAACTAGAAGTCTCCACTTCTATGATCAAGACAAATCATCTTAGTTGATATGTTATAATCTTCGCATATGAAATGCCCAATTTCATCACCAACTACGAGCTATAATTCTGAGTTTACAAAAAACTTCTGATTTATATATTCTGTGACTTTTTACATAAATCACACATTATGCATCTCATGGACTATATAATAATGTCCAAATATTCATGTTATCATTATTTTAGATAATAATAAAATAACTTTATTAATCATAACATTAAGTGATACATGACATCATACAATAGGATTTAATAGCACACATCTTAACAATTGAAAACCAAACTAGCGTCCTTTTGGTTGGGGAGAAAATTTGAGATGGAGAAAATGGAGGAGAAAATTGCAAAGAAAATCCAAATTTTGTGTCATTTGGTTTGTGATGGAAAATGGGGTGAAAAAGGGTGGAATGGATGTTTTTCACTTGAGCCCACCAAAAATAAATCTCCCTAAATGGGAGAAGAAAACAGGGAGGATTTTCCACATACCAATCCCACTAACTCACTTCTCTTTCTTCTTCTTCTTCTTCCTTTTTTTTTTTTTTTTTTTTGGTTGATTTATTTGATAGTTGGGGGTGGGGGAATTTGAACCTTAAATGTCTCAATTAAAAACATTAAGAGATGTCAACTAATAGAGCTACGAGACTCTTAACAACTCAACTCTTTGTCCTATTCCATTTTTTTCCCTTACCTTCCATAGTCAGGTAGCCATGAACAATCCACACATCTTTTTGTTTTTTTTTTTTTTTTTCAAAATAAATATTTCATTTTAATTAACTTAATTTATTACATTATTTTTTTTTTGTTATTTAAAAATTAAAAGACAAAGAAAGGATCTTGTTTGTTTTTTAGTAAAAATTTAATTTTAATAAACTTAATTTATCACATTATTTTTTGTTATTTAAAAAAATAATAGACAGAAAGAAGCTAAAATAACGTAATAATTGTGATGTCACTTTTATAATGTGTCAAATTACCTCACATATACTATATTATAGGGGCATATGGTAAATTTATCCAAATGACTTTTTCATCCTCTCAATTTTTTTTACCAACTAAACCAAGTAAAATTTATATTTATTTTCAAAACTCCTACTTTTTGCATTCTCTCGATTAAACATAGATGGTGGAAAAATATAATTTTATTTTCACCTATTTTTTATTTATCCTTCCAACATTTTTCACCAACCACTTTCCCATCCCCTAGGCAAAAAAATCCAATCCATCTTGAAGAGACACGAGGTCAAGTCATTGTAAATATGAAGTTGGAATGTGATTTAGAACAAAAAATATAAATGTTCAAATTTCCTCTATCTCAATATCTAATATCTCTTTAATGGGCATAAAAAGATTCAAAAACTGCCGAGAAAGCCTTTGAAAAACACAATTAATTTCTAAGAAAGGGTAAAAAGCTCACAATGGGAAGATTATACAAACAATTGAAGAACAAAGAAGGTGGGAGAAACAACAACTTCCCGAGGTACAAAGTGTTAACCAATTGGTATAGATTCTAATTCTCTCTTTTTTCTTTTTCTCTCTCTTGCTTTTCTTTCTTAATTTTTTCTAGATACCATCCCTTGTTGGTTATCTTCTCCCTTTATCCTCCCCTCAATTCTACTTTCCAGCTGTGCTTCACTTATCTGGATCAAAGGAGATGCCTCTCCCGTCATACACCTCTCCTGCCGTCTTTTGATCATGAATGGAGATTTTTGGGGTGTTTCTATTGTTCAGGCTAGTTATTTATCATTTAATGAATCCGAATTAGGTAGGAACACTTAATTAATGTAGAGTTGAATGTTACGCTGGGCTCTATGTTGTCTTCTTCATGTTCCTCAGGAATGGGGATCGAAGTTTCATTCTCAGTAAATTTGTTGAAATCTTCTTAGTAGGGTGTTCCTTGAATTACCTTGGTGTCTAGATCAACTATCATCTCTTGGGCTTGGGCTTTTCAATAGTGAGATTTAGGCCTAGTTCTTATTATGGGAGTGTCCCTTCGTCTTTTCTTCATCGGCCAGAAGTCCACAAGGTGACTATGTTCCAATCCTTCATAATAGCGCCCCACGATCTCTTCTTCATTTATGCTGGAGTAGGAATTGTGGCTTGAGATAAGGGACCATCACTAACTGCCATTGATGGTACATGACACAACTTTGCATTAAATGCCTAAGACACAACCCTTCACCTTTAGCCTTGATGAGCTACACGTGTTAAAATGGGCGATCAGATTCAGTAGGGTGCGGAAATCGAAGAGTCATGGCCTTTTTTCTTACTCATCCCACTCCTTTATAAAGGGGGAGCCTAAGCCAGTTTCTGGATTTCCATTTCTTCTTCCTTTCGACTCATTTTTGAGAGAGCTCAACCGTTTTTGAGAGAGTTCAACTTTCCTAAGGTGCCCAGTTTTTCTTTATCTAGGTAAGTTTCCTCTCCTATTATTTTATTTTATTTTTTATTTTATATTTTTCCAATATGTTCTTGTTTTTCCTCACTCTTAGTAGAAAAAATGGTAAATTTAGGTCCCTAGTTGACACCTCCGAGAGGTTAGCTGCATTTAGGAAGGCTTATGTGATCCTTGATAATGTCGAGGTAAGCTTCTGTCCTGAGGATGATGTAGATGTTAGGAGGGGGATGAAACCATAATCATCCCCTATTTTCTTTTGTAGAAGGTGTGGTTAGGATTCCAATAAGTAAACTCCTCACCAACTTGCTTAGACATTTTAAGATATGTCTCAATCAATGTACCCCAAACATACTCAAGGTAGTCAGTAGTGTTGTTGAGCTTAGTAGGAGGCTCAGGCATAACCTTACCGAACATGACATCAATTGGATAAAAAATTGTCAACATAGCGCTACCTCGGGCTTCTATTTCAAGTGTTGCCATAGGGAAGTCAGGTTGATTTCATGCCTCCCGAATTCTGACAAGGAAATAGAGGGAGATTTCCTCGTAATTTGTTAGGATTAGTGCCTTAAAATCCTATTGTATGCTATATATGACATTATATTATATGTAATAAAGTTGTTTTATTATTATCTAAAATAATGGTACCATGAATATTTGGACATTATCATTAGTTATTAAGATGCATACTATGTGATTTAGTTACAGAAGATATAAATCACAAGTTCTTTATAAACTCAAAATCTTAGTTCATAGTTAGTAATGAAATTGAGCATTTCATTTGCAAAGACTATAACATGTTAATTAAGATAATTTGTCTTGATCATGAAAGTGTAGACTTCTAGTTGATATGTTTATATGTTTTAAGTGTATAAGACATATTGAACTGAACCACTGTAAGATTTATTATTCTATTAGTGACTGTCAAATGAATAATAAATCTCATAACTTTCATTTACATAAACTCTCAATCTTGGGGGAATAATAAACTCGATCATGAAATGTAAGTTGTTTTAATATATCAAGAATGAGATTTAAAGAAACGGTCAAAACATCAATATGTTGGGCAACTACACATAATGTTGAAAGAACACATATTCTTAAGATGGAATTCATAGTTTCTTTATAGAGATGTAAAATATTCTTTTGAGATAAGTTTAATGAGTTTGGTTATTCAGAGTGTTAGGCCTAATCACTTTAGTAAATAGTTACTAAACTTTATATTTTATGAAATTAGATTTTATAAAATATATATGAATAACTTAAAAGATAAAATATATATGGTGACTTTGGGCTTATCAAGAGTTAACAAATAAGTCCAAAACCCATTGGAGTTAGAGCTTTATTTGTCCCTTTTGGTCCCACTCCAAGCCACACAATAAAGCCCAATTGGGCTGGCCCAAAAGGCTAACCAAATTAGATGATTAGTTATTTATTTAATAAGAGTTATTAAATAAAGAAACTGCCAAGTGCAGAAATATATACGTTTGATTAAAAAGAGAACATTAAGTTTTTCAAAAAAGACACTTGGTTATTCTCTTGAACAAGTATGTATAGAACTGATTAAGAGACCACACATCTTGAGCATATTGTGGAAAGTCTTCCCTAGTTCAATATGTAGACACTCGATTTTGCACCCATGATTTAATCTAGGAAGATGACTGGAATGACCAATTGTGTATCCCAAAAATCATGATTGCATTACATGCATTAATTTGTTAATTGCATATCTTAAAAATGATCTTGAGGTTCTAACGGTCATGAAGGTATGCCCGGTTTCCAAATCTGACCGTCGGATTGAAAGATATCGCATGATCAAGTTTGCACGATCAACATGCATTGTGTCTAGGTAGAGTCGACCACGCATGATTAGTTTAAATTAATTTTGATTGGTTAAACAATTAAAATTAATTGAATAATTTTGTGATTGTTTGTTAATTAGTGTCAAAAATAAGATTGTTTGCATGGGAATAAAAGGAGATAATTAGATAACAATAAAATTGTGGATAATCTGAACTTTATCAAGATTTATTTTAGGGTATTTATCTACAAGATAATTATTGCTGAAAACCTGAATTATCCAGAAAAGAGTTCAAAAATTAGAATACAAATTGAGAACACGTCTAAGTGCATGTCCCAACGCAGGAAAACCCTAAAAAAGGAGTCTAAAAAGAACCGGATCTTGAAAGCATGATTGGCATTCAAGAGTGCCATTCAGCACTTTTGGAGTGTCGATTGGCACTTTCAAAGTGCCAAATGGCACACTTTAGGTTTTTGGTCTGACAGAGTTTGGGTGACGATCAAACACATCCTTTTTTACTTTTTCGTAGAAGGACATGTCCCGATTCGCATTCTAAGCATCGTTGTTTATTTTTTAAGCGTTCCAACCTCTATAAATAGGGACAGGATCTCAAAATTCAGCAGACTCTTTTACTTTCCCAAGAGACACTTTTTCATGCTCTCTGACTCCCTTTTTTTGACTCTTCTCTTTTTTTATTTTCTCTCTTACGTAAAAGACGTTCTGGAGGTTCCAGCCTTAGAAATTTATATTTTGTAAGTAAGGTATTTTAGGTTTCAAAGAAGATTGAATAAATTTCTTTAAACCCTAAAATATTCTCTCACTAAGAAGAGCATGTCCATGCAAGAGGTAGTTTTTTTTTTTTTTTTTTAATTTTATTTGATGATGCATGAATAGATGTGTTCTTTTATTATTACTTTTTGATGTTGATACCATGTGTGGTTAAACTATTCTATAGAACATGTTCTTAATTGTTTTGTTATGATTTTTCTTTTGAGTTTCAAAAATTTGTTCATTAACAAATCTTTTTCAAAACTAAAAACAAATCTATATTTTCATTATATACATATCTGAATTTTTTTTACACATCAAAACATATCTATATTTTCATTAAATACAGATTTAAATTTTTTACACATCAAACAAATCTGTATTTTCATTAACAAATCTTTTTCAAAGCTAAAAACAAATCTATATTTTCATTAAATACATATTTGAATTTTTTTTACATATCAAAACAAATCTGTAATTTCATTAAATATAGATCTAAATTTTTTACACATCAAATAGATCTGTATTTTTATTAAATACAAATCTGAATTTTTTTACACTTCAAAACTAATTTGTATTTTCATTAAATACATATTTGATTTTTTGAACACTTCAAAACTGATATGTATTTTCATTAAATGCAGATCTGCATTTTTTTAAAACATTAAAATTGATCTGTATTTTCATTAAATACAAATCTGAATTTTTTCACACAACAAAACTAATCTGTATTTTCATTAAATTTAGATTTGATTTTTCTTAACAACAAAACTGATCTGTATTTTCATTAAATACAGATCTGATTTTTCCACGAAAAATTTTCCTTGTCACTAAAATAGCTGATTTTGAAATTTAAAAGATGAAGCCAAAAGTTGTGATGGTTTTTGTTAGATGCATGTAGCGTAGGTTTATTTCATGAGTGTAGTACTCCTCTAAAAAATCTTTTTTTTTTCTTATTTAATTTAACAAAAAACAAATATGATTTTTCTCTCTAAAAATCTAGATTTTCCTATTTACAAAATGGATCTGATTTGTTTTTTAACCAAAAGAACCAATTTTTACTTTGTTCCAAAACAGATTTGGTTCTTTTAAAACAAAATTATTTTTTTATTATTCACCAAAAGCATATTTGATTTTTCTTTACAAAACTAATTTTTTTAGGTATACCAAAACAGATCTGGTTTCCTTTTAATTAATTAAATCAATTTTTTTCATTCACAAAGATAGATTTGAATTTTTTTAATAAAGAAGAGGATGCATTCATGAAGCAGAGTTATGTGATTTAGTTTAGGGTTAAGTTTATCATGTACGCAACATATCATTCATATCATGCATAAAGGGGTACATTGGTCATGAGAGTCTATAAGACCAGACCCTGTTTAGGCGGAATGGATGCCTAACACCTTTCTATTCCATAACCTAGCCTCCGAATTTAGTGTCTTTGGATAGGTAGACTTAGGCTTTATCTTTGTTTTTATTTTTGGTAGTTTGTAACTAGGACCCAAAGCCATGTAATATTCAATTTATCAAATTTGTATTTTTCTTATTCAATAAATAACAATGAAACTTTTTGGTCATATAAAGTTGTATTTAATTTTTTTCTTATTTTTTTGTATAAAAAATAAGTGGCGACTCCACATCACTTACCCAAAAAGATAGGTGCCTTGGAAAAGCACCCAAATCTCGTTTTTGAGAGGAAACCCGATTAAGGCGGTCTCCCACACAATCTTCCATTGTTTTAACTTTCACTTTATCAAGGTACACCTTCTTGGTCTTTATTTCTAAAATTTAGATGTTTCATGTTATCTCACATGAATGAAGTAGATTTGTTTACTTCCGCTGCGTGTTTTTGTGTAAAATACAAAATTGTATTTTCCATGTATTTTTCCCAACATAATCGCAGGTTGATTAAATGCATATTCATGTTACATTGTATGCATGACCTATCGCATATGATTGTCCCTATCCATGTCAGCTAGTGACATTGATTTCCCCGTGTATGCGACATCATGTGTTTAACACCTCGATGAGCCCCGACTTGCCTTAGTATGAACATTATACATACGCATCAAACGCAAAACTCTACTGGATTTTCATTGTGAAAATGTGGCATCTTCTTGCCATATTCTCATTAAGGAAGCTTGGTGAGAATAGTTTTTTGTATGCTATGACACACCTAACCTGAAATGCCGTCAGATTTTTGTCATGAAAATAAGGCAAAATGCTATCGGATTTTTGTCATGGAAGTTTGGAAACAATTCCAAATGTACTAGTGAAACATCGATAAAGGCCACACCTCTTTTCCAAATCAAACCTCAGAGCCCAATCCTTTTAAAGCCCTGAAAGCTAATGTCAATAGCTTATTTTTAACTGCCAATGATCGAAGATTTAGAATTTACCAAAATGAAGGACCGTCTCTAGACAGGCATTGTGGGATGCCTAACACCTTCCCCACAATTCACCAGACCTTCGAACTCAAGAATCAAGATTTTTATTCATCCATTTAGATTAGGAAAAATGACATTTTTCTTGGCCTAGGACTGGTAATAAAATAAAATAGAGTCAAATGACCAATCATACATTAGAAAAACCCAATGATTGGTGGCAACTTCACTACCTTTGGTAATAATCGATTAACAACGACTCAATTCAGTCACACACATCGTAGGTTCCCTTTTTTTTTACTCTCTTCACAGCACCCGAGCCCATGCACCGCCCTCCGAGGACAGGTGCGATTGTTGCCACAAAAGGTATACAACTGTCGTGAGGTATCGATAGACTAACGACTCCACTAGGGATACTTAGAGAGTTCAGCCTTTAGAGCTTTTGGTTTGCTCTTAATCTTTGGTCATATGCTTTCAAAATATTGAAATTGGCATTAATTTTCAAAGGATTTCTTTTTGAAAATGTGTTCACTATATCTTTAGCAAACTATCTTCAAGATTAAATTTAAATTTTTAAAAATCTTTTTAAGAAAAAATGGGTTTTCAAAAATGGCTTTAAGGCATTTTTGTGCATGTTGTATATATGTAAGCTTTCTTGCTTTTGTATGCATGCTTTACAACTTTCTCGTGTCGACCTAGGGTAGTAAGATTTAACTTCTGCTACACTTTTATCTCTCTCTCTCTCTCTCTCTCTCTCTCTCTCTCTCTCTCTCTCTCTCTATATATATATATATATATATATATATCTATTATGTTGGTTGGAAGTCTTTCCCCCTTTCATTTCAAAATGCATAGCATACCACTTGTATTGGGTTGAACCCGAACCTAATGCTTAAGGCCAATGCCTGACTCGCATACCTTAGATAGCTACTGGATGGTGAATTGTAGGTACTTCTGGGTCCATAGTGAGGACAGGAGTTACTGAAAAAGCCCCCTTGATCCGCTTTATCCCACAACTTCTGTAAAGGGAAGGATTAGATGATCGAGGTCCCTCTAGGGATAGGATTGGGAAAACCTTTTGACCATATCTCATATAGTTGGCTTATAGTAGTAAGACTTTCCTAGTGAGAATAAGGTAGAGCCAAGCTGAGTGAACATCCAAGCCTAGGATAGGATATCCTTGTTAGGATTGTTTTCAAAAGTGAGTTAAAGGGAAAATGTCTAGTTTTTGGTTGCAATTTTTCCCTTTTTGCTTGCATTGGAAAGTGGTGCTCTACTCCAAGTTTTTTTGTTCCGCTTGCACAACATTTACAACCAACCCCTAGGGACAAGCAACCAAATTGCTTGTGCACTAGATCAAATCCGAACCCTAAGGATTTCTAGCCGTACAAGGGCATGCATGCATACACTAATGGTTCCTCATTTAAACGTTTATAGATAAAAATTTGTGGCAAATAGCCGAAACTCCTCATTAAGGAGGACATTGCCAAAAGTCCAAGAGCTTTTTCAAGGAAAACTAGGCCATCAAGAATGAAGCCTCTACATTTTTTTGTAAAATGGAAATTCTTTGTGTAGACATCCCATTTCGTTCTGACTTATATCCAAGCCCCTTTGTCCCAATGACGCGAAATCAAACCACTACCAAAATGATCAGCATAGTGTGTAGAACCTAATGAGTATGACAAGCCAAAACATGACCTAATACAGCCCAAGCTCAAGCCCAAATACGAAAAATATGTAGGAAGCCCAAAGCCATTTTTGACCTAATTTGGCTCAAGCTTACAATAAGTGCATTCACACCCAATCTGTAGCATACATACTCTCTGGATAGAAAGCCTAGAATCACTTCATTTCCATTTTGATGAGATTCTAAGGCAACCAGCCTAATCAACAGGTTGCCCAAACTTGTCATCAAACCTTAGCTATCCATTTCACCTATAAATACCCCCATTTCCAACATCAAAAGGGTTAGAAAATTAAGCCTTATCAAAACTCTGCCAAAAATCCCAGATAAGACCTAAACCTAGAGTTTTAAAGCTAGAAGGGAAAAAGGGGTTGAGAATTAGATTAATCTTCAGATCCTTTTTTATTTGAAGGTAGTCTCTTTCTCACCCATCTTCGAATTCTAGTTTGGTTTAAGCTTGCAATCACACTATTTAGGGCCTCTTAGCAAACCCTAATCAAGTTACTCATCCTCCCACACACATAATCGCGGTAGTCAATTTCACTCGAGAGGCTAGTTAAAACTACATCACTGTAGGTTCTATGAGAAGGAGATGTGGATCTTTTCCATGACCCATATTTTCCTCCTTGATTCTTGTTTTTATTATGTTTTTACTGTTTTTAAGCTTTAATATGTTGTTTTGCATGTATGTTTTTCACATTGTGTCTTTAATTTTGTTCATTTCTACTATTTGTGTTAAGAACATGTAAGAACCCTAATTTGCCTTGAGATGTGTAGGCATGGGATAAGACATGTATACGACGATATCCTAGCATATGCACTTTTCATGTGGCTAGGGTTCTTGTTTTGGTTGTTTTCTGGACATCTGCTTTGAGTCTCAAGTGTGTACATGCCCTTCTTACAGCGTACGCCAATTTGAGCTCAATCAGATTTCTTACCTTTTTGTTTCATTTTGTCTTTAATGCCATGTTTTATTATCTTTTCTTATCTATTTTTATTTGTCTTTAATGTGTATATTCTGTTTATCTTTGTTTCCTTTCTTGTTTGATATTAATAGTAAAATACCAAAAACATTTCTTTTTTCTTTCCTTTTCCATCTCTAAACCACAATAGTCTTTCTTTCTTCTCTCTCATCTAATCTTCAGTTCTGATTCAAACTCAATAAGACAACTAAAGTCTTAAAGATAAATAAGAAAAACATTTCAAATATAAAAGTCTTAAATACTTTCTAAACTTAAAGTCAATAGCTACTTAATATTCAATTCATTTGGGTTTAATTAGCTATTCAAATATAAGGAAAGTGTTTCAAAGGATGCTTTAATACGATTAAGGAAATTGATTTGAACTTAATTGGTAACATTAGAAGTGAAGTTAATCAAACCTTAATCACTCAAATCCTTCATAAGCCTTAAAAGTCACAAAGCCTTTAATGTCAAATCAAACAACTCAAGTATAATAAAGGGCAAACACATATCAAGTAATGAAGATCCCACTTCAATTAATAGTCTTTCCTCGTAAGACTTAAACATCCTTTGGAGTAAGACTTGCAACTTTGTTTGGTACCCATATGCATGTACCCGTGTACATGCATGATTGGGTATACACATGTAGATACTTGTTTATCTTATCATGTTGTGTTCCATGCCATGCTTTGCTCCTTTGATTTCGTTGCCATGAATTAGTTTCTTTTCCATGACTATCCCTTCACTTTCATGCTCACATATTTACATTGCTTTCCATATCTTGTCTCGCATGACTCATAGGCTACACCTAGATGTAAATGCACACTTTTAAGCTTCTAGAATAAATCTACCTCCTTTCCAAACCAAGCAACAATATATGAAGGCTAGTTACGGCTGGGTAGGCTTGGGGTGCCTAACCTTTTCCCATCCTTTACCCTAACTCTAGACCTTGTCTAGTAGAAAGACCTTTATGAAGTCATGTTTTGGTTCTTGGACCTATAACTAGGTGGTGACTCCTTTGCGTCTTTCTAAGAGGCATCGCGTACTCCCAGGCTCCCCGAAATCAGGTCTGTCAAGTAGAAGCTCCATAGGATGAAGCCGCATTTAATTGCAGGTTTCTTTAAACTCGTGCAACAGACACATTTGGTGGCCAATGTGGTTCCAGATCCTAACAAGGATGGCAAGGTAAGGATATGTGTAGATTTTTGAGATCTAAACAAGGCGTGTCCTAAAGAGGATTTTCCTCTATTTCACATCAATGTTCTAATGGATAACACCATAGGTAGTGCATTGATGTCTTTCATGGATGGATTTTATGGTTATAACCAAATTAAAATGGCACTAGAGGATACCAACAAGACCACCTTTGTAACTGAGTGGGGCATTTATTGTTAAACCATAATGCCATTCGGACTCAAGAATGTAGGGGCAATGTATCAAAGGATGGCGACTGCCCTACTGCATGACATGATGCACAAGGAGGTTAAGGTATATATGGAAAATATGATTGTGAAATATGACACTAGGGAAGGACACCCGTTCAACTTGCAAAATTTCTTTGAGCAATCAGGAAGTATCAGCTAAGATTGAACCCACAGAAGTGTACCTTTCTAAGCAATCTAGGTATAGAGGTAGACCTAGGAAAGGTTAAGGCCATTCTAGAGATGCCCTTACTGAGGAACAAAAAGGAGATAAAGAGGATTCCTAGGAAGGCTCCAATAAATTAACCACTTCATAGCCAAGTTGACCTTAACATGTGATCCATCTTTAAATTTCTTAAGAAAGGACAACCTAAAGCATGGAATGATGAATGCCAAAAAGCCTTTGAGACCGTCAGAGGATACCTAGCTAACCCACCTATTATGGTTCCCCCATAGCTTGGAAAGCCCCTAATCTTGTATCTGTCAGTTTTGGACGACGCTCTGGGTAGTATGTGGGCACAAGAGGATGAGACCAAGAATGAACACGCAATTTACTATTTGAGCAAGAAGTTGAAAGATTATGAGGTAAGGTACACCGCCATTGAAAGATCTTGCTACGCCTTAGTCTGGGCTGTTCAAAAGTTGAGATACATCTTATTGGCATATCAGGCCCAAGTGGTGGCGTGGATGGACCCCTTCAAGAATTTATTTGAAAATCCCATTCTCATTGGAAGGTTATCAAGATGGCTCATACCCTGGGCCAAATTTTATCTCACCTATGTCACCAGTAAGACAAACAAAGGACGAGCTATTGCAAAATTTTGTACTTATCACCCCATTGAAGGAAAGGACTTAAAACGATGACTTCCCAGATGAGGTTTTCTAGCAGTTGACATAGAAGAAGTTTGGAAGATGTACTTTGATGGGTCCTCTAATCAACATGGGTATAAGGTAGGCATCTTGCTTTTGGCCCTTGATGGGCCTCACATCCCTTTATCTATCAAGTTGAGATTCATCGCTACCAACATTGTGGCATAGTATAAGGCTTGTATTATTGGAATGGAGGCCTTACTAACCATTGGAGTTAAGAAGGTGGAGGTATATGGAGATTTAGCTCTAGTCATATCCTAAGTATAAGGGGTGTGGAAAACTATGGAGGAGCACCTCAAACCATATCAAGCTAACGTTGACCAGTTGACCAGCTAGAAAAAGGGAGTTCTTACTCAGTGCCAAGGTGCCAAATCCAAGAAAAATTTTCAGATCCTTTGCAGTAGCTTAGCATTATCTAGGTAAGATTGGTTTTGACACATAAAAAGTGTAATTTTTTGCATGCAATTTGGGAGTAACAAAATGTGGAATCACTTTCTTTATCCAACACCTCTCATTGCAATCGAGATGTTAGATATAAAAGGTTGACTCTTGGGATCACCCGAAAGCCTAATTTTTATTCAACCATCAGAGTGGGTTAGAATCGATGCCATTTCAAGTATCATTTGATTCCCTTTCCAATAACTATTCATGGGTCAAAATTGGAGTTAAAATGGTTGAGATATCTTGAAAACTATACTTGGTGCATCAACTCACTTCTTGAGACCATAACTTTTGATTTGAACATTGGATTTTCAAATTGTCAAGTGTTCTGGAAACTAGACATCCATACCTTTCCAAGGATACCAAGATCAACTCAATTGGAATTTGGGAAGGCCTTCAAATAAGCAAATAGAAGGCAGAACTAGGAAAGGACAAGATTGTTGATGTCACAAAATCATTATAAATATCCCTAGACCCCATAGAATTTTTAAAAAAAAATTGGGCATTTTGGAGCATTTTTTGGGTAGATTCTCTCTCTCTCTCTCTCTCTCTCTCTCTCCAAAATATGCACAAAAATCTTTGATTTCTCACTTTTCCCATTAATCAAGAGGTAGTGTTCTTGCTCTCATCTCTCTCTCCTGGTCCATTTACCTTGGATTTGAGGTTTAGGGGTGTAGATGTAGGTTTTTAGTAACAATTTGCTCCCATTTAATTTTATGCATTTTTATTGCTTCCTTTTTTTTTTCTAGCGTGTTTTTACTTTATCTTGCTTCCTAGCATGTTTTATTGCTTTCCTAGCATGTCTACTTGCTTTTTTAACATGTTTTATTGCTTTGATGTTGTTGGCCTAGCCTTGTTGGGCTAGAATATGTCTAATTTCTTTTTTGTGCTCTTTGCCATGTTTATGTGCTCAAAGCTTTGTTTGGATGCTATGCCTGTTGTTTTTATAGTTTTATGCCATCTTGTTTATGCTTTTTTCTTTTGTTTGGCTTTGGGTAGGGTGTAGATCTAGATATAGTGGTCTAAGCCTACATCCATGCACCTAAGTTTCAATAAAGGGTTTGGATTAGTTCTTTTTTGCATATTTGTGCTTTGTTTGCCTATTTTCCATGCTTTTGTGTTTGGATCCATGCTTGTATGCTTAGATCTAGGTCTTTGCCATGTTCTTGTTTGTCTTCCCTTTGGGGGTTAGTGTGTTTGCACCTTTGATGCCTCTTTGTTTGATTGGTTGCATCCTTTGCCCTTTGTGGCTTGTTTGGATGTAACCCTATGTGAGAGTACATCTTCGTGATATTGGCTTGACTTTCTCTCTTTTGTTTAACTTTGCATGTTAGGGTTTCTCATATTAGCCTTGTTTGTGCCTTTTAACATTGTTAGCTCTCCCCTTTGTGTGATAAATGCTTGGCTTCCTTTGTGTTTGCTATGCTTGCTTTATGCCATCTTTTTTGGCTTTCCTTGTTTTTTTTTTTTTTTTTTTTTTTTTTTTTTTTTTTTGTATCTTTGCATCTTTGTTTAGATCTTTATGCTTGTGTCTCTATGTGCTTGTTTGTGTCATCAATCTTGGCTCCTACCTATGATTTTGGGCAAGTTCACACCCGTCCTTGTACATGAAGTCCCGAGTCCCTTTAGGAACTTTGCTTAATGGCACACGTGTCATCCGTACTCCAATCTAATGGAACTATGGACACCAGATGCAAACCTACATTTGTCCTTCTAGGACACCATTTCTTGCTTGTTGGCCCATTTGTGTGCTTTCTTTCCTTGTTTGCACGTCTTGTGTGTTTGCCTAGTGCTTTCTTTGTTTCTTTGCTATATCTTTTGCTTATCTGCTAGCTTTGTGTTTTCTTTGATTGTTGCATGTACACTTTTGGAGTGAGGGTACAACTTCTAAAGTGCAAGCTAAAAAAGGAAAAAATGCAAGCAAAATGAGCAAACCAAAAAAGGGCAATGATTAGTAGATTAGGAGGCTTAGCCTCCCCATGTGGTTTCTCTCTCTCTCTCTCTCTCTCTCTCTCTCTCTCTCTTAGCATTTTCTTTAGAACCATGTTTATAGCTTTCTAGAATAGGGCTTTCTTTCCTTATATGTTGCTTGGGCCGCATTCTTAGTCTATGGCAATGTTTGATCTTTACATTTCTTGTACCTTACTTGGGCCATACCTTTGGGATGTTGACAATGTTTGATTTATTTTCCCGTACTGTGTGCTTGCATTAGGTATGCAATTTGTATGATGGACTCATGCGGTTAGGAGGGTACCCCCCTCGTGATCGTGGGTGCTCTTGACCTTGGGGTGTGAGTATGCATTCCAAGGCGACTGCTATAGATTCATATATATATATATATATATATAAAAGCTTGTTTTAAGACGGTCATGCACTTTGTATGATGAACTCACGCGGTTAGGAGGGTACCCCTCTCGTGATCGTGTGTTCTCTTAACATTGGAGTGTGGGTATGCATTCAAGGCAAATGATGTAGAAGCATATTCATGCTACATTGTATGCATGATTGTCATGGTGTGATTGCTTCAATTCATGTCAGCTAGTGACATTGATTTCCCTGTGTATGCAACACACGTCAATATGTTTAATGCTCTTGTGAGCCTCAGCTTGCCTTAGTATGAACATACTAATGCATGTCATATACATAGGTACGAAACCCTGATGGTGCGCCATAGCGCACCAACCTGAAACTTTGCCAGATTTTTGCCGTGAAAATAGGGCATCTTTCTTGCTATATTCTCACAACGAAAACTTGGTAAGAATAGTGTTTTGTGTGTTATGACGCACTTAAGGCGAAATGTTGTCGAATTTTCACCACGAAAATAAGGCAAAATGCTGCTAGATTTTCGTCGTGGAAATTTGGCAACAATTCTAAATGTGCTGACAAAGCTTAATAAAGGCCACATCCCTTTCCAAAATCAAACCTCAAAGCCCAATTATTTTAAAGACCTGAAAGCTAATGCCAATAGCTTATTTTTAATTTCCAATGTCTGAAAATTAAGATTTTACCAAAACAAAGGGCTGTTTGCGGACAGACGCTGTAAGATGCCTAACACCTTCCCTACACATAACCAAACTTTTTGAACTCAGGAATCAAGATTTTTTACCATCCGTATTAGATTAGGAAAAATGACCATTTTTCTTAGCCTAGGACTGCTACTAAAATCAAATAAAGTCAGGTGTCCAATTACACCTTAGAAAAAACCCAATGACTGGTGGTGACTTTACTTACTTTTGGTAAAAATAGGTTAAAATTGACTCAAATCAATCACACACTAGAGGTCTATCCTTCTTTCATAGCACTTGAGCTCAGCTTTTAGTGGGAGCATTGGCGTGTAAGGTGGTCGATCTCTACGAGGCATCAACAAGGCCCATCTTGATCTTGTCCTGGCTTTTAGGCCCATCATTTTTCTTGTTCTGGGCCTTAGGCCTATCCTCGTTTTATCTAGGGGCATTAAGCTTATCCTTGTCTCGTCTTGGGTCTTAGGCCCATCTTTTTGTCTAGGGGCATTAAGCCTACCTTTGTCTTGTCTACGGGGCTTAGGTCCATCCTTGCCTTGTCTAGGGGTTGTAGGCCCATCTTTGGTTTTGTCTAAATTTTGAGCTTTACTTATTTTTGTTTTAAGGCCTTAGGCCTGTGTCTTTTCATATAGGGTTGTTACCTTATCTTGTCCTTTGTCTTGGGCTCTAGGTCCATTCTAGCTTGTCTAGCACTAGGCTTATGCCTTGTCAAGGTTTGTCATCTTTTTATATTTCCATTGTTATGTCTTCTAGTCTCATCATTTTGGGTCTTATCTTTCTTGGGTCTTGTCTAACTTTTTGATCCCATAGGGGCATGGTTAAGTGGGAATTGAATGTAAATTAATTGTTGGTAATCTTAATGAAATGTCTCTCATAAGGATAAATCTCTTGTAGATGACCCACCACTGCTGCTAAAAAGAATCTTGCACAACCCTTTTAGTCTCAAACCTCTGATAATCACCTCATAAGAATTGAGCTTACTTCTGTTGACTAAATGACATCAAGTGACCAAGATATCTTGAAGCAAGTGAAGGAAATTGTTGTAAGGATGACTACTCCTATCGTTGAGAGGTTATGTCATCTTGAGAGTATCCATACCAAGCATGAACAATTAGGGAAAATAGTTCAAGTTCTTATCTTTGACAAGTATGATGAAGGGAAAAGGAAGTTAATGTACCCAAAGGAATTTAGGACAAGTAGCCCTTGCAAAGGCAAGTCAAATGATGTTACAATTGTTCATGCTCGCAATGGACCAAGAGAGCTAACCTAACTGGGCATGCCTTTGTCGAAGGCATTCAAGGATGTAAGGTTGAATTTAATCAACCATATGTTGGTTTTATTCCATACCAAATTTGCATAGAATTCAACATGTAGAAACCCTGTAATTAGGTGGGAATAATGTAAGGGTTGTGTATGAAAGAGTGTGAAGAAACTCAAGGTGTGTGCATTCAAGAAGAGTTTTGCGATTGGATCTCGTGACTGACTCATAATTGGCAATTCGCCAAAGTGTCACACGTGTGAAGCATGGATGAAGTTGAAGGGTCATGATAGCTAGAGCATTACAAGACAAAAAGTACAGTCTAGCCTGACAATTAACTTACGACTCAAAAATAACTTTTCACATTCCTCTCATACCCTACTATAAATACCCTTATACTCACGAAATGTAATGTGCTGAAAAAGGAGCCTATTGAGAGAAAAACCCTAAGAGAGGTTTCTACAACACACCCACCCTATTAGAGAGAGCTACTCATTCTTAGAGAGAGATCTTTGTAGTCTCTTCTCATTCCCTCTCCCGTTGTTATACCCACTGAGGAGAAATTTGTACCCAAACACTATTGATGCGAACCTCAATCGACACGCTTTGAGACCTAACAAACAATATTGGAATATTTGCCCAAGAAAGCTAAAATTCAGATTGTGATTGAACCCTGACCCAACGTTTATAAGTGAAACGCGAACTAAGAGTATAAGTAATAGACCTTGACCTAGTAATTATAATTGAATCACAAACCGAAGGTATAAAGTTTGAACGCCACAAGGAAGAATCCCTGATAAGTTCACAGTTCTTGAAGAACCAAAAGAAAAGCAAAGCCTCACCTTTTCTGATTTTTATTTAATAATCGAAAAAACGTTTACAGACTTAAGGGCTTATTTAAAGGCTCTATAAAACTTGACAGACAAGAAAATATATTCTAAAATAACTCGTAATTGATACCAAACCATATCAGGAATCAAATTTGACCTAAAAGCATTAAATGCACCTAAAAACAAGGAAATAAACCACTTAAACCTAAAACAAAAAGTGCTAAATAATAAAAGCCCTAAATTCAGGTAAATTTAGTCTGAAATAGCAGCTCCAGAATAGGAAAAAATCTCCATTAACTGATATAAAGTTAGAAAGTCAATCAGCCATTAATCCAGGCCATAAATCACTCCAAATTAAGCCAGATCAGCTCTCAATAGCTTGGATTAAATTTATTACGCCTTCATCTTCCTTGGGGCCAAGTTTGAAATGTCTTGCATTAGAATCATCCCAAATCTCTTGAATTAGCCCATTAAGTGCTTCCTTGATCTTCTTGGATCTTGCTCTTGTAATAGCCCCAATTGGTACATGCAATGGATTCTTGAATGTTTGTTGATTCTCATCAACTACACACACCCATTTATAGTGTTCGGGGTGTTTTTGGAGCTTAGGAAGTATTGGAAGATGCCAAGGATGGTGGATGCAATATGGAGCTTATTGTGGGATCTAGAAAGCTAAAGAAGACACGGTTAGGCTTAACCAGTTGGCAGCAGGAGCTTGGAGGACTCAAGTACATTGGGTAAACTAGGCTTGAAGGGCCTTTTGTTATTCGTGTACTCCAACTTTATTCTCTAATGGATCATTTCACCGCTTGGAGGGCAGCGGAGAGATTTTTAGTCGAGTTCTTCTGTTTTCTCTTCGATAACACGTGCCAGTGTTATCTTTGTGTTTACATCTTTCTTCCCTTACTCTTTTACCTTTTAATTGCTATTGTGTTTGTGATTAATTATAGTTTAGAGTGTTTTACCAATTTGGGTTTAGTTTATATTCATCATTTCACACATATATTGTTTATGTATAAGCTTGTGTTTGATTTTTGAAATTGGAGGTCTAAACGCTTATTGGTGTTTTATACGCTAATTGAATTTTCAATTGGTATCAAAGCAGGTACATTTGTTGTGGTTTAAACACCTAAGTGTGATCCTTGACCCTTTGTGTTTATTTGCCATGGATAGTGCTTTGTATGCTTCTATGCATGTTTTGGTTGATGATGAATGTAGCATGCCACGTGTTTGTGAAAATGCCTTTATGAGTGTTTATCCTCATAATTGTGATGACATGTTACTTGAATCATTGGGTGTTGTTGATGTTCCAAACACCAAACTCTTGAAGAAAGAAGCTAAGAAGTTTCATAAGAATTTGAGCAAATTCATTGGTGAAAAGGATAATTTGGTTGCTAAGCTCAATGAATCCAATAAATTGGTTGAAAAGTATAAGAAACTTGCTGAAAATTCTCTTGAAAAACTAATGGAGTTTGAATGTTTGAATATGGACTTGGATGCTAAACTTGTTTTGTCTTATAAGCTTGTTGATGAGCTAAAATGTGAAAATGAATCTCTTAAGATGCATGCCAAGTGTTTGATTGTTGAACCTATTGCTAAAAATGATGAAAATATTTGTTGCAATCATGTTGTGGTACCCGATTTTGTACCCATTATGTGTTCTACCTTGAAGGACAAATCAATGTACCTTCCTCCACACAAAAGAAATCAACAAGTGGAGAGAAAGACTTTTAAGACAAAGCCTCCATTTAGGTCTCAACCTAAGGTTTTGGATGGATTTAAATTTGTTCCTACTTGCCACCATTGTGGTGTGATTGGTCACATAAGACCTCAATGTCCTAAGTTGAAGAGAGAACAAAAAAGATTTACATAAATCTTTGTTGTTCACATAATTTTTGTGTGATTGTTTGTAGTGCATTTTGTGATCACATGTTTCTTTGATGTTAATGTGAGTTTTATGTGTTTATTTTTGCTTCGCTTTTGTGATTGTGTGTTCTTTTACTTATGTGAGTTTGTGTGATTGTGTTTTGCATCCTTGCATGCATCTTTAATGTTTGCATGAGTCTTGTGAGTTTCTTCTTACGAATGTTGTGTGATTGTGTGTTTGTATGAGTCATGTGTGACTGTTTTTGTTTGGAAGTAAATGCTCATATATAAGTGGCCTCTTATGTGTGAACATAAATGCTCGGTGGAGTGGTCCCCCCAAATTTAGGTAGAGTTTCTTAAAACTCAAAGGTAGAGTCCTTAAAACTCGAAAATATCTCAGATAATTTCTTTTATGTCTATTATGGTACATTTTTGTTTGCATGATCACTTACATGTATGTGTGTCATGATCAAGTAAAGGTCCTCAAAACTCAACAGTAGAGTCTTTAAAACTCAAAAACATCCCAGATTTCCTTTTATGTCCCATGGGGTTTTTCACACTTCTTGTTGGAAGTGCACTAATCACATTTTTAAGCACACCCCATGCTTTCATTTGCTTGCATGCTTGTTGTCTGTGTGTGGTGTGTGTGTGTGGACTCAAAGTTTATTAACTTGCAAAATGTTTTGTCTCTTTTGGCTTTTAACTATACTTGCAGTGTAAGCACAATTAAAAGAGGGGCAATTGTAGACACCTCATTTTGTACATGTTAATAACCTTTGGTCCCCGGCCCCAATGATGAGCTCGACATATGTCAACTAAGGGAAATTAAAAAGTTCACAATAGTTTGGAAGTAATCATAACTCAAAAGTGTTTAATTGCTTTGAAAACAATGCTGAAAAATGACATTTGCTCAATTTTTTGACCATAACTTTTGATCCACAATGAATTTCTGAGTGATGTTTGTTTCATTGGAAAGTATAAATCCTGGGCGTCAATTTGAATATAAATTCTGTATGATTTGGATTTAGATTGAGTGAGTTATGGTCATTTGAGATTTGTTAATATGATTATAGTTTAATTTTATTTGGTTCTTTGTTTAGTACTTAGGGTTTCTAACATGCTTACTTGTTAACACCTTTGTTTGATTTAATACAGAAAAATGTGAATTTTACTGTTTTTGTGCCGAGAAAGCGTACGCATACTCGAGCATGCATATGCATGTTTTCGAACATGTGTACAAGCTATACCCAAACTCCAAACCCATAATCTGGTATGTAGACTTATGCATGTATGTAAATGGCCCAAAAGGCCCAATTTCGTTCTTGGACTTAAACCAGGTGGTGATTCTATTTTTACCCTTCTCCTGGTCCACTCACTGAGGCGTACTTTCTATGAGGAAACCACTCGTCTCGGGTGCTTGCGCCCACACTAACCTCTTCCTATCCTGTACCCTTACTTTGAAACTTGTCTAGTAAGAAGAACTTTCTGGAGTTTGTTTTTTTTTTTGGTTCCTGAAACTATAACTAGGTGGCAAATCCTTTGCCTCTTTTTAAGAGGCACCGCATACTCCTAGGCTTGTGCTGACTTTGAGTCTAAATCGCTTTCAGGGAGAATACATATCGTGCACCCCTCCTTCTCGAGAAGGAACCAACATGCTAATATGTCATCTAAAGGGGGTATGGATCACGAAACGTACACATACTATTCTTACCATTTTTTGGTACAATGTGAAATTATTAGTAGAATTCCTTGTTAGCACTTCACTTTCTTTCGAGGAAAAATGACTAGTTAGCCATAATTTTTTAATTGTGTAGTGAAACATGCCCATTTTCAAAATATCTAGCAAAATACCACTTAGCAATGTTGAGTTTTATATGTATTTTACCACTTCAATTTTTTTTTTTTTTTTGTAAGTTTTGTGACGAACCAGACATTAAGAATGTGTATTTTACCTCAAGCATAACTCGAGTTTCAAGAATAACTCAACATTAGTAATATCGAATATCAAAACAATGGTATTATGCTACATAATTTAAAAATGAGCTATTTGACTACATAGTTCAAAAATTAAGGCAAAATGCTTTCCCAAAAAAAAAAAAAAAAAAAAAAAGCAAAATAGCCAATTTTACCTTTTAATTTTTAAGCAAGTATATATTTTTTCTTTGATAAGAAAATCTATAAAATTTTAATTTGCAAATTTTGCGGAAAAAAGAAAAAGAAAAAAGAAAAGAAAAAAAGAGATTAAAACGCTTTCCAAATTTCAATACCAACTCGCAATCTTAGAGCATCCACAATGGGGCTTGCATATGCCAAATGCAAGCCCCATTTGGCATACAAGCCCAAGAAAGACCCAACATCTGGACCGGCTAAATCTCAAATTGCCAAATTTTTTTGGCATAATGCTACTCTCAAAGGTGAGATGGTACTGTAGCATTATGCCAAATAACTTTAATGTATTTTATTCAGTTGCTCTCTCTCTCTCTCTCTCTCTCTCTCTCCCGGTGTTTCCTCTCTCCATTGTCTCTCTCTCTCTGTCGCCGTTCTTCACCAGACGAGCTCCGTCGCCGTCGGTCTCTCCATTGTTCACATCTTCAGACGAAGCTCCGTCGCTCCATCACTCTCTCTTCAGACGAAGCTCCGTCGCCGTCGGTCTCTCAAGGGTTTGTGGGTTTGGTGGGCATGGTGGAGGCACGGTGGTGGTGACTGGGCAGATTTTCTCTGATATGGGTTTTTGTTCCGGTGGGATTTTTGGTGGTGGTTGTGGGTTTGCAAATCGGATTGAGTTGTGGGTCGTGATGGGTTTGCAAATCGGTTTTGGCCGTGGGTTTGGGGCTGCGGTGGGTCGGCGGGTGTTGTTGGGTTTCGGCGGCCGTGGGTATGGGTATGGTGCTGGTTTTTGGGTATGGGTTTCGGCGGCCGTGGGTATGGGTATGGGTATGGGTTTGGGTATGGGTATGGGTATGGCCGTGGGTATGGGTTTCGGTGGCCGTGGGTATGGGTTTCGGCGGCGGGTGTTGTTGGGTTTCGGTGGGTCGGCGGGTGAGGCTGAGACCGGTGCTAGAGGTTGAGGGAGAAAGAGAGGTTGGTGCTGGTTTTGGCCGTGGGTATGGGTTGCTGGTTTTTTTTTTTTTTTTTTTTTTTTTCCCTGGTGGTGGTGGTGGTGGTGGTGGTGATTTTTGGTGGCCAGGTAATTGAGGTGTATTGTAAATGATAGTAATTGATGAAATATTATTTTATTGTATAAAAATATTATTTTAATGAGTAGGATAGAAAAATAGAAGTTGGGTTGTTGGAGGTAGTGTAAAATGGTATGGTATTAATAGTAAAGTGACTTTTTGAGATGGTATAATAGGATAGGATATGAGATCCGGTTGTGGATGCTCTTATTTATTTGTTAGATTGCGTAACGCTTTCCAAATTCCAATACCAACACGCAATCTTATTTATTTGTTAGATTGCGTGTTGGTATTGGAATTCGGTAGGAGATTTTTTTTTTTGATGAGGGAAGTAGGAGTTTTGCTTTTTCTTTAACACAACAACCAGCGAAATGACGAAATTGTTTACGGTGGCGATCATCATCGGCGGGGACGAGGCCGTAGTTAACCGTCTGAACCCACTTTTTGGGTAAAACTTAATTACATTTACATGGGTGCTCAGCCTCTGGAAAAGTCCAATTCGCGAAGGTCGAATCAAGATCACGATGTTGGATTGGATTGGTGGTTTACGCTCACAAGGCTAAACTCGATGTGAGTTTGTTTCTGTTGAATGAATCTGCAGCGGCTATATCGTCTCAAACTGGTACATATTTCTTTTCTTCTTTTTTTGGTTTTTTATTTTTGGTGTTTTGAGACTTTGCTCGCCATCTCCTTATGTGTGTTATTTGCTTGCTCTCGAGTCTATGATATTTTTGTAAACAAAGTTTTTTGTTGCTGTAATGCATATTGTGGAAATAAAGAAATTTGAGGATCGGGAATATGGCATTATATGCTTGAGTTTTGTATTAACTTCCTATTCATCAGCCAACCAAATGTGTTCACTTAAAGTGGTTTAGGATGCTAAATATTATTAGTTTGTGTATTGTGTTCTGCAGGATGATTTGCTACTTAGTCTTTGAGGCAATTGATTTCATGAGATTCCTAAGAAACTGTGCGTTGCTTTCATGATGTCATGTTGCTGTTACTACGGTCACTTTGACATTTTAGAAACTATGAGGTTTCAAAGTTCTTAGGATTGAATTGGAATTAAGAGGAGAAAGCATGAAAGACAGTAGGGCAACCAATAAGAAAAAACTCTGGTGCTTCTGTACTCTGTAGGGCAATGTGTTGACATTTAATATCAAGCTGGATGCAGAATTAGTTTATGGAAGCCAAAATAATTTCTAGAGGTATATGTGACTAAAAGCTAGTGAGTGTATAAATAACTTGCTAAGTTGAAAGAGCCTTGTAGCTCGATTCCATTATCTTTGCATGGGGACAACATAAGAAGGGTACTTGCTGAAAGGGATAATTTTCTTGCTCTTGGCTTCCCTACCTTTTGGTTATGTTCTATAGCCACCAGCAAGCAGAAACCTTATGTGATACAGTGGAAGTTGTACCATAGCAACCTAGGGGGAAAGAAGAAGCAGATACAGCAATTTGCGTAGGTCTTGTACATTGTATTGAAGAAGAAGTATCATCACTTGCACCATAAGCCTAGTGATTACATGTTCCCCACACCATTCATAGGTGAATTTTTAGATAATATTCATGAATGCTGCACATTCTTCCCTATATTTGTTCTGCTACATTGTAAATGTCATGTTCAGGATGTATTGCAACTATTTTCAAATTCTAAAATTCAACGTGTAAGGTATATCAAAAGAATATATCGGTTGGTTAAGGTCCTACTTGCCATGAGAAGCTAAATCAGCATACACTAACCATCCTTGTTTAATCAAACCAAGCAAGGCATATATTGATATGGGCTTTAAAGTGATTTTCTGCAGCATTTGAGTGGTAAGCTGGGAAGTCAAGCATATGTAATGGTCCTATCTCTTGCTATGTTTGGGACAATAAACATATTACTTTGTGGTACTTGCCATCATAGGTGAATCCCTTATTAAATACTTGGTTTCATTTTGCTTTGATTGCAACCTAGCATGTAACTGGGATATCAAAACAAAAAGAAGAGCCCTTTTACACATCTCCCTTGAGGAATTTGAGAAGTTCAACAATCATAACAGATGTTTGATTTGCTTCTCCCTATGATTCTCCCAGCAATAATCATATGATTTCTGATTCACTATCTATGAAGCTTGTTCTGTAATTCTACTAATGAAGGTTGACCAAGTGTTGCTACTTACATCCGTTAAGATATATTCAAGTGACGTAGGATCTTAGGAGTTCAATACTAAATTAGAATTTTTTATCAGATCTTGAAAGGTTCTTGAATAAGTGTTGATGCTTAAGGGTTTAGGTAGGTTCAGGTAATAAAAAGATTGGATTTTGAATATGTTTGATTGCTGTTTGGTGTTAAGAAATAAAGAAAGATAAACACAAAGAAATCACACCTTGGTTTTCCCAAGCAATACACTTGGGCAGGAGAAGACAATCACATGCAAGGCCTTTTCCCTTAATTATTACAGGGGGCATGTTTAGCCCTATATAAAGGGCCTTTTCCTTTTCTTCTCCCCTCTCCCCCCACCCTCCTCCTCCCAAATCAGGTAAAACAGACCTCTAAGGTAACACAACAGGTTTGAGTTAAATTCAAGAATTCTATGTGCATTTAATATTCTTTGTATTTTATTAAGTAAGTTGATGAATTTTATTAAAATCAATCTCACTATAAATGTTATCGAGTTCAATTAAGCCTTTATATAGGTTATTGCCAAATACTTGCAAATATATATATATATATATGTATATATAGGTTATTGCCAAATTCTTTCCTAGAAGGACTAGGACTCTAAATAAGTTATTTCTAGAAAAATTAAGACCACTAATAACAAAGAAAAAAGTACTTAAGAACTACTAAATCAAATAGAAAAATGACCCAAAACAAAATCTCATGGGCCTTTTGTACATCCAAGGACATTCCATTTTAGAAAATTTTGAATTTATAAGATTGCCTTAATTCAGTAAAAATTAATTAAAACTGAACTAAGAACTTTCTAACCTAAAGGAATTTAATACTAATAAGAGTCAATAATAACTAAAGTAGCCTATGAAAGGTTCCAAGAAGGCCTCATTTTGAAATTAAACCACAATTCTTCAATCTTCTGGTATTTGATTTTGCTTTTCCTTGAACTCTTTACTACATGAGCCATCAGGGCTTCATGTTAGTTGGAGCAGGTCCAGATCAGGAGGGGATAGGACTGGGAGATAGAATCGAATATGAGGAAGAAAATTGAACAAAAAATAAAGGATTGGTCCTTATGATTCAGCACCAAGCTAAAAACTTAGAAACAGCACCTAAGTTGCTAAGAATCAATAACCAGCAACTGGAAAAATTCCAATATGAAATTTCAATACTCAACATTCTGTCTCCTATGTTTACTAGAGCCTTTTTAAATGGGCTTTTAAGGAGTACATCAATAAGGAAAATAATCAATAAAAAAATTCCCTCATGATTCTCAACAATGGTAAAGTCAAATTTAAAAAGAAGTTTGGTACAAAATTCAAAAACAAAACCCGGAAGAAAATAGATGATTTTACTTGGGCTCCTTGCATTAAATATGCCAGAAGGAAATGACAAAGCAAAGCAGATTGTTTGCTATAGGAAAAAAGGAAAAAAAATAAAAGCACAAATGCCTTTTAATGTAACCATAGTTCAGAAGATTTCCTTTATCTGTAGCAGAATATTATAATGAGTTTATTTATTTATTATTTTATTTTTTGTAAGTGTATAATTCTATCAAACAAGGGGAAAGGGATTGTCCTTTTATTAGAACTGGATTCTTTTTTAAGTTTATTATCCTTTGGTCTACTTTTGCTGGTGCCTTGCATGTTTAAACTCATAAATTGCATGCAAATTTTGTTCATGAGGTTCTCCCTCCCTTCTTTATTATTATTTGCGGTCTTCATTCCTATGTGAACTTTAGGAGGTTAGATTTTTGTTTCTTTCAATATTAGTTTCTCATTCTTTTATTTTCATTTTGGCTAAGTTTTTAAAATTTTTTCATTCAGAAACATTTCTAATCATTTTTCAATTCTCTACAGATCCGTGTGACCCAGATGTGGAACTTAATGTGATTTTACTAAAGTTAATAGATCCCACAACATAACAACCCCCCCCCCCCCCCAAGTGCAAAATAAAATGGTTGAGGCTTGAATCTTGGACTTTGGGAATGGATCGAAATAGGATTTTTATGTAGTTCTTTCACTTAGCACAATAGAATGAAGGGGATTTCATATAATTTCAAATCATGTTCTTATTGAAGAGAATGAACCAAAAAAAACTGCTCTGAATCTTGGCTTAGGTTGGGACTTGTTTGATGTGAATGTGCATACCGTCATATTCAGAATTTGTTCAAGACTTAACATAGGAAATGCATTTGGAGTTTGATATGCCTGTATCTGCTTCACAATCTGTACCATTTAATGCCATCCTTAATTTTTTTTCCCTCCTCTCTTGGCGTGGTGAAGGTGGAGACGGAAATTCAGTCTGCCATCTTGTGGCTGTGAGAAACACGACCCATCCTCATTGATGGTGGGGTACGAAGATATGAGACTATTCTAATAGTTGTTCTGTGAATTTGTGTACTAGATGCAAGTTGGCGCTGGACGCATCACACCTGCAGAGATGGATGCATGTCTGGTGCATTTGCCAACTGGATATAAGCCAAGCCCTCGAATGTTCAACTAAAGGAGATTTTTGCTGGGTTTTTTCAGCTCACCTGAAGCATAATTTAAGATTCTACCTGGCATGAGATGGGTTATTGAGGAAGAAGGTAACAAAAAGATCCAATCGAACTTTACACTAGATCTAGTCAAGTTAGTGACACAAGGTTAGGTCAAGTCAAAGTCATCATAATTTCATGTTCGAACATCATTATCAAATGTCTGCCTCCATTTTCAGGTATGCATATTTCTCTGAATTTTTTTAATGCTGTTTTTGTGTATTGCTTCTGTTTGGTTAAGAACAACCTGATGCTTTTTAGATTAGGTGCTTATAACTTAGATTAAGTTGATTCTTTGGTCCTCTAATGATCTGAGACATATTATCACAATTTTCTTGGGCAGTTCTTTCACTGAGTCCAATGGAATGAAAGTGAATTTGTATGATATCATATCCCACTTTCTTATTGAAAGTAGGAACAAAAATTCAATGCTCTGGGTAGGGATTTCAGTTTGAAGTGAATGTAACTCCTGTAATCAGTTTCTTGTCATATTCATAATCAATTCAGGACTTGATACAACAACCACAAAACCTTAGTCCTAAAAATGTTGGGTTAGCTATGGATCCTCTATAGACTAATTAGAGTTAGTATTCTTTTATGTCATTCTATCATATTCAAAGTCATACTCCCTCTTACTTGCTAAATTGACATGTCATTTTATTTTTACAGCTTTTACTAATGTTATTTTAGGCATTTCTCTGTATTTTTTCATTCCTTTGACTTGAATCAACTAACTCTTCCTCACTAGTGCATTAATCACTCTCATCTACATTTTGCACTTGAGAAAACCTTCTTGAGTGACTCCTTCATTTTTTCATCAATATGGACCATCCTTTTTTTAAGTGAACACTCTCTTTTCGAAGGCTATCTTTCCTTGTGCTGTTTCTAAGCTAAAAACTTAGAAACAGCACCTAAGTTGCTAAGAATCAATACCCAGCACCAATATGAAATTTCAATACTCAATATTCTGTCTCCTATGTTTACTAGAGCCTTTTTTATATGGGCTTTCAAGGAGTACATCAATAAGGAAAATAATTAATAAATTAAATCCCTCATGATTCTCAACAACGGTAAAGTCAAATTTAAAAAGAAGCTTGGTTTAAAATTCAAAAATAAAACCCGGAAGAAAATAGATGATTTTACTTGGGCTCCTTGCATTAATATGCCAGAAGGAAATCACAAGGCAAAGCTGATTTTCTTCATTATTTTGTTTGCTATAGGAAAAATGGAAATAGAATAAAAGCACAAATGCCTTTTAATGTAACCATAGTTCAGAAGACTTCCTTTATGTGTAGCAGAATATTATAAGGAGTTTATTTATTTAATTTTTTATTTTATATAAGTGTATAATTCTATCAAACAAGGGGAAAGAGATTGTCCTCTTATTAGAACTGGCTTCTATTATGTGTTGCTCTTTTTTCTTTTTCTTTTATAAGTTTATTATCCTTTGGTCTGCTTTTACTGGTGCCTTGCATGTTTAAACTCATGCATGCAAATTTTGTCCACGAGGTTCTCCCCCCCATCTTTATTTTTATTTGTGGTCTTAATTCCTATATGAACTTTAGGAGGTTAGATTTTTGTTTCTTCCAATATTAGTTTCTCATTCTTTTATTTTCTTTTTGGCTAAGTTTTATAATTTTTTCATTCAGAAACATTTCTAATCATTTTTCAATTCTCTACATATCCGTGTGACCCAGATGTGGAACTTAAGGTGATTTTACTAAAGTTCGTAGATCCCACAATAGAATATTGAAATATTGGATTTTGAGAATGGATTGAAATAGGATTCTTAATCAGTTCCTTCACTTAGCACAATAGAATGAAGGGGAATTCATATAATTTCAAATCATGTTCTTATTGAAGAGAACGAACCAAAAAAAAAAACTGGTCTGAATCTTGGCTCAGGTTGGACTTTAGTTTGATGTGAATGTGCATACTGTCATATTCAGAATTTATTCAAGACTTAACGTAGGAAATGCATTTGGAGTTTGATATGCCTCTATCTGCTTCACAATCTGTACCATTTAATGCCATCCTTATTTATTTATTTTTTTTCCCTTCTCTCTTGGCTGGTGAGGGTGGAGAAGGAAATGCAGTCTGCCATCTTGTGGCTGTGAGAAACACGACCCATCCTCATTGATAGTGGGATATGAAGATATGAGACTATACTAATAGTTGTTCTGTGAATTTGTGTACTAGATGCAAGTTGGCGCTGGACGCATCACACTTTGCAGAGATGGATGCATGTCTGGTGCATTTGCCAACTGGATATAAGGCAAGCCCTCTAATGTTCAACTGAAGGAGATTTTTGCTGGGTTTTTTCAGCTCACCTGAAGCATAATTTAAGATTCTACCTGGCATGAGATGGGTTATCGAGGAAGAAGGTAACAAAAAGATCCAATCGAACTTTACACTAGATCTAGTCAAGTTAGTGACACAAGGTTAGGTCAAGTCAAAGTCATCATAATTTCATGTTCGAACATCATTATCAAATGTCTGCCTCCATTTTCAGGTATGCATATTTCTCTGAATTTTTTTAATGCTGTTTTTGTGTATTGCTTCTGTTTGGTTAAGAACAACCTGATGCTTTTTAGATTAGGTGCTTATAACTTAGATTAAGTCGATTCTTTGGTCCTCTAATGATCTGAGACATATTATCACAATTTTCTTCGGCAGTTCTTTCACTGAGTCCAATGGAATGAAAGTGAATTTGTATGATTTCATATCCCACTTTCTTATTGAAAGTAGGAACAAAAATACAATGCTCTGGGTAGGGATTCCAGTTTGAAGTGAATGTAACTCCTGTAATCAGCTTCTTGTCATATTCATAATCAATTCAGGACTTGATACAATAACCACGAAACCTTAGTCCTAAAAATGTTGGGTTAGCTATGGATCCTCAATAGACTAATCAGAGTTAGTATTCTTTTATGTCATTCTGTCCTATTCGAAGTCATACTCCCTGTCACTTATTAAATTCACATGTCATTTTATTTTTACAACTTTTACTAATGTTATTTTAGGTATTTCACTATATTTTTTCGTTCCTTTGACTTGAATCAACTAACTCTTCCTCACTAGTGCATTAATCACTCTCATCTACATTTTGCACTTGAGAAAACCATCTTGAGTGACTCCTTCATTTTTTCATCAATATGGACCATCCTTTTTTTAAGTGAACATTCTCTTTTCGAAGGCTATCTTTCCTTGTATTTCCACTTATCTATATTAGTATTCTAAATTCAGTTACACTCATTTCATGAACATGGTGCCTCTTTAACAGCTTAACATTCAGTACCATAATGTATAATTCTCTCATAGCAGGCTTATACATTTTTTTGTTTAACTTAATATGTAGTCTACTGTGCACTTCTCCATTTCACCAACCCCACTCTTATCCTATGATTCAAAGCTTCTTCAATCTCTCAATCTTTGTGAATTATTGATCCACAATATTAAAAGCTCTCGCTTTTTTGGTACAACTTAACAATAAAGTCTTACAAATTCATCTTTGTTTTAGTCCTAATGATGTTTGATAAATTCATCATATATATGTTATGATGAAGCCATGACAATGTGATCCTCTCTAGGGTGAGGAAATGTAAATGTCAAGGAAATCTACAATTGATAATATATATAAAACTGAAGTTGTTTGACTTTTGACTTACCACATAAGCTCATGCTATATAAGCTTTTGAGACTTCAATTTCTAATATAGATAATTATCACGAAGCATATACTATAGATTTTCAATTTACTTCCTTCTAGATGCCTAGAAATTTTATATTGTTCTAATCAATCTAAATTGTTTCAAATGCCATTTTTTGGAACTTTATAGTGGATTGATGACATGTTTTCCATATTTCCAACTCAATGCTTTCCGGGATATGTTCTTCATAAAGAATTGGGTGAAGAGTTGAGCTTGATGGTTTAGGACTCGTATATATTTAAAGTCATTTAAAATCCAAGCGATATGAAAGAAGTCCTCCAACTTGCAAAACATAATAGAGACAATTGGTCTTATAGTAATTACAAAATTATGACTATTTTTTATTTGCAAAAGAAAATAAAAAACAGAGGTTAAACAAAATATCCAAAACTTTTAGTCTCCATTTGAAAACCCAAATTAGACTGGCTCCTAACAATGGTGGCAGCGTAGTCAATGATGGGGCTACTATGCTGCCACCATTGTGACCAAGATCAAATTACAAAACGATAATTCTGAATTTGTGATTATTCAAATAATGATAAATTCATTTTAATACTTTTTTATTTTAGGAAATTATAAATTTATAATTCAAGACTGAACCTCTAAAGTCTTGAAAAGAGGGTTTTGGAGACTTTGTTTTTATTGTTCAAAGTCTTTAGATTTAGTGTAATCCATACGCTAGGTAGAACTTTTCAATTTAGTACCTAATGATGTTTGATAAATGCGGGTGGATTTATGGTTATTCTTTTGTATTATTCACTGCATAAATTTTGATATTCACTGCATAAATTTTGATATCAAATATATGATAAAACAAGTTCAGACTCGATTTTTGATATGGAATAGGTGGTTAGTTGTAGGCAGTTCTATTCTTAATTTTGGAGATGTTGGAAAGCTGACGTCATCACACTAAGTTCTAACCTTTATACGGAAGATATGGTATTACTATAGAATGATCTAAAATAAACTGCGAATGTTATAATCAACTTTACATTGTTTTCAAATACGTTATCGTGCATCACACGGGTGAGTACAACCCCATGGATCACATGGATTAGTGTCACATTATATGTGGTATTGTGGGGCGTGGAGACTGGAGATAATGACAAAGACGAAGACCAAGAAGAGGAGTTGCTCCTAGTCTTTTGATCCAGTCTATTTCACTAAACGTGATCTGGTTGAATAATAAGTGAAGTGATAGAGAAGTGCTCGTAATTCACGTCTGACAGAAGTACATAGACCTGCATTATTCATTGATTGGCTCATCTCTCCTGACTCTTGACTGAAAGCATAATTTAAAGTTTCTACATGCCACGACATAGGTTATTGAGAATATAATTAAGAGCATTCACAGTAGTGGAGTAATATTTTTAACTATTTGATATTACAAAAAGTTATTTTATCTATTTTACCTACACACTTGTTGCAGCAGTGAATCTATTTTAGCTTTTAACGCAATAAAATAATATAAACATCACAATAAAATAATATATCTCTTACAATAAAATAATACAAATCTACGACTAATACAAAAGTAGGTGAGAGGAAATCTTATTTAATTAGAAAGGTAAATAAAATATTATTATTTTAGTATAGATGTGAGCTATAATGTACATGTAAAGATAGAAGTGCAATATAGCTCAATAGCAAAAAATTTTAGATTTACCTCTATTGCTGTAGTTCTAATTAAAAAATAACTTTTTAACTTTTTAACTTTTTACTATCACTGCTACAAGTACTCTAACAAACATATAAAAGATCTGATCTAACATATCCGTCTGGCAAATAAAGTCAAAGTCAAGCTTCATAATTTCTCTTTGGAATATTTTCCAAGCAAGCTGGATTGGTCAGTTTGAACTGTTTTCTCCCATTGCTTTATTTTGATTTGATACCTTTTTTTCCAACTTTTTGAAAATGGACCTTTACAATATTGTCTAAAAGAAAAGGTGTGGTTACTTTTAAAATGTGTGGTGTTAAAATATTTTCTTAAATAGACACTTTGAAGGTGGTTAGGGCACTCAAATTTAGTGCTCTAAAACCAATTGAATGCTAAAACAGAGAATGCTTTAAATCCTGAGAGATGTTACGTCTATAACATTTTTACAATATTTTCACAACAAATCATAGGTGGTTAGTTGTTATTGGTTCAAACTTAAACCTAACACAAAGATTACTTTTTTGTCTCAACAATAACAACCAGGAACAACTTGCCACTTAGGATTTGTTGTAAATATGTTGTGAATATATCATTTCTCTTAAATTCCGTTAAAAGCTAAAATCATAATTATTAAACCTAGATTGACCCGGTTGGAAACCCAGTGGCCCAGCTCTTAAACTAGCCCGAATATTTAAATGGACCGTTTCTACATTAGTCCTGGTCAAATCTAATGAAACCTGACAGGTTTGTGGCAACCATAGTAATTTGGATGAGTTTATATAACTCGGTTCAGTTTTTTAAATTTGTAAAATTACATTTATAGATCCACTTTATTGGTGCAAAGCCATCCTCACACCGTAGTACAAGGCCAAAATCTCGCCTCATCCCTGCCTAACCACCTTTGCGGGGCAGGAAAAATCCATGCGAAGCGAAGTGAGGAGGAACAAGTCAAGTGGGGCAAGCCAAAATTGTCATCTCGACTCACGCATGTAACAACATAAAATTCCACAAAAACTATCAAAATGACAAGTGGTTAATAGTAAATTAAAAAGTAATATTAATTGTGAGAATAGATAGGAATCAATAAAAGCATGACAACTCAATTATTGTAAAAATTGTTGTAAAAATTATTGTGTATATAACATTACTTCTCTTTCACAATGGTAGATTCCACAATCATAAGACCCATGAATTCCACAGAAGTAAGACTCATCCTTATACAAGAAAGGAGTTATACATGCCCATTGCACCATAACTTCTCTCGTAATAGAAAAATTATTTTATGTGACAGTTTCATGAGACATTATATTTTTATAATATGTGTGGTTTTATATGTGGTGAGAAAGAGATTTCATAAAATTGTCTCGTAAGATAATTTTTCCTTAAGAGGTGGGTCTATGTGGTTCCTATGAGTAAGACTACCAACCGTGTGAGATGGGGGGAGGACTAGCGAGAAGACTTAATAATTGAGTCTAGTGGGGACTGATGCGCCATCCAGTTCTTAATTTGAATAAGTGAGATTACACTTGATATTCTAGCCACACACTGCACATTGACTAGAAATGTGTTAAACGATAGAGCATACCAACCATTTCTAGTGCCTCAACGTGTTCCACTACGTTTCGATTCATTCCGTGTTGGAAGGGCCATTTTGTTGTCTTTGGTTGTCAGTGTTAGTGGAGGAAGAAAAAGTGGGAGATAGACAAACAGAAGAATAGAAAAATGAAGATTCGTTGATGGGGACTAGGGAACACTGGAAAAAAAAAAGTAGTAAGAATAGAAAATTGGCCAAAAGAAGATATGCTTTTTGTTTTTTAAATTGTAGGCATTCGGTAGAAATTCTAGAGAATATGAAAGTGGGAAATTATAAACCTCCTAAGGTCGCATTTAGGACCAAGGTTTTCATCCAAACACAAACAGCAATGGCAGCATATGCCTTGACATTTTAAAAGAACAGTGGAGCCCTGCACTGACTATATCCAAGGTTCTGATCTCATACCACTTAACTCATAGGTTTTGAATTTTTCTTAACTAAAATTATTATGGTCTTGCCATGGGAATCATAGAAATATATTCTTGAGAATTGGAAATCCATTTCTGACCTCATTAGTAGGTTGGTGATTGTAGACTTCAAATCACAAGCGTACATGTGAGATATAGATCAAAGCCCCTTTATTCATGGCCCTCACATTGACTTGTTCCATAACCAAAATCAGGATAATGGATGTGCAACTAATTTAACATATTGTTCAGATTCTCATTTAAATTTAATATAAAAAAAAAAAATGAAAGTGGGAGAATATTAAACGAAAATAGGTTTAATTACACAAAAAAAAAAAAAAAAAAAACAACTCTAAACTACAAGGAACTTCTGCTTTGCACCTCAAAGTTCAAACTATAAAAATTCGCAATCACCACCTCGGTTGTAACAAGCTTTGCAAATTTCACTTCATTGCCAAATTGACTGTTAAAATTAACTGTCACATGACCATAAAAGTTTGAATTCTTTGTTTGGCCTTTAATTTTAGTTATTTTACTAAAAATTTAAAATCATGTGACAAGTACATGCTTGTTAATATTGAAGGTCAATTAGGCTATATAGGGCGAAATTTGTAAAGTTTTCTAAAATTAGGATGATGAATGTAAGAATTATTGTTTACTAGGATGACCCTTGTAATTTAGGATGATTTTCAACATTTAAATCATGAAAATATCTTCTCAAAAAAAAAAATTCATAAAAATATCAATTTTTCAATTCTTTAAGAGAGTTTATTTTCATTTTTGGTAAAGAAGAAGGACGGAGGAGAAAGTCATTTAATAGAATAAATATATTTTTTACTATCCACTTTTTAAATGTTTTAAAATACCCTCCCTTATTACTCACAATATATTAAAAAATTTCAAATAATATGATCAAATGAGGAAATAATATATTTTAAACACCTAAATTTTAGGTCACATTTGTACTCGAGTAAAACACAATTCAAACTAAACTATCATTAGAATAAGTATCTATAATAGTAATTTCAAAAATGTCATATTTCCCCCACTTTTGGCTTTTAGCTTTTGCACTAGAAAATTATAAGTACTTATAATCTTTTGATATATATATATATATATATATATATATTTTAAGATTACTTGTATTTTGGAAGATTTCAATGGATGATAAATGTGGCAAATGTTGTCATGCTGAAGATATCAAATGGAAAGTGGATGACTTCACTGACCTCAACCATGAATTTTCAAAAAACAGCTTCCCTTTGCTGAGGATCGACCAATTAATTGATTCAACAGTAGGACACAAACTACTGACATTTATGGATGCTTTTTTAGGGTATAAACAAATTCGCATGAGCGAAGAAAACCGGGAGAAAACATCATTCGTCACAAGCCAAGGGCTTTACTGCTACAAAGTGATGTCTTTCAAATTAAAGAATGCTGGGGCCACATATCAGAGGTTGATGAACTAGATGTTCAACAAAAAAATCAGGTGGAACGTAGAAGTGTAAATTGATGACATGCTTGTCAAGAGCAAGACGACTAAGGAACATTTGGACGATCTAAAAGAAACCTTTGACACACTTTGAAAGTACAAGATGAAGCTCAATCCAGCAAAGTGTGTCTTTGGGGTATCATCTGGAAAGTTTCTCGGTTTCATGGTGTCCTAACAAGGGATCAAGGCCTTGAGAAAGTGAATGCTATCTTGGAAATGACATCGCCCAAAACTATGAAGGAAGTTCAGAGACTAATAGGACAAGTCCCAGCTTTGTACATGTTTGTGTCGACGCTACAAACAAGTGCTTACCATTATTCAAAACACTTAAACAAGTATTTGAGTGAAATAAGGAATGTGAAATTGCCTTCAAGTATCTAAAGGAGTACTTCTCAAAGCCACCGTTCTTAAGCCCGTTTGTAAAAGGAGAGGATCTTTATCTATATATAGCAGTTTCCCAAACAGCAGTAAGTTTGGCCTTAATTAGAGAATAAAACAAAGTACAAAGACCAGTGTACTACACGAGCCAAGCCTTCCAAGATGCAGAAGCAAAGTATCCTTATCTATAGAAAGTCTCATTTGCATTATTTGCGGCTTTAAGAAAGCTTCATTCTTATTTCCAGGCACTATCGATCATTGTAATGACAGATCAACCCATCAAGAAAGCTATGAGTGAACCAAACGTAGTTAGGCGATTGGTACAGTGGGCCGTCAAGCTCAATTAGTTCAACGTTGAATACAAGCCTCGATTACTAATCAAAGCCCATGTATTAGCAGACTTTATTGCTGAATTCACTTTTTTAGGTGATGATTAAACACAGTTCTGGACAATTCATGCCAATTGGGTTATCCGTCAAAGAACTAAGAGGCATGGGAGTCGTCATAATATCTCCTAATAAGGACATCTTTAATTACGAAGTACAGCTTTAGTTCACAGTAACTAATAACGAAGTGAAGTATGAAGCAATACTAACTAGCTTAAGACTAGCTAAAGCCCTAGGCGTAAAAAAACTTAGTGATAAAAAGCAATTCCAAGCTGATCGTTGGACAATCAAACCACGAGTGTGAAGCAAAAGAGGAATCAGAAGTACTAGAGACTAGCCATCCAGATGGCCAATTATTTTGGTGAGGTCAAGTTCGTTCAAGTGCCTAAGGGATAGAATTCGAAAGCAGAAAAGGTTACACAGATAGCCTCGTCCAAAAAAAAACAACACAGGATGAAGGCCTGATGATGGAGATACAAACAAAGCCTAGCACTAAAGATATTCAGATTCTACTAGCTGAGTTTGAAAGCACTTGGATGTCTCTAATTCTCTCATACATTCAGCAAGGGAAGTTGCCAGAGAAAATAGAGAAAGCTAGAAGAACTAGAGTTCAATAAGCAAGATTCACCATTCTTAACGACCATTTGTACAAATGAGGAATGCACTAGCATACCTCAAGTGCTTGAACCCACAAGAAATAGACTATGCATTCAAGGAAGTACATTAAGGGATCTGTGGAAACTACTCAGGTCCAAGGTTGTTAGTAAATAAGGTCGTCAAGGCTAGGTATTTCTGGCCAATAATAAGAAGGATGCACACTCCCTAGTCTAGAAATATGACAAGTGCCAGCACTTTGGAAATGTTCAGAGAGTTCTAGTAGAGAACATGTCAAGTATTTCCTCATATGCTGAGCATCATATGCCTAGCATTCCCAACTACGCTGAAAGGTCTTGCAAGGGTATGGTTTAGCAGATTGACGCCTAACTAAGTCAACACTTTTAAAGAGCTAAGTGCACAGTTTGCATCACACTTCATTGGGGGGCATAAGTACAAAAAATTCATTGTGTGCTTAATGAGCATCAAGTAGCGGGAGGACGAGACGCTGAGGTCATATATAACACGGTTCAACAAAGAAGCCCTTTCCATAGATGAAGCAGATGACAAGATACTAGTTGCTGCATTCACCAATGGCTTGCAAAAGAAGGATAGGTAGGAAGATGCGCGGCAAGAGAGAGGACAGAAGACCACTAAAACTGGAGACTGACGGGAGGATAGGCGCTTTAAGACACTCATTGGGAGGTTTTCAAATTTCACCTCGTTGACTGCCTCAATTGATTAGGATCTGATGCAGATCAAGGAAGATACAACCTTGACATGGCCGAGCAAATTAAAGGGAGATCCGAGCAAGAGGTCCAGAGGCAAGTATTACCATTTTCATCATGATCACAGTCATGACACATCTAAATTTTACAACCTAAAGTAATAAATCGACGCCCTTATCAGACAAGGAAAGCTACATTGTTTTGTCAGCAAAGATAGAACGGATAATGACCCATCACAAGAGCAGCAAGCTGGTAAAAGGAATGGAGAGCGCCCCAGGCCGCCCCTGGGAGATATCAAGACGATAATAGGGTGCACCATAGCAGCTGGCTCGACTAGGAAGGCACGAAAAACCTATCTCAAGATGGTTCAAAATGTCTAGCTAACGAGATTTGTCCCAAAGATGGCACGGGTGGATAACCCTATAATTGGATTTTTAGAAGAGGATGCCTGATGTCTCCACCACCCCTACGATAATGCTCTCGTTGTTAGCATACAAATAGGAGGCTACAACACGCATCGGGTCCTAGTCGATAATGGAATTTCGGCTGATATTTTGTACTACCCGGCATTCCAACAAATGGGAATCGAGAAAGAACAACTCATCCTTACCATTGCACCACTCTTTGGGTTCGAAGGTATGAAAGTATACCCTATTAGGGCGGTTACATTTCTTGTGACGGTCGGAGACTACCCTTAGTAGATCGCCAAGGATGTGACCTTCCTTGTTGTCAACTGTTCATTTGCCTATAATGCCATAATAAGCCAACCTACATGCAATTTGTGGAAGGTCGTGACTTCAACCGATCACTTGATGATTAAGTTCCCCGCCGAGTATAAGGTGGGAGAGGTACAAGAAGACCAAGTGGCAACACGTAAGTGCTACATAGCAATGTTGGAGATGGAAGACCATCAACAAACGCTGAACATAGAGGAGCAGTGAACGGTTGCGAAACCCATTGAAGAGTTGGAGGAGATACTCCTCGATGACTTTAGACTTCAATGGACAACCAGAATCAGTACCCTTGCTAGTCCATCCATTTGCCAAGCACTTGTGGCCTTCCTAAATAATAATCGAGATGTCTTTGTCAAGAGTCACGAAGACATGCCTGGGATCGACCCATCAGTCATGGTTCACAAGTTGAACGTATAGCCTTGTTTCCCCCCTATCAGTTAGAAGAACAGAGTATTTGCCCAAAAGCGAGACAAAGCCATAGCCAAAGAAGCCGGCGAGCTGCAAGATGCAGATTTCATAAGAGAGGTGTACTACCCCGACTGGCTAGCCAATGTAACGATGGTCACGAAAGTTGTTAAGGACATATTTTATGTAGCTGGCTAATCTTTTGACAAAACGCACTTTACTTGTATTTGGATAGATCTAGGATGTGTTTAATACTTCAAAGAATATGTTGTTCAAATCTAGTATTAAAGCCATGAAGATTGGACTAAGAAACAAGTGAAGAAAAGGTGTTCACTAAAGTTGGACAGATAGCTTAACACTTACGGACAACTGCTCGACACCTGCTTGAAAGATAGCTATCTCGAGGTTTAATGAGGCTCGACACCTGCTATCTATCGAGGTATCTATTGAGGTTACGAAAATCAGAATTTTCAGATCTGATTTTTGGGCCATGCTTTTGTATTTGTGTAAGGTTTCTTTTCTTACAACCCTAGACATATATATAGCTTATTTTAGAGACCGTCACATAAGAGAATACAAGTAGAACACATGAAAAAAGTGATCAAAGCCTTATTCTCTTTGAAAGAAGTTACTGCATCTTTGTGCTGTAGGGTTTTGTAACCAAGTGCTTCTTGATCCTCATTGTTGATGAAGTGAAGAACTTTGCAGCCAACATTCTTCTTCCTCAAGTTAGTGAGTGAGTCATGTACTGGGATTCGTGTAAAAGAGTAAGTCACGTACTGGGATATGTGCATAAAAAAGTGACGTTCATATATTGAAGAATTCAGAGGTTCTGAAGTGGTAGAAGGTTTCTGTTGTAAGTTCATCTACGGGAATTGTAGAGTCTAGGGACAAAGGTTTTGTACTAGATCTGAAACTTCTCTTTACTATAGTGAATCGCTTTTCAGAAAGATTTCCCCTCAAGTTTTTTATTGTGAAACTAGTTAGTTTCATTGGTTTTTCTAGGTCACTATATCTTGTCTTATTTAATTTTTCACCACACTTATATTTGACATGATATTGATGTTTGTTTGTTTTAACAAGTTTTATACATAATAAATATAATTAACAACTTAGGTTTAAAACTTGTAAATTCTATCAACCGATGTCTAAATTTCTTAACAAATGTCAGTGAAAAATGGAGGATGTGCGTAGACTTCACAGACTTAAACAAAGTATGCCTCAAAAATAGCTACCTACTCTCACATATCGACGTCCTGGTCGATTCAACAACAAGGCACCAATTATTGAGCTTCATGGATGCTTTCTTTGGGTATAACTAGATCAATTTGAATGAAGCTGACCAAGAGAAAACTTCTTTCATCATCAGTCAAAGCCTCTTATATTATAAAGTGATGTCATTCGGTCTTAAGAACGTAGGAGCAACGTATCAGAGGCTCATGAACAAGATGTTTGCACATCAAATTAGAAGGAACGTCCAGGTCTATGTGGACGACATGCTGTGGAAAAGTTGAAGGGGAGATCATCATTTGCAAGACCTCACGGAGACCTTCGATACCTTCTGCTCTTATAATATGAAGCTTAACCCAAATAAATGCGCATTTGGGGTAATGACTAGAAAATTCGTAGGGTTGTTAGTGTCTCAGAGAGACATTGAATGCAACCCAGACAAGACCTAGGCCATATGGAGATGGCACTACCAAGGAATGTAAAAGAAGTGCAAAGCCACAATGGTAAGGTAGTGGCATTGAACAAGTTTGTGTCAAGGGCAATGGACAAATGCCTGCCTTTCTTCCGTACGTTGAAAAGTCCTTCAAATGGACGGCCGAATGTTAACAAGCATTTAAGGACTTGAAAACATACCTCTCTTCCCTGTTATTGCTAAATCCTTCTAAACTTAGGGAGGAGCTGTTTCTCTACCTGGCCGTCTACCTAGTTGCGATCAGTGCAGCCTTAGTTAAAGAAGAAGAAAAGGTACAGAAGCCTGTGTCCTACACTAGCCGAGCACTTTGAGACGCAGAGGAAAGGTTCCCCTTGATGGAAAAGCTAGCCTTCGCCTTAATTACCGTAGCTTGCAAACTCAAACCCTATTTTCAGGCCAGTACAGTGGTCGTTTTGACAGACAAGCCCCTACGGAGAGCAATGAGTAATCCTGAGGCTGCTGGATGGATGGTGCTATAGGCAATTGAGTTAAGCGAATTCGACATACAATACCGTTCACGCATTGCAATCAAGGGACAGGTGGTTGCTAACTTCATTGCAGAATTCACCAATGTAGAAGGTGAGAGGGCAGAAAAGCATCCTCCATGGAGTATTCATACGGACAGATCATCCAACAAGCAAGCTGGCGGAGTAGGAATAGTGATCCATTCTCCAAAGGGGAACGAGATTGAGTGCATGGTTCGTCTCGACTTCCCTATGACGAATAATGAGATGGAGTACGAATCCTTTGTGGTAGGTCTAGATCTCACCAAAGCAGTAGGAGCCACAAGTATGATTGTTTATTATGATTCTTATGTGATAACAAGTCAGGTGAACGGTGACTACGAATGCAAGGTTGAACGGATGAAGAAATACCTGGAGCAAGTAAGGAAGCTGCTAGGCGACCTTTAGGCCAAGTTTGTTCAAATCTCAACAAAAGAGAACAAGCAAGAAAACTGTCTTGCCAAGGCCGCGTTAGCGAAACACATGCTCATCTCCAGTAAGGTACTTCTTTTGTTCAACTTTTGCCCTTGATAGATGGCATGGGTGTGTAGGAAATAGGCTCAGGAGATAGCTGGACCACGCCAATTGTTTCATATTTGAAAGACAACATGCTGCCTGACAGTAAGAAAGCCGTAAGGAAGTTGAAGGTCCAGGTGGCATTGTTCGTCCTGATAAAAGATATCCTGTAAAAAAAGAGGTTTCTCCCGACTGTACCTAAGATGACTAACTACCGAGGAAGTAGATTATGTCATGAGAGAAGTTCATGAAGAAATCTGCGGGAACCATTTAAGATCACGGTAGTTAGTACACAAGTTGATTCGCGTAGGATATAATTGGCCTTCCATGTAGAAGGATGCCCAAACTTATGTCAAAACCTGCAACAAATGTCAAAGATTTAGCAACATCATTAGACAGCCAACAGAAGAGCTCACTCCAATGGCAGCCTCGTGGCCTTTTGGTCAACGGGTTTGGTCATCATGGGCCCATTCCCAATTGCAATAAGACAACTAAAGTTCCTAGTGGTTGGTATCGATTACTTCACCACATGGGTAGAAGCTGAAGCACTGGCCACCATCATGGAGAAAAATGTACGAAGCTTTGTTTGAAGAAATATTATCTGCAGGCACAAAATCCCCAGAGTCATAGTCTCGGACAACTGAAAGAAATTCGACAGCGTGTCATTCAGGGATTTTTTCTCACAATTGGGAATCAGGAACCATTATTCCTCGCCCGCCCACCCTCAGGCCATTGGGCAAGTTGAGGTCACGAACCAATTCTTACTCAAAATCATTAAGCCTTGACTCGAGGGGACAAAGGGTATATGGCCAGACGAATTTTCAAGTGTATTATGGGCATACATGACGACGACTAGAACTCCTTCAAGAGAAACACCTTTCTAACTAGTGCATAGGAGTGAGGCTATCATCCCCACTGAGATCGGACTCACAGGCTTCAAAATAGGAAGTCATGACGAGAACAGGAACGACGAGGCCATGCGCCTACAGCTGGACCTAGTAGACGAGGTCAGAGCGACAGTCGAACAAATGCTAGCATGATAATAGGACCTCATGGCTAAGCACTACAATTCCAAAGTCAGACATAGGGAATTTCAAGTTGGAGATTTCGTCTTGAGGAAGGTGACGGGCACCACAAGAGATCCCTTCCAAGGAAAGCTAGGACCCAATAGGGAAGGACCTTACAGAATCACTTCATGGCAAAGGAAAGGCACCTATCACCTGGAGGCACTCGACGGGAAAAAGCTACACCACCCGTGGAATACGGAGCATCTAAGGATGGAATATTAGTAGAACAACGATCCTACACTATACCTCCTCAATCTAGTCTACTTTTATGTCGTTTTCTTTTAAGAAGTTGCTTATTTAGTCCAACGGGCGTTTTTTTTTTATGCGTTTATCATATATTAAGAGGAGTTATTCGATAGAAATTTGTATAAATATCTTTACTACATTTATTGTGCAAGTGTCTTTACTACATTTTCAACCTTCTACAAGGTCCTCAAAATGGACGGGTACAAACTAGTATCCATAGAATGGACGGATACAATCAGTATCCATAATTTGTTAAGTCCATATAATGGACGGATACAACCAGTATCCAAAATTTGTTAAGTATGTATAATGGACGTATACAACTAGTATCCAAAATTTACTAAGTCTATAGACTGGATGGATATAACTAGTATCTATAATTTGTTAAGTCTGTATAATAGACAGATATACCTAAGTATCCAAAAATTGTTCAGTCCATAGAACAGACGTATACAACCAGAATCTATAAATTGTTAAGTCTGTAGAATAGACGGATACAACTGGTATCCAAAAATTTACAAAGTTCATGGAATGGACGGACGCAAATTAAATTTACTAAGTCCATAAAACGGACGGATACAACTAGTATCCATAAATTGTTAGGTCCGTAGGATGGACGAACACAATTGGTATCCAAAAATTTATTAAGTCTATAGGATGAACGGACCCCAACTCATGTTATAAGTCCCCCCAATGGATGGACATGAACTAATATCCAAAGGTTGCTAAGGTTATAGATGGACGAATAGAAGATACAAAAGGGAGTGGACAGGTATATTTGATCCCACCTAATTTTAACATTGACGAAAAAATCCAATGAAATATAATGGCAAAGGCATGTTCAAACAGCAAGTGAAAATGCAAGCGACGGATATGAAAAAAGATAATAGATAAAAGCCCATAGAAGGTAAAATGTTTACATCCAAAGCCCAATATAGTGGGCAATGTTAAAAAATTACATAAATATTGTTCTCCCAAGGATTTCTACAATAGAAGTAACAAAAAAAAAGGGGAAAGAAAAACAAGACATAATGATAAGTTTCAAAAGCTGAGGCTGGTCAATGAGGGCCTCCCTATCCACAACCTTCTCGTGATTAGCTGGCTTGGCCTCCTCAACAGGACGATTCTCATCCTTGACTAATTTAACCTGTTCATCCTATGGAGCGGTTTCTCTGTCACCTTGAGCATTGAGAGTAAGGTCAGCCTTAAGTAACTCATCGGTACCTTCAGGCTTGACAGATCTGGCTGGGGTCTGGGCCACGACGTCCAAGGAGACCTGAGACACGTCTAGGTCAGGAAAGAGAGCCTTGACCTAACGGAGACACTCATGAAAGTCGTCAGCATAGCAGTCGTCGAGCTCGTCAAGGAAACTGTTAGAGTTGTGAAACTCCGTTTCCCATCCTCCTTAGCGCGATGGACTTGCTTCCTTAACGAAGAGATCTCCCCCTCCTTGTCCTTGAGCACCTTCTTCAGTGTCTCGGCATGACTTTCCGACTCCTCTAAGGCCTTCTTCGTCTTGCCTGGCTTTTAGATCTGTACCTCCCTCTAGGCTTTAAGCTCATTCAGCCCCGTCTCCACGACATCAACCCTCTCCTTTAGACAATCAACCAACTTTTCTTGGGTCATGCAACGGTCCATCAAGCCCTTCATCATCAGCACCCCTTACAAGAGTCAAAACAAGGTTAGAATTAAGGGCAATTGAGGAACGGAAGGGAAAAAGGATGGTTACACACCTGTGCCAAGCTGAAAAGGCCAGTCTCCCCTATGGCCTCAGTTGCATGGTTGCCCAAGCCTTCATAATCAGCATCCTTGATGATAGACGAGAGTTGCCCGATGGAATATTCTGAGTCCTCACAGAGGAATGAGGGGCTCTGCTCAACGACGGGACCTTTGGCTATCATTAAACCTTTCCCAGTACCATGACAGGGAGGAGGAGGCAGCTTGGTAGCCAAAGGCGTCTCCCCGACAGTTATAGGAATTTCCACTTTTGGCTTCTTCGCAGGACGGTCAACCTTGTTTGTCGTCTTCCTCTTGATGAACAGCTTAACTAGGCCCGTCCCTTTAGTAGGGGCCATGCCCTCCTCCTGCCGTTTCTTCGCATACGTGATAGCTTGTTGGCGAATGAAAGCCCTCCTCTTACCGTCTTCTATTTCTACACCAAGGAAATGGGAAGAAAGAGTTAGGCAAAAATTACTAAGGAACTAAAGAGCAAGGAATAAGTGACGAACTCACGTTGGTGTGCAAGTGCGTTGTAGCGACGAGCAATATCTGTAGGCTCAGGATCCTCACAATACCAATGTAGAGTGTCCAAGGTGATGAGCTATTTCCATGTTCTCTCTAGCAGTGGAATACGAAAGATTTTTTCCAAGAAACTCCACTTCTCAAGGGAAACCTCTGGACGGGCCTGGGTTGCAACCAAAAAAGACATGGTTAGACAAATTAAGTCAACAGACAAATAAGCAAGCAAATTAAGTAAATAGGCACTTACTAGACAGGGGCAATATACCCCAAGTCTTATCAATAATAGGCATATTCTATCGTTCATCAGGGTGACACATTCAATTGTCTCCTTGGACGAAAAAGTACTGGTTTTTCTAGTTTTGGTTGGAGTTAGGGGTCTTAAACACCAACCTAAAGGACAGTTTCCTTGGCAGGAAACTATAGATGCCCCAAGACATGACTATCTCAGAGGGACGGTAGCAATGGAAGAACTCCTCAACGGTTAGGCAACGGCTCCTCTTGCTTAAGACTTTATATAGCACCTCAGCTCCAATAAAGATCCTTTAAGCATTCAGAGAGATTTGGGTGACGGCCTACCCTAGGTACTGGACCAGGCGATGATGAAGCACACTTAAAGGGAGCCTAAAGCTAGCCTTGAACATTTGCTCATACACCCTGACGTCATCAGCACCACAATAGTAGCACTTTTCAAATTTAAATGGTAGACGAAGGGGGACGTCGACGAGAATCTGATATCTATCTTGCAATGTGTTGAAATGTTTACTTTGGATGGTCAAACAAAAGTCGTTGACCATCCATATAAGGGGGAGGACAAAGTTCCTAAGACCGTCGAGGCCCATAATGGTTTTAATAGGAGACTCCTCGCTCTCCTCGTCCTCCTCGTCGTTTGAGACTCCATCGGTATCACTCTCAAACCTATCCTCGTCTAAGTCCTCATCTTCCTCCTCGGAAGGTGAGTTGGAAAACGAAACCCTTTCAGGATAAGAGGCACTAGGGTTGCCTTGACTTGACGGGTACCCCTCATTATAGCCTACTCCTTCGCGGACACATGGTTGTTCACTCGACGCTTCACTAGACATCTATTATATCTACAAGTGACAGATAAACTCCTAAGACCCTTCAGGTCTATATACACAATGGACATGTAAAGCTTAAATGAAAGAAAAAAAAAAGGAGAAAATATATACAAGACGAAGAGCACTTACAGGTATACGATGCAAACAAGGGACAAAGACGATATGGTGAATGGATGCACTGAGATGACAGGCTGACAGATCCTCGCAGGTGACAGTTGTGCTCTAACAATGGGAAATCGTAGCAAAAGGTAGAAATGGATGGGAGAGGTGACCTATATATAGAGGAAATGGTATAGAAGACGAAGCAACACATCTATCCAAGTAACCAGCCACTAAAATTACGCCACATGTCCCTTTAGCATTTATGACTCTTAACCACCCTGTCAATCAAAGCACAACTCCCTAGAACTAGATGAAGTCATCACCACACGAGTTCGTCTGGGATAGTAAGCAACGGATCCATGGAGTAAGGGGGCAGCTGATAAGGATAAATTCCAAAGCAGACAGATCCAATTAACAGAGTTAGACGTAAGTGATGGGGTCGCCAAAAGGGATAGTCTAGTTGGTCTAACAATCGAAAAACTAGACAGACTCATAACCTAGACGGAAAGTTAGGGAGACGAATGGACTCTTTTGAGTGGACGGATCCAAGGGGGACGGTTTGTTGAAGCCACATGGCACCTACATGGCCTAAGTGGTCTCCAAGAATCCTAATATGGAAATGTCTTGCGTTCTACGCACAACCACAGTCGTAGGAATCCTCGCAAGGAGAGAATCTCACAAAATACGAACATTAATGAGGATCTTCTCTACAAGGAAAAACATTCTCCATCAAGAAACAGAAGTCAACTCTACGCTACTATAAAAACCCCCCAAAGCCCTCACAAATCGAGGTACGCATAATTATACCCTAGCTCTAGCACTCTAGAGTGATAGAAAATTCTTTTTTCCAACTTAACCTTCGGAGGGTTTTTGGCCGGTACCACATCGGTACTCTCTGCGAGGTTTTCTTTGTGTTTGTGTTTCGCAAGTCATCCTCAAGGACACGTGAGGACCATTCGGCTCACTGACGATTTTCTACATCATTATATATAAAGTATGAACCTATGATCGGCGCTACTTTTTCGTCACTACTGCCCTTAGCAGCAGCTCTTGGTTTTTCCGCTGTTGACCTTGTACTTGAGGAGGCTAGGTTTTTTTTTTTTTTTTTGGCTTGGTTTCATTAATGGTGGGCTTTGATTTTAGCGAGATGGTGGTGGTTTTAGGTTTCTTTGTTTTTGTAAGTTGCTGGGTTTTCTTGAATGTTCTTGAACCATTGATTCAAACTCTAGCTCAAATATAAGGTGTTCAAGTCTCTTTTCCTTCTCTCTCTGGATTTTTGTGAATATGACAGTTTTGTTTGGATTGATTGGCTTGAGAATGTTCGTATGAAGAGGAAAAGTGTTCTTGGGCAAAAACTTCACCATTTTAATAAATATCCTTTTAGATAATGGTTTTTATGTTTTTATTATTATTATTATTATTATTATTATTATTATTATTATTATTATTATTATTTTGTATTTTTAACGGTGAAAGTACATTGGTGGGTTACAGCAACCTAACAGAGCTAACCTTAAATAAGTAAAATGCCAACTTTTAAACCACGTGAAGGAAACTTAAAATTTTGGCCAAACACGTGCGTAATTCTAAAACAATGCACCAATGCATACTAGTACCAAAATATTCAGTTATGGTAGCCAATTCTAAACGGTCTACAAAATGGAATTCAAAATTTTGGTTGAAATCCACCGATTATATTTATTATTACATTAATCTATAAAACTTAAAGTACTTTTAGCATTTTTCTTTGAGTACTTTTAGCATTTTTCTTTTAAATTTGTAAGTTAAAATCTTTTGTACTATGTTACCAACTTATCATGTGTATTGTAATGCTTTTACATTGTTTACTTCCCGGGCCCCGAAGACTGACTTCAAAAGGTCAAGCGCTCCCTTGCTTGGAAATGCAATGGCAAGTCACGCGCTCCTTTTACATTGTTTACTTCCCGGGCCCCGAAGACTGACCCCATTCACATTGTTTACTTCTCGGGCCCGAAGACTGACCCCAAAAGGGCAAGCGCTCCCTTGCTTAGAATTTTCCTGCCAAAGACGTAGAATAGTGAAAACTGACTGTTATTTGAATAAAGTTTCTCTTATATTGAGTGTAAGATTTGAAAATTTAATGGTTAGATTATATATTTTTATTATATCTTTTATGTTTGTAAAATTTTAAAAAGATTAAAGATCAATTGCTATGTCATCAAATAAATGTTATAATTTCAAGTTTTTGTAATCTAAAATTATGTATAAAAAATAAGTTGATTGATCAAATAATAAATAAAATCCGATTTAAATGAAATTTAATATGCATCTTAAGAATATAAGGAACATAAAATTCAACGGTTAGATTTTCAAAATTCACACTCGACAAAGAAATATACGATAAGTTTGAAAGGTTTTATTCCAAACTAGTTTGGAAAGAAACTTTGTTCCTGTTATTTCTGGCTACCATTCCGTTCACACTAGGAATTGGAATTATGAAATATTTTGGAAAATTTGGTTAAGCCCCCAAATCAAAAATAAAAATCATATTAGTTGTGCTGGTTTTCTAGCTAGGATAGGGACCAACCAGGATAGGGACTTTGTGTTGTATGATGCTCCCATTGTCGACATCTTACTTTTTTTGCAGTCGGATAGTAGTGGGCTGTATTATAACAGACTATGTATTGATGCTGTCTCTTCTTCTTAGTTTCTAATGAATTTCCTAATTACCAAAAAAAAAAAAAAAAAAAAACCAAAAAAAATATCTTTATTAAAAAAAAAAAAAAAACTCCACCTTGAGAAAAATTTTAAATGAATTAGTATATGTTATGACTATATGTCTTGTTTGACATTTTGGTGGTTGGATAATTTGGATTATTCAAAATTAAAATTTTCATATTTCAGTGCTATCATAGTATCATACTGTTCAACTCCACCAACAGAGTTATTTTTAAAATTTTTTATTTTTTATATTTTTCGTCATTAACAAGATAACTTTATAATTTAGTATCATTATTGATTAGATATATTTTTTTATGTTGCTATAAATGTCAATTACAATAAATCGTTGCTAGTTATTCTTAGCTTAGTTCAAGGTTTGATTTCCTCTTAACATTTCAGTGCTATCATACTGTTCAACTCCACCAACAGAGTTATTTTTTAAGTTTTTTACTTTATTTTATGTTTTTTGTCATTAACAAGATGACTTTATAATTTAGTATCATTATTGATTATATATACTTTTTTTTATGTTGCTATAAATGTCAGTTACAATAAATCATTACAATAAAATGAAATTTTACTATTATTATTATTTGATAGTTAAAACTTACAATAATGAGGTGGGAGGATTTGAACTCTAAAAACATCATTGTTTGTCAGTTGGATACAAGACTTGTAACAAATTTACCATTACTAACATAATATGGTTTTGATATCTTAATCTTTTTTAAAAAATATTGCATATTTTTGAATTGTGCCGATGACTAGTAAAAACTAGAAAATCAATTGATTTGTTTATAGAGTGGTTATACTGGTTATAATAGTACTTATTCTAATAATTTCTATTGCAACAATGACACGGGAATGTTTAATCATGGATATTATTAAAACAAGGTTCACAACAAAATATAAGATGATATCATAACTAATTCTATGATTTTTTATATCAAAACGAAAATTATTACGAATTTAGTTTAGAATTAATCACCAATTTTTTTTAGAATGGCAATGATTGGTTTACAAAATGGTGCAAAGTTTTCTCATATGTGGACCCCAACGGTTCACTCTTAAAGTGAGCAAATTCTTAGTTATTGGTCGCCAGTTGCTGATCTTTGAGTTGAGAAACCTGAATAACGAACTTAGCGTCCAAAATTTCAAATGACCAAAACAACTATCTTCCTCTCCTTCCTTCTCCTCCTTTTCGGACGTGCGGACTCTGAGTCTCAGCTAAATGACAAAGAACAAACAGTCCTGCTGAAACTAAAGCAACATTGGCAAAACCCACCATCTCTAAGCCACTGGCAAAATCCACTATCTCTAAGCCACTTGAACTCCTTAAACTCCTCCCACCACTGTAACTGGCCAGAGATCACTTGCACCAGTGGAACAGTCACCCAACTACTACTTCAAAACAAGAACATCACCCAAACAGTCCCACCCTTCATCTGTGACCTCAAGAACCTCACAGCCATTGACCTTTCATACAACTTCATTCCTCAAGAGTTTCCTAAAGCGCTCTATAACTGTTCCAAGCTTGAAGAACTTGACCTCTCACAGAATTACTTCAACGGCACAATCCCAGCTGATATTCACCGCTTGTCTGGTCTGCGCCACCTCAACCTTGGAGCCAACGACTTCTATGGTAACATTCCAGCATCTATTGGACAGTTAACAGAGCTAAGGACGCTTAAGCTCATCCAGTGTGCGTTTAATGGTTCTTTTCCGCCAGAAATCGGCAACTTGTCCAAACTTGAGTCACTGCAGTTGGCCTATAATGTAAACATGACAGCAGCAGAGTTGCCTTCAAGTTTCACGGAGTTGAAGAAGCTGAAGTTTTTATGGATTACTGCATCTAATTTGAATGGGAAAATCCCAGAGACCATTGGAGAAATGGAGGCTTTGGAGCATTTGGATTTGTCAAAAAACAATCTGATTGGAAAAATTCCGACCACTTTGTTTATGCCAAAGAATTTAAGTATTGTGTATATTTTCAGAAACCAATTGTCTGGGGAGATTCCTCGGGTGGTTGAAGCATTAAACATTGATGTTATTGACCTCTCCGATAATAAATTGACTGGAAGCATACCTGATGATTTTGGCAGACTCAGAAACATGACAGGTCTGAGTTTGTTTTACAATCAGTTATCTGGAAAAATCCCAGACAGTATTGGCCGTCTTCCAAGTTTGGAGGTCCTTAAAGTGTTCAGCAACAATTTATCAGGGACTCTGCCTCCGGACTTTGGGCGGTATTCTATGCTTGTAGAGTTCCAGGTTGCAGACAATAAGCTTGAAGGTGAGTTACCAGAACACTTGTGTGATAACGGAAGGTTGGTGGGTGTGGTAGCTTTTAACAACAACCTCACTGGAGAACTACCAAAGTCGCTTGGAAATTGCAATGGTTTGAAAATTGTGACTGTTAAAAATAATAGGCTTTCTGGGGATATTCCTAGTGGCTTATGGACATCGTTGAATTTGAGCATCTTGATTTTAAGCAGCAATTCGTTTACAGGCGAGCTTCCTCAGAGTGTGGCAAGGAATCTCTCAAGATTGGAAATAAATAATAATAACTTTTCTGGTATGATTCCAGCTGGAGTGTCTTCCTGGAGGAATTTGGTGGTATTTGAGGCTAGTAATAACCTCTTTACTGGCACAATTCCTCGAGAATTAACATCTCTTCCTTATTTAACAACTCTTTTTCTTGATCAAAATTGCCTCTCGGGCTCTCTTCCACCAGATATTATATCATGGAAAACGCTAAATACTCTAAACCTTCGCCAAAATAAAATCTCTGGGCCTATTCCGGAGAAATTAGGTAATTTGGCAGGTCTAACAGAGTTGGACTTGTCAGAAAACCAACTTTCTGGCCAAATACCTCTCCAACTTGGCATCTTGAAGCTGACTTTACTCAATCTCTCTTCCAATCATTTGACTGGGAGGATCCCAACACAATTTGAAAATGATGCGTATGCTAGCAGCTTCTTGAACAATCTTGCTCTCTGTGCTAATAAGCCATCACTAAAAATTAACAGCTGCAACAATTCTGACCATCATAAATCGAGCAAAGTTCCCTCCAAATATCTTCCTTTAATTATAAGTTTTGTGGCAGTGGCTCTACTGAGCTTAGTAGTTGCAATGATCTGTATTTATAGGAAGGGAAAGCATCGATTAGAGTCCACATGGAAGTTCACCATATTCCAGAGTGTGAATTTCAGGGAATCAGACATTTTGTCAAGATTGACAGAAGATAATGTGATTGGTAGCGGTGGATCAGGGAAGGTATATCGTGTTGTTGTTAATCATTCAAACAATATTGTTGCTGTGAAGAGAATTTGGAATAATCGAAAGCTAGAGCAGAAGCTTGAGAAAGAATTTCATGCAGAAGTTAAAATATTGGGTTCAATTCGACATTCCAACATAGTGAAGCTGCTCTGTTGTATGTCCAATGAAAATTCAAAACTTCTAGTCTATGAGTACTCAAAAAACCAAAGCCTAGATCAATGGCTGCATAGGAAGAGTAGAGCATCACCCACCTCAAGTTCAGTCCAACATGTAGTCCTAGATTGGCCTAAGAGATTGCAGATAGCTATTGGGGCTGCCCAGGGGCTTTATTACATGCACCATAGCTGCTCCCCACCAATTGTTCATCGAGATGTGAAATCAAGTAACATCCTTTTAGACTCTGATTTCAACGCAAAGATAGCTGATTTTGGTCTAGCCAAGATGTTCAAGCAGGGAGAACTTGCTACAATGTCAGTTGTAGCTGGTTCCTTTGGCTACATAGCTCCAGGTATGTGATATACAAATTTATAAGTTCCATTCTAATAGTGATGTTCGTTTCCTCCTTTTCCATCAACAGGAATTCTATTTTAGTTTGTGTTGTAAATTTGACTTGCAGAGTGTGCCCACACAACACGAGTTAATGAGAAGATTGATGTTTATAGCTTTGGGGTTATCCTACTGGAACTAGCTACTGGAAGGGAAGCTAGTTATGGTGATGAACATACATCCCTTGCCGAATGGGCATGGCGTTACATTAAAGATGACATCCCTATAGTTGATGCATTGGATGAGGAGATCAAGGAACCCAGTTATTTGGAAGAAATGAGCTCTGTTTTCATTCTTGGAATCATTTGTACGAATAAAGAACCTTCCAAGCGGCCTTCCATGAAAGAGGTTGTGCAGAAACTGCACAAATGCAGCCAGCCACTTGTTTATGGAGAGAAGATTGCTACAAGTTTGTATGATACTTCTCCCCTCAAGAATTCAAAGCACAAGAGTACATCAGAAAATGATGAGGAAATCTTGGCATCCGTTAGCTTAGTATTTGAATAAATCTTATCTACCAATAAAATTAGACTTCTTTTGAATTTAAAATCTCTTAATCTATATATTATATATATCCGAAGCCTTTGAAGTTATCATAATTTTCCATGTCAGCACAATATTTAAATAAAACTAGTCGCTAACCCGTGCGATGCACGGGATTGTTTTAAATCAAATATTAACATGTCCAAGTTTAAACATTTCTCAAATTTCAATTATTGAAAGCTAAATTGGCTCTAATATAAGATAAGACATGTAATATTATGAAGTAATATTAAAAATGAGATAAATACAAATAATACAATAATCATAATGTGCTCCTATATTTGGTTTAATAAGTATTACAAAAGAACCAATAAATAGAATAAATATACAATTGTGCTTACATCTTCAAGCTTTATCCCATGCTTTTCAAGAATATATTTCCCCCCTTTCTTAGGCTCTTCTCTTTTCTCAACTTCTTCAAGCTACTTAATTTTTCACCAAATTAGTATCAAGTATAACACCAAACTATACCAATTCATCAAAGATTTACAATGTAAAACCAAACACTCTTAATGTCAATAAATTTCATAATAACCCCACCCCAACTATTGAATTATTAAAAAAGTTCAACATTTTTATAATCTTCATGAAATAAGTATTCCATTGGTTTTCATCATGAAATTTAGAAATAAATAACAAAATAGATTATTAACACTCATAAAAACTTCAATATATCCAAGTTATAGATAAATTACCATTACGAATTGTGCTAAGGTGGAAAATGGTAAAATGTTTTGTCATATATAAATACAACATGACCTGAGACCTCAAAAGCTTATGTAAAACATGTTTAAATTGTACTATATGGTTTTTATTCAAACATTAAGAATACAAAAGCCAAAAATCTAGATATTTATGGCATTTGTTTCAAGCTTATGCCAAACCAAACTAAAGGCATGCTTGAGTGCAGTTCACAAAGACTTTGTGGCTTGGTAGTGTTGTCAAAATTTGTGTAGTCTTCCAAACAAAAAAACAATCCAAAAGGACAAAAAAAGGGGTCAAAATCTGTGTGGTCTACCAAACAAAAAAGCAACCCTAAATAAATAAAGATGCAGATGATATGTAAAAAGATGGGTACTTAATAATGAAAATTAAAAAGGTGTGAGTTAAAAGGAAAAAAACCTCGGGAGAGAATATAGAGACAGAGCAACCCTGCAAAGCTATAGAGGAAATGTATTTATAATCAAAATTATAGAGAAATAAACAATAAAAAAAAATAAAAAAATCACAGTCACATATTCATAATAAACAAAGGCTAGACTTGAGACATTGTGGTTCATGATGTTATGGTTAGAATGACAAAGACTACAAACAGAGAGTTAAAGCAAGAACTAGGCCTTTTAAAGGGAAGGGAAAGGTCTAGAAACCATAAAAGGTGCAGGTTCTAGGGTTTAGAAAGAAGAAAATTGAGGAATAAAATCTCGCATTGGGTTATATATCCTACCTTTATTTTTTAGAAATGACAAAAATTGAATTAAACTAAATATTTTTTTTTATTATTATTAATCAAGAGTGATTGAATTTTATTGAAAATACTCCAAGTGTATAGGTTCCTTAACTCCTTGGCATCATTAGCCAAAGCATTGTCTAACTTATTACACTGTTTAGAAGCTGTCCTATAATATACATTTTTTGCATAATACACAAAAGCATGAATATGTTCTAACACATCTAAAATCTCCTTAAAGCAAGGTTCCTGCAAGTGAATTAATGCCAGCAAATGTAATGCTCTCAACAAAGCCATAGCAACCATCAACAATGGGTCTTGGCAAGGAATTAATTCACTATGGGCTATCTAGGAGAACCATGTCTATCTCTAACAATATTGATTAAACCTACAAAATTCTTGGCTTTTGAAAAAGGTCAAAGCTATTTTCATTTTGAATAATAGTACTGACGTTATAGTTTTCTTATTTATGTCCTATATGCATAGATTTCTAAAATGGGATGGTGAAGCTAATTTAACAATCCCAACTCCTATAAGCTTTCATCAAGATCCAAGACAATTTCAATTCCTAATATCCAAAACAATTTCAATAACACCAAAAGCATATCCCAAAAATATACAAATCAAAGAGAAGAAACAAATTAATAGGAAACAAACACTTACAAAGAGACCAAGGATCTTGCTCTGTTAATGCCATCCCTACTAAAACTCTCATTGCCTACAATTGCTCAATGGTGATCTTGCCTACTATATTTGCCATTTATTTTTAAAAAGTTACAAATTCTGGCAAATAACAAATAAAAGTAGAAAACTTCTAAAAAATTCATTCAAGCATTGCACAATGTAGGGATGTGTGATTAAATAATGCATATATATTTGTATGTTTCAAGAATTTGAAGGGTACCAAAAAAAGTAAAAAATAGTGATGCCAATATCACATTATACAACTTATTATTGCTAGAACTACCAATATAGCAAAACAGAACTTTGTTACTCATAGTTTGGCTAGACACGCGATTAATATTCCAAACTTTTAGTGTGGATGGAGGATGTTCCACCACAACTTTTTTCTATATTTCAAGTTGATTTAGCTGATTTTTTTTAATAATATTATTCAGATTCTTTCTCAAAAAAAGGAAAAAAGAAAAAAGAAAAACAGAATTGTGACACTAAATATATAAACAAACATAACAAATACAGCAATTTATTTATGTGGTTATGCCCCCAACAACATAGGTTTTTGTTTTTACCTCAACAGGCTGCCTGAGGTTGATCTTTTGCGTAGGTTGTACATGCCTGGAATCGCTCACAATATTAAAAGACCACATAAAAACCCAAAATCCAATTTGCATTTAATTTTGGCAGGTAAATTTTGTGGGATATGAATTTAACTAAAGCAACAACTAAAGCACAAACCCAAAAATTAATCATTCATATTCCAAATCCCATCAAGTTTCCTATCATGGGCTAACCACAATTCAAAGAACACCAACTAAGAAGCCTTGCAACCATAAATTCATTGACGCAACTTTGATGAGTATAGTTTACAGCTTTTGTTATGTTAGAGAATGAATAGAGCATCAAGCATAATTGTAATCGACCGATCAACAATTTTATCAACACAAATTAAGTTTGACTCCATGACATCTAAATTGTAATAAAATAGCACTAAGAAAAGAATTTTTGAGAATATATAATATAATAAAGAATTGAATACAAAACATTACCTTATGCAACATCAGCGACAGAAGTAAATTGAGAGCGGTGATGGATTTGGCTAAGATTAGAGAGAGAGGATAGGGTCTAAGTTTGAGCCCTGAGAAAATAAAAGAGAAACAGATGAAACAAATCAGAGAGAGATTATAGGCACTAGTTAGCTCCATCCTTTGATACTGAAGTGAAATTTCAAACATGATACAATAACTCTTTTAGGCATTTTTCATATAGATGTGTGCCTGAGCATATAGTAATTCAAATAAATTACTAACTATAAGATATATTATGAGGGAAAAAACAATTTAACATATGGTAATCAAAATTTAACATACTTCCACTTTTTGAAATTCCAATAGAAGGTTTATCAGTTCCAAAGCTAGACTCTGTTGCAATGCAAGAATTAGCTTGGGTTAGGTTTTGAATTATTGAAATCATATTGTATTTTAAATACAAACCCACAGGATTTTCTTGTATTCAGCTTTGGACATGTAAATATGTAACGAACAATACTATGAAACCAATTAATAATGATAAATGAAGTTTGATTTGTCCCATACTTTTCCGGTATCAAAGGGAGTCACCTATACCCACAATTGTTTGTTATTGCACTGAAGTTCTCTCTCAATTAACGTAGCTGGCTGTCCAAGGTCTTTCAAATTTCACCCAAACTGTAAGTATAAAGCTAACACAATTATGTTTTGCTGATGACTTGATGGTGTTTAGTGCAACTGATAAGCCTTCTTTTCAGCTTGAAAATGATCTTCTCACAAAGATCCAAAAGCCATCTAGGCTAGCTACAAATCCTAAAAAGAGTGAGATTTTCTTTGCCAATGTCACTCCTATGTTGAAAGCTCAAATTTTAAGTACTCTACAATTGAAGTACCTAATTATGTTTCACTGATGACTTGATGGTGTTTCTCTCTCTCATTGCAAATTGAATTCTATTGAATGTAGACCCTCTAGTGGCGAAAGTATCTGGTAGGATCAACTTTCGGGGAGCCAAGAGACTGCCATTTGCTGGTAGAATTCAGCTTGTATCATATGTATTTTATAGCATACAGGTGTATTAAGCGTCTTTGTTTTAGTTAAGAAGGCAATCATAGTCATAACTATTGAACAGAAATTCAGCAAATCCCATTAGAATAGTATTGATAGTGTAGTTAACTATATTATATACATATATAAAAACAATATTAATAGGAAAATGATAGATAAGAAGAGTGCACCTCAAGCAGAAAACGTGCCCGGCGGTAGTATCCCAAAGCAGCCCACGTTTCATTGACCTCCTGCAACCGACATTTAACTCTTAAAACTTAAGAGTTCACATCACGTTTTCCCTAAGAATCAACAAAACAAAACAGCCACAAGTCTCATAGCTAAACTAACACCTCATGTTTGTTTCCAACAGGGTTCAAATTCCCCCACATTATAACAATTGAATTAGACCAAACAAACAAAACCCAAATTACTAATTATTAATAAATACCTCAAGAGAAGCCAGAGATAGGTGTTGAAGGGTGGGCCATTTCTCCATCCAACGATTGTAGTATTGAATGAGAGTCTAAACTCTTGTTTGCTGAAGCATTACTTCCGAAACCCAAAACCCATAAGCCCTTTTTGTCTCTTCTTCTTCTTCTTATTCTGGTGTATTTGTATACCGCCATGGGAGGCCCCTCTTGTTCTGGTCATACCACTCCAACAAAGATTCTCATATCTTCTGGGTTTCTTCTCCACTGAAACCCCACTTAACAATATCTTCTATATCTTCTTCTTTTGCTTTTTGTTTCTGTTGGTGTCTTTGCTTGTAGCCTGACTGAACGTCGTGGCCTTTCAACAACTACTTTGTCATTATTAGTCTTCTTTTGTTTGTGTGTACCTGGAAGGAGTAAATATCTAAGAAAGCAAGCGTACCTAGGCTTAGGGGAAGGAACAAACATAATATATGAGAATCCAAAATAAGCAACTGAAAATTGAATTGCAAAGAAAAACAACCATCGGTACCCTGCCTAAAATAACCCCAATTAAAAAAAAAAAAAAAAAGCAAAGGCTTTACAAATCAATGTCAAGGATCTGTTCTTCCTAAACCAAAACCAATCAGACCACAATACCATAACCTAAATCATATTTCCAAATTAAAAAAAAAAAAAAATATATATATATATATATATATATATATATATTTCCTCTGTTTTCAATTGAAAAACTTAAATTCAGAGAAAAGAGAGAGGAAAGCAAGCATACCTAGGCATTGGGTGTGGAAAGGGTGATATGCTGGAAAGGCCAAAATGGGTACATTGAAAAGGCCCTTATGCTGTTCCGTCATATGCTGATGGCTGATTTCACCATGGACTATATCACAGTTTCATCAGTGCTGGGAGCTGTTGCACTTTTGAATAGATCAGGAATTGGGACTCACCTGCACGCCTATATTGCAAAGTTGGGCTTAGATTCAGATGTCTCTGTTGGCAGTTCACTGATGACTATATATTCCAAATCTGGAAGCATAGGAGATTGCCACAAAGCATTTGATCACATAGAGAATCTAGATTTGATAGGTTGGACAACCATGATTTTCAGCTATGCTCAACATGGGTGGGAGAATCTGAGTTTTGGGTTTTGATTTTGGGGGAAGAAAAGGGTGAGTTTTAGGTCTAGGCGAAGGTGATGTTAGCGTGTGAGAGGTGAAGAGAAGAGAGATTTTGAAGAAGTATCAGTTTTAGGTTTAGGTTTTGAAGAAGTATCGGTTTTGTAACATGTATTTGGTGGGGGAAATAATGAGATTTAATTTTTATTTTTCAACGTGAGTAAATGGGTTGGGAAAAAAAATCAAAATATATGAATCAAATTTTTAAAAAAAATTAAATGCTCACATGGAAAATTGTGAGAGTTTCAAAAGTTTCGGTTTTATATATACTAGTATTTAACTCGCGCAATGCGCAGAAACATTATACATATTTAAAATACCATCGACTTGATATAGCAATACAATAAAATACACTAAAATTAATCAGGGTAATGTGGTACATCCATTCATTTCATAGAACAAATAAATTTTGTATCTCAATTATAGCTATCCTATCTAAAGAACAATAATATTTACAACATTAATTTATTTATTTACAATATAACAATGAACAGTATAAAGAAAAACCATTTAGTTTAAAAGTAAATTAATTTTAAATTTTAAAATTAAAAATTAAAAACAATCATATAAAACAACATACGCAATGATCTTAGCATGATCTGCAGACTGGTGAAAAAGGGGTATTTGATCCAAACCTAATCCACAATGTATATTGTGGGTTCTTGGTCCATGAGAGGCAAAATCAGCATGCAAATCTACAAAATCACCTCCACAAAAACAGAAAAGGAGAGAGATTAAAATGAATGATTGGGTAGTAATCATAACTATTCTGTTTAGATGGAGAAGAATTTTAAATGCAGTTAACCTCCTACTTCAAGTTTATAAAAATTACAAAATCATAAATGCGCGGAATACAAATCAAAAATCAACCGATTTAATCTATTAGTAATAAAAATAGAATGACGTATTTACATCTATACAATAACATTTTGTCCATAGCATTTATTTACTTGTAGCATGGGTTCTTGGTTTATGATAGGCAATGTGGGCATGTAAGATATACTTAGGTGCAAGCAAATTTGCAAAATCACCTACACAAACACCAAAAGAGAAAAAAGAAAAGAAAAGAAGAAAAAAAGAGAGTTTAAAATGAATGTTTGTGTGGTAATCATATTTGTTCAGTTTAAACAGAGACGAATTCTAATTGCAGGTCCAGTCCCCTCCTCCTTTGAGTCTGTAAAATTTACAAAATTATAGATGCAATTCAAGCAAACACCAACTGATCTGATTTGTCTATGACAAAATTAGAATGAAGAATATATGTTGAGATTATGCTATTCCTTTTTATTTATTTCACAAATTAACGACTTTCTTAATACTTGAACAACTTAGACTTTTAAAAAGAAAAAAAGTGAGGACCAACCACAACAGATTAACAGCTTTCCTTAGTTTTTGAAAAGTTAGTCATCTCCTACAAATGTTTGCATTTTGAATTTCTCAACTCCAAATGTTTTCCTTGTTCATGGCAGTCAGTTGTTATTTGTCTAATACCATTTTGCACTCCAATTTTCTTTGATTGAGTAAAGACAGAGAGAAAATGATAAGATGGAAAGAATGACATTAACACATTGAGATGTAAGCAAGATCTACCTAAAAAACCCCTAACCATAACTACTATTAAGCAAAAAACATTAGGTTAAAATTACAACTGAGTTCAGAACTGGAATCACAAATATTACATCACTTGAATATCATGTTGATATATATCTTAGGATACTCGGAATATCCTATGACAAAACCGAAAATTTAATGAAAAATATGGTATAAATAAACTAAAGCAAAAATCCTCCAACAATTATAAAACCATAACCTAAATATAGAATATTAAATCTCTCATAATCTAAAAGAAAACAAAAAATAAAGTAAATAACAAAAGGGTACAATGAAACGAAATTGAGAATTGGTTACCTTTGTTTCACTTTTTAATTCTTAGCACCAAACAGATTGCCAATCTAATTTTAAGAATGGAATACAATTTTAAAAATCTATAAAACCGAGCATTGTAAACAATCAAATCAACAGTTAAAAATATCTTAAGAAATAAATCTCTATCATAACCTAAAAGTAAATAACATTATACTTTCAAATTTCACAGTTTTAACAAAGTGACAAATCCTTCAGATTTTTTCAAATAGAACCACTTAGGAGAAACAAATGAAGTAAAATGTATTCAATAAACTATATCAATAGGATCAAGTTTCCAAATCAAAGTAACAAATGACGGAACCACTCAGGTTTATGAAAAAAAAATTTATGAATATATACGAAACTTATAGCTTCTTCTAAACTATTTATTCATAACCAATTCAAATGCAAGCATAACGGTTAGCATTACCTAGATATAGTCTTCTCGTTCTTCTTCTAGCCATCCTTTAGAACCTTATATCAGATCTGGTGTGGTGCCAACATATTTGAGTCACCGATCTCTTTCAAATTTAAACAGATTTCAGTTCCCTTGTCCAATACAGCGAACTTGGAATGAGTTTTTTGCTTCCTAGATCTTCTAGTAACCTTTGTGGGACACGCTTTTGATTCTCTCATCTACTCTTTGCTATCTAGGCATATTGAAAAATTAATAAGAGTTAATAGGAAAAAATACTCAATATCAAAGCATCATAAGTAAGGGGGTGGGAAATAACTGCATCAAGCATTTAAAAAGAAAAAAATCTAAAGGGCTAAATCCACCTTTGCATTTGTGTTTAACCATTGTCATTCCACAGTTGCCACATTGCAATGAAGTTTTCAACGTTAGACATGAAATCAATGTCTATGGAAATTTGGAAGCCCTACCAAAAGGTAAGCATAAACAAACCAAGATTTTGAATCAGAAATTTAACAAAAACCAAATGATCAAAGATACTCATTGACCAAAAAAAAAAAGATTTAATAATAATAATCATAGATCAAAATTTGGATTAACAAAAGACACGAATTCAAAAGAACCATTCCCGAAAATGCTCTTTGCTCCCTACGCTAATAGGAAATACCTGTTAACTTACTGTTACATTAAGCGGAATAACATGTTTTTTCATCTACAATGTAATTTTTTGCTTTTTTAACTGTACATGTGGTATAAGTTTAAGTGGGTATTTATCCTACGTCGCATAACATGAGACAGTCTAATAAACCATCAGCTTAATTGTTAGTATTATAACGGGGGCATTGTCAAAATAATCTGGTTCCTTCCCTTTATATATATAACTCTGTATCTTTCACTTTTTAAAATTTTGAAATATGCAGCAAAAACATGCATGGCCAGAATTTGGGTAGAAGCAAAAAAAAAAAAAAAAAGCTTGTAATGTCAAATGCTCATAGGGCCAAGACTAAACTGGTTTAAAATGTAAATTCAATGCTCAGCAAGCATTTGATTGTTATTTAAGCGGTTTATTTATTTATTTATTTATAGTGAGAGGCTTTCAAACGGTGTTGTAGCAATAAAAGTTAAAATTTAAAGATTACTGAAATGATATACGATGCGGGTCTTTTAACTTAAAGCTGTAAATAATCTGCATATCAATAATCATGAACATATATAAAACTGATTTAGGAGTAAGCATTGTCTTAAGAAAATAACTCACTCAGAAAAGATGGATTGTGGATAGGAATTTCGAAGACATTTCCTAAAGACATCATCTCTCAATAGAAGCTTAAATATGAAAATATTTAACCAAAAGATTAACATGTGCCAGAAAATCAAATGGCATTCAAGATGATTAGCGTTAGACTTCTATAAGATTAACAGAATGCAACGTCCGCATCTTAGAATTGAATAATCCGAAGATTGGCACAGCCATAGCACATTAAAAAACACACATACACAGGAGGAAAAACCAATAGATCATTTACTCAAAAAAACTCAGATGTAACACTTAAAAGCAATAAAAGAAACACCACAAATTTATGCATAAATCCATGCCTATATAACTTTTAAACCATCCAAATGCAGCAATATTTGAAGCAATTTTAAGGATTTTTTCCTCCTCTCAATGGCTCCCACTCGTCTTTTTTTTTTTTTTTTTTTTTGTCTTTTTCAAATCTATTAATCATTCTGCAACATGAAAATCACAATCAATACGTATACATCTCATCAAGCACAAATAACATATTTGTTAATGTTCTACTTGTCAATTGAAAACAGTCCAAAGTTTACTACCAACAACGTAGGAGTTATAACCGTAACTGGAGACTCTGCTAACTTCCATAAATATATGTATCTTAGACTTAGACTACAAAAATCTAGGTTATCTTAGACTTAGACTACAAAAATCTAATTCCATCCAAATTAAGAAAAGAAGACAAAATGTACTTCATCCAAAAACGTTTTCTTTAAAGAACATTATACTTTCAGATTTCAAAATCCAATAATTTCAATCCCCCTTACAAACAACAAAACAGGTAAAGAGGGAAAACAAAACTCGACAATTAAAGTGAAATGATTAGTTTAAAGGATTACTAACCATACAAACTCATGTAGGATTTCATTTGGAGGAAAAGGGTTATGAGTCAAAATTCCTAATTTGACAACAAACCATAATTGAAGAGAATATTAGGAAAAGAAATTAATACCTCTAACTCTGCTTCTGCTTTGATGAAATTAGAGGCTATAAATTGTAGAAAGATTCCACATCATCTCTGCAGAAAAAGAAATTGAATGATTTAAATCCAAAAGAGACGACAAACCCATTACTGAAGATACTGAATAAAAATAGTCACATATCAGAATTCTGAACCGGATTGTTTTTTTATATTTAGAAACTTGAAATCAGTGTTTTAATAAACCTGAAACCTTGTAAGCATTCTGTTTCTTTACAGCAAAAACCCAAAAAAAAAAAAAAAAATCAATTGTAGCAATCTATAAAACATAACAAAACCAAATATAATTTAATAGGCACATTGTAAATCAAATCGAGAAAGACAAATTTTGAGAGAAACCAAAAAATCAAATCAAAACCTAACGTAACCCAAATACCTAAACTTTCAATAATTGTACACTAAACTTTCAGATCTGACAGCATAAAACATTAATTAAGGGCAACTTTCCTAATGTTATTAAAACAGGTAAAACAGATATTATAATCGAAGACCAAAGCATTCAAAGAAAGAGAATAAATAGCCGAGCTTTAATTCAAATTCGAATATGAAAGAGCATTGGTGAGAATTTCCAGGAAAATCAGTGCGTACCTTCGGAATACACTGTTGAAGAGAAGGGATGTGGGTAGACAACTAACAGAGCAGAGAAGGGATGGGGTTGAGAACGATTAGAGCAGCAACTAAGATGAAATTGAAACCATGGAGTGAAGGAAATTGTTTTTCACTGGCCTGTGTTTAGTTCCGTCGATCTCTTTCTCTTCCTTAATTTAATCACATATATATATATATATATATATATATATATATATATTTATAGTGAGAGGCTTTCCAACGGTGTTGTAGGAGTAAAAGTTAAAATTCTAAGATTACTCAAATGATGTATTGTGCAAGTTTTGAACTTAAAGCTGTATACGTGGCTGAATTTTAGATGGGCTTTTTACAATGAATTTCGTAAAAGATCACTTAAAACCAAACCAATCTAATTCAAGCCAGATTTATCGCAAAAATAATTTAAAATATAAAAAATAAACAACTGACCAAATTACTTATCAAAGGCATGCTAATGGAAGCCTAATTCAAAACCAAATCTAACTATAAAAAAATCTAAACCAATCCAACCAAGAAATTTAAACCTAAATCATATTCAATCCCCAAATTTGAAAAAGAAAAGGAAAAAGAAAAAAAAAAACAATAACTTGACCAGTTCCGGTATACGGCTTGTCTCTGTATGCCTTACGGACTCTATCTGGTGCATGTTGTTCCAGCAGGAAAAGCCTAGAATAAGATTGAAGAAGGAAAATAAATGTTAGAAATGGAAATACCCAATGATTTCAATCTTACAATCTCAATGATTTAGTGGTTTCTTTAATCTTAAAAAAAAAAAAAAAAACAAAACAAAACAAAAGCAAATATCTAGAATTGAGGAAACAAACATGTTGATAGAAAACCCAAAAGTCCTTAACAAAAGCAAATATCTAAAATTGAGGAAACAAAAATTTTGATAGGAAACCCAAAACAAAAACGAATCAAATCTAAACCTATTCAACCAAAAAAAGAAAAAAAACTTCTTAGAGTCTTGAGATGCATACGAAACAGCCTTTCACAATTTAATTGGCAACGTGGATTTAGAATTCTAGAACAAAACAAAAGATCGATCAGTAATTTTATCAAACAAATTGCGTGTTAAAAATGAAGTTTTTCGTCTAATACATTCAGATTTTAAATAATCCAAAATGAATTTTGACTTTTAACCATAGTAAATCAAGGGCAAAATCCTTAATGTTACCACCAAAAAAAATATAAAGCGACAATTTGAAACCAAAGCAACCAAAGAAAGAAAATCATCCCATTTAATTTTTTTTTTTTTTTACAAGGGGTAAAAGAAGAACCCTAGAAAATTAAGTAAGGGGAACTACCAATTTTGAATTCAAAAACATAGACATATTGAAGATTTAAGATTCTAATTCGAATAGGAAAAACAACGGTGAGGAGTTTCAGTCTTTCAAACAACAAACAATATTTAAAGGGGAAAGGAGGGCCAAAATAGGAATTTAAGCATAACTTTTCAACTATATAGTTAGTTGTTAAGGTTTATAAACTATATTTAATACTAACATCTTGAGTCTAAGAGACTCGATTTTGACGGCCAAAATCGAGTGTCTAAGACTCCATTTCTATAGTTGATGTGGCATTTTTCCCATGTGGCGTCCACCTGGAAACCTGGAAATCGAGTTTTAGCTCCTCGATTTATATCTGAAAAACAAAATTTTTAAAACGTCTGGAGTTCTAAATATAGATCAAGTCTCAAGTCTCTCCCAGAAAAACACATTCCCAGATCAGATCAGAGCTCACCTCACCTCACCTCGCCGGGTTGCGCAGCCTGGGTGGGTCGCGTGCGCCTGGGCAGCGCCCGCCTAGGCTACGCGAGCCTGGGTCGCACTGCTTGGGTCTCGCGGCCTGGGTCGGCGATGATGGGCTTGTGGTGGCTGGGCTTGTGCAGATCAGGCAGATGGAGAGGTAATGAGGAGAGAGACACGGAGAAATGCACAGACGAAAAGAAACGAAGTAGGAAAAGAAGAAGGCCAAAAAGAAAAGACAGATATAAATCGAGTATTAGAGACTCGATTTCCACGTGTAAAAACCGCCACATTGGACGTGATTAGACCATGAAAATCAAGACTTTAAAACTCGATTTTTCCTCCAAAATCGAGTCTCTTAGACTCGAGATGCTACTATTAAATATAGTTTGCAAACCTTAACAACTAACTATATAGTTGAAAAGTTATGCTTAAATTCCTATTTTGGTCGGGAAAGGAGTATGCTGACCTTCAGTACAAAATAATAGAGACATGCCAGTGGAGGGTACGGTGGTCTGATGGTGGCAAAGGTCTCAGATTTTACGCTCTCTACCATCTGTAACAGATCGAATGTCTTTATCATTCTCTTTCTCTGTCGTTCTCCCTTGCTTTCCGCAACGTATGTCTCTCTGAAGTTTGAACCGTATTTTGGGTTTTATTCTAACGCAGTGTTTTAGTTTTTAGACGTGCTTTAATTGTAAACGTGGCTAGGGTTTTTTTAATTGCAACGTTTTTCTAATTTTATTTTAACCGGTTTTTTTTTTTTAAATATACCCAAAAACAAACAGTCAAACGGTGTTTAGATCGTAAAATAATATAATATATCACTTTTTTTATTCAACTATTTAAGGGGCTGTTTTTGTTTGGACTGATTTTTTTTTTTATTCTAAAATATCATTAAAATCTATGTTTAAGTAGGGACAAAACTTGATAAAAATACTTTTTTAACTTCCATGTAAAACACTATTTACAAAATAGGACAACATAAGACCACACTTCCAGTATACTCACATTGGTTTTTAATCTCAAATTGCTTCTTCTTCAGTTTTTCAATTCTCTCAATTCTGTATTTTCAAACTCTTTTCACCCACCTCTTTGCTTCAGATTTCACTACAAACAACAACAACAACAGATGGATTTGAGGTAAGCTCTTTCTTAGATCAAATCTCAACCCTCTCTCTCTCATCTCACTTTTTTATTTCTACATTTCTCACTTCAATTTCTCTCTCTATTTGGCCATGTTTTGCTTATTGTTATTTCGAGATTTATTGGACATTTTCTGATGTGTAGGCAGAGGAGATCAGCGTGAGAAGTAGAGAGAGTAAACTAATTTTGGGTGCAAGGTATTTTATAAAAAAAACACGTTCCAAGTTAGTTTTAAACTCCAATACTCATAGTACTCATCAAAAAGACACGTTCCACGTTCCAGCGTATGGTTTTGTTCTATTTTGGGCGTGACAGCTGTGAAAGGTTGAGGTTTTTTTTTTATATAGTTTTGAGCTTTTGTTTCTGGGTTTTGTTGTTCAAACTTGATAGTGGCTAATAAGTAATGATTTTTTTTTTAAGTCTTGGATTATCGTTTAGCAAAAAAAATGTCTTGGATTATCAGATTATGTGTTAATTTTCTTCTCCATGTGTTGTTTTATCTCCAACAAAATCTTATTATTTTGTCATGATTAAGATTGTAAAAGGACTACACTTTGTTATCATTATCCTTTCTATATCATTATCTTATCTTCTTTTTTTCTTTTTATATTTGGTCAGTTTGATGGGTGTTTAAGTATTTTCTCTAATTAATGACTATTTTTTAAAGAATAGGAATGATATATATTGATTTGTCTTTTTTTTTTTTTTTTGGTTATCGGGTTTGACTTATTATTTTAGTGTATGTGTCCTAAGTGGTGCTCTCTCTTCCTCTTATTTTTTTTGTTAATTGATTTTCTTACATTTAAGTCTTACTCTCTATTTTTTTGTATTTTTTTTAGGGTGACATACCAACAATTTGGTTAGATTGCATAGCACACACATTAGATGAATTTAGAAGAGCGAAGTGGTAGTCAATCTATCAAGTAGTTGTTAAAAAACATTTTTTGTAATACGAATATCCTACCTTATGAAATTTAATATTGTCCTTTTTTGTGTCTTTCATTGCACATTTGATGATTTTGTAAGCAATTGTCATATATGCAAATTTGCTAAAGCAAGAATGATACTGGAGAACTTATCTTTAAAGATAAAATTTTAAAATTGCGGTGAAAATTGCTTCTAAATAATAGACTAACATTTAGGGGTAAAAACTTACACCCTTAAATATATCTTATATCTGATAGTTTAAAATGTTACTTCATTTAAAATTTTAAAATTTGGTAAAATTTAATCTGATCCAAAATAACTTACCAAAAGAAAAAAAGACTCCAAACAAACCATGTCTTTTGAATTTGCATCAAGTGTTATGTGTCCTCAATTAATAAATTTGCATCAATGTTTTTTGTTTTTTTTTTTTTTAGGGTGGTGAGTCCTTTAACGTTGGTTTCCTTTTTTTTTTTTTTTTTTTGGCAACTTCAAGCAGAGAAAAAAAAAATCCATCAACGTTGGTTTCCTATTTTTTTGCAACTCCAAGCAAAAAAAAAAAAAAAAAAACCATCAACGTTGGTTTCCTATTTTTTTGCAACTTCAAGCAAAAATAGAACCATCAACGTTGGTTTCCTATTTTTTTGCAACTTCAAGCAAAAATAGAACCATCAACGTTGGTTTCCTATTTTTTTGCAACTTCAAGAAAAAAAAAAATCCATCAACATTGGTTTCCTATTTTTTTGCAACTCCAACCAAAAAAAAAAAAAAAAATCAGATGTTTTAAGTTTTTGAATAACATGCCAACACTGTTTTACATTTAAATTTAAAAAAAAAATGTTTTAAGTATTTTTATTCCTAAAATTTTGCCTATTATTTAGATACTAAAGCAAGAATAATACTGGAGAACTTATGTCACGACCCAAACCCGATACCCGGATTTGTAACCATGACCGGCATGCTAACATCAAGTTTAAACCTGATATTAACAAGAACCAACTTAACTTTTGACAAAAGCTTTCACAAAAGCTTTCCTCTTTCTTTTCATTCTTGTTTCTTTACTTAAATGATGTAACTTTTCACTGGACATTCAGAGCATCTACATTGTACTTCAAAAATAGCATAGTCCATTAGTTACTCAAATTGTGAACTTCACATAATACATCTCTTAATACTTTAAGATACACAACTTTCATTAAATCCTAAAATACACAATACTGTAAAACTAAATATCAAATTACTAGTTTGGGTTCTATACTTTTAAAACTAAAAACAGCTCGTTCCAAAACTCGACTAAGGCTCCCTCTGCTCCAAAATAATACCTGTAACTGAAAGGGTGGAAGGGGTGAGCTACACAGCTCAGTAATGGTAAGATACATAAGAATTTAATAAGAATGCATGTAAATCACATCATTTCATTTTACGGTTATTTAGATAGGAGAACATCCTTTCATGCATAGTATTTTATACTATTCATAATAATAACTTATACGTTTTTCATAAGAAAATATTGTTCTCCTTTTTCTTATCAGAATAATATTACCAAAACCTTTTAGGCTGAATTTCTTTTATTTCTTACAAAGTCACCAAATACAATATTGATTGTTTAAAATCATATACATGCATACGTACATATACATATACATATATATATATATATATTCTTGTTACAAAGTAATCATTTTAACTTAAATCAAATAATTGGTAACTTTGTCTTAAACTAGAAACATTTTAATAAATGTGAAGACTTTTCTTTATAAACTTCTTATCGTAAAATATTATAACTTTCATAGTTATAAAACTTAACGTTTCATAAAGAATAGGTATCTGATAACCTTTTAACGTAAACTTGTACTTTCATCAGAAGATTTTTCTTTACAAAACACTAAAACCTTTTAATTAGATTCTTTATCTTTAAAGCATAACAAAACTTCGAAAACTTTTATCTTTAAAGAACAGCTTTTCTTTTCATCATAAACTTCTTTTCATGAGAGCTTTTAACTTTTCATAATGCATATAAACAATTCATTCTCTCATGATCAATAAAAATAATATAGCTGTTCATAGCATATTGGTTAGTCCGTATCTAATAAATCTGTACTTATTTGGGAGGCTTCTAGCACCACTGTGCTAGGCATCCAGCATTCCCCACAATGCCAGGTATTCCCGGGATCACATCATAATACATATCTTTCAACCATGGGGGTAGGTTGACTTCCTCCACAAGTTGGCCGTAACCAACCAGGGCGGGTACAGCAGAGCCAGTCCCACTTTAATGGCCAATCAGATAACATTTTCCATGGAAAGCCAGTAATTAACCCCTACTGGCAGAGTTCAGATTATCAGAGAACATAACCCGAAAACATTTCATACTTATACATCATACTGAAAATTCTCATTTTGCATAGCATTCCATAATAATATAGAATTTCCATCCTTTTCTTTAAATTCATGTTCGTGGAAATAGTAATGACATCAATATGCTTAAATCATATACATAAGGTTTCGAAAGTTCACGAACACATCTTTGTCTAAAACATGATTATATGCCATATCTCTAATCAAAAACCTTTTAATGCATCATATACTTTAAAATAACCTCATGACTTACCAAATGCCCATATAACTTATCCCTTACCTGGAAGCAGAGGAACCGAGAGCCTACAGTCGAAGGAGCTTAGACTTGGGTACTGGTAACACCTAAACCAAATATCAAAGCTTATTACTATCAATTACTCCTTATCATAAACTTACGCATTCATTTCAAAGCCTATCTCTTAAAATCAAGAAAGTCCTAATCCCACCTCCAAGAGGTTCCCACAAACATATTATGCACACATCAACAAAGGATGTCCAAACTAAAGAAAACCAACATTCTCATATTTATATCATATCTCCGGAGGAGCCAACTTCATTTCAAAAGGTGCTTTGAGATTAGGGCAATAATGCATGCATAAACATAAACTCTTTTGTGCATGGTCATTTAACCATATACACTCACATGAACAATTTGATGGTTCTCCTTTGTGTGCCGAACCTTGAACCAAGGTATACAAAATTAAACTATGATCTAGACATACCAAATGATGAGCATAATAAATTATAGCTCAAATCATTCACCCTAACTTTAGAATTAAATCCTCAAAGTTAGGCATGTCTTTCACTGTTTACTGTTTTATTCCAGCAGCATATGCCTCATTTGTAAAATACAAATGGGCTATCTAAATACCTCCAATTCTCATGAAATTTTACAGAGCAACTCCTATGGATGTCTAGTAAATACCGTATAAATTTCAGAGTCAAACCATAAAACCACAATTTAATAAAATTCATACAATACAGCATACTCAAAACTGTCCTGACAGAATTTCATGCAACTTAAAAATTACACCATTATTTTTATATTGATCCAAATGCTGTGAGACCACTTCCATTACAACTATATGTGTCTTGGATTTCATATAAATTTTCCCTAGCATCCAAATTCACTATATACAATTTAATACATAATTTACCATGTGTAATCACAGAATCTGTCACAGTGACAGCTCTGAAACGTTTTTCTTGTAAATTCACAAACAATTACCAAACGATGGAATTTTCCTATGAAATTTAATACACACATACTAGACATATCATATAATAATCTCCAATAAATCTTTCACCCATAGTTGTCCTAGAAAAATACAGAATTTTGACCAAACAGGTTAACAGTTAGTGCAATTCTTAACAAGTTAATAAACTAACACTCAACAAGCTTCAATTATTGAATCAACTACCCATATACAAAATCATATAACCATCACTCAAGTTTAAAATGAACAATAGACTAAAAGAATTAGATTTTCTCCTTACCCTAAGCATGGTTCATGGAGTGATTGAGTTAAACTCACTCTAGCTTTAAATTGGGAACAAAAGCTTGAGAAGAATTGAAGAACTCTTTGTCCTTGCTGCTGGACCCATAAGTGTGAGAGGGAGAGAGTAGTTGAGAGATTTTCTTTCTTTTGGTATTGATCCGTGGAAATGAAAGAGGGAGAGAGTTTTTGATTCTTGTATTTACTTTGAAAGAGTCAAAGAAGAGATAAGATGGAGACTTATCTTTCTTTTGGTGTGTGAAACCTTGGACTCAAAAGAGAGCTTCTAGCTCTTTGCTTTAGAGAAAAGAGAGAAAAATGAACTTAAAATTCTGATTCATTGGACCCATGAGAAATGAGAGGAAGAGAGTTTCTTGAGTCTTCTTTCTTTGAGAAAGTCAAGGAAGAGATAAATGTGCAGCCAATAAAAACAAAGAAGGAAGAAAACAAAGAAGCAAAGCAAGGACCAAGGAAGTTTCAGCCGTGTAAGTCCAAGGGAAGAACAAAGAAATAAAACAAAGAAAAAGGAATGGGAAAGAAGAACAAGTGATGAACCTTTTGGTGTAGTCAAGAAGTCAAGGAAAGTGGCTTGAGTGGGAAATGTGTATGCTAAGAAGAAAAATGGGCTGATCACTCATCTCACTACCTTTCAAAATACACTTTCCACCCCTCCAAAACCTTATATTCTATAAAGGCCTAAAGTATAAAATAACTTTGCACATAAACCTTTACCTTTATACTTAATTCAACACCAACAACTATATATATATATATATATATATATATATATAATAACTTAACCCCTTAATATAGTTTTGTACGTACTTATACTTAGTATATATATTTATAATACAAATAGTCATTTCAATTATTTATAATCCTTACAATTCCTATTCAATGGCATTACAAAAATAATATGTTTATTAAATACTCTTATATTAATTTTAGAAAGAAAGTGGCTTAAAATAGTAATTAATCATCGAACACATAGTTTAACTATTACGTTGGGTCGGGGTGTTACAACTTATCTCTAAAGATAAATTTTTAAAATTGTGCTGAAAATTGCTTCTAAATAATAGACTAACTTTTAGGGGTAAAAACCTACCCCCTTAAATATATCTTATATTTGATAGTTTAAAATGTTACTTCATTTTAAATTTTAAAATTTTAAAAATTGGTAAAATTTAATGTGTTCCAAAATAACTTACCAAAAGACAAAAAAGACTCCAAACAAACCATGTATTTTGAATTTGCATCAAGTGTTATGTGTCCTCAATTAATAAATTTGCATAAACATTTTTTTTTTTTTTATGGGTGGTGAGTCCTTCAATTCAATGCCTCTTCTACTTTTTGGGTAAGAGTTAATTTAGAGCATTTACCTTTAATTATCCAACTATAATGCCAAATGATTTTGAGGCTGGATCAAGTCATATAAATTCTGATGTTAATGATGGTAAGTTCTATGTCAAATATTTATAAACTTTGCACCATTATAAATTTTTTTTAAAAATTAGCATTTTTTATAATTACATTGCAGCTGTTGAAAGAACTGAAGAAGTTGAAAATATAAATGATCAAAATCATGGGGATGGCTACAGAGAAGAAGGTTTGTTACTCAATATCACCATTTTTATTTTAATTTACATGTTTATTATTATTCAATTTTATTATTTATTTACATGCTGCATACTCAAAACATTATTAATATTTTGTTTATTTCACAACATAATATTTGATACAATTTTTAATATTTTCTTTTACAACTATCATTGCACTCTTTATCTCCAATTTTTTCCTCAAAATTAAAATTAGGTGTTGACAACACATTTGATGGTACTGCACATGTAACAAATTGTATGCAAGGTAGATACAATTGTGCTAAAGATTTTAAAGAAGGTAGAGAGACGATTAGGTACCAACTACCACAACCAAAGACATATCGCTTTTGTAATGCCCATTTGTTCCATCGAGAGACATCCTCGATGTGTTGCCAGGATGGAGAAATATCCTTACCCAACATACGAATTTGTCCTGAATTTATGGACCTCATTTGTGAGCAAACACCACAAGGCAGACATTTCAGGCAATACATGCGGTTTTACAACAACATGTTTGCATTTTTAATATTAATTTTATAAAAATTAATATTAAAAATGTCATGTCACGTATGGGTTAGGTTTGCAAATTGGAAATTTATTCACTTGGTTGGGGATTCATTATTCGAGCTGACAAGAAAGAGCTTTGGAAAGAAGTGAAATGAGTTTTAAAGTCACAAAAATTGGAAAGGTTTGTTACGTTATTTTTTAAAATAGGAAAATAACTAATTGATAGTCTTAATATACAAAATTTTTTTTTTCTTCATTTTGAAGTTCCAAGAACAAAGACAAACAACAAATTAATGTCAAGAGCAATGAGGTTTCCAACATCCATAAGAATAAAGACAAAGGAAAAATGAAGGACGATGTGATCTCTAACACCCTTAGGTTTAAGTAGAGATAAAATTAAAGGATAGTTTGGTAAAAATACATGTCTAACTTGCACTAAAATGTTGCCTACAAAATAGGAACACTTTCCACTAACCCACTTCTTCAAAGTAACTATACGTTTATTATTATTTTTTAAATAAAAAAATAAGTTAAACACCCCACGTTTATCGAAAAACAAATCTAAATATATATAAAAAAAAAAAAGAACAATCCGGATTGTTTTTGTTCTAAAATATTCTAATATTCCTATGTTTAAGTACAGACAAAACTAAAAAACAATCCGGTAAAAATAAAAGCCTAACTTTCACTAAAACATTGCCTAACAAATAGGGTCACTTTCTTATTGATTTTCAAATTTATTTATTCACTTATAAATTATATTCTCAAAATAAAAATTATATATATAATAAAAAATATAGATTTTTTTTTTTGCTACTACCACTAAAATAATAATAAATAAAAAAAAGCCTCATCTCATGCGCGAAGCGCATGGGATGAGGCTAGTTAAGTTAAATGTGTCTGAATTTTAGATAGACAATTATCCTATTTGTCAAAACCTTCTTAATCGTAGGAATCAACTGATTGTTAAAATAAACCAACGTAAAACTGTTAAACTTTAATTCTGGAAACAATATTTTATAACAATTCTAAAAAAGCTGCATAGAACAACCTAACATAAAAATTATATACATAAAAAATCAATAGACATATACAAATGTTATAATGACTTATAGAATCAATTTAAAATGTAAGATAGATATATATGATACTAGATAAATATAAGGTTTGTCAAGTTTGGGAAGGAAAAAAAAAAAAAAAAAAAGGTCTATTTACATCTTGTGATAATGACGAAGACACGACAGGTATTAGGGTAAATTTCTATCATTGATAAGGGTAATTTCTATCTTCACTCATGGTGAAAATGCAACCACCAAGAACCTACTATGATATAGCACATCAACCTATTATGATATAGCACGTCAAGGGAAATAATTAGTAAATCAACCAAAGAATAAAACACTAGCCTCTGAGCACACGCGAGGCTCTTCTATTTTTTGGGTAAGGGTTAATTTAGAGCATTTATTATAATTTAGGATTACCACATTTTTCAATCACAAAAAAAACCTAGGGGTGTGATAAAAAATTATTTTACCACACATAATACTCATCATACCCTTAAGTTTTTTTTTTTTTCATTAAAAAATGTAGTAATCCAAAACAATAGTCGGCTAGATCCAATAGAGATACACACACTGTTGGAGCTTTAAACCAACACAAATTTCTACTCCTATTCCAAGTAAAATTCCAAATCAAGTAGGAAATAAGATTTGTATCTTGTCTTAAGCAATAAGATTCCAAATCACAAAGACCGGTTATGATTTGCATAGTTTTCCTAATTTTGGATGCATAGTTTACCTGATTTATAAAGCAATTGTTAGATAAAAAGTAATAATTTAAAAAAAGATTTTATCAAAACCAATTACCAATTATCTTTTTTGATAATTTTTTGATGTTGATAAAGACAGTTTTACGTCCAAATTCGTACTTGATTTACGTCCAAATCAAGTACGAATGTCTCTTGTCTCAAGCAACCTCAAAAGTAGACGGTTCAAATCCAACATTACAATTCTGAATTTTCAATGTAAAATTCAATTAAAAAGTTTATAACTTTTGAAGTAAATTTGATTTGAAAACTAATAAAGATTTCGAAGAATAAAGATATAATTCTACTAAAATAGAAATTAGTAATTGGATTGAAAGTAAACGGAGAAATGGATCAAATTAAAGATTACCAATACTGAATTTTGAATGAAAAATTCAACTTTTGAAGTATATTTGATTTGAAAACTAATAAAAATTTCAAAAGGACAAAGATATAATAATTCTACTAAAATACAAACAACGACAACAACAAAATAAAAAAGTAATTCAATTGAAAATGAGAAATGAATCAAATCGTACATTACCGGTCTTGGCCTTGGTGCGTAACGAAACGATCACCAATGAACAATTTTTAACTCAATTTTGAAAACTAATCAAATGTGTTGCCAATTTAGTGCTATTAACTTTTTTGAAAAAAAAAAATATATTTGAAAGACAAATAAGGTCTCCGTGATCAGAAGGCTGTGGAGTCTGAACTTTGAAAGGTTCGCAAGCTGAACAGAGCGCGAAGCTTAGGTTCGGAACCGGAGGCTGAGCTTTGTACGGGTCTGAAGCTGAGGTTCGGAAATGTGGGGTTAATTTGAGGAACAAAGTTTACCTGGCGGTTTAAAAAGAGTAACATAGAGTAACTATGTTAAGTCTATCTCTTCTCTTCTTATCTCTCCTCTATATACTAAAAGAATTTAAAAAGTTAGTTATGGTTTAAAAAAAATGTCAAAAATATTCTTAATCTAATTAGATAATCTTTATTCTTAAAATATAAAAAATGTCGTTAAAATTGTAATTCAACAAAATTCAAAAAAAAAAAATTACTGAAAACTTTTCACCTAAAAATTAGCAAACTTTTCTCGGCTTTTTTTTTTAATGGTCCTATTTTGTAGAAAAAAACTCTATTTAATTATTTTATATATATATATAATTTTTATTTTAAAAATCTAATTTATAAGTGAATAAATCAATTTAAAAATAAAGAGGAGAGTGGTCATATTTTTTAGATAATGTTTTAATGGGAGTTAGAGTTGCATTTTTACCTGATTGTCCTTTAATTTTATATCTACTTAAACATAAGACTGTATGGATATTTTTGAACTAAAAAAATGAGGAATCCAAACAAAATAAAACTCTTAAATAATAGTATAGAAAAAATATGGTTAAAATTGTAATTCAACAAAATTCAAAAAAAAAAAAAAAATTGCTGGAAACTTTCCTCCTAAAAATTAGCAAACTTTTCTCATCACACACGTTTCACGTGTGCGATGAGGCTCTTTTTTTTAATGGTTATATTTTGTAGAAAAAAAAACTGTATTTAATTATTTATATATATATATATATAATTTTTATTTTAAAAATCTAAATCATAAGTGAATAAATCAATTTAAAAATAAAGAGGAGAGTGGTCATATTTTTTAGACAATGTTTTAGTGGGAGTTAGAGTTGCATTTTTACCGGATTGTCTCTTAGTTTTGTCTTTACTTAAACATAGGATTATAGGGGTATTTTTGAACTAAAAAATGAGAAATCTAAATAGGGGAAGCCTCTTAAATAGTAGTATAGAAAAAATGTGGTTAAAATTGTAATTCAACAAAATTCAAAAAAAAAAAAAATTACTTGAAACTTTTCTCATCACACGCGTTTTGCATTTAATCTCATAATTTTTTCATCGGCTAAACTTAAATTAAATATCATCAGCCAATGTAAAAAATATTCCTAAACCTAGAAAAGCTTACATAATTCAAGTTCAATCTTGACCAAGGAAAATCCAATAAATAAGAAAAAACAAAGTAAAAATAAACATGATATGATAAAAATTCTAAAATAGCTTGGTTATATATATACACACAAAAGTTAATGGTTACACACCAACATAAGTCAATTTTTTTTATACATGTGTGTGCACCAACATTTGATTGTTGAAACAATCAGCCACCACAAACCAAAGTTTAAAATCATCTTCACGTTTGCAAGAACCTTTTCTATCATCCATATTTAACTAAAGAGAAAAATCACATAATATTCATAAAGTTTTAAAATAAATATAGTAATAAGCACAAAGTTTGACTACAAACTCGCTTATAACCAAGTCTACAACTCCCACTAAAAAAATTAACATAATTACATATTTTGAAAATTGAACTGTTGGATTGCATATTCTTTATGTTTTTAACACACGTGTCAAATTTCATACCAATTAGATTTACTATTCAATATGAAAAGAAAATTGTAAAATAAGAAAAATTACCCTTGAATAGCTAAATCAGGTTGTTGCATAATATCTTTCTAAAAAAAAAAAAAAGGTTGTTGCATAATACCACAGCTTTCCAAAGTACTATGAAATCATAGGTCGGTACTTTGGTGATACTTTTTTTTTTTTAGAAGACTACTTTGGTGATACTTAGTGTGAAAGTATTCAAGTTCTCTAAGTCCTACATAAAATCACAATGTCGGTCAAAATTATTCGATACACTTAGAAAGAATTTATGACCAATTCAAATTGATAATTCAGCATTTATAAATAAGAAAGCAAAGATGATCAATATTAAATCTGGATAACCCATTTTACCTAAAAAACGTCCATATGCTAACACTAATTGATCAAAAAAATATCTATATTAGAATTAATTTGTAGAGGAATAATCACCAAATTCAAATATAATAACTGCATAAATTAAAATAATTCAAAAACCTGCATCATGTAAGTTTGAGAAAATTGTAAGGTGCAATGAGTATAGAAGAAATTTCTAATTTTGTCAACGTGAATTAGCTGCATTTAAAATTACCTGATTTTTTTCCCATCCTTCTCACGCTTTCAAAAATCTTCTTAAGTACCTCTTTGTTTGATTTTTGAATGCCCTTACAAACACAAAGTGTCATTGAGCAGCAATTAGAAATTCACCTAGTGAAAGATTTTTAAAAAATATTGTAATTTGAAAAATTAAATTGAAATCTTACAAACATGAGAATGTACTTAGTGACTCTAGTGGAAAACACTTGAGCAAGAAACTAAATGCATATGAATGGATAAATAAGAAAGGATAACGCGTTAAAATTTAAAACAACAAGTCCATAGCGAAAGAGCAAAGGGTTCTTCAAATTGTTCATATTGTTAAACTCGTGTCTCAAAGGAAACAACAATTTCTGAAAATTTTATTGATATTATTCTTTTAAAAAATAGGTGGAGCACATCACTTAACAAATATTTGAAATAAATAAATATTGGGACTTGAAGCTCAAATATTTGACATCTAAAAATATTTGTCACGGTTTGTATTTCTCTGCACCTGTTGGTCTGCATTTTCTGCAATCTGCATACTTGTTGTTCTAAATTTCTCTGTGCAACCTATTGGTCTGTACTTCTCTACTGTATTCAGTTCTTGTTCTTTCTGTTTTCAGCTTCTTGTTTCCTCTGTATTTGGATTTCAGGGTTGTCTTATATGTATTTGTTTTCATCTGTTATCAATAAGTAGGAACGAAAATCCAATTCAGATGCAAAGTCTGCAATCTTAGCCCTATTGATCAAATATGGCCAACCTCATTCTACATTACTAAGTGAAGTATGTGTATACCAACGAAATACAATTTAAAAATAAAATTGACACAATCACTGTAATATGTGAACTATATGGGGAAAAAATCTAATACACAGAAGTATATACTAGAAAAACTTGATAACAATGCTAGAAGAGAAACATGGGAAACGAAATTATAAAGGGAAAAAATGTTTCAACAAAAACTTTAAAACGGAGTAAATAAAATGAAAGCTTTAAAGTGCAGAGATATACTCAAAACAAATTGAACCCAATTATCCAAAAGGAAAACCAAATCCAACACAAATAACAGATATTAAAAACCATTATTAACCCAAATTCCTAATTCAAAACCAAATCGAAGTCAAAAAGGTTAATGCAATCCAATCCAGTCAAAATACCCTGATGTAATTCAGATTTGACCCCAAATTAAAAAATAAAAATAAAAGTAAAAAAACCAAAAAACAGAGACTATACTGGTGGAGGGAATGGGTTTGACGATGGTAGAGGCCTGGACTGTTGCTTGACGCAGTTGGGAGAAGATTGCTCAGTTCTTTCTCTCTCCACTCTCTGTGCCTAATAGACTCTCTCTCTCTCTCTCTCTCTCTCTCTCTCTCTCTCTCTCTCTCTCTCTCTCTCTCTCTCTCTCTATGTTTATCAAACTCTCTCCCTCTTTCTCTTTTAATCTGTGTTTTTTTGTTTTAAACTGTGTAGGTTGCACAATAAATAGTTAAAACTTAAAGCCTCAAACGGTGCAACATGTTGTATTTTGTAACTTTCAAATTGTAAGCGTGGCGGTTTTTAAGTGGGCAAATTTCCTTACGTGTCATCACAGCCTTAATTCCAAGGAAAGGTTGAAGCAATGGAAGTAAAATTAAAAGTCATATGAAAGAATTGCAGGCTCATGCTAAAGCAATAAACCAAACATACTACTACCATATAGATCTTTAGCAATAGAAATTTCACAAACTATAAATAAAAAATTAACCAAAAGATATTAAGATGATACCACTAAACTGGAAAGAATTAATCAAATTTGCTTTCCTATAGCTAATTGATTAGAAATATACCCAACTATTTCATTTTTCATCCTATTGTAAGTGTCAATGGAACTAAAAAAAAAAAAAAATTTCAAGAACTATATAAAATCATTTATCACCAAACATCTACTTTATCCTTATCCTCAAAATGTTTATTTGTTCTGACAACATTTTATTGCCAGAATAGATAAACATTTTATCCTTCTTTATTACAATATTGTTTTTAAGGATAATATAATATCCATGTTTACCTAAGTAAGTTGCAGAAATCAAATCCCTACGAACATTAGGTACATACAAACAGTCTTCCAATATTAAAACTCTAGACTTAAAGTATAAATTAAACACTCCAACAGCTACAACCGGAATCCTGCTCCCATCAGCCAAAGTAAGAAACAATTCCCCTTCATTCAGCTTTCTGGTCTCCTGAAACCCCTGCAAAGAATTGCAGATATGATTAGTACAACCTAAATCCACACACTAGGAATCCGTGAGATTCTGTAGCAAACATATTTCAAGAAGAAAGGAATTTTTATTATCCTTATTCTTGGCAGCCTTGAATATTGGACAATTCCTTTTCCAATGTCCTTTTTCACCACAATTGAAACACTTTCCTTTGGTTTTCTTTTCTTTGTCAGCAACCCCTAAGGCAATTTGTTTACCATCTTTCTTAGTGAAGTCCTTCTTCTTCTTCCTTTTCTTACCCTTGCTTTTCAATTTAGGTTGAGAAGTAGAAGTTTCACCCATATTGGCTTCAACACTAGAAGTACCAAGGATGCCTTCCGCCGTCACTAACTTATTCATTAATTTAGACAAAGAATAAATCTTTTTGTTCATATTATAATTGAGTCTAAATTCCTTGAATGATTTCGGTAGTGACTGGAGTATCACATCCACTTGGGATTCTCCATCAATGTCGGCATCTAAAACTTCCTGCAGTTATATTGGTATTATAAATTTGCCTCATGATTTCTTGCCTTGCTCACCAAACATCTCCTTCAGATTTAGCATGCTGTCTAAAGCTAGTTCTACGTCTTGCATTTGATGCTGTAGAACATTTGTGATAGATGCTAGCATGTAGCACTTGGCCATCTCATTAGATTTCTTCCAATGATCATATCCTTGTTTTTCCTCAAGAGGAGTATCTAATGAAGGAAAGTTAGGACATGATTGAGTAAGCACATATTTGTGCTCTTCAGCTGTAAAAACAATGTCCAAATTTATTTTTCAATCAACATAGTTAGATCTAGTCAGTTTGTTTTGGTTAAGAATAGCAACAAGTGGGCTAAATGATGCCATGATTTAAATGTAAAAACAATAAATATGAATATAATAAGTAAACTGGGCATTGTCAATTTAGCATATAAGCATATAATATGAAATCTTAATAAAACCATAAAATAATATATGCAACGACAACCCAATCAATGTCTATAATTCCTTGGTAGCAAGTTTATTATAAACACATTAATTGGTTGAGAACTATTCTCATTATTAGTGCTATCATGATAACTCTTATCAAACACTAACAATATGTCGTATTACCTTTAACCATGGTTTTAAAAACCGAACCGTAGATCAAACCGGATTTTTCAAATTTTCCGGTTTTTGACCGGTTTTTCGGTTGTTGACCGGTTATTGACCGGTTTTGAGAGGTTTGACCGGACCGGACATGGCCGGTTTTTCCGGTTGAACCGGTCGGACCGGCCGGTCCGGTCCGGTTTTTAAAACAGTGCCTTTAACCTCTAAGTAATAATGACATAGCTGCTAGTGTATACTATTATCTAGAGTCATGTGTAGCCACCTTTCATCTACTTTTTATAGTGTTTAAACTAGTAGTACCATGAAACAAAACACTCTCTTTTGGGATCGCAAGGCATATATGCCAAGACGAGATGTTTGTCCACACTACTTTATACGGGTAAGTTCAATCTTGTAGTACTATGAAGTAAACACCCTCCTTTGGGATCGCGAGGCATATACACCGAGACGAGGTGTTTACCTACACTACTATGAACCGATAATGGAGAGTGTGAGATTCAACTCTTGTATCTCTCTCCCACTAGATATTTTAAATTAAAGTTTTTTAAGATCAAGAACCATAATAATGCTAGACATTTTGAAAACATAATCCTAATCTCATTAGGAATAAATTTCATAATCCTAGTATTAATATATATATATATATATATATATAACGTAATATAAACTCATATTACATTATAAAACTATATTATATTATATATATAATATAATATCCGAATTATTATATGTAATATATAATTATTACATTATATATATATATATATATATATAATCTTATATATACAAATGGAATGAATTCAAGGCAATTAACATGTTAACATGCCTTGTCTCATGCAAATTATTGCAATACATAAGATCACATGCATGATGGCCATGTGTACAATTAAAAGTCAAGCCATGCAATTAAAAGTATTAGAAGTCAAGCCACGCAATTAGAAGTCAAGCCATGCAATTATTGAAGTCCAAAACGTGCATTTATAATCCAAAAGGTGCAAAAAGAATCCAAGCACATTTATGCCATTGACAGTTACATAACTTCCACTTGCAATATATATATATATATATATATATATACACGAATTCAATATGGAAGTATTCAATGCACGCTAATGGCCTAGTCATATATATATCATCCAGAAGTGTGCAATTGTACAATCTATATAACCGAATGGTTTTAAATCATTCTTATATAACAAGGATTCAAATGAATTCCTTTAAGATATCAAAATGCAACCATTTTTTTTTATTCTAAAATTCAATCGCAAATTATACAATCATGAAATGAAAACCTGGCTCTGATACCAATTATTGAAAAAAATCTGGTTTTGTATCTCATACAAAACACACAGCGGAAACAACAAATAAGGATCTATTTCATTCATGATTGACAATATACACTATGTAAATTTCAGAATTTAAGAACAAAATAGCATACCCTGGTGTGGAGAAATTCAAAACAAAGATTACAAACACTTGAAGACACTTTTAATCTTCATTCCAATTCCACTTTACACCCAAGAAATATGGTTTCTCAATTAGTTTCCAAGGGAGAATGAAAGTGTGCCTCACTTTCTTTCTTTTTCTTTTTTCTCTAAGCTTCTAAAAAAAATTTTGTATGTTTCTCTTTTTATAACTAACTGATTATCTAATTGGGCTGGCTTATTGGACCTTTTCAATTGGGCTTTAATGTGTAGCTTGAAATGAAACCAAAAGGGACCAATAAGACACTAGCTCCAATGAGTCTTAGGCTTTTCTGTCAACTCTTGACAAGTTTAAAGTTACCGTTAATTATATTTAATACCACTATATAAATATAATTGCACTCTAGGCCTTATTAATAAATTATATCTCAAGACTTTATTATACACGCAACCCCTTCATAAAATATTCGTAGTAATACAAAGTCATGAATATAGACTGCCACTTTGAAAATTACTACATTTTAATCCTTGAGTACCCGATTTAATCCTTTAAAGTTATTCATTATACATTTATGAAATTCAATTTCATAAATATATACTTTAGTAATTTCTTACTAAAGTGGTTAGACCTAATTCTCTGAATAACTAAACCCATTAAACTTATTTCAAGGGAATATTTTATATCTTTGTTAAACGATTATGAATTCTATCTTGAGAATATATATTCCATCAACACTAAATGTGGCTGCCCAACATACTGAGATTTTGAACGTTATTTTAGATCTCACTCCTTATATATCAAAGCAACTTACACGTCATGATCGGGTCCATTATTCTCTCAGGATTAAGAGTTCATGCAAATAAAGGTCATGAGATTTATTATTCATTTGACAATCGTTAGGAGAATAATAAATCTCACAACGGTCCAGTTCAATATGTCTTCACTCTTAAAACATATCAACATATCAACTAGAAGTCTCCACTTCCATGATCAAGATAAATCATCTTACTTGATACATTATAGTCTAGATGAAATGCCTAATTTCATCACCGACTACGAACTATAAATTTTGAATTTACAAAGAACTTATGACTTATATCTTTTGTAACTAAATCACATACTATGCATCTCATGGACTATATGATAATGTCCAAATATTCATATTACCATTATTTTAGATAAAAATAAAACAACTTTATTAAACACAACATTAAGTCATACATAGCATCGTAGGATTTAAGGGTACACATCTTAATAATATTTTCAAGATAGAATTCATAATCTCTTAATTTTGATATAAAATATTCGCTTGAAATAAGTTTAATAGGTTTGGTTATTTAGAGTATTGGGCTCAACCACTTTAGTAAGGAGTTACTAAAGTATATATTTATGAAATTGGATTTCATAAATATATGATGAATAACATAAAAGGATTAAACCGGGTACTCAAAGATTTAGATGTAGTAATCTTCAAAGTGGCAGTCTATATTCATGACTTTGATATTTATTATTCTCCTAACGAATGTCAAATGAATAATAAATCTCACGACTTCTATTTATATCAACTCTAAATCCTGAGAGAATAATGGACTTGATCATGAGATGTAAGTTGCTTTGATATATCAGGAGTGAGATCTATTAGTTATAGTCAAAATTTCAGTATGTTGGGCGGCCGCATTTAGTGTTGATGGAACATATATTTTCAAGATAGAATTCATAATCTCTTAATTTTTATATAAAATATTTCCTTGAGATAAGTTTAATGGGTTTGATTATCCAGAGTATTAGGTTCAATCACTTTAGTAAGGAGTTACTAAAGTATATATTTATGAAATTGGATTTCATAAATATATGATGAATAATATAAAGGGATTAAATCAGGTACTCAAGAATTAAAATGTAGTAATCTTCAAAATGACAGTCTCTATTCATGACTTTGTATTACTATGAATATTTTAATGAAAATGTTGCATATATAATAAAGTCTTGAGATATAATTTATAGATAAAGGCCTAGAGTGCAACTATATTTATATAGTAGTATTAAATATAGTTAATGGTAACTTTAGACTTGTCAAAAGTTGACAGAATAGCCCAAGGCCCATTGAAGCTAGTGTCTTATTGGTCTATTTTGGTCCCACTCCAAACCACATTCTAGAACCCAATTAGAATAGCCCAAAAGGTTAGCCCAATTAGATAATCGGTTATATATAAGGAGAAAAATATATAGAATTTCATAAGACCTTTCATAAGGGCCTTTCATTAAGATCATACTAGGAATGAAATGGTTTGTGTGAGAGTGTTGGACACTCTCTTATTTTTTCTTTGGAAACTGATTGAGAAACCACACTTCTTGGGCATTAAGTGGAATTAGAGTGAAAATTAAAAGTATTCCCAAGTACTTCTATTCAGATTGTTTTGAATTTCACTGCACCAAGGTACGCTTTCTTGTTCTTGAATTTTGAAACTTACATAGTACATGTTATTAATTGCGAATAAAATAGATCCGTTAATTTTCTGCTACATATGTTTTGTATGCGATACAAACATATATTTTTCCAACAAATGGTATCAGAGCGGTCTTCAATTCGAATCTGTATAACATGTTTTGTGAGTTTTGGAATTAGAGATAAGAGTTTGATGATGTTAAAAGATTGCAACATGTGTCTCTAGTGCAAAACTAATGAATATTAAAATTTCAAGTTCATGGGGGCTCAAGCGTTACTGGTGCATTTGCAATTTAGATAGCTAAATATTATGGAGCTAGAGTGTTCGTTACTACAAGTCCAGTATCACTTTTCATCTAATGCAGAAGTTTGGTTTCCAAGTTTTCATATATTTTTAGATTGTGATTGGCAAGGAGTGATGAAAAAGAGAAAGAATTAGGTGAGACGAGCGTATAAGCCCATTGTCTCACTGACATGTTAGACCCACGTGCATGGGTCCCACATGTTAGTGAGACAATGGGGTTATACACCCGTCTCACCAAAAAATTTTCGATGAAAAATTATCTATTTGCAAGGATTTTGGGGCTGATGTGTGCATCAATTACAAGATAGAGGACTTTGTTGAAAGGGTGAAGGAAGAAATAGGTAAAAAATGTATTTTTTTTAAATATTAAAACCTCAGTTTTCCTCCATGTTTATAGAGATTGATATTGTTAATTATTCTTTTTGCATTGATTATTAGGTGATAAAAAATGACAACTAACTAAATGTTCAATGGTAAGAGTTGATGTTATTCTGAATCATATTGGAGCATCTTCTTAAAGCAAAACCTTGAGCGCTTAAATTTTTATGGGAGGCTTTTTATTATTGGAACTGTGGGTGGCTCTGTTACAGAGGTCGATCTCCATGGCGCCTCACAGTGCAATGTATGACACTTATATCAGGACTTAGTACCATAGCTTAGGTGTTGGATGAATTTGTTATCTCCTGTTCTTTTTTGTTTGAAGTTATATAATATGTACAACTGTTGAATCTTTCAACCATTTCATATGTCACGTTTTACTTTCCAAATATCAATATATTTTTGTCATGATCATTCTACCATGATCGTGACAAAAATATATTGATGTATGGGAAGTAAAACATGAAATCTGAAATGTAACTCTTCGTGTTGGAATGTATGATTTGTGTAAACCAAGTTGTATAATATAGATACTAGGTCAACTTAGTGACCAACAATGTTACAGTAAATTTTTTGAAGGATGCAACCGTCACTAGAATGTGAATGTTGTTGGGTACCAAGAAAATTATGCCATCAAGGGGTTACAATATTTACTATAACATGAAGGAATTTAGGTTCCCTAATGTTTTCAAAATAAATGAACCTCTTTAATTTTGGCTTTGAAGACTTTTCTTGATTTTCGTCTAATTTCTTTTTGCATTCACAATTATGCAATTTTGTTCTCACACCATCATTCATTATCCTTTAATTATTCATCATGTTTCTGTTTTACATTCTCACACCATCATTCATTATCCTTTAATTATTCATCATGTTTTTGTTTTACATTTTAAGTGGCATATTTGCTATGGATAGCTCCACATTCGATGGTAAAAGTGATTTTGTAGGGATAATGTCCTATTGAGAAGTGATTTTTTTTTTCTAAGTAAATACTTTCTTAGTACATACTTTTTTTTACCAGCATATAATTATTCTCTCTCTCTCTCTCTCTCTCTCTCTCTCTCTCTCTCTCTCTCTCTCTCTCTCTCTCTCTCTCTCTCTCTCTATATATATATATATATATATATATATGTATGTATGTATTTGCAATCGCTCCACCCTACTTCTGAAAATTTGGAAGTCCCTCTATAGTGAGTTTTTTTTTTTCCTCCCCCATATTCTTCAGGTTTTCCCAATTAATTTTGTTGGTGATATACAATCAAAGATCTCAAGTGCCAACAGCATTGGTTCCTATAAACCAACCAAACAAATCTCAAAGTCATGGTGAAGAATATAGTAAAAGAATTGCAATGGACTATAGTTTATATGGTCGTTAACCAATGTTTAGGAAGTGGTGTCTTATATAGAAAGGTATATTCAAATTTCCAGTAAATTGTAGATGACTAAGTTTTTTTTTCCACTTATAGATACCTCTTATGTGCATTTGTGCAATATATTTACTATTATGGATAAAGTATTCTCTTTATATATATATAGCATAAATTAGTTTTGTTGTATGTACATATTAGTTGTCACATAATGAATGTAGTTGCATAACTTAGGACAAGATATTCTACTCTCTTTTTTTGGTTTTGTATTGTAACAAATTTTAGATATTATTATGGGATGCCTTTGTTGGAAGACTTTGCCAAATTTGCAAAATTTGATGTGAATGGAAAGAAATTCAAATCAAAAGACATGTGTCTATACTATTATTTAAGGGGCTTCCCCTGTTTGGATTCCTTATTTTTTAGTTTAAAAATACTCTTAAACCCCTATGTTTAAGTAGAAACAAAACTAAAAGACAATTCGGTAAAAATGAAACTCTAACTCTCACTAAAATATTGCCTAAAAAATAGGACCACTCTCCTGTTAATTTTCAAATTACTTTATCCACTTATAAATTAGATTCACAAAATAAAAATTATATATAAAAACATAGTGTTTTTTTTTTTTTTTTTGCTAAAAGAAAACACTCTCCTTTTAATTTTCAAATTACTTTATTCATTTATAATTTAAATTCACAAAATAAAAATTATATGTATAATAAAAACATAGACTTTTTTTTTGATACTAAAAAAAAGCCTTGTTGCATGCGCAAAGCAAAGCGCGTGTAATGAGGCTAGTAAAACTAGATAAGGTGGCAATAGACAACCAAAAAAAGGTCAAGGTGAAAGATTATCCAAGTTTGGACAACGCCTCAAAATCCACAAAGACCAATTGGATGTGAGAAATATCCAGAAGATGCATTATCGACTATCTGAATAAATAGAATTTGGATAAAATATCAAGAAGACCAATTGAATTGAATTGAGTTCCCTATCACAAGTCCTCTCTCTCCCTCTTATAGCTTTAATTTATTTATTTGAGTTAATACTTAGTCATTTTGAAAGTAAGAATTTGAATTTATATCTGTTGAGGTCTAAAAAAAATCACAACACCAAGGCCCCAAAGAAATAGCAAAATGGGCCAACCCCATGGAAAGTGATGATAAAAGGGCTGAGCCCACTACCAAAAAAAAAAAAAAAGAAAAAGAAAGAAAGATGGCAAACCCAAAGGATTGAAGTAGACATTAGGGCCTAAGGAAAGCAAGAAAAGGCCCAGCCTGACAAGATGAGAGATCAAAGAAAGTCCAGTGGGGAGAACTGGGTCAGGATCCCCAGAGACTGATAAGAACTCGAGATCCTCGGGACAGGCAACACCGCCAGAATAAGATTGGGACAGCTCAAAAGGGTCACCAAGAAGCACAAAGAACGAAGGATAGATACGTCATTCTCAAGCACCCAATGATGCAGCGAAGAACCAGAAAGCTTGGAGAACAACAACTCTTAAACAAAAGGCTAGTACCTCAGGGAACCTAGGAAGAAGAACAATAAGGGGAAGTAGCTGAAAAAAAAACCTTCAACCTGGCAAGGATAGGTTCGACTCATTCAGGAAAAATAACAAAAAAGGAGGATGGCCAAAAGCTGAATCTAAAGGTGAGAAACCTTGAAAGAAGAGAGGATGAAGGTCAGCTTTCCAAGGTCGCCCCGGAATGGAAAGCTAGCAAGTGACTTTTAGGGAAGCAGCACTAAAAGAGAAAAACTATGAGAAACAGGGAAATAGCTAGCCATCAGAATGGCTAGCATAACAAGGACTCTGGTACCCAAGGGGGCCAAAAGGGGGGAAATCAGTGGTATCCCAAACCCTAGAAAGACACTATAGAAAGGGGAAGTAGCCAACAAAAAAGGGGCATTCAAAAAATAGGGAAATCATATAGACTCATTGAGAAAACTCAGTCAAAACTCAAAGAAAGTAGGGAAATATCTCCCGGTATCCCAGAAACACCCACTATAGTACATACTTGGATTCAAAATGATTCAAACTTTGCAAGTCTTAAAGGCTTAGATAGTCATTTAATTCTGTAATTTTTTAGCTTATTTGGACTTTGTATCACATCTTAGTGAGCACATTGTAATCCATAATTAAGAAAACTAATGGAGTATTTCTTATTGATTTGAGGATGCCGAACAATTATTTTTGTGTTTCTTTATTACATTGTATTCCTTTGTTGTTATGTTTTATGATGAGTTAGAACTAAATGACAAGAGCCCCACGCTGGGGACCCCAAGAGCACCTATCCTGGAAGAAAAGGAAAGAGGGGGTACCCGTGACTTGAGAAACCTCTTGGAGAAGAAAAGACAAAAAAGAGAGCCCAGCTCCTCAGGATCCCGAGAATGCGTGGTGGTACGAGAACCTGGAAGGAGGCTAATCTATCATCTATGAAGGAGCACGGAGCTTGAATGCATCATGCAAGAGGGTCCCGAACCACCAGATTGTATGATGGCCCAAGAGGAGATCCCAGAGGAACCAGTTAAGGAGGCCCAAATTTAGCCTGAAGAGGAACTCAGAGAAATAAACTTGGGAGCCGAGCTGGGATCCCAGAAGCCTGTTTTCATTAGCAGTCAGCTAACGGCAAAAGAAAAGAATCAATTAGTGGCCTTACTCCAGAATACATGGATGTGTTTGCATGGACTTGTGATGAAATGCCTGGACTGGATCTAGGACTAGTGGTCCATTCTCTCAACGTGGACCCAGGAGTTAAGCCGGTAGTCTAGCTAGCTAGGGTCTTTCACACCGATATAAAAGCTCAGATAACTCAAGAAGTCAAGAAATTGCTAGCAGCTAGTTTTGTCAAGCCCATCCAGCACCTCAAGTGGCTTTCTAATATAGTACCCGTGAAGAAAAAGAATGGCCAAATTCGTTGCTGTGTGGACTTTGGCAATTTAAATAGGGCATGCCTAAAAGATGAGTTCCCTTTGCATAATATTGATCTCCTTGTGGATTCAGCTGCAGGAAGCTCTATGTTTTCATTTATGGACGGGTATAGTAGATACAACCAAATCTGCATGGCTGCCAAAGATGCAGAGAAGACAGCATTAATGACTCCAATTGGAAATTTTTATTACACTATGATGCCCTTTGGCCTAAAAAATGTAGGGGCCACATACCACTGAACCATAACGGCTATCTTCCACGACATGATGCATAAGGAGATGGAAGATTATGTGGATGATATTGTGATAAAATCAAAAGCTAGGGTGGGACACCTTCAGCTACTTGAACAAGTTTTTGAAAGGTCCAAGAAGTATAAACTACGCATGAACCCCATGAAATGCGCCTTCGGTTGGAAAATTCCTTGGGTTCCTAGTATATCATAGAGGCATCAGTGTGGATCCAGCAAAAGCCACAGCCCTTGCCACAATGAAAAGACCTACAATGGTAAGGGAGCTCAAAAGCTTTCTGGGAAGGTCTCCTACATCAGAAGGTTTGTGCCAAGACTGGCTTCAGTCACAAGTGGCTTATCCAAACTATTGAAAAAAGGGGCTGAGTTCACCTGGTGAACCAAGCAATAGGCTGCCTTCTAAAGGATCCAACAGATCATGAATGATCTTCCCACCCTCCAAGCACTAGTACATGGGCGACCCCTGTTGTTGTATTTAGCATTGAATTTCCAAGAATAGGAGCCCTACTAGCACAGGAAGATGATGATGGGAATGAGCAACCCATTTACTACGTGAGCAGGAAGCTTAAGGATGCCGAGACTAGGTACTCTAGGATGGAAAAGGCTTGCCTAGTGGTCGTTTATGCATCCTAAAGGCTAAAGCGATATTTCTCAGCTCACCAGATACTTTTGGTGACTAAGTCACACCCCATAAAAAGCATTACTACATCAACCCCTCCTAACAGGAAGGATAGCGCAGTGGCTAGTCCTACTCTCCCAATACAACATAGGCCTCAAGACTCCTAGGGTTGTCAACAGTCAAGCCATAGCAGATCTACTAGGCCAGTTCCCCGGGAAGGAAAAGGACTCATTAAGCGAGGAGATCCCAGGGAAAGTGGCAGTGGCAGAGCTTCCAAGAAAGAAGTGGACGATGAGATTTGATGGGTTAGCAACGATGACTTCGAATGGATTGGGAGTTGTACTAAGTTGTGAAGATGGGGACACCATGCCCTTATCTTTCAAGCTTGGATTTTCTGTTCAAATAATGCTGTTGAGTACGAAGCATACCTGACTGGATTAACCATAGCACTTAGCATAGGAGTGAAGTATATGAGAGTTTTAGGAGACTACAATCTATAGCCTCCTGGGTGAAAGGTGACTTTGCATTAAGAGAGCAAAATTTGGTAGCCTACAGGACTTGGGCGCAAAGGCTAGAGCAGGAATTCCAGACCTTTAGCGTAGAGTACACTCAAAGGAGTGAGAACAGGTTCACTGATGCACTAGCCACCCTGGGATTCCAAGTGCCATTCAAAGGAAAGGACACTTTGGTAAGAGTAGGTAAGCAGGAACATTCCATCATAAGGATCCTCAAAAAGATGTTTCTTGAAGAACTCGAGCAGGAGGATTGGAAGAGCGAGGTGAAAGCAAAAATGAAAGAGGCGAGATATAAAGGAAGTATCAAGGAGCTGAAGGACTACACTTTTGATAGGCCATAAATGTGTAGACCCCTTATGATGAATTAAATTGATTAATTAGCTAAGTTATTAATTAATCAAGTTAACATACAAATTTACGTAGCAGCATAAAAAAATCACCAATAACCTAGAGTATGCAGCGAAAAATAAATTGACACGGTGATTTGTTTACGAATGGACCTTACTGGGTGATTTAAGGTCATCACCCCCCGAAACTCCACTATTATCACAACAAGCGGTCATAAGTAAAGGAATCTTAGTACCTTACCAACCTACAGTGGAACCTTTACCCCAATACCCAATTGGACTTGTTCTGTAGTAACAGTTTCTCCTTTTGATGCACGGCTCCTAGTACGTGACTAACCAATTGCGTGGATCCCAGTACGCGACTTCAATTCACCAACTAAAAAGAGTGTTGTTGTCTGCAAAGTTCTTCAATCCATCCACACGATGAAGATCAAGAAGATACTTGGTTACAAAACCCTACGGTACACATTACACAGCAACTTCTTCACAAGAGAGATGAACTAGGGCATGAACTTTGTCTTGGATCACAAATAGCTTAAACAAGGATTTCTCAATGCTTGTGCAACTTGTGTACTTGTGCATCCTTCGACAGCCCTTAAAATAATCTTTTTATATGTCTAGGGTTAGGAGAAAAGAAGTCCCAAAGACACATTCACGGATTGGAATCAAAACAGAACTTAGAATCTGTTTTCCATAAATCTCGACAGATAGAGGTGTCGAGGATCTGTCGAGAAGCTGTAGAGCCTCGGGGCTGAAACAGCTTCTAAAGCTCGATAGATGCATGTGTCGAGACTAGGTGTTGAGCTTTAGTAACTTTCACTTTCCAGATTATTTCTTGGACAGACTTGATGACTTCAACACTTGATCTTGAAACACAGTTTCTTGAAGCATTAAACACATCCTAATCCTAGCCAATTACAAGTAAAGTGCGTGTTGTCAAAGGATAAGCCAATTACATATGTTCAAAACAACTTGAACCACATATGTCCTAAAAATCTCCCCCTTTGGCAATCCGTGACAAAACCACAACAAACAAATGAAGATATGAGAGAAGTCATAAATCACTCAACTCATATTCACTTGTTGAATACAATAAAATCTATCCTAAGACAAACTCTTGAAAAACTTTGCAAGAAGAGAGTTTATGGCAAGTAGAATTTGACAACCTGTATTTCTGAAACATTTTTAAACAAAACACATCAAAACATTTTTGTGTGAAACAGAAATAATAGATTGCATACAAATAAAAGAAACATGTGTATAAAGACAGAAAAGAAACAACACATAGAAAGGTAGGTGAAAGAAACATACATCAACATATATATATCAAGAAATAAGCACAATATATGTCAATAAATTGTCATAAGACTAGGGTACATGAACAATGTATCTCTTTAAGAAAGAAAAGAAAAGAAATACATGTAATCCTCACTACATCCCTTATATCAACACTCCCCTTATAAAAAAAGTCCTATACAAGCTTTCCCCCTAAGTATGACTACTCTTATAACCCAAAACTACTCCTCATTTTTGTCACGAGTAACAAAAGGTAGAGTGTCAAGTAGACATCTCATCAGAAGAGCTAGCATCTCCATCATCACCATCGAAAGCATCATCGTCATTACCATTATCACCATCATCATCCTCAGTCTCAGAAGCTATATGAGGAGGTGGAGGAGAAGCCTTAGCAGCAAAATCGCCAATGGTCGTCTGTCGCCTGACAATGCGACCAATACGAACGTTCACCTGATACAACTTTGTAGAGAACGTATCGAGGCGAGCATCCATGAGTTGAAATTGCGCCATGATGTCTCTAAGTGACACATCACTCGAGGAAAAGGAGGGAGCAGATGTGGCTCTAGCAGATCTGGATGGAGCCAGACTGGAGGAAGAAGCTACAGCATTCGTCTGTCGCGACCTGAACTGCGTCTCACTATGTTTTACGGTAGCGGCGTCTATGGCAGACATGACATGGAATGGGTCGGACGAAGGAAACGGGACGGAAAAGCGGTGAAGAATCCTCATGATAGCAGAAGGAAAAATGAGCTTATCACGGGTAGCTGTATCCCTACAGACATCAATGATAGAGAAGATGAAGTATGAAGGGAAGTCTATAGTGAGATGCTCTAAGAAAGATAACAAAAACCGAGCACGAGGCTCTATGATGGAGTTGTAGTGAGAGAAAGGGTGCAAAACAAATGCCATCACCATGTTTAGGAAACGAAGACCTTTAGCAAAAGGCCTACATGGTGTGTACTGATGCTCACCCCAATCAGAAGGGCGCTCACAGAGCGCAGATATTATCTCGTCTTTGGACACAGTCCATAGACGCTCACAATCGGGGTAATCGGGATGATCAACCCTCGGAACATGAAGCACCTCGGAGACCAACTCCGGAGTGACAACAATGCGCGTACCTCGAATGTGAGTATGAAAGAGAGGTACTGAAGAATTAATCCCATGGATGTTGGAGTAAAACTCCTGAATCAGCATGGAAGGGTAAGTGACCAGGACGTCACACAGTGACTCCCAAGCCCAACTGTGAATGACATAGGGAAGGTCAGTGTCGGCAAAGTCTGCTAGAATAACTTGGTGTTCCGAATGAACACCTCGTTTAGAAAAGTTCTCCGAGAAGTCCTGTTGGGCTTTCTCATCACGAAACCGAACAGAAAGAGGAGCAGGATCAGAAGATGAAGAGCCCTAGAACGAAGAGGGTTCTGGGATGGAATGGATTTACGTTTAGGTGCCATGGACATTACTAACTCAAATAGGAAGAGAGGGAGAAAGAAAGAAACACACAGAAAAGTCCCAAAACAGTTCAATATATGACAAGTATATTGAAAGGAAAGAACGTATGCATGAGAAATGCAAGAACATGTGACATGCAACAAAATGGCATCATGGGCTCAGCCCAATCCAATCCTATCAGCACACAATCAGAGAACACACATCTAAATGCATGCAAATACTGTTAGAATGCTAATGTGATGCAATGTATGTAGTTTTAAAGATCAAATCTATAAAACCAACCCAAAAATTGTAGTAAACACTCATCAATTTTGAAAACCCCCAAAATTTTTCAAAAACCCCAAAACCTAGGTTTTAAAACATGAAATGCATGAAGAATGAGAGGATTGAAGCTTACCAAGAGAAGAAAATCTTGAGGAAAGCTTGAAGAATCCTTAGGAAGAGGTTTAGATTGAGTGAGAGAGGTTTTGGGAGTAAGAACACGAAGGTATCGAGAGAGAGAGATAGAGAGAAATGAGAGACAAAATCGCGAAGAACCTATATATACACCTTCAGTAATTCTCGACAGATGCAGGTATCAAGAGATGTCGAGGAAGCTATCGAAGTAGGTATCGAGAAAAGCTACTTTGATATATACAGCTATCGAGAAAAGCTACTTTGATATATACAGCTATCGAGAAGGTGTCGAGAATGAAGGATCAAACACCAAAAGAATCTCGATCAATCCATCAGCTGTCGAGAAGCTATCGAGAGGACAAAAAGTTTCTCGATCGATCCATCAGGTGTCGAGAAGGTGTTGAGATTGCGATAAGAAAAAGCTGAGAAGCTCGACAGACAGTCAGGTATCGAGGATGTGTTGAGGAGGTGTCGAACTGGCTTTAGAAAGAAGTTTTTCGAGAAGAGAAAAACACGTATATGAATGCAATCATGCATGCAACTCAACCAAAGATCCAATCAACACATTAAGCTCTCAACATCACCTCTCAACAACAATTTTAAGCATATGGATCCCAAAACACACACACACACACACACATACTAAACAAGTCTAACCAATTTTATATTTCAAAAATGAGTTAAGACTGTTTACTGAGCATACATTAACGCATGTAAACCTTGTGATGGCCAAATCACATTGTACCTGTACATGTATCAAGAATAGAAAAGAATATTGTGTGATGTGTGGGAAAAACATCGCAAGATTGCATAAGTATCTTAAGGTTATGACGATTTGAGATATGAGAAAATCACTTTAACTCACACACAATCATAACTATTTGATGGGTATATCCTATAACTCCCACATCTTCTAGAAAACACGCTTGCAATCATATTTTTAAAGCACTTTGATCTTTTTGCTTTTTATTTCTTTGCATATTTTCTTTTATTAAGCATATCATGCATGGGCATATAAGAGAAAAAAGAAATACCCAATTATGTTAAGCTTTTTGACATTGCACTTTTGCTATGCCAAAGCATATAGATGCCATTTCATGATTGGCGTGTAACAGTGGTTAGATGGTTATTTATGCCTTTCTCTTAGAATTTTCTAGTCCTACCCTTCAAAAAGAGTGATATGAGTGTTAAGTACAAGAGATCACTTAACCTTACTCATCATAAATAAAGAGTCACAAAGCTCACTTACTTAGTTGTGTACAAAGATGCTCATCTAAGCTACAAGAGATACAAAATTTAGAAAACTCTGTTTCAATGGAACAGGCTATTTTAAGGTTCACGAGAACCAATGTACACAAACACACACTGTTTTTATATTTTTCAATTTTTTTTTATTTTTATCTTTATCAGAAAAGCCAAAAAATAAAACACAAAACTGAAAACAAACATACAAAAACATGTTAAAGAAAGCAAAACAATGTATAAAACTAGATGCAGATGCATGAGAAGGAAGAAAGATAGAACGAGATCAATCTATAAAGATGACACCGATGTTTTGACGAAGGAATTCAAAACGTTTACTATCTAGAGGTTTGGTGAACAAGTCAACCTTTTGGTTATCAGTGTGAATGAACTCAAGGGTGAGAGTACCATCTTCGACAAGATCCCTAATGAAGTGATGTCGAATCTCTATGTGCTTAGTTTGAGAATGTTGAACCGAATTCTTAGAGATATTGATGGCACTAGTATTGTCACAGAGATGGTGAGATGTTCTTGACAAATACCATAATCATGAAGGAGTTTTTGCATCTATAGGAGTTAGGTGTAACAGCTACCAGCAGCAATGTACTCAACTTCAGCAGTAGATAAAGAGATGGAGTTTTGCTTTTTGCTCATCCAAGAGACAAGATTATTACCCACATAAAAACAATCGGCTGAAGTACTCTTTCTATCATCAGCATTCCCAGCCCAATCAGCGTCAGAATATCTAGCTAAGATATCATTTGTGTCTTTGCTATACCACACACCAAAGTTGGCAGTAGTCTTGACATACTTTATGATTCTTTTCAAAGCAATCATATGTGACTCTTTGGGATTTACATGATATCTAGCACACACTCCTACACTGTAGCTAATGTTAGGTCTACTAACAGTAAGGTAAAGAAGACTACCTATCATGCTTCTATAAAGTGAAGAGTCTACATTTTTACCTAACAAGTCAACAGTGAGTTTAACATTCGGGCTCATGGGGGTTCTAATAGAACTAGCAGATTCTAATCCAAACTTTTTCACAAGATTGTTAGCATATTTAGATTGAGAGATGAATATACCTGAATCTTGTTAACGAATCTGCAGTCTAAGGAAGTGAGATAGCTCTCCAATCATGCTCATCTCGAACTCTGCTTGCATGAGTTTTGAGAAGTCATGAGCAAGTTCATCCTTAGTTGATCCAAAGATGATATCATCAACATAGACTAAAGCAACCACCAGCTCGCCATCTTTTCTTTTGATGTAGAGAGTCTGATCAGCCTTTCCTCTTGTGAACCCATGGGATATCAGGTATTGAGTTAACCGATCATACCAAGCTCTAGGTGCTTGCTTTAATCCATAGAGTGCCTTCTTGAGATACAACACATGATCCAGAAAGTGTGGATCAATAAATCCTTTAGGTTGAGCCACATAGACATCCTCTTTAAGTAGTTCATTCAAGAAAGCTGTTTTTACATCCATCTAGTAAAGCTTGAACGTCGAGTGACAAGCTAAGGTGAGAAGAATTCTAATGGACTCTATGTGAGCAACTGGGGAAAATGTTTCATCATAGTCTATTCCCTCCATTTGAGTATATCCTTGAGCTACAAGTCGAGCCTTGTTGCAGATCACATTGCCCTCCTCATCAGTCTTATTGCGGAATAGCCATTTTGTGCCGATGATGTGCTCGCCCTCCGGTCTAGGAACTAAAGTCCACACATCATTCCTTTGAAATTGAAGTAGTTCATCGTGCATTTCTTCAACCCAAATTTCATCTTGAAGAGCTTCCTCAACTTTAGTGGGTTCAACTTGTGACAAATAACAAGAATAAGACACAAAGTTAGCAACACATTTATCAACTGTACGTTTCTGTAATGTGAGTTCATTCATGTTTCCCACAATCACTTCTAGAGGATGATTTAATTTGATCCTGGAGGAAGGTCCTTTTTCTTAATGAGATTCAGAATCTGGTGATATAGGCATATCAGCTGGCTCTTCTGCAACACTTGGAGTATCGGGAGTACTTGGGGATGTGGGCTCTTGTTCAAGGATTTCTAGAGCTTCCCTAGTTTCAAGAGGAAGAATTTCTTTAGGGAGTTCTTCATCAATTTTATGAGAATAAGAGTCTGAAGACTCATCAATAACAACGTTCACCGTTTCCATAACCTTTATGGTTATTTTGTTATATACTCGATAAGCCTTGCTTGTAGAGGAATATCCAAGAAATATACCTTCATCACTTCTGGAATCAAACTTTCCCACATTCTCTCTATCATTTAGGATGAAACAAGTACTTCCAAAAATTTTGAAATACTTTACATTCGGTTTTCTTCCTTTCCACAACTCATATGGAGTCTTTTTGGTACCGGGTCTGAAATACACTTTATTCATCGTATGACATGCAGTGTTGACGGCTTCTCCCCACAAATTTCTGGTCACATCCTTACTGTGCAACATGGCTTTTGCCATCTCCTGAATAACCCTGTTGTTTCTTTCTGCTACACCATTCTGCTGTGGAGTAATAGGAGCAGAGAACTCCTGAGATATACCTGATCTTATGCAGAAGGACTCCATATATGAGTTCTCGAATTCTTTACCATGATCACTTTGAATTCGATCAATTTTCAAATTCTTTTCATTTTGCAGTCTTGTGCACAGTGCTTCAATGTGCTCAGGAGCATTAGACTTAGATCGTAGAAGAATGACCCAAGTGTACCTAGTGAAGTCATCTACCACAACCATGATGTATCTTTTACCTCCAAGAGATTCGGTTCTAGTTGGACCCATGAGATCTAAATGTAGTAGCTTCAATGGTCTAGATGTAGCTGATGTCTGAGTGCCTGGATGCTTGGCTTTCGTCTGTTTTCCAAGATGACATGGTCCACATACTACATTGCTTAGTCTATTAAGCTTTGGCATCCCTAAAATTGATTCATGCTTAGATACAATAGAGAGATATTTGTAACTAGCATGTCCCATTCGTTGGTGCCACAAATCTTCGTTTGGCAACCGAATGCTATTGCACACAATATCAGCATCACAAACCAATCTATAACAATTGTTTAGAGTACGAATACCACTTATGAGTTTCTCTCTAGACTCATCCATGACAAGACACTTTCCTTTGGAGAATAGCACCATAAAGTCTTGATCACATATCTGACTTGTGCTTAGAAGGTTCACCCTCAAGCCTTCCACATATAGAACATTTGCAATGTCCGATAGTCCAGGTAGAGAGATAATTCCTTTCCCTTTTATTTGTGATTTGCTCCCATCACCAAAAGTGACATTTCCACCTTTCTTAGACTTGAAGACTTTAAGAGGGATCGGTTTCTAGTCATGTGTCTTGAGTAACCACTGTTAGGGTACCACAAGCATGTGTTCATTACTTTAAAAGCAGACTTTTTCATAAAACACACTTCGTGCTTAGATGTCAAATTAGTGGGAATGGTGGTTTCTCTCATCTGTCTTTTTCAAGCTAGGCCTTTAATTTTTGCTCTTCTTAGACAAACTCTTTTCCACATTTTCACTTTGAGACAGTCTAGTTCCTTTCCAATAGTCATCACAAGAGAAATCAAATAACTTTTAGACTTGTATTTTCTGAGACACTCAAACAAGTAGAGATTAGAAAAACAAGATGTATTCGATAACAAGGATCTCTTCAAGTTGATTAATGACTACTATCTATGACAAACAGGGGTCAATGGATCACACATACAAGGATTAAACCCTAATCAGAGTATGCCTGCTCTGATACCACTTGACAGGCCACAAATGCGTAAACCCTTTGTGATGAATTAAATTGATTAATTAGCAAAATTATTAATTAATTAAGTCGAGGATCTGTTGAGAAGCTGTAGAGCCTCGGGGCTGAAACAGCTTCTAAAACTCGATAGATGCATGTGTCGAGACTAGGTGTTGAGGTTTAGTAACTTACACTTTCCAGCTTGTTTCTTGGACAGACTTAATGACTTCAACACTTGATCTTGAAACACAGTTTCTTGAAGCGTTAAACACATCCTAATTCTACCTAATTACAAGTAAAGTGCGTTTTGTCAAAGGATAAGCCAATTACATAAAATAATGGCATATGGTCAAAACAACTTGAACCACACATATCCTAATAACCTTGATAGAAGGGGAACTATACAGGAGGCAACCCGGAGGGATCCTATCCAGGCGTATCAATGGGAAGGAAGGAAAGCTGAGATTAAAAGAACTACATAGCCAGACTTGTGGGGTTGCATAAAAGGTCAGCCTATACAGAAGGATGCAACATATGGGGTACTACTGGCCAAATATGAACATAAAGGCAGCAATTATACAGGAGAAGTGCCAAAAATGTCTACTCTTGATAGACAAAGAAGAAAGCTATGCTGTATTCATTACAGAAAATTGGCGGACTCCATTCATAGAGTACTTGGCGCAAGGGATCCTACCAACTGACAGGACATTGGCCCATCAGCTCAAGAAACTAGCAGCCAGGTACTTCTTACAGAATGGAATCCCATTTAAGAAGGGGTACAGCGGGGATCCCCTAAGGTGTCTGGGACCCAGGGAAGCCAGAGAAGTAGTCAGGGAAGTCCATTCCGATGATTGTGGGAGTCACCTAGGAAAAAGGAAACTCTACAAGCAGTTACTACTACTGTGGTACTATTGGCCAACAATGAAAAGGGACGCTAAGGAACTAGTCAAAACTTGTCAAGCTTGTCAAGTACTTAGAGATGCAATTCATACTCACCCAAATGTGCTGCAAGATATGACAACACCATGGCCATTCCACACTTGGGGGCTTGATCTCATAGGACCCCCCTTCTAATGGTTACATATGGATCTTAGTGGCCACTGAGTACTTTACAAAATGGTAGAAGCTATCCCTTTGAAAAAGGCCATTAGAGCAACCGTGACAAACTTCATTCGAGAGCACATCATTACAAGGTTCGGGATCCCTAGGAGACTAATCAGTGACAATGGGACCCCGTTCATAAATAAAGACATGAAGAGCATGACTGAAGCGTATTGCATCAAACATGGATGGTCTACACCATACTACCCACAAGGAAATGGCTAGGCTGAGGCCATTAATAGGGTGATTCTGAAGATCCTTAAAAAGATGAAGCATGAATATAGGGGAAAATGGAGTGACCACCTGGCAGATGTACTCTAGGCATGTAGAAGCGTCGTGAAGACAGCTATAGGATTCTCACCGTTCTCCTTAGTCTATTGGACAGAGGTCATCAGTCCTGTGGAATTAGTTGTCCCCACACCAAGAGTAGTACTTCAAGAAAGCCAGGAGGACACAAATAATAAAAGGAGATTAGCAGATTTGGAAGGGATAGAGGAAGAAAGAGAACTGGCCAGAAGGAGGAGTCAGAGGTACCAGCAAAGGATGACTAAGGCGTATGCACAGACAGTACACCCAAGAGCTTTCACTGAAGGGCAGCTGGTGCTAAGGACAGCGGAACATGTAAGAAGAAACCTCCTAGGACCCTCCAAATTTGCCCCAAAGTGGGAAAAACCCTACATCATCAGAGAAGCCCATGATAGTAGGTATTACTACCTCACAAAGGAAGATGGGATAGTTCTGATAGAGCTCATAAATGGAAAGTGACTGAAACAGTACTATGCATAGAAAGGAAAAGATCTCAGTAAGCCGAGAAGCCTTTTCGCTTCTGTAGTCCGCTAAGTACTTCATCATTCCTTGCTTTTGTCATGAATTTTTGTTTAAGTAGTTTTGTCTAGGAACCCATGATAGAAGGACGCTCTGTGTTGCTTACTATCTTTGATAACTTTTTGGTGTTCCCTAGATTAGCAACTATGCTTTGATTCAATGAAACCTCTTTTATTTCCTTTAAATTATGGCTAAATTAAATATTGCAAAGTCCAAATGTGGGCAGACTTGAGGGGGATACCTGGAACGATAGCAAAAAAAAAAAAAAAAAAAAAGAAGTAGAGAACTCTAGCACACGATCTAGGACCCACACCACAATTAGTCCAAGTACATGGCTTGGGACCAAGGGCAAAAGTAAGTACCTAGGATACCTAGTCCAGTATTTGACAAAAAAGGACCTACCTAGTTCATGATCGGGGACTTCTAAAAAATAGGGGGGGGGGGAAGAAAGAGAGCACCCAATGTACCCAGTTTAGTACCTGCGTAGTAAAGCAATCACCAGGGTACCTGATCCAGGACCTACAGTAAAACTTGTAGGGACCATGGCCCAGGACTCGGTGCAAAAAGAAAAGAAAAAAAAAGGAAACAATATACCAAAAAAAAAAAAAAAAGAGAGAGAAGAACAGATCCATGTGCTATTGAAAGATAGAAGCAGTCTTAAAAAAAAAAAAAAAAAAAAAAAAAGACAACACAAATACAGATCCATACCACAAAAAATGAGGAAGAAAAGCTAGGAACAGTGTTCAACAAAAAAAGATAAAACTTATACAGCGTAAATTTTTTGAAAGTACACATTTGAACTAGCTAAAAAAAAAAGGAGGGGCTAAGGAATAAGGCCGGTCAGTAAAGAACTGTCTGGAGAAATGGCAAGGGCAGCAGAAAGAGAGAGAACCCTTTGCCTTTTAACCTTCAAATCCTGCAAGACCTTATAAGCACGAGCTAGAGCCTCCTCAACGACAGTAATCTCAACATCTATACTCCTGGAAGCCCGCCTCTGGAATAGCATGTGGGCCAGTAAATGCAAATGCTCCATCAAGAAGGAAAGGTTGAACTTTGCCTCTAGAAGATCCTGCACCACTCCCCTCTATTCCAAAAGCTTCTCTTTAGATAAGGAGTCAAGGGAGGAATTCCTCAGGGAGATCAGCACGGCACACAGTAGCTCCATCAGAATATTACCCAAAAACATTCCTCCACTAAAACCACTGGTAAAGTCTCCATGGACCTTGAGCAACCCCTCTAGCAATGGAAGGCCCTCCACAGGCACAGAGAAGGGCAAGAAGTTTCCATAGAAAGGCCCAAAGTGATGAAAATGGCTTGTAGGGAGGTTGTTAAACTCTAAAAGATCAAAGCGGACCAAGAAGGCAGGGAGCCCTGAGTCAAAATCTGAAATAGCCACTTTTAGAGCCTCCCCTATTGTTGCATCTCCACCTGTAGGGATTAGGGAACTGTTAACCTTTTGGATAGTTTGAGGGGTCCCTGCCTGAGATTCAGCAACCTGAGCAGATCCTACAGCCACCTCAAGAACCACAAACTCAGGATCTCTAACACCTGTGTCAACACTCGCAAAAGTAAACATAGTTCAAAAAGGGGGAAAGAGCCAAGAAAGAAAGGATAAAGTAAGAAAAGCAAAAAAAAAAAAAAAGAGGACTTGTATCGATTTCCTGCAGTGGGGCTTCCTCCTCTTACTCCTCTGATTTCTTGGAGAACTCTGCGAGAGAACACGCAGCACGTTGAAGAAAGGGTGAGGAAACCTTAGCAAAATGGCTAAAGGAAGGAAAGGATACTGGGGGCTTTGCCATAAGAGGAAAGGGCAAGGGAAAAACACGAAAAAGGGGAAGGAGGAGGAAGCACAGCAAAAGGAGAACAACACACACCCTAAGAACCCTCTGATTCCAAAGAAGAAGCGGCTTCAGGGGCAGATCGAGCACTAGTTTGACTTAAAAGGGGAATAGAAAAGGGAAATCTCAAAAAAAAAAAAAAAAAGATGAAAGAAAGTCAGGAGTAAGCATTTTATAAGAGAAGAATGGGGGCTCACCTGCTTGTATGGATGGAGACGTGCCCCCTAAGGGTTCTTTGCTTAACATAGGATCAGGTGACACAGTATTGATGGGACTAAAAGTCTGCTTAGGCTGGGAATTTTAGGAAACAGGGTTGAAAAGCTCTAGGATCCTGAGTAGCCAGGGGAACAATAAACGGAGTGGACTAGACATCCTGCATTGGCTGCCCAGTCTCCTCAGTCATACCACCACCAAGGGCCTCCTCTTCCACGCCTGGGAAACTAGCAGAAGGAGCAATGACCACTTCTTCCTCCAAAGTCCTACTAGTTGTGGGAGGAGGTACCTCCACCTACAAAAAAAAATATACATAAGTACACAGTACCAAAAAAGGGGTGGAAACAAACAAAGAAAGGCACGATGAAGACCATACCATATCATCACCAGACGATTGACTCCTGCCTTTCTTAGGATCTGACTTGCGCTTGGACTACAAAAAAAAAAGGTCACTCATTAGCTAAAATGAGGGAAAGACACTACAACAACAATAATAAGCTACCACAAAATAAAAGGGAGAAGAAGGAAAGAGGCCTTGCCCTTCTCTCTCTTTCTCTACAGGGTCTCCAATGGTCTTTTGTCTACTACGGGTACGCCCAGAGAGCCCAAAGGAAGACTGAGGCACAAAATCAAAGGAACCCTGGGCTGAAGAACTCACAAGAACCTGAGAAAGAGAAGACTCTACCTTTTTCTTCACCCAAGTCCTTGGAATTAAAAGATGTCTAACTTCCTTTCCCACTGTATGGGAGCTCACTCCATCGGGTTCCTCAGAAATCACCAACTGCCTCTGAGATTTTGCAGTTTTTCTCTTCTTGGTCTCAAAGCTAGTCTCGGTACCCTCAACACCCTCTTCAAGCTTAGCTTGCCTAATCTTCTCATGTTTAATCTTCTTCTCTTTGCCTTTGCCAATGGGAGTGGCAGCACCAATTGTCTCTATCGCCCCTCTTTTAATTGGCACCCCAGAAGAGGCACTGACAACAAGGTCGCATCTAGAACAAGTCTCTGGAAAATCTTGAACATAACACAACCAACCACCCCTAGAAGCGTGCCACTCCGTGAACCCTGTCTTGCTGCTTACGGCAGTAGATACAATACCAGCAGTAGGGAGGGACATGCGCCTGTTAACTCTCCCAATTGTGCTAGAACCAACATAATCAACAAAAGATTTTTGTACTCTTCTCCAATACCTTGCAAAACCACTAGAAGCAAAGGCTCCCCTCTGGTGGTTGGGCACCACAAACTGAGGACTTTTACATAACCAATAGGAGAAGCCCTGAGGTCTCAAGAACGGGTCCAAAGAAGGGAGGGAAGGTACTATGTCCTTAAACACTAGAGGAATGTCCTGATCAAAGCCAAACTGCCAGAGTGCCCGGTGTGCCGAATAGTGGGTATACCTGGGGCCACCTAAGGAGGGCACTAGAAGCCATAAAGGGCTAACACAGTCCAAGTAGGCTAAACTACTTTCATCACCAGGACGTAAGTCAAAAGTGTTTCCTAAAGGGGTTAAGAAAAGAAGCCAATACAGAGTCACAAGCAAACCCAGGGCTAAACTCTCGGGGAGAACACCAATTCAAATTCCTACATTTTGCTAAAGTAACTGGAGAATGGTCCCACATGAATACCTGGAGAATGGCATTGTGGAGGGACGAGGTGATTGCATAGCAAAAGTCGCCTTCAACTTTATCTCCATGAAGCAGATCTAGTTAAGAATAAACATGGCCTAAGAACATAGGAGCTAGAGGATACTGAGTACCCTGGGCCATCCTGATTACCGATGGAAAGAAAATGGACTTGACCCCATACCCAGGGAACTCACTAAATAGAAATTTGCTAAGCCAGAGCATCAGGAACCCAAATCGCCTAATCGCCTTGTCTTTCTCTCACGAAAGATTCAAAACCCATTTGCCCATTATGGCCGGTTTCCCACCATGAGAAGCAGTACGCCCACCAAAATGATTGAATAATTTGTCTTCCATCTCGAGATCCTCGTCGGAAAGATTGATGACAAAAGGATTCTCATATTCGAACACTAGGAGGAGGAAGTTATTGACCACATCCTCCAAGGTGCTCGTAAGCTCACCAACAGAAAAGAAGAAGGTATGAAGGGAAGGGTACCAACAGCGTACCAAATGCCTGAGACCCTTAGCATCTTTGAAACCTTCGAGGTTCCTGGAAATTGCCACTGCCTTTAGGATCCCGACGCGCTCCAAACAACCCACAAATTCCCCATCAGAAAGTTCCTTGTCCATCCAAATGGGCCAACCAGTGATCCTCCCAGGGACGAAATCGAAGAAAATAGGGACTGCCTCTTGGAATCCTCGCCTAATATGGAGATCTAAAATCTCTCTTGGGTCTGGTACCTGAGCAAAACTGGCAAAACCTGCCTAGCTGGAGAATACCCAGGTGTGAGGGGACAAAGGGGCCTCACCGTGAGACATCACAAGGAAGAATAGGCTGAAGGTGTACCGAGGGTCCTGTAGAGGGAAGGCTAGGCACTTCGTGACTCCCTGTGACTCGCCCTGAGTAGAACCATAGGAACCCTCACCCTTAAATAGGCTAAGAGTGCGTTGCCTCCTTTTTCATGATGAAAAGGAAGTCATCAGAACGACAAGTGTACTGGGAATAGGGAAGCCAAAGAATGAAGAAAACGGGAATGGAAAACAGAGGGGCAGGCTAACTAAGAAGAAGGAGATATGCTTGAGAATGAAAGACTCTAGAAAGAAAAAGAAAAAAAAAATATATATATATATATATATATATGAAATAATTGCAATAATGGCACCAAAGGCAGTTGGAGAAGACGATGTATGGAAAGACAAGCCAGTTGCCAAATTTAATTTCAAAGAAGGGAGTTATTGGCAGTTATTAATGGGAGTTACGAGAATGTAAAAAGTAGGTGGAGGAAGTTTTCACTCCAAAATTCAACTACCACGTCTCGTGCAAAAAGGAGGAAGTTACAAAAAAGGGGGTGCAACATGCAAAGAAGATCAGGATACCCAAAAGTAGCGAGAAAGTTAGGATCCTGAACGAAAGGAAAGAGGGAACCCTAAGGATAATTAAAATAGTGAAAAAAGAAATCCTAGGAGAAACTAAAACTCTAAATTACTCACGCATGGGCTGCAAGCAACCCACGAGTTTGGGGGTCTAAATGTTGAGGTCTAAAAAAAATTACAACACCAAGGCCCCAAAGAAATAGTACAATGGGCCAACCCCATGGAAAGTAATGATAAAAGGGCTGAGCCCACTACAAAAAAATAAAATAAAATAAAATAAATAAAAGATGGCAAACCCAAAGGATTGAAGCAAACATTAGGGCCCAAGGAAAGCAAGAAAAGGCCCAGCTTGCCAAGATGAAAGGATCAAAGAAAGTCCAGTGGGGAGAACTGGGCTAGGATCCCTAGAGACTGATAAGAACTCGGGATCCTCGGGACAGGCAACACTGTCGGAATAAGATTGGGATAGCTCAAAAGGGGCACTAAGAAGCACAAAGAACGAAGGATAGATATGTCATTCTTAAGCACCCAATGATGCAGCCAAGAACCAGAAGGCGTGGAGAATAACAACTCTTGAACAAAAAGCCGGTACCTCGGGGAACCCAGGAAGAAGAACAATAAGGGGAAGTAGCTGGAAAAAAAAAAAGCCTTCAACCTAGCAGGGATAGGTTCGACTCATTTAGGAAAAATAACAAAAAAGAAGGATGGCCAAAAGCTGAATCTAAAAGGTAGAAGTCTTGAAAGAAGAAGGATGAAGGTCAGCTCTCCAAGGACGCCTAGAATGGAAAGCCAGCAAGTGACTTTTAAGGAAGCAACACTAAAAGAGAAAAACTATAAGAAACAGGGAAAGAGTCAGCCATCAGAATGGCTAGCATAACAAGGACTCTAGTACCCAGGGGAGCCAAAAGGGGGAAATCAGTGGTATCCCAAACCCTAGAAGACACTATAAAAAGGGGAAGTAGCCAACAAAAAGGGGGCATTCAAAAAATAGGGAAATCATATAGAATCATTGAGAAAACTCTGTCAAAACTCAAAGAAAGTAGGGAAATATCTCCTGGTATCTCAGATACAGCCACTATAGTACATACTTGGATTCAAAAGGATTCAAACTGTACAAGTCTTAGAGGCTTAGATAGCCATCTAAGTCTGTAATTTTTGAGCTTATTTGGACCTTGTATCATGTCTTAGTGAGCACATTGTAATCCATAATTAAGAAAACTAATGGAGTATTTTTTATTGATTTGAGGATCCCAAACAATTATTTTTGTGTTTCTTTATTACATTGTCTTCCTTTGCTGTTTTCTTGTTGTTTGATACATATATTCTCGCTAGCTAGTGTATACGTATTGCAAGAGTCTTGCCCCGTGCACCACTTGGTTTGTAAACAGCCCATTTTGCTACAGTAAACCAAGCCCAGTCTCTTCAAACTACAACAAAAAGGCCCGGGGTCCTTGCTTAAGCTTGGGCCTGGACATCATCCAAAAAAGTGATCCTCACAATATCAAAACACAATTTTGACTATTTATTTGAATGTGCCTATAGGTTATTTGAGTAATATCAAGTATATTTTTGTGATGAGTTTTAATTATTATGATAATGTCCTTTAAGAGAATGAAAAATTTGAATAATATATTTGAAACTTAAAAAATTTAGTTGTAAAGAAAAAAAAAAAACATAATACACCATAGCATAATTTAGAAGAATATGAACCACCTAAAAATGGATAAATATTAATCAAATAAAACTAAAAATAATATAATGATATATTTGTAGAGATAAATAGATGGGAAATAATGTTAAAAAAATTTTAATTTTTAGGGAGAGTAGATTATCTTCAACAAATTTAAGAAAAAAAAGTATACTTTCTGATAGGCCAAAAACTTTTTTGACACCTTGTGATGGATTAATTGATTAATTAGCCAAGTTTATTAATTAATCAAATTAACATGCAAATGCATAGTAGCACGAACAAATCACCAATAAACTAAAGTGCAGTGGAAAATAAATTGACACAGTGATTTGTTTACGAATGGGGAAAACCTCCAAGGCAAAAACCCCACCAGGTGATTTTAAGGTTACCACTCCCGAGAATCCACTATTATCACAACAAGCAGTTACAAGTAAAGGAATCCCTGTACCTTCTACCAACCTACAGTTGACCTTTACCCCAATACCCAATTGGACTTGTTCTATAGTGACAATCTCTTCTTTTCAACGCACGGCTTCTAGTACGTGACTAACAAGATGTGCGGATCCTAGTATGCGACTTCAATCACCAACTTGAGAAAAATGTTGGCTGCAAAGTTCTTCAATTCATCCTCACAATGAAAAACAAGAAGATGCTTGGTTACAAAACCCTACAATGCAAAAGACACAGCAGCTTCTTCACAAAGAGATGAACTAGGGCAAACTTTATCTCTGGTCACAAATTGCTTGAACAAACTTTGCTCAATGTTTTTACAACTTATGTCTACTTTTACGGCCCTTAAAATAATCCTTTTATATGTCTAGGGTTGTGAGAAAAGAAGTCTCAAAGACGCATTTACAGATTAGAATCAAAACAGATCTGAAATTCTGTTTTCTTTAAACCTCAATAGCTAGAGGTGTCGAGATGCTGTCGAGTCTTGGGGTTGGAACAGCTTCTTAAAGCTCGATAGATATAGCTATCGAGACAGGTGTTGAGCTTTAATGATAGGCACTTCTCAGCTTGAATCTTGGATAGTCTTGCACGGCTTTAACACTTGATCTTGAAACAAGGTTTCTTGAAGTATTAAAACATCCTAGATCTACCCAAATACAAGTGAAGTGCATTTTGTCAAAGAATTAGCCAATTGCATAAAAGAATGACATATGTTCTTAACAAGTGAACCACATATGTCCTAACAATCTCCCCCTTTGGCAATCCGTGACAAAACCACAACAAACAAATGAATATATGAGAGAAGTGATAACACACTCAACTCATACTCACTTGTTGAGTACAATAAAATCTATCCTAACACAAATTCTTGAAAAATTTTGCAAGTAGACTTTGACAACCTGTATTTCTGAAATATTTTAAACAAAACACATCAAGGCATCTTTGTGTAAAACAGAAATAATAGATTGCATACAAACAAAAAAACATGTGAATAAAGATAGAAGAAAAAACAACACATGTAGAAATAGGTAAATAATACATACATCATCACACACACACACACACACACACACACACACACACACACACATATAAGATAAGCATCATGTATGCAAAAATGGTCACAAGACCTAAGTACAAGAACAATGTATCTCTAATAAAGAAAAAAAAAAGAAAGGATACATGTAATCCTTACTACATCCCTCAAAAACAAAATCTCCCCCTAACAAAAAAATCTCCTATATCCTAACTCTCCCCCTAAGGGTGACTACTCTCATATCCAAAACTACTTCCTTTTTTTATCACGAGTGACAAAAGGTAAGAGTGTCAAGTAGACATCTCGTCAGAATCGAAAGAGCTATCATCTCCATCCTCATCATCATCGTCGTCATCGGAACCATCATCATCAGATGTCTCGAATGTCGTAAGAGGAGGAGAGGGAGACTCCACAAAACCACCAAGGTGAGCCTGCCAACGAGCAATGCGGCCAACACGAGTGTTCACTTGATACAACTCAGTAGAAAGCGTATCAAGGCGAGCATCCATGCGCTGAAGCTGCACCATGATCGCATCCAGAGTCACACCTCTTGCTGAAGTAGAAGGAGCGGAGGCTGAAGGAGCCGAAGGAAAGGGAGGAGCTATTGAACTGGACTACCTTGAATGAAACTGCGCCTTGCTTCATTTAACGGTAGCATAGTCAATGGCACACATAACGGAGAAGTGGTCGAAAGAGGGAAAAGGAACAGAAAAACGGCGTAAAATCCGCGTGATAGCTGAAGGAAAGATGAGTTTATCACGGGTCGTCGTATCCCTATACACATCTATGATAGAAAGAATGAAGTGTGAAGGAAAATCTATAAAAAGATCCTCTAGAAGGGACAATAGAAAATGAGCACGAGGCTTTGTGATAGAGTTATAGTGAGAAAGAGGATGCAAAACAAACGTCATCACCATGTTCAAGAATCTAGGACCTTTAGCAAAAGGTCGACATGATGTGAACTGACGCTCACCCCAATCAGCTAGGCACTCATAGAAAGTAGAGATCATCTCATCTTTGGACACGGTCCGTAGATGCTCACAACCGGGATAGTCAAGACGCACAACCCGCAGAATATGAAGCACATTGGATACCAACTCTGGTGTGACTACTATGCGCATACCTTGAACGCGAGTATGAAAGAGAGGTACTGAAGTATCAATTCCATGCATGTTAGAGTAGAACTCCTGGATAAGCACGGAAGGACATGTGATTGGGACGTCACACAGTGACTCCCATTCCCGTTTGTGAATGACATCGAGAAGGTCAGTGTTGGCAAAAACCAACAAAATAACTCGGCGTTCCGAATGAACACCTTGTTTAGAGAAGTTCTCCGAGAAGTCCTGTTAGGCTTTCTCATCACGGAACCAAATGGAAGAGGGGGTAGAGTCAGAAGACGAGGATGCCCTAGAACAAAGAGGGTTCTGGGACGGAACAGACTTACGTTTTGGTGCCATTGACGCATTAACGCAAACTAGAAAGAGAGAGAGGGAAGAAAGAAATACTCAGAAAAGTTCCAACACAGTTCAAATATAACATTTATATTGAAAGGACAGAATGTATGCATGAGAAATGTATGAACATGTGACATGCAACACAAAATGCATCATGGGCTCCACCCAATTCATTTCTACCAGCACACAATCAAATTGCACACATCTAAATGCATGATAATACAATTATTATGCTTATGTGATGTAATGCATGAGATTTAAAACTCATTTAGGAAAAAACCCAATTCAAAATTTCACAAAAACTCAATCAATTTTGAAAAACCCCACAAGTTTTCAAAAACCCCAAAACCTAGGTTTCAAAACATGGAATGCATGTAGAATAAAAGGTTAGAAGCTTACCAAGTGAAGAAAAACTTGAACAAGCTTGAAGAAACCTTGAGAAAAGTGTTTGGAGTGTGAGAAAGTGAAAAGGGAGATGAGAAGACAAAGCTATTGAGAGAGAGATCGAGAGAAATGAAGGCCGGATCACACAGAACCTATTTATAGAACCTCACTAAATCTCGACAGATAGAGGTGTCGAGAGGGGTCGAGCCAAGTGTCGAGGAAGGTGTCAAGAAAAAAAGGTTTTGACAGATGCAGCTGTCGAGAAGGTGTCGAGGAACAAAATGTTAGACACGAGAAAGAAGCTCGATTGATCCACCAGCTGTTGAGAAGCTATCGAGAGGTCAGGAGGTTTCTCGATCGATCCACAAGCTATCGAGAGGTGTCGAGATTACGATAAGATGCAACTGAAGAGCTCGACAGATAAGCCAGGTGTCGAGAGGTATCGAGGAGGTGTCGAGATTGCTTGAAAATAGTTTTTCAGGAAGAGAAAAACATAGATATAAATGCAATCAAGAATGTCACTCAACCAAAGATCCAACAAACATTTTGAACTCTCAAAATCATCTTTCAATAAAAAAAAATGATAAGTATTTAGATCCCAAAAACACACAAACACACACACTAAACAAGTCTAACCAATTTTGTATTTCAAAAACAAGTTCAGACAGTTTAGTAAGCATACATCAACACATGTTAACCTTGTGATGGCCAAATCACATTGTACCTGCACATGTATCAAGAGTAGCAAAGAATATTGCGTGTTGTGTATGAAAAGCATCGTAAGATTGCATAAGTGTCTCAATGTTATGACAATTTGAGATATGAGAAAATCTTTTAACTCACTCACAATTATAAATGTTTGATGGGGACTATCACTTTTAAGGTACATCCTATAACTCCCACATCTCCTAAAAAACACGCTTGCAATCATATTTTAAAGCATTTTGTTCTTTTTACTTTTATTTCTTTACATATTTTCTTTTATTAAGCAAACCATGCAAAGGTATATAAAAGAGAGAAGAAATACTCAATTATGTTAAGCCTTTTGACGTTGTACTTTTGTTATGCCGAAGCATACAGATGTCATTGACATTGCACTTTTGTTATGCCGAAGCATACAGATGTTATTTCATGATTGGCGAGTAATAGTGGTGAGATGGTTATTTATGCCTTTCTCTTAGGATTTTCTAGTCCTTCCCGTCAAAAAGAGTGATACGATTGTTTAGTACAAGAGATCACTTAACCTTACTCATCACAAACAAAGAGCCACAAAGCTCACTTACTTAGTTGTGCATAAAAATACTCATCTAAGCTACAAACGATACAAAATTTAGAAAACTTTATTTTAATGGTCATTTTAAGGTTCATAAGAACCAATGTACACATACACACACTGTTTTTGTATTTTTTTTTGAATTTTTTGAATTTTTTGATTTTTATTTTTGAAACAAAACAAAATAACTAAAACTGAAAAACTAATAATCAAAAACATGTAAAGCAAAAAAAAGCAATGCATTAAAACTAGACTAACTAAAAAAAAAAAATGGATTAAAACACACAAATAATGCAAAACAAAAAAAATGGAGAGAGAGAGAGAGAGAGAGAGAGAGAGAGAGAGAGAGAGAGAGAAAGTGATTAAATCACTTGGAACCCTTTTTCTTCCACACCTTGGAAGACCCTTTCATTTTTGCAAACGTTCGAACCAGCGGTGAGGGGGAAGAATTTATACCGTTCAAGTTTGTAAGGAACATAAGGGCTTTGACAATATCTCCGAGAGGAGCAAATGAGGATGAAAATTGATTCTGATTTCTCGACGCCAACATGCTGTTGCTATTTTGAGTGGCTAACTACTTATAGCAATTTAGTCGAGTATGACTAGCTGCTCCATAGTGATGACAGAGATGCTGCTTCTTTTGTTTAGGCTGTTGAGAGTTAGCCTTCTTAGCCCTAGGGTTTTTAACTTCCTTCTTATCCTATTTAGGGGGTGCTCCTAAGAGAGATTTATCCTTGTCTAGGTTCTCACTAGCTAATTCAGTTTTAATATTAGAATTCTCAATATCAACACTATTGCTAAGAGGAACAAAAACAGTAGTACTAGAAGAAGAAATATTTAAGGAAGAGAAATCATACCCTAAACCTATTCGATCTGAAGCAGATTTCTACAAACTTAGCATCTCGTCGAGCTTAGCGCTTGAAGTCCTTTCCAGCTGGGCTCTCACTTGGAATAGTTCTGACTTAAGCTTATTAGTCTTCTCAGTCAAAAAGTTATTCTCAAATCTCAGTGCTCTAATAGTTTGATTTGCTTCATCAACCTTTGTGGAAAGCTCTTCACGTTTAAACTTCACATCACTAAGCTTCTTGGTGGTCAACCTATACAACTTCTCGTACTTTTCTGAGACCTTATATAGCTTAGCATAGGCTGTGTGAATGCCATCTTGATCATCCATCTTTTCAAACTTAGATTCCACCAATTCCTCTTCTTCATCCACATCTTCAACAATCTCCTCAGTAGGATTGACCATGGCAGTGAAGGCATTCAAGATCCCATCATCCTCATTGTCGAAATCTTCTTTAGGCTCGATGTCATTTAGCGTAACAGCAAGTGCCTTGCTTTTCCCAAATGTCTTAAGATATGTTGGGCACTCCTGTTTCATATGTCCGAAGCCTTGGCACCCAAAGCACTTAGGTCTAGTAGGAACAGTGTATTGACCGCCATCCCTAGCATCCTTTTTCCCTTTATCTTGGCCTTTGTATTGAGAAGAACTGGATTGCCTACAGTCTTTGTTGAAGCCTTTACCATTTGCATTCTTCATAAACTTCTTGAATTGCTTGGTAATGTAGGACTTCATCTTAGAATCTTCATTATCAAAAGACTCTTCAGTATCACTGCTCTTGGCCTTTAATGTCATGCTTCTGCTCTTGCTAGACTTTTCTATTCTAGACAAACCCAGTTCATAGGTCTGTAGATTTTCAACCAGCTCTGTCAAAGAAATTTTATCAATATCCTTTGATTCCTCAATCGCGGTGATCTTGGCATGGAATCTTTCGGGTAGAGATCTAAGCTCTTTTCTCCCAATCTTGGGTTTTGGGATAGTTTCTCCAAGATTAAAAGCAGAGTTCACTATGTTTTTGAGTTTTGCATAGAACTCATCAAACGACTCATCCTCCTCCATTTTTATCTCTTCGAAACTTGTAGTGAGCCTCTGAAGTTTCGAATCTTTGATAGCCTTTGTTCCCTCATAGGTTGTCTGGAGGATGGTCTATGCTTCCTTTGCAGTTTTGATGGAGGATATCTTCTTGAATTCCTCATTTGTGACTGCACTGAACAACGCATTCAATGCCCTACTGTTGAAGTTTGCCACTTTGATCGTAGCTTCATCCCAATCGGTCAGCGCTTCCTTTGGCTTGGTTTAGCCAATTTCTACAGCTTGCCACACCTTCTCATCTAGAGACTGCAAAAAAGCTCTCATGCGTACTTTCCAATATACATAGTTAGTCTCATCAAATAAAGGAGGGATAATAAGAGATTATCCTCTATCCATGACAAACGGGGATCAAAAACATATTGACCCCTTGTGATGGATTAATTGATTAATTAGCCAAGTTTATTAATTAATCAAATTAACATGCAAATGCGTGGTAGCACGAACAAATCACCAATAAACTAAAGTGCAGCGTAAAATAAATTGACACGGTAATTTGTTTGCGAATGGGAAACACCTGCAAGGCAAAAATCCCACCAAGTGATTTTAAGGTCACCATTCCCGAAAATCCACTATTATCACAACAAGCGGTTACAAATAAAGGAATCCTAGTACCTTCTACCAACCTACAGTTGAAACCTTACCCCAATACCCAATTGAACTTGTTCTGCATTGACAATCTCTCATTTTCAATGCACTGCTCCCAGTACGTGACTAACCAGATGCGCGGATCCCAGTATGCGACTTCAATCACCAACTTGAGAAAGATGTTGGCTACAAAGTTCTTTAGTTCATCCTCGCAATGAAAAACAAGAAGATGCTTGGTTACAAAACCCTACGGTGCAAAAGACACAGCAGTTTCTTCACAAAGAGATGAACTAGGGCAAACTTTGTCTCTAGTCACCAATTGCTTGAACAAACTTTGCTCAATGTTTTTGCAACTTGTGTCTAATTTTACGCCCTTAAAATAATTGATAGGTCACAAATGCGTAGACCCCTTGTGATGAATTAAATTGATTAATTAGCCAAGTTTTTAATTAAACAAGTTAACATGCAAATTTGCGTGGCAGCACAAACAAATTACCAATAAACTAGAGTATACAGTGAAAAATAAATGACAAGGTGATTTGTTTACGAATGGGGAAAACCTACACGGCAAAAACCCCACCAGGTGATTTACGGTCACCACTCCTGAAACTCCACTATTATCACAATAAGCGGTTACAAGTAAAGGAATCCCAGTACCTTACCAACCTACAGTTGAACCCTTACCCCAATACCCAATTGGACTTGTTCTGCAGTGACAGTTTCTCCTTTTGATGCATGGCTCCTAGTATGTGACTAACCAATTGCGTGGATCCCAATACGCAACTTCAATTCACCAACTAGAGAAAGAGTTGTTGGCTGCAAAGTTCTTCAATTCATCCACACGATGAAGATCAAGAAGATGCTTGATTACAAAACCCTACGGTGCACATTACACAACAACTTCTTCACAAGAAAGATGAACTAGGGCATGCACTTTGTCTTGGATCACAAATAGCTTGAACAAGAATTTCTCAATGCTTGTGCAACTTGTGTACTTGTGCATCCTTCGATGGCCCTTAAAATAATCCTTTTATATGTCTAGGGTTAGAAGAAAAGAAGTCCCAAAGACACATTCACGGATTGGAATCAAAACAGAACTTAGAATTTGTTTTCCTTAAATCTCGACAGATAGAGGTGTCAAGGTTCTGTCGAGAAGCTGTTGAGCCTCGGGGCTGAAACAGCTTCTTAAAGCTCAATAGGTGCATGTGTCGAGACTAGGTGTCGAGCTTTAGTAACTTGCACTTTTCAGCTTGTGTCTTGGATAGACTTGATGACTTCAACACTTGATCTTGAAACACAGTTTCTTGAAGTATTAAACACATCTTAATTCTACCCAATTACAAGTAAAGTGCGTTTTGTCAAAGATTAAGCCAATTGCATAAAATAATGACATATGTTCAAAACAACTTGAACCACATATGTCCTAACAATTATCATTTTATATGTCTAGGGTTGTGAGAAAAGAAGTCCCAAAGACACATCTACGGATTATAATCAAAACAGATCTAAAATTCTATTTTCTTTAAACCTCGACAGCTAGAGGTGTCGAGCAGTTGTCAAGCCTCGGGGCTGAAACAGCTTCTTAAAGCTCGATAGATACAATTGTTGAAACAGATGTCGAGCTTTAATGACAGGCACTTCTCAGCTTGAATCTTGGACAGTCTTGCACGACTTTAACACTTGATCTTGAAACAAGGTTTCTTGAAGTATTAAAACATCCTAGATCTACCCAAATACAAGTGAAGTGCGTTTTGTCAAAGGATTAGCCAATTACATAAAAAAATGACATATGTTCTTAACAAGTGAACCACATATGTCCTAACACTTTCCCATACATGGTGTGAACTTGCGACTAGTTCCTATTAATAGTTTTAAAATTTTCTTGAGCTTTTAAGGCCTTAAAGCTCTTTAAAAACATTACCATGCATAAATATAAAATATGACACAAGACTTTTCCTCCTATCAAAACTCGACAAAAGTTGCGAGATTTTTTTGTTCCCTAGCATTTTCCTAAAATTAGTCATTGGTTCTCAGCTATGGTGTTTGGTTCGCACGCAATACTTGAAAAAAAATTGATTGCCCACCTATTTGCTTGTCTTTGAGATCAGAGTACAGAAACCAGAACAATGCACTCAACCTCCAAATGACAAAAATAACCCTAAAAATTATCCAATTCTCTTCAACACCATCTTTTTCTTTCATCTCCTTGTCCTCTTGATCACCCATGCAAACTCTCTGCACAATGATAAAGAAAAAGCAGTCCTACTAAAACTATAGCAACACTGGGAAAACCCACCATCTCTAAGAGCTTGTTTGGATGAAGAGAGTTTTGAGTGATATCACTCAGTTTTCTATTTTCATCATCCGTATTGTGTGGGTCCCACCGCTCAGCACTTGTTTGGATTAGTTTTGAATCACAGTTTCCATCACTTATGACACAGTAAAATGGATGATGAGTGACCAAAACTAAAAACAGGTTTCACCTGTTTTCAAAACTCAAAAACTGAGTTTCAGTGGCAAGTTAGTAAATTAGATGAAGTTGTGGGCTCCTTCTCCAATGCATTGTCACATCCGGAACAGGATGAGAGTTATTACCGTTGGAGCTCCTCTTCTCATTTTCACTTCCCTCTTCATCCCCAGCGAGCTAGCTCCACCACTGAACCCAACAACCCCAAACCAAGCAACCCCAAATCAACCAAACACAGACCCACCAACCCCAAACCCTGCCAACTCCATCAGCACAACCAACCCAATCACAACCACCCAACACCTACTGCTGCAACCACAACCAAGCCCACCACGACTCAAATTAAAATAAAATAAAATAATTATCACCACCACACACCCACCTCAACAACGGTCATCCACAACACCCATCACAGGCCACAACCCACAAGCCATAACTAGCCATAAACCACACGCCGATCTGACCCATGAAATCCAGCAAACCGATCCGACCCATAAAACCCAACAAACCGATCTATTCCCACACACCAACACGCTGATCTAAAAAAAGAAAAGAGAAACGAAAAGAAAGAAAGAAAATTAAAGGGAGAAGAGTATAGGGGAGATCAACGGCAAGGGAGCTTCTCATGGCTGGAGCTGGACAGTCTTGACGAGGCGAGGGAGCTTCTCATTTCTTTGTTCCTTCTGATTTGAGGAATGTGGGAGAGAAGTGGTGGATTCAATGAGTGAAAGAGAGGAGAGGGGTGGAGAAGAGGAGTGAAATTTTTAGGCCTTAAGGGAGAGTAAAGGCAGAGAAGTGAAGAGAGGAAAAAAGAAAAAGAAGATGAGAGAGAACTTATTCAGGTAGGAAATATCCGTTTGACCCAGTATAGTAAATGGGTCCCACCATTATTGCAAAATTTTGAGTTACATAGATCAAGAAATGAAACCAAACATGATTTATTTTGAGTGAATGAAAAAATAGAGCTTGAGTGATGAGTGATGAGTGATAAGTGATGAGTGATGAGTGATAAAAACTGAGTGATGAGTGATAAGTGACCATTGTTTTTAAACCAAACAAGCCCTAAGCCACTAAACATCATCAAAAACAAACTCGACCCACTGTAGCTGGCCAAAGATCACTTGCACCAGTGGAACAGTCACCCAACTACTACTTCAAAACAAGAACATCACCCAAACAGTCCTACCCTTCATCTGTGATTTCAATAACCTCACGGTCATTAACCTTTCAGACAACTTCATTTCTCAAGAGTTTCCTAAAGCACTCTATAACTGTTCCAAGCTTGAAGACCTTGACCTCTCACAGAATTACTTCAACAGCACAATCCCAGTTGACATTCATCGCTTGTCTGGCCTGCGCCACCTCAACCTTGGAGCCAACAGCTTCTATGGTAACATTCCAGCATTTATTGGACAGTTAACAGAGCTAAGGACGCTTAAGCTTTTCCAGTGTGCGTTTAACAATTCTTTCCCGCCAGAAATTGGCAACTTGTTCAAACTTGAGTCACTGTAGTTAGCCTATAATGTAAACATGACAGCAGAGTTGCCTTCGAGTTTCTCGGAGTTGAAGAAGCTTAAGTTTTTATGGATTACTGTGTCTAATTTGAATGGGGAAATCCCAGACACGATTGGAGAAAAGGAGGCTTTGGTGCATTTGGATTTGTCAATAAACAATCTGACTGGGAAAATTCCGAGCAGTTTGTTTTTGCCAAAGAATTTAATTATTGTGTATCTTTTCAGAAACCAATTGTCTGGGGAGATTCCTCGGGTGGTGGAAGCATTAAACATTGATGTTATTGACCTCTCTGATAACAAATTGATCGGAAGCATACCTGATGATTTTGGTAGACTCAAAAACATGACAGGTCTGAGTTTGTTTTTCAATCAGTTATCTGGAAAAATCCCAGACAGTATTGGCCGTCTTCCAAGTATGGTGGTCCTTTAAAGTGCTTAGCAACAATTTATCAGGGATTCTGCCTCCGGACTTTAGGCGATATTCTATGCTTGTAGAGTTCTAGATTGCAGACAATAAGCTTGAAGGTGAGTTACCAGAACACTTGTGTGAAAACGAAAGGTTGGTGGGTGTGGTAGCTTTTAACAACAACCTCACTGGAGAACTGCCAAAGTCGCTTGGAAATTGCAATGGTTTGAAAATTGTGACTGTTTACAATAATAGGCTTTCTGGTGATAATCCTAGTGGCTTATGGACATCGTTGAATTTGAGTGTCTTGATTTTAAGCGACAATTTGTTTACAGGTGAGCTTCCTCAGAGTGTGATAAGGAATCTCTCAAGATTGGAAATAATTAACAACAAATTTTCTGGTAAAATCCCAGCGGAGTGTCTTCCTGGAGAAATGGTGGTATTTGAGGCTAGCAATAACCTCTTTACTGTCACAATTCCTCCAAAATTAACATCTCTTCCTTATTTAACAACTCTTTTGCTTGATCAAAATCGACTCTCGAGCTCCTTTCCATCTGATATTGTTAGAATTATGATTAAGTGATAAAATTTATCATTTCCTAAAAGGTTAAGCTTTTGGAACAATTAGTAATTTAACATGATATCAGAGTAGGAGATCCTGAGTTCGATCTCTGACTTTATTCTACCTCCCATTTAAAATGTTAAATTCCCACTTGTTGGGCCCCCCACTTACTAAGGGAAAGTTTAGGCCCACAAGTGAGGGAGAGTGTTAGAATTATGGTTAACTGATTAAATTTATCATTTTCTAACAGCTTAAACTTTTTGGACAATCGGTAATTTAACAAATATTATATCATGGAAAACGTTAAATACTCTTTTTGTTTGATACAAGATAAAATTTATACTCTAACCTAATTTAAGTGTATATGTGTGTAAAGCTCCCTCCTGGAGACTTAGACCCTGACCCTTGTCCCCCACAGCCCACAAGCATTTATACTTGTAGAATGACCACCACACCAAGGGTGCGTGATGGTTTACGTTAAATACTCTAAACCTTCGCCTAAATAAAATCTCTGGACTTATTCCTCTGGAATTAGGTAATTGGGCCGGTTTTACTGAGTTGGACCTGTCAGAAAACCAAGTTTAAGCCCACAAGTGAGGGGAAGTATTAGAATTATGGTTAAATGATTAAATTCATCATTTTCTAACAGCTTAAACTTTTCGGACAATCGGTAATTTAACAAATATTATATCATGGAAAATGTTAAATACTCTTTTTGTTTGATACAAAATAGAATTTCTACTCTAACCTAATCTAAGTGTATATGTGTGTGAAGTTCCCTCCTGGAGATTTGGACCCTGACCCTGACCCTTACCCCCTACAGCCCACAAGCATTTATACTTGTAGAATGACCACCACATCAAAGGTGCGTGATGATTTACGTTAAATACACTAAACCTTCGCCTAAATAAAATCTCTGGACTTATTCCTCTGGAATTAGGTAATTGGGCCGATCTTACTGAGTTGGACCTGTCAGAAAACCAAATTTCTGGCCCAATCCCACCACAACTTGGCCTCCTGACGCTCACTTTATTCAATCTCTCTTCCAATCATTTGACTAGGAGGATCCCAACACAATACGAAAATGATGCATATGCCAGCAGCTTCTTCAACAATTTCGCACTTTGTGCGAGTAAGCCAACTCTGAACATTAGAAAATGTGGCTCAGAGGTAGAGCCCCTAAAATCGAGCAAACATCCATCCCAGTTTCTTGTTTTAGTAATATGTATGGCGGCAGCAGTTCAATTGGGTTTATTAGCTTCACTATTCGTGGTCAGATTTCATCGTAAGAGAAAGCATGGATTAGATTCCACATCCACATAGAAGCTTCCCTTATTCCTAGGCTTTATTTCACAAAATGAGACATCCTATTAGGATTGATAGAAAATAACAAAATTGTTAGTTGTGGATCAGGGAAGGCACATGGTGTTGTTAATCATTCAAGTGATGTTACTGTAACGAGGATTTAGAATAACCAAAAGCTGTAAGAGTAGCTTGAAAAATAATTTCTTGCATAAGTTAAAATACTGAGTTCAATTCAACATTCCAACATATATAGTGAGGTTACTCTGTTTTATTTCCTTTGATAATTCAAAACTTCTTGTGTATGAGTACTCAAAAACCATAGACTGGATTGGCGGTTGCATAGGAACAGTAGAGCATCAAACGTCTCAGTGCTCACCTCCAATCATTCATGGAGTCATGCAGATGAGAAACCAAGCAACATCCTTTTAGATAATTTTTTTTGTATAGATTAGAGATATCATTTGCTACGTGAACATTTATTAATTTGTCCAATGAACTCTTCAAACTATGTGATGCCCTTACGGTCCAACTAGAAAATGGATCAGACTTATCAGAAAATTAATAATTAAGATAAATATAGATCAGTTTACTTTGATTTTTTTTTTTGGATGAAGATGAGAAACAGTTCACGTGAATCTAGAACCAAATAAGAGAGAATAGTCTTACTCAAAAAATAAAATCAAAAAAAGAAACAGCCAATGCAACCGAAGCATTACGTCAACGGCAATTTCAGACTAAATATAATTTGTTCTCCAATTAAAATTATGGTGATAGTTTGAGTTCCCCTTTTCTTTTTAGAGCCCCCAATCATAAAGATATTTTCCTCCAAAGTTATCCTTCGTCACATATATCACCATAAAAAGCAGAACCACAGATTTCACTGGAGCTATTATTTACTACTGCAACTCGTCCCTTACATTACATAGCAATTCAAATATCACTCCAGTCTTCTCAAAGACTTGTAAATCTTGAGCACCTCCAACAAATATCATGTTGATATCAGCAAAGACTTACAAACTTATAGGGTATATCTTTCAAAGTTAAAAGCAGAACGACATAATAGATAATGCTGTTATGTAGAAAAAGTTTTTGCTGGCAGACCATGAGTGCTTAACAGAGGCCTAATATAACCTAAGTACATTCTTCCTACAACAACAGTGTGTTTGGTTTTCCGTGGATTTTCAAAATTGAAATATTCCACATTGATGATGCACATCAAATCACGTTTTATTTGCAATAGAAATAGGAGAGAATGCTCGCCAAAGTGAATCCTCAAATGAACAGTTCACATTCCCCATTTTATTTCCTAACTCAGGACAAAGGGACTCAAAAAAGATGCAGCCGTACCAAGAAAATGCCCCTACGTCAAGATAAGAGCAGAATGAGAGGCTGCAGCAAGAAAGCTTGACCCTGCATGACTGGACTCTCCAAACTCGACTCTCTGTTCAATTATATGCTCTGCAAAACCATAAATTAAGGTTTTGCTTGTATGTCACTCAAATTAGGAGCCAAGACAAGCTCTAAATGATCCGGAATTGTGAAAAAAATAAAGTTCAAAGGAAATATACAAAAAATAAAAAGCCATACTTCTTGCACCTACCTTGGCTTTGATCATATCTCATGATTCCTCTACGCCCACGTATTGGGAATGAGATGCAGCAAGGAGGGCAGCTCCAATACCAGAACCATCGTTAGAGTGCTCAATGACAATGCTCTCAGCGATTTCCCCTCCCAACAATTCCTTGAGTGTACTCTCCATACAGGCGCTGAATTTAGCGTAATGCTCATACAATCCTCCATCCAATGCTATTACTGACTTCTGCTTCTCCCCATCCCTCACTGTATCTCTTCCCAATTTCTTGAGGATGCCAAAGATCCCAGCAGCGGATAACCGTGCACCACGTGTGGCAACAATGTCACACAGCTCCACAATCACTTTTCTCATTTTCAGGGATGTGTTAGATATCTGACAAAAACAAAACATTAACATATAAGGAAACAAATAAAATAGTGTCTGCTAAGGATAACCCAATTCTTTTTTTCTTTTGTACTAGGTCTTATGAGTAAAAAGTTCAACAGGAAAAAATTTTGCATCTCTATTAAAATGCTCTCCAACAAAAACATCTAATCTTAACATAAAATTTTCATCCCCAGATTAAGTATCACACACAAGTTTGTTTATTATGTATCCTTTGTTTCTTTTCTTTTAATCACCAAACACATATTAAAAATAGAAAAATTAAATGCATAATGGTAACACTAGATAATATAGTTACAATTTTATCCAACAGTTAGGACACAGCATCATACCTCTAAGATATCCTTCAATTTGCCCCCAACCACTCTCAGATCTGGAGATGTGTCATGATGCATGGCAGACATGTCTGGAGTCCTGCATATTTTACACCAACACTGTAAAAACTCTAAAAGCTCCAGCTATTACAAAATGTATGGGCAATCCATCCATGTGGCCAAGTGCAAAGAAATCTTACAGACATAAATTTACATCAAGTTAGAGACATAATTTTAATGGGCACAGCTTAAGAACAGACAATTCAAACAGAGTCAAACAAGCAACATAGCTCAGGGCTAAAGGAAGGAGAGGAAAAATAGGTGACAGAAGGAGGCTTGTAGACTGCCACAAACTCTATTAGTAAAACATGTTTTGCCCAAGACTGTTTTCTTTAATGTTATCCTTCTCCACCTCATTTTCCTTCTCAATGATTCTAATTCTGTCAAAAACTTCCTAAAGAACAGTTTATAATCAGATAACAATACCAAATTTAAATAATAACATAAAATAAAAAGTCGCCTAAATTTGAGAGCGAAGGACTTCTGTTTCATGAGGGAAAAATATAGAGAGGGAGAGAGGGGAGGTAGTCGAGCATAAATTCCAGATAATGGACAAATCACAGCTTTACGGTCAGAGTAAAAATTATTTGATATAAAATTGAATTGGCCAAGAGAAAAAAGACTACAACCCATTCACAGTCCATGCCAATGTTGACATTATTTATCATTATAATCAGCATAGTAATCAGCAAAGCAAGGACCTATCAATGAATCTAATTGTTTATCATTTCTTAAAAATTATTAAATAGAAAAGCAGTAAAGAAAGCCTCTGGTAGTCTGGTTTCCAACCTCCAGTGGTAGTTCCAAGCATTGATACCCAGAGTTCCACCCATACTTGTAGCCAGAACCAACTACAACAATTTCTAGAAATCCTGTTATGCTGAACCAGAAGTGATTTGGAAAGTGGGCTAGGTTTTATAGTTTGTGGATTTGGTTTTAAGATGGGGAGGGAGTTGGATGGCATGGTGGTTACTGGTAAACCTAGATGCTAGTCATTACTTGAATCACGGGGAATGCCAACTACCCTATGATGGAACCTCCCAAGCAAAGCCAAAATCAAAATAACTAATTCAGTATTTCATAGTTGAATAGGTCAATATTCATTGTTGCACCATAAATCTGGAATGTAAGAAAACATTCCAACCTTCAACCTGGATAAGTAAAAATGGTCTCACCATCACCAAGAGAGACAAGGTTAAACCAGTTGTCCTACCAAAAATTTGACCTACCTTAGTATGAAAGGAATTTGCAGTTTGGGTGGAACAGTATCACCAAAAAAGTCAGCTTCTTCAGCCATCCTAGACAAAACTCTGCGTACAATTTCCCCCAAATACATACCAGAAATTATCTTCTCAAAAATCTGCACACAACAATCTGGAATGTTAACAGACATACATTGAGCCATTCTTATCAGCAATGATGTAATTAAACTATAACTAAAAGTATGTTCAGTTGTTACCTGTTCTCCAGGGTTTAAACTCTCAACATCCAATGCTTGATCATATTCTGTTAGTGGAAGGTGTGATGAACGGAAATTACCCCACTCCATGTTGATAACCTACAGCATGATAACAATAATTGTGTGTTCGTTAATTGTCTTGCACTTGGCAATCAACGCTGAGAACCTACTTTCAAGCATTTCCATAAAATAAAATAAAATAAAAACAACAACAAAGGAAAATATGCAAAGGTATCAATTTCACTATGATTGACAACAAATATTTGAAGCATGCTGACAAATATTTCTATCAACAGCTTTATCAAATCTCTCAAACAATTATTAAAAAATAAAATAAATAGAAAAAAATAACATATATTTGAAGCATGCTAACCATCTCTCCTGATTTAGGTAGAAGACCATGCCACTTGGGAATAGCGTGTGCCCGCTCTACATATGCTGCATTTGTTCCAGTGCCCAGAATGACAGCTGCAGCGACATCCTGGTTGTGATATCTACCTCCTGCTAATGTTCCAATAGTATCATTCACCTGCATCACCCCAGCAAGTCAGCATCATCCTTAATAAAAAAAAACAAAGAGTCAACAGGATGCAATACCAAAAAACCCAACACGGATATGACATATACCAAAGGGTCATTTGTCCACTTAAGAGCCTAACAGGAAAAATTTAAGCATAGCCCTGGAAATTGGGGAAAATATGGTCTTACCAAAGCTGCCACACGCATATCAAGACCAATTTTTTCCATGGATTTGGTCAATTCTCCAACCACATCTTGTCCTACCTATATCATTGCAGTCAAGAAAGAAATTAAAAGAGAAGAATAAAAAAAATGAGGGGTAATTTATCTTTCATGAAAAATAACAACAGAAATATGTTTGTCCAAAGCTTTCTGAACCAACTACATCAGGGATTAACCCCTGCACAAAACCAAAGATTAACCATTTTCCCAATATAAATCCATGGCCCAGCATGCTCCGATGCAATAAGCACTGAAGATATGCATGTGTGTGTGTGTGTGTGTGTGTGTGTGAGAGAGAGAGAGAGAGAGAAATACTCTTGCACTCATTATTAGGACATTCTTTCATGAATTGCCACCTTACAATAATTAAATCACTTTTAAAGCATTCAATGATATATATTCAGATAGAAAATATTTGGCTTAGAAAATTCTCAATTAGAAAATATTACAATAAGGATCTTCTACAAGTCAAATCAGCCTCACTAAGAACTTCTTTGTGTCATCAAGGATCAGAGTGACACCAATCATTTATGCATGGCAGCTAAGTTGAACTCCAATCATCAACATCTGTTCTCAAAATATGTACTTGAACTGAAATCTCTTCTCCAAAAGCAGGTGCAGCAATTTCAGTGACAACAGAATGTGCTGAAGTTCTTTACCATTGCCCATTACATCTGCTTTCCAGATTATGACACTGGGAAGAATCATTTTTCAAACCAGATCAAGTACTAGGCCATGTCTAGATGCCTCTAGGTAAACGATCATGCCCATAATATGATCAACAGGGTAAATTATCAACACTGAAGAAGAAGGTGCCACAATGCAACATTTGCAAACTATGCACATAATGGCAATAATTGTTTATACAGACAATCAGTACCAAAAACATTTGCAAAGTTTTGTAGTATGATTATCTGGACAGTGGACCAAAGACTAAATCAACAAATTGATAAGTACAGACAAGGATTGCATTATCAAGTAAAAGATGGAAAAAAATAAGTCAAAGTAATCAGGACTTACTGCATCTTCAATATTGAATCCTTTTGTCCACTTTATTAAAGTCCCTGATGAAATTGATAATTGCCTCACTGGGAATGAGAAGGTAAAACCCAGCTCCCTTTGTCTACCAGGCGCAGGATGAAATCCTTCACCTTCTGTAGCAACAAATTTTGCAAGCGCTGTGGCTATAAAATCAAATAATGCCTGGAATCACATCATCCAGATTATTTTAGAGTTGGAACCATCTAAAGCATGTCAACCTTTGACAGACTTGTTCAAAGAAATACTAACTTCTGATGTCCCAGTCATCAAATGTGGAGGAATTGAAACTTCATCAAATTCTTGATTGACAACAGATTTGTCTTTCCCACCCAACTGTACTCGCAGGACTCGGAAGTTTGTGCCCCCAAGGTCCAGGGCATAAAAAAGACCTTTCTCATCCCTATAAAAATAACATGAAAATGAGTAATGGGCATGCAAGCCGAATTCTCAATTCAACAGTACAGAAGATATAGTCAGCTGAGGTTGCATCCTTTTAGATGAAATTATTTCACAGGCAAGTTCTTTGTTTTCTATTGTATCCACATTGTATTGTGTCCAGTGCACAAATGCACTGGACGTAAAACTCGAATGCCCTCACTGATCACAAAATGACCAAATCCCATGAAAAACATACCAAAGACAAACTAGAAAGAGAAACATTAGAGACTATCCACTAAATTTATGAGACAAGTAAATTGGCTTATCTGTGAAAGCATGAAGTGACATTCCACTTCAATATTTTCCTAAAAACCCCAACTTTTTTATTAAAGCATCATAAGTTATAGATAAACATCCAATAAAATTGGAATAATTGCCAGAAGCAATTCCGTATTAAAGTTGCATGAAAAGCATCCAAAAGAGTCCCCACATTCAAGGACTCCTTTGAGCTGAAAAAGCAAAAAGAAAATAACAAAGAGCTAGAGCTTGTAAGCTACATGATATGAGATTGACAAGAAAACTTTAATCAAACAAACAAGACCCATCAAGTTAACATGTAACTAACTCCCAAAAATAACCAAACAAACACAAAGTTTGAACAACAAAAAGAAAACAAAATTAAACAAGAGAAAAAGGTTAGGCAAGTAAAAAAAAAAAAAAAGCAAATTGCAAAATTCAACATAAGATTCAGGCATATCCTAATTGAATTTCATCCCATTTAATTCCGATAAGTAAAATTTAAATCACCAACCAAGATGCTTTCCTCCAGCAGCAAAATTTAATTCAAGCACCAAAAGTTTTTATAATCCCTAAAATGCAGATATATCAAATTATACAATGACAATTTATATACATAAACAAATTCAAACTTTACTAAATAAAAATAACCCCTTTAAAATCTGATCCCCAACCAGTAAAATAAGTGCTTGAATCAAGCAACCCTCTTTATCACAATCAAGATCAAATACATATCAGAAAAATGAAAAAAAAAAAAAAAAAGGAGGGTGGGGGGAATTCAGAATCAATTAAATAAAAAAAGAAAAAAGAAAAGGATTTTGATAAGTTTACCCCGTGGGGAGGTTATCAACGTAGCTGATGAGCATCTTGAGCTTGCTGCCACCCTCAGATGCGAGGCCAGCGTGCATCTCAACGGTCATGGCGTCAGCCACCTGTCTGAGCTTGGACATGGGGGTCCCACACTTTTCCTCAACCTCCCTCAGGATCGCCAAAGCGCGGGCCCACCTTCCCGAGCTCTGCATCCTGTGTCTCACCACCAGCGCCGCCGCAGCACAAACAGCCGCCGCGCACACCACTGCCGCCCCCACCGCCACCTTCCCCATTCTCTCGCTCTCTCTAAAAAATACAATTCCTGATAGGTCTCAACTTTTATTAGTGGGAGAGAGAGTTGGGAACTGTAGATCGGGTGGGATTTTTGCTAAAAATGGGAAATTGAAGAGAAAGAGCTATTTTCCCGGAAAATCATAAGGTTTCTCGGAAAGTAAAGGTGAGTTCTAGTTCTAGTTCTAGGAAATAGAAGCTTGGTTCTATTATTATTATTTATTGAGTATTTTATTTTAAATAAGAGGAAGTTAATTAATAAATACTAAATAGAGAAGTACTGGAACTGGAGTGAGAGTGAATCTTTTTTGGGAGTTTGGGTTTTTTTGTTTTGTTTTAAGTTTAATTATAATTATAATAGGGGAAGGAAAAGAAGGATGGATCATGGAGTCATGGAGATAAATTGCTTGGTTAGAGGAAAAAGAGTCATAGTTTTGGATTCTAATTACGATAATGACATAATAATATCAACAAGCTTAGCTCTGTCTACTGTCCTACTCTGGGACCTTGCTTCTCTCTCTCTCTCTCTCTCTCTCTAACTAGCTCTGCTACTTGCTTTGCTTACTTCACAAGGACAAGCACGGTTTGCTTTCATTTATCCAAGCTTTTCTACTTTTTTTTTTTTTTTTTTTTAGAATTGGGAAGGCCACGTGTACGGCTCTTGCTTAATTCCACCTGTCGTCTGAAGGTCTCTATTGCCCTTCCTTCAAGGTTGTTCTTTTTACGTAATTTCTGGTTAGTTACTTATTAGAATCTTTCATAATCTTTTTCGGGATAAGATTTTTTTTTTTTTTTTAAAGGATAGAGGCAACATGGCTCCACAGCTTTTTTTAATATCATTTTCAACCAGTAATTTTCACAAAAATTTCACCCTTCAATTTTTAAAAGTTTATTTTTCTTCTTTAAACTTTTAAAATGCTCTACTTTACATTATTCAATTTATATCCATTAGTTTATATCCTAAGTGGCTTCATAAAATGTTGACATGGTATTTGACTTAAACATTTACAAAAGTTCGTTTTTTGTCCTTATATTTTCAAAAATATATTTTTCATCTTTAAACTTTACAAAATATTCTACTTTACATCATTTCATTTATTTTCGTCATTTTATATCCTGTGGCATAATAGAAGGGTGACATGATATTTGACTTAAACCAAACTATTTGGTTCAAAAACTATGGACACATAGCATGCATTTATTGGCACACATGGAAAACACATTCCCATTCCAAGCCAATACACAGCCAACCAGGTTTGACTGGAAGATGAGTTTTTTTAGTTCTCTTTCGCAAATGAGGAACTAGAGGAAAATAATTTATAGTAAACTATTTTAGGTTCAGCTAAGTTTTTTCACTATTCGAAATCCAAATCATTGTGCTGTGAAACGTTTAATTAAGTTTCATGGGTTTACTTTATGTCCTTCCATTTTTCTTTTACTTTTCTAAGCAACCAAACAAAAGTAAGGATTTTCAAGGTCACAAAAACTTAAAATTTGAATAACAGTGAAAGCGGAGAATCTAGCCAGATTTTGATGATTATCATACCAGAAGTCTTTCAAATTTGTTGGATTTAGACATTAGAGAGAGTTACAAACCGATGGAGAGAGCGAGAGAGAGAGATCCAAGATCAGGATTGGGGATTTTCAATTTTGAAGTTTAATAATGAAAATCCTCATAGTAATTTAAAATGGCATGTGTGATTTGGTTAAGGAATTTATTCACTCACAAGACAAACAAAACCCCATCACTAGCCAACCCTCCCTCCCTCCCTCTCTCTCTCTCTCTCTTTCTCTCTACCACTTTCAACATTTCCTCCACCAAATCTCTTGAGTAAACCTCTCAAGGTGTGTGTGCAAGCCTTCAATCTCTAAATGAAACCTATATACCCCAACTAGTCATTCACTTATATTTATTTCTTATTTTGGACTTTTTTTGTGATTTCTATAAAAGGGTTTTCTAGGTAATGTCTATCTTTATTATCAAAGAACAGGCTATTATTAATTTTGCTAAGAGCCAAAAAGAGGCTAATGGGTAAGAAGAGAAAGTGAGTTATAATGGTGATGTTCAGCAAGGAAAGTGAGATGAGTGGATATTGTTGTTTTCCACGTGTGCCAATAAAGGCAAGCCATGTGTCCATAATTTTTTAAAACAAAATGGTTTGGTTTAAGTCAAATACCATGTCAGCATTCTGTTACGCCACATAGGATATAATTAACTAACATAAACGGAATGATATAAAGTAGAAAGTTTTGCAAAGTTTAAACTTTAAAGATGAAAAAAAAAATTTTTAAAATTTAGGGATGAAAAATAAACTTTTGTGAAAGTTTAGGGACGAAAATGATATTTTACTTTCTTTTTTTTTTCCCTTTCTTTTTTTATCCATTTTATGAAGGATAAGTCTCATGCTATTTAGTTCTTAAAATTTGTCTATTTATACAATTTATGACAAAACTCAACTCTGTACTCATTGCATGACAAATAATAGATGGATAGGATATTAGGATTGACAAAAAAAAAAAAAAAAGGATAGTTGATAGACAATTTTTTTGAGAAAAAAGATAGGCAGATTTTTTTTAAGTAAACAGTAATATTTATTGAAACACACACAAAAATAGTAATATTAGTATTTTTAAACCGAGTTTATAATGCATTATTTAACCAGAGTACAACTGCTAAACACACACAACCAATGTGGGATAAACATCCCTTTTTTTTTTAGTAAACAGTAATACATAGTAGAACATACACAAAGTGCTTAGGGGTCTAAGGGGGAAAGGGTTCGAGTTGAGGGGTTAGCAGCATGTTGTAATTATCTCTAAAAAAAGAACACACACAAAAATAATAATATTAGTGTTTTTAAACTGAGTTTATAATACATTATTTAACCTGAGTACAACTACAAAAGGGTCTGACCTTTGTAGTTGTAGATTGGGGTTATAAACAACGGATACTAAACACACACAACTATAGTGGAATAAACATCCCTTTTTTTAAGTAAATAATACTTATTAGAACACACACAAAAATAGTAATATTAGTGTTTTTAAACCAGGTTTGTAATACATTATTTAACTAGAATACAACTACTAAAGGGTCTAACCTTTGTAGTTGTAGACAGATATGATTAAAAAGATTTAACTCATTTGTTTCAAGATAAATAGGTAAAATTTAATAACTTCATGACAAGTTAAATTAAGAAGTATAAAAAGTAAAACTTTATCGTAGTGGCTTTTGGGTTTGATACGTTACATATCGGCTGCAGGATTTTTTATTTTATTTTTTTGAGAAGATGGCTTTAGGATTTGGTGTAGGTTATTTTTATTGGTGATACTTAAATAACAAGTTTATATATATATATATATATATAAAAGATAAATCATAGGCTTATTTAAATACGTACGCATATTTAATAGATGGTCATTGATAAATTATTGTAATTTTTGTTAAAAAGAAAATTATTGAATACTTCAGGAGTATCATAAATGCATACTCCCTCCTCTCACATAAATTGTGAGTCTCATCATAAATTTAATTAGTGGGACTCACAATTATGTGAGAGGGGGAAAGTACATATTTATGGTATTTTAGAAGTAATCAATAATTACCCTTGCTAAAGGTGGTGTAAAAGAGAAAGTTCAAATACCTAAATTGATTGTGAAACTATTATGAGGTTGAAAAAGATATCCAGAACAAATAATGGGAATGAAGAACAATCCAAAAAAAGGGACACAAACACACAAAGAAAATACTAAAGATTTACGTGATTTAGCAATGTCCTACCTTCATACACTCCATACACGATGACAAAGATAAAATTTCACAAACAAATTGGAAGAATACAAAGATAGTGTAGAAGTATTATCACATAACCCAAAACTGTAATACGCACTAAATAACTCTCTCTCACAAATACAAAGATTAGAGATTGCATGTTAAAAAGAGAAAATATTTTTTTTTCATTGGCATAGCATCCTCAAGTAGATTTATCTCTAACTCAAACCGAAAAAACAAAGTCACACAAAAATACCAGCGCATGTTTCATGTGTTTGGTGTGACATCTAAAATTTTTCAACCAAACCACCAAAATTGGTGGCTCAGCCATCAAAGCTGCTAGTGACAGAAATTTGGAAAGCAGACACTAGGAACCAATAGTTAGAATGATGGCTCCGGTTATCGGAGTGCAGGCAACCACTACCGGAACGATGTCTTGGTGACCAAACCGCAGACTCCGATCACTGAGATGGCAACTCTAACAACTAAACTACCAACACCAACTATCGAGCCACTAGGTTGACGACTTAGCCACTAGATGGGAAAGGGGGAGACACATTGTGTTGTGGAAAATGTTTTACCAAATTTTTAAAGGTAAAATATTTTAATTTTTATAAAAAATTTTATTGTCAACGAAGTTTTTTTTACAAATTTAACCACATTTTACATGCAAAAAAACACTTGAAAATAGGAAAAATATTTTACTTCAAATCAAATTAAGCACAACACTATACACAAACCAATGTACTAAGCCGCACTGCCCTTCCTTCAATATCAAAAGTGAGGTACTCAGCAAAAACCAAAAACAAATACAAATTGATGCACAATAAAAGAAAACTTTCTCAGCAACTAATTTTTAGCATGCTTCAATAGGTTTAATGTTTTAATATATATATATATATATATATATACACACACACATATTGAGGAGTATGTTAAAGGTGTTTTTAGAGTAATTGTTAAGAAGAAAAAAAAAAAAAAAAAAAAAGCTTGGCTTCCACCTACATTGGGAAATGGTAAAAGTTAAGAAAAAAACTCAACTATCTATACTTTTACACCATTATGTTGGTTACTAACAAGTCCCATATATATCTATACTACTATTTAAGGGGTTTCTCTAATTTGGGATCCTTATTTTTTTGGTTCAAAAATGTTCATACAATCCTATGTTTAAGTAGAGACAAAATTAAAAAACAATCTGGTAAAATTATAACTCTAACTCCCACTAACACATTGCCTAAAAAATAGGGTCATTATCCTGGTGATTTTCAAATTACTTTTTCCACTAATAAATTAAATTTTCAAAATAAAAATTATATATAAAAAACAAAGACACAAGTTTTTTTTTTCTTATCCTTTTTTCCCCTTTATCAAGACTTAAACGGTTTCTCTCTTTTTTGTTTCGGTTTCCTTTCTTCTAAATTCTAATCCTATACTTTTTTTCTTCAAATCTCTTCTCCTTTATTTTTGAATTATTAAAAAAAGGTGATTTTTAATGTACTCCGTTTTTTTTCTTTTTAATGATTTATTTATTTATTTATGTTGGCGTTTGAATTGTTTTCACTTCACATCGGTTTGTACTATATTTTTTTTTTTTTCATTTTAATGAATGCATTTTCTATGTCCAATATAAAATCACTATGCATGTGATTCAATTGGATAAAAGAGAGAAACATCTCAAATTGAGATGAATGAAAAATTATGACATTAAACTCAAAAAAAGCGTCATCGCATGCACAAAGCGCATGTGATGAAGCCAGTAACCTTAATTAGGTTGGCTAGGATAACAACTGCCGTATACAACTTAAGCAAATGAAGTACTGCATCCAAGTTTTGATTTCAATTTCAAAACCAATAGTCGGATATCACAGGAATTAATCCCATGTGTAGATAGATATATGGTGTAACCAAACACCACCATTAAATTCAGTGCTCTAACTTTAATTTTGTTCAATTAAGTCTTATAAGTTTTAAATTTATTCAATTCGGGCATTTCATCCAATTTCGTTAAAAAATTGCCGTTAAATATGCAATTAACTAATAGTAAAAATAAATTGAAAAAAAATCATATAAAATATCTGTAAAATATTTTTATTCATTTTATAGTATTGTTTCATGTGAGAAACATGTTTTTTTATTGACTATTTTTTAACAAAATTGGAAAAAATGGCTTGAATTGAATATATTTAAAACTTAGGGGATTTAATTAAATGAAAGTAAAGTTAAATGACTAAAATGAATTTCAGTCAAACTTAAAGGGTATAATATGCATTTTAGCCTAAGATAACATTTTGATATATAAAAATATAAAATATTATTATAAATATGTAACCCATAATTTTATTTTTTTTTTAAAATTGAGAAGAGTCAATAAAATCCCCATGCTAATGCAATGACAACTCCGAGAATTTTTTTTATAGGGGTTCATCCAAATTCAAGTTGATATAACTTTTTTGTAAATAATATTTTTCTTATTTCATCTTGATTATTAGGAAGATGAGATGATATAGTTTCACATAACTCATGATTATAAGGAAGAATTTTCAAGACAACATGAGTTCTCTTAGAGAATGAATTTTAGGTAAAAGATGAATTTTGCAATACATGTAATTTCCTTATCATAAATTCATTTATAGTACTAGCAAGAGAATAAAGGGGTAATTAGACTTAACGTACCTATGGTTGGGCTGGTTTTGACCAAGCTGGTTGTGATTTAAAAATTGTCACTTAACCCACATATGATACCCTCCTTCAAGTTTCTGTAATCCACCTTAACTATTGATCGTAAAAAACTGACGGTAAATGTGTCTTTTTGCTATCCTTTTATGTCTCTCTCCTCCCTAAACATAAAAACTTTTAAAAAACAAATAAATAAAGATCAAAACATTAGGTTTAAAAAAAAAAAAATCAAGAACATACATGGTTTAGAAAAACTATGGAGTTTCTCAAATCCTAAATCAAGATCACAGCTACTCAACATCACAAATTCCACTATCATCACAACCACCATTGATCCCCTGCTACCCACAAGCAACCAAATCTAAACCCAAATCCACTAAAACAACCAAACCCTAAAATATGAGAGAGAACATGAAAGAGGAGACAAAGTGACACAGGGAACAATATATATATATATATAGAGAGAGAGAGAGAGAGAGAGAGAGAGAGAGAGAGAGAGAAGACAAAAAAGAGTTGTAGTGGCACTGTTGCAAGAGCTGGGGTGGGAATCTAGGAGATCATCTTTAAAGGAGACTCACAAAGCCATGGAGATTTTGGGTTGAGGGACTAAAAAGAGTCACACCAACATCTACATCCAAATTTTTTCTTCACCGCAGCTGATAACCAATCTTGGATCTCCACACTCCAGCAATAACTCCCTCTTTCCCCTTGATTGTGATCAAGCTTTTTGCATAATGAAATACCTTAACTGGTTCCTCACGTCCTTCGATATTAAACACTTTTGCTTGTCCTGTACATGGATCAAATTGCAAGATTGTGGTTTTGAGTCTTTTGACTTTGTCGGATTCAAGCTTGGATATTTGTTAGGAGTCTTTGGTTTAAGTTAATTTTTTGTTACTATCTTGGATTTGATGTTTTTTACATTGGAGGATTTAATCATTTGGTATTTTAGTAAGGATTTTACTAACATGTGGTCTAAAGGCACACAATAGTATACCATTTTAGGAAAAAGTTTTATCGAAAAATTGAAAAAATTGTAAAATTTTTTCAATTTCCCATAAAATTTTTTTCAAAAATGGATGACTTAATGTTAGGAATGGCAACAGGCTGGGGTTTAGGCCGGGTCTTTTTAATACTCGAACCCGACCCGCGAGTCTGCCCTAAAAACCCGAACCCGGCCCGTTTATTAAATGAATTTTTTTCTTAACTCCAAATCCAACCCGTCGGGTACTCGCGGGCCCAGTCAGCCATGCCATGATTTGGGCCTAAATCGTGGATCTCCACACTCCAGCAATAACTCCCTCTTTCCCCTTGATTGTGATCAAGCTTTTTGCATAATGAAATACCTCAACTGGTTCCTCACGTCCTTCGATATTAAACACTTTTGCTTGTCCTGTACATGGATCAAATTGGAAGATTGTGGTTTTGAGTCTTTTGACTTTGTCGGATTCGAGCTTGGATATTTGTTAGGAGTCTTTGGTTTATAAGTTAATTTTTTGTTTCTATCTTGGATTTGATGTTTTTTATGTTAGAGGATTTAATCATTTGGTATTTTAGTAAGGATTTTACTAAAGTGTGGCCTAAGGACACATAATAGTATACCATTTTAAGAAAAAGTTTTATCGAGAATTGAAAAAAATATAAAATTTTTTCAATTCCTGATAAAACTTTTTCCAAAAATGGATGACTTAATGTTAGGAGTGGCAATGAGCTGGGTTTAGGCCGGGTTTTTTCATACCCGGACCCGACCCTTGAGTCTGCCCTAAAAACCCGAACCTAGCTTGTTTATTAAACATATTTTTTTCTTAACTCCAAACCCAGCCTGTTGGGTACCTGCGGGCCCCGTCAACCATGCTACGATTTGGGCCTAAACAGTGGCCCAATCCCAAAAAAAAAAAAAAAAAATTGTCTGATGCCTAAACCATGGCCCAATAATTAAAAAAAAAAAATTGCCTAGATTCATTATTTTTGAAAATGTGTTTGCTAGATTCTACATACACCCCAATGCTTGTTAACATTTCCCTAATAACACTCTTCATCAATAAATCCACTGTTCACACCCCACTGCTTTGCATTTGGTAGTGGATGATAAGAATCCATAAGCATAAATAGAGCCTTATGAGATGGAGAGAACCCATAAGCACAAACAAAAAAAAAATTATATTGATTCTAAAAATGAAGAAACAAAGGGAGAAAATTCATTTCATTTCAATTAAGACCAAACCCATGACAAAATCCCATCGTAGAAATGGCAAGAAAGAGCTTAGAATCAAACTACCAAGTCCAAAATCAATCAAATCGCAACAAAAAAGATGAACAAACCAACAAGTGTAGATCCGAACCAATTAAACACACACAACCACAAGTAGCAGTTTCATTTTTGAGAATCTATTCGCCCAAATTCAAGAGTTGCCCAGATTTAAGGTGGTTCGGTGGAGACACATGGAGGAAGCGAGGTGGCTGGAGGTGCAAGTGATGGTCGGCGATCAAGGGCTTCAAGCTAATCAGGCTGGTCGTGATAGATGTTCAAGCCGGTGACGAAAGATCGGAGGTTGGGGGGGAGTGAAAGGGAGTGACGGAGTGAGAGTGGGAGAGAAGAAAGTGAGTATTGAGTAGTGGCAGTTGGGGCTAAAGGATTGTGTTGTGTGAAATGGGATTAGGGGTTTTTTTTTTTTAACTTTTATATATATATATATATAGGGGTATTTTAGTATTTTTAACTTATATATAAACAAGTCGGGTTCGGGTTTGGGCTGAGTTTTTTGCAAAAACTCGGACCCTATAATTTATTGAGCTGGGTAAAATTTGGCCCATTAGGGCCGGGCCGGCCCGTGTATCTGCGGGTCGAATATAAATTACCACCCTTACTTAATGTGTGCAGGGCACACATTAACCAGACTCTTTTAGTAACCGTGGGTTTGGGCACACATTAACCAGACTATTTTAGATCTCAACTTAGGGCTGATGGAAAAATAACATGCTTGTATCGCATACAGAACATACATAGCGGAAGAAATAAACGGATCTACTTCATTCATAAATATTAACATGCACTATGTAAGTTTTAGAATATGAGAACAAGAGAGTGTACCTTGGAGCAGTGAATTTCAAAACTTGAAGATCAGAAGCACTTGGGAACACTTTCAATCTTCACTCTAATTCCACTAACGCTCAAGATGTGTGGTCTCTCAATCAGTTCGAAAAGGAGAGTGTCCAAAAGTGTCTAACACTTTTTTTTTACACCACTTCATAAGAGTGTTCTTTTAAAAATCTCTACAGAAGAATTCTGTGTGTTTCTCCCTTTGTATCTAACGGATTATCTAATTGGACTGGCCTTTTGGGCCTTTTCAATTGGGCTAAAATGTGTGGCTTGGAGTGGGACCAAAAGGGACTAATAAGACACTAACTCCAATGGGTCTTTCTGTCAACTCTTGAGAAGTTCAAAGTTACCATTAATTATATTTAATACCACTATATAAATATAATTGCACTCTAGGCCTTATTAAGAAATTATATCCCAAGACTTTATTATACATGCAACCCTTTCATAAAATATTCGTAATAATACAAAGTCATGAAAATAGACTGCCACTTTGTATATTACTACATCTTAATTCCTTGAGTACCCAGTTTAATTCTTTAAGTTATTCATCATATATTTATGAAATCCAATTCCATAAATATATACTTTAGTAACTCATTACTAAAGTAATTAGGCCAAACTCTCTGAATAACAAGCCCATTAAATTTATCTCAAGGGAATATTTTGTATCTCCGTCAAGAGACTATGAATTCCATCTTGAGAATATATGTTCCATCAACACTAAATGTGGTTGCCCAACATACTAAGATTTTGATCATAACTATAAATCTCACTCCTGATATATCAAAGCAACCTACATTTCATGATCATGTCCATTATCCTCTCAGGATTAAAAGTTTATGCAAATATAAGTCGTGAGTCTATTATTCAATTGACAGTCGTTAGGAGAATAATAAATCTCACACGGTCCTGTTCAAAATATTTTAACTCTTAAAACATATCAACATATCAACTAGAAATCTTCATTTCCATGATCAAGACAAATCATCTTAGTTGATATGTTATAGTCTTCGCAGATGAAATGTCAAATTTCATCACCGACTACGAACTATAATTCTGAATTTACAAAGAACTTGTGATTTATATCTTCTGTGACTAAATAACATAAATTACATACTATGCATCTCATGGACTATGTGATAATGTCCCAATATTCATGTTACTATTATTTTCAAAAAATAATAAAACAACTTTATTAATCACAACATTAAGTCAATATAATGGCATACATAATAAAATATATAGCATCATACAATAGAATTTAAGGACACACATCTTAACAAGGGCTTTCTACCTTCTTAACTCGTTTTGATTCCCTGGAGTTTAATAGCCTTCCTTTGAGTCACTTTCATCACTTTGGGCCACCTTTTGTCAACTTTCTGTGGATTTCTATGCTTGCTAAGGGCTTATCGCTCCTTGAAGGACTGCTTAGCATTCACGAGGACTTCACCAGCAAATTTAGGGGAGGTGTGTTCTTGGGGAATATCCTGATGGAGCTCCTCTATGCTATGCTGGTTTCCCTGAAGAATACATCCCTTGATTCTTTGTTTGAAGGGATGCCTTTGGAGTGGAGGGGGGTGGTGCAGGATCCCATGGAAACAAGACTTAACCTGTCTTCTTTGTTGGAGTACCTCTATACTTTGACTCATGCACTTTTTCAGAGGAGGGCCTCCAGGGATCTTGATGTCGAGATCGTTGCAGTTAAGGAAGCCTTGGCTTGTGCTCACAAGGTGTAGCAAGACTTGAAGATCAAAAAGTAGCAGACCCTTTCCTCTTGAACTTCTCCCTCCACTTCTGCGGTTCCTCGAGAGGGTTCTTTGTTGGCCGGTTTCATACCTTAGCATTTTTTTAAAGAAAATTCAGACTGTATAAGCTGTTTTCCATTCTTCTAGATACTCTTAACTATTTATTATTTTATATATTTTTTTTTTATATGCGAATCTTAGTAACTTTTTTTTTTAGTGACATGTATTTCCTTCTTCCTTTTTTTTTTTTATTTTATATATTGTCATTTTTCTTTGTTTCTTTTTTTTTTTTTAGAGCTATGTCTTGGACCATGGTTCCTGGGATTCATCTTGTGGCAGGTCCTAGATTAGGTACTTTAGTGATTGTGCTGCTACATAGGTTCTGAGCTAGATACTTTGGATACTTATCCTTATCTAAGTACTAAGTCATGGACTAGGTGGGCCCTTTTGTGACAAGTATTGGGCCAGGTACTTCGGGAGACTTATTTCCATCCCAAGTCCTGTGTCATGTACTTGGATTGATTCTGGTGCAGGTCCTGGGCCATGTACTAAAAAAATATTTCCTTTTCTTTTTTTGAATTAAACACTGGTCCAAGTACTCAGGCAGGATCTTGGCCAAACTTATGCCATGTTACATAATACTATTTAAATACAATTGTGTGGTTTGAACAAAATCCCCCCCCCCCCCTTTTGAAATAAGATTTCATTGAAATTCATCATAATAACTAAAAAAAAAAAAAAAGATGATAACTTGAAGACATAAAATGGTAGCGGACCTAGCATAGAATGGCTTTTTCTCATAGATTGTAAAGGAGAAAGTGCTAAGTAAAGTTTTTTTTGGTAAAACAAGCATGTGACAAAAGATAATTCCTAATAACATAGGGGGTGACAAAACACCTAGTGGAATGAGGGGTGACAAAAAAAGGGTCTCCTGACGTCTGAAAATCTTCACACATAATACTGCTTTAGCTACTTTCCATTTATGGGGTCCCCTTGGGAGGTCCCATCCCACCTTTGCAAGGTAGTAATATCTGCTGTCGTGTGTCTCCCTAGCGACGTAGGGGCCTTCCCACTTTGGAGCAAACTTGAAGGGTCCTGGGAGGTTTTTTCTTATGTGCTCTGCTGCTTTTAGTACCCGCTATCCTTATGCGAAAATCATTAGGTGTACTGCCTACCTATATGCCTTGGCCATTTTTTGTTGGTACCTCTGGGTCTTCCTCTTTGCCATTTCTCACTGTTCTTTTAATCCTTCTAGATCTGCCAACCTCCCCTCGGCATGTGTGTCATCCGTATCTCTTTAGATTTCTTCAAGTACCACCCTTAGTGTAGGAATGGTTAGCTTCACTGGACTAATGACCTTTGTCCCATAAACAATGGAGAACGGCGAGAATACGGTAGTTGTCTTTAGGGAGCTCTTGCAGGCTCAGAGTACATATGTTAGGTGGGAACTCCACTTCTTTCTGTACTTATGCTTCATCTCCTTGAGGATCTTAAGTATCACCCTATTAGTAGCCTTAGCTTGGCCATTCCCTTGTGGGTAGTATGGAGTGGACCTCCTGTGCTTAATATGATATACTTCCACTAAGCTCCTTACATTTTTGTTTACAAAAGGGGTACTATTGTCATTGATCAGTCTCTTGGGGATCGTAAAGCTTGTGATGATGTGCTTACGAATGAAGTTCAAAATTGCTACTCCAGTGGCTTTCTTCAAAAGGATGGTCTCTACCCATTTTGTAAAATACTCGGTGACTACTAAGATCCATATTTGGCTATTGGAAGGTGGATTTATGAGTCCTATGAGGTCAAGCCCCCAAGTATGGAAAGGCCATGGGGTAGTCATATCTTGTAGTGCGTTTGGGTGAGTATGTATTGCATCCCCTAGCACTTGGCATTCATGACATTCCTTAACTAGCTCCTTAGAGTCCTTCATTATGGGCCAATAGTATCCCAATTGTAATAGTTGCTTATGGAGCCTTCTCTTCCTCAGGTGACTCCTACATTCCTCAGAATGAAATTCCTTTGCTACCTCCGTAGCCTCCCTGGGTCCCAAGCATCTCAAGGGATCCCCGTTATACCCTCTTTTGAACAAGATTCCATTTTGCAGAAAATACCGAACATCTAGCTTCTTGAGCTGGTGGGCTAGCTTTTAGGTCAGCTAGCAAGATCCCTTGAGACAGGTATCCTACGAATGGGGTCCTCCAATCTTCTGCTACGGTTACAACATAACTTTCTTCCTTATCTACCTAGAGTTGGCAATTTTGACACTTTTCTTGTATAGTTGTAACTTCTTTGCTCATGTTTGGCTAATAGTACCCCACATGCTGCATTCTCCTATATAGGCTGATTTTTTTTGCGACCCCACAGAACTGGCTGTGTAACTCCTATAACTTTAATTTCCCATTATTTTCATTGATACATCTAGACATAATCCCTCCATGTAACCTTCTGTATAGTTCCCATTCTATTAAAGTGTAATCTTTCAACTCTTTGATACTTTCCCCCATGCTCTAGCTTTCCTATTTCTCTCTTTATCTCGTTCCTCCAATCTTCCTCATCTGATTCTTTTGGAAACATCCTTTCGAGGATTACTATGATCGAGTATTTCTGTTTGATTACCTTTATTAGAGTGCTTTCTTCTTTAAAAGGTATTTGGGATCCCAGGGTGGCTAGTGCGTCAGCAAACCGCTTTTCACTCATCTGGGCGTATTCCATACTAAAGGTCTGAAATTTCCTTTCTATCTTCTATGCCTAAGTCCGATAGGCTGCCAGGCCTTGCTCTCTTAATGCAAAGTCTCCTTTGACTAGGGAACTACCAGGTTGGAGTCTTCTAGTACCTTCATATGCTTGGTTCCCATACTAAGTGCCATGGCTAGCCTAATCAAGTAGCCTCATATTCTGAAGCATTATTCGAGCATGGGAACTTGAGTTTGAAGGATAGTGGCACAGTGTCCCCATCTTTGCAGCTCAACACGACTTCTACGCCGTTTGAAGCTGTTGTTGTTGACCCATCTTATCTCATGGTCCACTTTCTTCCCGGCAGTTCTACCATTGCCACTTCTCTTGGGATTTCCTCACTTAGTGGGTACTTTTCCTCTCTAGGAAACTGGGCCAACAAATCTGTTATGGCCTAGCTCTTGACAGCTCTGGGGGTCCTTAAACTGATGTCATATTGAGAGAGTAAAACCAGCCAATGTGCTACCCTTTCGGTTAACAAGGGTTGATGAAGGAGTGCCTTTATAGGATAAGATTTGGTTACTAAAAGGATTTAGTAGGCTAAGAAGTACCACTTTAGCCTTTGGGATGCGTAAATGACCACTAAGCATAGTCTTTCTATCTTGGGATATCTGGATTCTATATCCTTTAAGGCCCTGCTCATATAATAAATGGGTTACTCATCTCCTTCGTCATCTTCCTGGGTTAGTAGTGCCATAATAGCCTGAGAACTTGATGCCAAATACAGCAACAAAGGCCGCCCAGGTACTAGTGCTTGTAGGGTAGACAGATGGTTCATGATCTATTGGATTCTTTGAAAGGCTTCCTGCTACTCGGCCCCCCAAGTGAACTTAGCTCCTTTTTTCAATAGTTTAGATAACTCACTTTTGACTGAAGCTAGTCCTAGTATGAACCTTCTGATGTAAGAAACCCTTCCTAAGAAACTTTTGAACTCTTTGATAGTCGTAGGTCTTTTCATAGTTGCGATAGTAGTAGCCTTGGCTGGATCCACACTTATGCCTCTGTGATGTACCAGGAACCCAAGGAATTTCTCAGTAGATACTCCGAAGACACACTTCAGAGGGTTCATGCGCAGCTTGTACATCCTACATTTTTCAAAGACTCGTTCAAGTACTCGGAAGTGTCCTACCCTGGTCTTTGACTTTACCACGATATCATCTATATAGTCTTCCATTTTCTCATGCATCATGTCATGGAAGATGGCTGTCATGGTGCGCTTGTACGTGGGCTCTATGTTTTTAAGGCTAAAAGGCATCACGGTCTAATAGAAGTTTCCAATTGGGGTCCTGAATGCTGTATTTTCTGCATCTTTGGCAGCCATACGAATTTGGTTATATCCACTATACCCATCTATAAATGAGAACATGGAACTTCCCATAGTTGAATCGACGAGGAGATCAATGTTAGGTAAAGGGAACTTGTCCTTTAGACATGCCTTGTTTAAGTTGTGAAAATTCACGCAACATCGGATTTGGCCATTCTTGACTTCTTTAGTTATTTGAGCCTTTATCTCAGTGTGAAAGATCCTAGCTGGTTGGACTACTGGCTTGACTCCCGGATCTACATTGAGAGAATGGACCACTAGCTCGGGATCCAAGCCAGGCATCTCATCATATGTCCACGCGAACACGTCCACATATCTCTTGATTAATTCCAATAATTGCTTATTTTCCTTCGTTGACAGCTGGCTGTTGATAAAAACAAGTTTTGGGGGTCCCAAACTAGCCCCCATTTACTTCTTCCAACTCTTTTTGGGCTGGATCTGTGCTTCCTTCTCTAGATCCCCCAGGATCTCCTTTTAAGCCATCATGCAATCTAGTAGGTTAGGACCCTCCTGCACAGTGTATTCAGGTCCTACATACCTTCATAAGTGATATATCAACATGCCCTCGAGTTCTTAGACTACTACACATTCTCGGGATCTTGAGAAGCTAGCTTCCTTTTTTTGCATTTTTCTGTCCAGGAGGTCTTTTAGGTCACAGGTACTCCCTCCTTCTTCTTCTTCTAAGATAGGTGTACCTAGGGTCTTTAGTGTGGGACACTTATCATCTAGTACTAACTCATCATAAAACATTGTCTCTATGAACTTCACTTCTCCTTGGTTGAATGGGTTCGGGTTGGTAGGGATCCTTATGGGCCTCCTATTTAGTCTCCATTTGACACACTGATGGTACATTGAGGGATGAGGCGATACTTATGAAGTTAGGGTCGTCCAAACAAAATATGGTAAGAAACCTCTGAGTTGATCACATGGAATCGAGTCAGAGCCACTATTGGGCCTACCTTTAAGGCCAACTGCACATAGCCTTTAGTGAATTCTGCAGCTCCTCCAAATCCTGTTATCTCCATGGGAGCCCCTAAGATCTTTTTGCCAGCCATGCCAACAGCCTCTAGGGTACTCAGGGCAATGAGGTTGAGTGAAGCCCTCTGTGTCTATCAATGATCTCCTGATTTGAACACCATTTATGATGGCCATCAAATAAAAGGGCCTACGATAATTCGTATCTTTGTCCGTGAAAGTTATTGCATTAGTTAATTCCAAGAAAGCCGGCTGGTGTGAGATTCTGCCGTGAAACACTTTATCCCTGAGTCTACAAATGATTCCTTTACACCTCTAGTTCCTGTTGGGTGAGCTCCAAGGTCCCTTCCCTAAGTCTTTTGTGAAAAAGCTTTCGAAGGGTCTAGCAATCTTTAAGGATGGCAATTTCTACCTAACCCGCAGATACCCGGTCCGACTCGACCCTAATGGGTTGGATTTTACCTGGCCCAATAAAGACTAGGGTCGAGTTTGGGTTTTTAAAAAAAAAAACCTGAAGCAGGCCTGGGTTGGGTCTGGGCTTTAGTAAAAACTCAGACCCGACCCTACCCGACCCAATTATATCCTAATTACTAAAACATCCTCATATATTAACTTATCCTATCCCTAACCCTATCTCATTCTAACATTCTCATCAAACAGCCGCCACCCTCCCTTTCTCAAGTCTCAAATCTCCAGCACTCTCACGGCCACGACCACAACCACAGCCACACAGCCACAACCTCACCGCTGCAGCTCTCAACTCCTTAAGCAGTCACTCTCACCGACCGACACAGCCACACTTACGGCCTCATTGTCTCACCACTGCCACCCTTAATCACTCCCATTCTCCCCCTGTGCCTTCAATATGTTCTTCTCTCTTTTTTTTTTTTTTTGCCATTCCTGTTTGGGTTTGTTAGGATTTGGGACCTTTGGGATCGTTAGGGTTTGGGTCCTTTTTTTTTTTTTTTTTTGAATCTGGTTTGGGTTCCTGTTAGCGTTTGGGTTTGTTGCCATTCCTATTTGCTCAATGATATATTCTTCGCTTTTTTTTTGTTGTGATTTTTGTGTTTGTGTTTTTGATTTTGAAAGGGAAAAGTATAAATCTAAAATTTTTGTGTTTGTGTTAGGATTTGTGTTTGTGTTTGTCATTTTGAAAGGGAAAATAAAAAATCTGAAATTTTTTTGTTTGTGTTTTGGGGTTTTGGTCTGATTGAAGAGCATGATCCTAGGGTTTATTTTTATTTTTGGTTTTTTGGTCTAGATTGATGATCATGATCCTGGCCTCTTGGGGTTTATTTTTTGGGTTTCTGACCTAAGTTTGTGGAGGTTCAGGGCTTCAGACAATTTTTTTTTTTTTTTTTTATTGGGCCACGGATTGGGCCCTGTAGTGGCATAGGCTGGCAAGGCCCGGTGGGGCGGCTTTGGGTCCCGCATAAAAACCCATTTATTAAATGGGTCGGGTCTGGGTTTTAGGGCTAGACCTGGGGGTCGGGCTTGGGTATGAGAAAACCCGGCCCGAACCTGACCCGTTGCCATTCTTAGTAATCTTTGGTGGAATGCTTGATGTAGCTGTGGATTCTATAAAACAGGGGATTCTTCCTTTCTTCCTCAGTGGGTGGCCTGACATAGTGAATGGTCTGACAATCTTATCCCCAATCCATTTATCTAGGACATGGTCCAGTTCTTTCGTGGTACACGAGATCACAGATGGTTCCTTGGTCACTTTTCCTTCAAGCCTCTTCCTCTTTTCTCCTACCGAAGCTGTCATGGCTTGGGAAACTAGTACCATTTTTGTTTTCATGGTTAATGCCATTCTTTTGGTTCTTTGTAGCAAGTCAGTGAACTGAGTTATGCATAAATTTTCCAGATTAAGTCTGTAAACAAAGAGCATGTTGGATATACAGGTCTCCACGAGCTCCTTTTCCTTATGGTCTCTATAACAGTTTAGGGAAACATCCTCGAATCTCTTGATAAGTTGGACGGGATCCTCCCCAGGCCTTTGTTTCACCATTTGAAGGCTCTGGAAAGTTACTTTATCCTCACCTGGGTAGTACTTCGCACAGAATCTTTCCATCATTTCATCCCAAGTCTTGATGTACCCAGACCTCAAGGTAGTGTACCATGTGTATGCTCTGTCCACTAGGGACTTAAAGAATTCTCTTAAACATAGTTCTTTATCCCTTACGTAGGGAGTCATAGTGTGAATAAATCTACTCACGTGTTCCACCGCACTCCCATTCCTTCCATTAAACTGGTGAAATTTTAGGGGCTCAAATCCTTTGGGGTAAGGCTTACCGAGGAGCTCTGGTGGGAATGGGGGACCCGTGAGAGAATTGATTAGGGACTCCTAAGAGCTTCTCCTTTTCTTATTCAAGAAGGGCATTCACATCTGCTAAAGTAAAGTAATGGGGATTGGCTCCCCTTCCTATTGCTGACCCTCCTTCTGGCTGGGCCCTTTCTTGGTTGACCAAGGGAGGAGCGTTGTCTCTAATCTCTTGAGTCCTCCTCTCTTTAAGAAGGCGGATTTCCTACTGAAGGTCCTTCATCATCTCTGCCATTTGGACCATAGGATCTTGTTCTCACATCTCGCATCTTTGCCTTGAGACAACCTCGCATTCTACTAGGGGTACTTCATTCCTTTGCTTGGAAGCCACCTCGTTTACTCCCACGGGCTTAGATGCCGCGGGTGGCATATTGGCACCCTTGATGTTCCTTGGCCTCAAAGCCATGCTTTGCAAAGGGATTGCTTCTTCCCTCTTCTTTGCCTAGTCTCCAGTAGAGTTGCCTTAAAATGTGGGTTTTTTTTATAACAACAATAAGGATACTAGGCCTGATACTTGTTATTTGGTGGATTGGGCTTGGTTCACCACAGCTGTGTTGGGTTGATTACGAACCATGTTTTCCACAAAACATGGATCCTATAACACATACAAAATATGTACGTATTGTATAGTAAGGAACAATAAAGGAATAATAAAATGGTAAATAAGATGTTAGGGATCCTCAGAATGATAAATAATGTTTCATTATTTCTTGAATTTTTTGATACATTGGGTCCTTTCTTCACTGGGATATGTTACAAGGTTCAAATAAGTTTACAACTCACAGACTTAGATAGCTCTTTTAGGCTTCTAAGACTTGTGAGGTTTGAATCCCTTTGAATCCAAGTGTATCTCCTAATGTCTGTCTTAGGATCCCTCACAGTGTTTTCACTCTTTTCTCTCCTTTTGAATTCTAAAAAAGTTTTTCCAAAGATCTTTTTGTTTTGATTCTCTATTGTTGAGTGGTTTTTGCTGTGGGCTTCACTCCCCTTTTATAGTGCCTTCCTATGGTGGTGTACCATTGATTCCCTCCATTTGTTGTCCTGGGTACTAGAACCAATGTCACGTTAGCAACATTAGTGGCTGGTCCCTTCCTTATTTTCTCATTATTGTTCCCTTTTGAGGTTTCCTCCCTAAAAGTTCCTGGCTGACTTTCTTCTTTGGGGGGGGGGGGTCCTAAAGGCTGACCTTCAATTCCCTTTTTTCCAAAGCTTCTAGATGCTACTTTTCATTCCCACCTTTTGTCATTTTCTCTAAATGGGCATATTCCTCTTTGTTAGGCTGAAAGATCCCCGACCACCTTCTTTCATGGTCCGTTTCTTGCGTTCCCTAAGGTACCAAACTTCTTTTCATGAAGTGCTAATTCTTAAGACATTAGCTTTTTTTGAATCATGGGCAGCACCTGATGGGACATATCCACTCTCGTTCTTTGTGTTCATGGGCATACTCCTTTGAGCTGTCCCAATTCCAGCTGATTTCCTTCTGCATGTCTCGAGGATCCCAAATTTCTGGGAACCCCTAGATATCCTGATTCAGCTTCCTTTTTGAGCTCCCTAGCAATTTTCTCTCACAAGGGCTGGAGTAAGCTTCCTTTTTCCTTTTTCTTTATTTCCTAAGGCCCAAAGCTTACCTCATCATGGGTTTGGACCGCTTCTTGGTTATTTTAAGTAGCCCTTAATTGGTGGGCTTAGGCCTAGCCCCCTTTTTGAAAGCCCAAACGGTCCCTAGATTTTAGTTTTGTATTGTTTTGGGCCTTGATACAATGCTTGTGATTTTTTGGACCTCAACAAACATAAACTAGATTTTGAAACTAAAACAAGAAGCCTCTATTGTAAATTTCATTTAAAACTAAAACAAGAAACCTAAATTATAAATTTCATTTGAAACTAAAACAAGAAACCTAAATTATAAATTTAGTATGAAAGCGTGTGCTTCTAGTTTTTTTTTTTTTTTTGTAAAAGTTAACGGATGCTGTAAGAAAATTAGTTTTAGAAATAATTTTAGAAACTTTTTACAAAAAAAGAAAAAGTATTTTTTTACGGTTCATTATATATATATATATATTTTATAAAAGCGGTATTAAAATTTTTCTAAAATGGTTTATTAAGATATGCCCCAAGAACACCCGTTAACTGACCCTTTTTAAAAAAAAAAAAAAAAAAAAGAAAAGGGAACAATACATTTAAAGGAGACAAACTCAAATTATATTGTTTTTACTTTTACATTAGCATGTAATATGGGTTGTAGTAAATGGAAAAAAATTAAGTATAGTATCTTAGATGTGATTCCTTAAGTTCCCCAATTAAAGCATTCCATGTGGTCATTTAATCCACATTTTCCTAACAATGTCAAATCATTTTAACTAGTAGTGTTCATCAAACCATACGACCACACCCAAACTAACCAAAATTGCTCATAAAATGGAGTAACCACACCGCATCACAAGGAGCAATGAATCACACTACATTGTGTGGTGTAGTGTGCAATTTTAATATAAGAAAACCACAAAAAACTGCACCTTGCCGCTCTCATATATATATATATGTGTGTGTGTGTGTGTGTGTGTATTAAATATATAATAATAGTTCAATATTATATGAAATAAGTGGTCAACCTAGCATTAGTGCGTTCTCATGTTAAAAATAACTTTGTTTTGGTTTAATACAAAATCAAAAGTTCAAAAACTCATTCATTTCTCTATCTCACAGTCCCACTCTTCTCTATCGATACCCTCCCACTTTCAGTAGGCATGACTAGCAGTATATATGGTACACTATTATGGACCTTATGGTTTTTGTTTGTTAAGTATTTTTGTGTCACTGATTATATTTTTTTAATATGTATAATTGTATATGATTTACTATTATGGTTTATTATTTTGCTTTGTATATATTTGTGGTACTTTTAATTTGCTGTCAATCTGCCATGTATTTTTTTCTTTGTATGTATTTGTGTTTTTTTTTTTTTTGGTTACACATGTTCTATCTTTTTTTTTGAAATTGACAATCACATCATAATAATTATTAATAATAAACCTAATTTCAAAATTTGTTGACTTGTGTGATGGTAAGCCATAAACATTTTTTTGTCCTGCACAACCCACTACTTTACATTTCCGAATCAATCTCACAACGGCACTGAAAGTTCAATAAGTGTGTAAAACACCTATGAATGTTTAGACCCTCAATTTACAAATTACCAACACAAACTTATTATCAAACAATGTATGTGCTAAATCAGAATTGGTAAAACAATCTAAACCGAAATTAATCACAATCACAACCACAACAACAATTAAAAGGTAAAGATTAAGGGAAGAGAGATGCAAACACAAAGACAACACAACGATGTGTTATCAAAGAGGAAACCGAAGTCCTCGACGTAAAACCTCTCTGCTGCCCTCTAAGTGGTCAATAATCCACTAGAGAATGAAGTTGAGATACATGAATAGTAGAAAACCCTCCAAGCCTAATCTACCTAGTGCACCTAAGCCCTCCAAACTTCTTGCTCCAATAGGGTTACGCCAAACCTTGTCTTTTCTAGCTTACCGGATCTTGCAATCACTCATTACATCAACCAAAATGAATTGGTCCCTTCTTAATTGCTTCCCAAGTACCAAAATGCCTCCTCACAAATATAGGTATGGTGAGATAAGGATATGGCTAATGTACCTCACAAGGATGTAATAATGGAGAGGGTGAGAGTAGAGGAATTTGGAGAATCAAATGATGAAGACTGTGGATGAGTCAATCTTGTTTTTCTCTAGGGTTTCTCTCTCAAAATTCTCTTTGGAAGCTTTCTACATTTCGTGGGTATAATGGTATTTATAATAGGATGTGTATGGAATGTGAAAAGTTAGTTACAGCTAAACAAGGCATTCTGGTGACTTGAGCTTGTGACTGGAACGAGTCGTGAGTTTGAGTCGTGAGCTAACTGTCTGGCCAGCTGGAGGTTTTGTCTTGTAGTGCAATAGCTGACGTGACCCTTCAACTCCCCTTGCATGCTCACACCGTCACACGTGTGCCATCTTTGGCTACTTGCCAGTTGCGAACTAGTCGCAAGGCCTTTCTTGAATGCACACTTTTGAGCTTTTCTTCACACTTTTTCACACATTATCTTTACATGATTCCCACCTAAATACAGGGTTTCTAAATGTGGAATAATAAACAAATTTGGTACAGAATAAAGCCAACAAAATGATTGAATAAATTCAGCCTTACAGTCACAAATGATCAAAATGTAAAATTAGGTGTGAGAATTAGTCGTGTCCCCAATTGTCTGTAGGCATTAGTATGCTAGGGTGAGCTTTGTACAGCTTGCAGTGCTGTGCAAATGCCATGCTTTTCCTACAAAAGAGCATGTGACATTTTGGGAGTCTTGCAATTGAATTTTTGTTCTTATTAGTTTTTTTTCGGTTCTAACTTTTCACCAATGCATTCAAAAAAGAAAAGAAAAAAGAAAAAAAGACTTCTCACTAGGGGTGTGTGTGGTTCGACCGGCTCAGTTTTTTCCCAAATTTATCACCGAATCGATAGGGATCAGTTTTCTCATAATTAGAACCGATGCATATTGCTTAGGGTCAGTTTTCCAAACTATAGCAGTACGGTTTCTTGTGGCCAGTTTAAACGGTTTGGTCAGTTTGAAACATTAAAAAATCAGTTTGGTCAGTTTGAAACATTAAAAAATCTGTTTGTTTATTTTATAAAAACATTGGGCTTTCAAGCCCCATACACAATACATTCAAGATTTCAAGAAAAATGCTCACTTGACAAACTATTTAGTATTTACAGTTCACACATAACCTGTTCACAAAAAAAAAAAAAAAAAAAAACTAGCCAAATTTCATAAACTTCATAAATCTGTTCAAATTTCACAAATAAACTTCATAAATCTGTTCAAATTTCACACATAATTTGTTCAAATTACAGATAAAATCTATTCAAATTTCACATATAAACTTCATAAAAAAATATGTTCAACCTGTTCACAAATAAAATCTGTTCAACATGTTCAAACTTTATCATAAACTTGTCCAACCTATTCACACATAAACAATCTGTCCAAATTTCATCATTTCATTCACCATGCAAAAAAGTTTTGAAATTGCATCAATAAGAGTTCAACTCCCAAAATACTATCATGTAGCATATAATATCATTAGTGCCATTGTTTGTGTTAGTGTCAATAACAATAAGCGTTAATGTACCCACTTAATAATGTATTACAAAACCATTTGTCATTGTCCACAAATGCCAAAATAAAATTATACAAATTAAATTAGCATTTAGGCACTAAAATGTTAATTGCTTGTATCCCCAATGATAATCTCACCCATGAGTAATTAAATAACTACCACTAGCGGAAAATCCACTATCAATAACATGTACAAATATAATTAGCATATAGGCAAAAGAATGCTAATTCCAGTAAGTCCGTTTGTTTAGAAGTTCTCACATATACAGCCTTCCACCGTGGTGATGCCTTAGGGCTATAGACATGTTTTGGTTTTGAAAGAAACTTTATACGATATTAAAATTACTACAAATTTTATTATATAATTTTTATAAGACTAAGTACAAAATTCACATTCTAAGTTTCACCATTTTTCATTTTAGTCTTGTAAGTTTGTTTCCTGTCATTTTAGTCCTCTAAAATCCTCCTTGATTTAGTTCTCCATTAAGATTCCATCCATATCTGCCGTTAACCATATTAAAAATTTATTTTTAAATAAATAATTAAAATGGAAAAAAAGAAAAGGAAAACTTAGAAATTAAAATAACCCGCCCATTTCATCCCTCCCCACGTTTGAAGAACACGAAATAAATAATTGGCGTTCAAGTATGTTCTGACAATTGAAAAAAGTGAGGCTCTAATTCCATTGATCATAAGAAGATCAACTGCATCAATCATTATAAAACAACTTCTGGAAAATATTTTATGCCGAAACAAATACTGTCAAGTATCTAGATGAGTTTGGAGAAATCAAACTGAGCTTAACAGCAATCATAAAAGATAACAGTTTAAGGATATAGAGGATAAAAGTGTAGACAGAATTGTTGAAGCCTGATGAATTTCTATTCAAAAGATGAAGCTACTCAGAATTCTCTCTTTTTGCCGCATGCACTGTAAATTGCAGATGAGTGCTTCAAAAATCTCATAAACAAAAATCCAACTTAGTCTAAAACAAGATCAGAGGCAAACCAAACACAAAAATAACCGTAAAAATATGAAATCCACTTTTCTAAAATAACCGAAACAAATAGCCCAAAAAGGAAAAAAAAAAAAAAAAAAAGAAAAAAAAAAAAAACAAGATCCTCTCATTTTGAACAAGATCCATAGATGAATGTTGATCTGTACGTGTTTTTAGTTTTTCCTCTCCTTCCAATCAGATCCCTTTCTCTCCTTAAACTCTTCAATCTAAGCCCCTCTACTTCTCTTTATTTCTCTGTGAAATTTTTACTTGGGTTTGGTCAATATATGCTCTTAGGGCATGCATTAACAATCTAGTTTAGGAAAAAAAAAAAAAATTTGCGAAATGAAAAAGTTGTTAAAAAGTTTGATGCCTTTTTCAATTCATGATAAAAATTTTCCTAAAATAGTTTACTAACATATGCCTTAAGGGAATACATTAAAAAAACCATTTTTTACTTTCATATTCTGAGTACTTTTTTTGTGTGGTTTATTCCATGTTCTTCAAATGTGGGAAGGGGTGACATGGGTGGGGATTGTTTTAATTTCTGGGTTTTTTTAATTTTTTTTTTTGTTTTGAAATTGACACTATTTTTAATTTAAGAAATAACGATAGATATGGACAGAATATTAATGGAGGACTGAATTGAGAAAGATTGAAATTTAGAGAACTGAAATGACAAAATGCAAACTTACAAAATTGAAATGAAAAATTTTGAAACTTAGACGGTGAGTTTTGCATTTTGGCCTTTTTATAAATTGGTATGTCATCAATAGCAAAGAGATACTATTGACAATTATTTATGTTATTGATATCTACAATCACATTAATCTACTTATATGTGTATATATATATATATATATATATATATATATCTAAAAATTGAAGTGTAGTATTTATTGTTACTATGCTCCAATTGAATCACATCAACATTCACATCATTATCCTATTTCTTTCCAATTTTTCTTTAATTTTTTTAACATTTAATTTTTTTAATATTTATACTTTTTCCAATCTTTCTCCCTCCTTTACCTTTTCATCTCTCCACTACCATTTACTTTAATATCACTCTTCTTCTTCTTTTATTTTTTGGGTAAAATACAGAGATAATTTACTTTAATATCACTATTCATCTTTCCCTTATTTTGTCTTTTCTTATTCACACTCTTTTACTATAAATTTGTCATTCTCTTTTCCATTCTTTATATAGTTTTTCCTCACAAAAAAAGTTGACTCTCTCTCTCTCTCTCTCAATTTTTTGGTTAATTTTTTTTCTTGCATCTCTACTTTAGGTAGATAAATTTTTGTACTCTTTAGAGTTCTACTATTGATAAATTTTTTTGTTCTCTTTTGATTGTTGATTTACTCTAATCAATTATTTTTTAAAATAATCCTAAGACATTAATTTAGTACAAAAACAACCTTCATATCCAATAATTGTTAACTATGTTTTAATTTTAATCTTCCATTATGAAAGAATTGTGGAAAATACTCGAATTGAAGGAATTCCTCTACAGTTCAAGGAGGAAATACCGCTTGAAAAAAGATCACAAAAAATAGAAGGAAAATCAAGCAAATAATATTCTTGAAATGAGAGTCAGATGATCGGGTACACTATATTTTTTTTTTTCAATAATATTGCACCAATAATATATTTAGTTTTCTGTAAACTTAACAAAAAAAAGTAATTTTTTTTTCTTCCTTTTATATTGTAGGAAACTGTATTCACATGTCTTCCAACAACAGAAAATATTGAAACAAACTTTGGATAGTACTACATCGGATGCACAAAGTGCAACAAAAAAGTTAAATATGAAAATGATTTTTGGTGTAACTATTGCAAAAGTAACTTTTCCAATTCCAAGGTAAAATATAAATTATTAATTTTACAATCATACTCTATATGTAAACATAAAAGTAATTTTTTTTTTATAAAAAGAATTTAATCAAATTAGATATTTATATATGCAGGTATAGTGTAGACACTCGATTTTGCACCCATGATTTAATCAAGGAAGTTGACTAGAATGACCAATTGTATACCCAAAATTCATGATTGCATTACATGCATTAATTTGTTCATTGCATTTCATAAAAATGATCTTAAGATTCTAACGTTCGCGGCGGTATGCTTGGTTTCCAAATAGGATCGTTGGATCGAAAGATATCGCATGATCAAGTTTGTACGGTTAGCATGCATTGTGTCTAGGTAGAATCAACCACACATGATTTATTTAAATTAATTTTGATTGGTTAGAAAATTAAAATTAATTAAATAATTTTGTGGTTGGTTGTTAGTTAGTGTCAAAAAAAGGCTTGCTTGCATGAGAAAAAAGAGGATAATTGGATAACAATGAAATTGTGGATAATCCAGACTTTTTGGAGTATTTATTTGCAAGATAATTGCTACTGAAAAGACCTGAATTATCCAAAAAAGAGTTTAATTTTTAGAATATGGATTAAAAACACGTCGAAGTACAAGTTTTGGTTTAAAAAAATCTCAAAAAACAAGTCCAAAATGGACCAAAACTCAAAAGCAGGCTTGGCACCCATTCGGCACTTTTGAAGTGCCGATTGGCACAAACGCAGGCCTCAGCTCGTGGTCACTTAGATTGAGATAAAACTCATCTTTTTTGATTTTTTTAGAGATAAAAACGCGTCCCAGTTCATATTTTGATCATTTAGCTAAATTTTTGAACACCCCAACCTCTATAAATAGAGGCTGCATCTCAGAATTGAGCACACTTTTTCATGCTTTCTGATTTCCCCTCTTTCTGACTCTCCTTTCTATTATTCTCTCTCTTACGTTAAAGACATTCTGGAGACTTTAGGCTTAAGAATTTCATTTTTGTAAGCAAGGTATTTTAGTTTTCAAAGATAATTGAACAAATTTCTTTAAACCCTAAAATATTCCCTCAAGAAGAAGAGTACGTCCATGCAAGAAATTGCTTTTATGTACCCATTTTCTTTTGTTTCTTTTAATTTAGTGATGCATGAATAAATTTTCTTTCAGTTTTAATTTCTAAATGCTCATATCATGTGTTGTCAATATCTGTTGAAATATGTTATTGATTTCTTTATTGTCATGATCTATTTTTTAGTTTCAAAAATTTGCTTAGTACTACATCTTTTTCAAAAAACAAAAACTGATTTGCATCTTCCTCAGATGCAAATCTGAATTTTTTCAAAACGAAAACTGATTTGCATCTTCCTTAGATGCAAATTTGAATTTTCTAAAACAAAAACTGATTTGCATCTTCCTTAGATGCAAACTTGAATTTTCTAAAACAAAAACTGATTTGCATCTTCCTTTGATGCAAATCTGAATTTTTTTTTTCAAAACAAAAACTGATTTGCATATTCCTTAGATGCAAATCTGAATTTTTTTTCAAAACAAAAATTGATTTGCATCTTTCTTAGATGCAAATTTGAATTTTTTTCAAAATAAAAATTGATTTGCATCTTCCTTAGATGCAAATCTGAATTTTTCAAAACAAAAACTAATTTGCATCTTCCTTAGATGCAAATATGAATTTTTTCAAAACAAAAACTGATTTGCATCTTTCTTAGATGCAAATCTGATTTTTTTTTTTTTTTCAAATCAAAAACTGATTTGTATCTTTCTTAGATGCAATCTGATTTTTTTAATGCAAAAACAGATTTATATATATTTTTTTGACGATGTAGATCTGAATTTTTTTAACATAGCAGGTTTTGAAATTAAAAAGAAGGTCATGTTTTGTTTGTTTTGTTTGATGCAAGTAGCGTAGGTTTATTTTATGAGTATGTTTCTCTTATAAAAATGAAATCTCTTTTATTTTATCTCACATAAAAAACAGATCTAATATTTTTTAGTAAAAAAACTTGTTTTGCTTAATAAAAACATATTTGATTTTTTCTTCACCAAAAACTTTTTTTTTTTTTACATATACAAAAACAGATCTGGTTTCTTTCTAATCAATCAAACCATTTTTTTTTTATCACAACAACAGATCTGAATTTTAACAAAGAAGAGGACACATTCATAAATAGACTTATGTGACTTAGTTTAGTTAAGTGTTTCATGTATGCAACATATCATTCATATCATGCATAAAGGGGTGCATTGGTCATGAGAGTCTAGAAGACCAAACTTTTTATTGGCGGAATGGGTGCCTAACACCTTCTCATTTTGTAACCTAGTTTCCAAATTTAGTGTTTTTGGATAGGTAGACCTAGGCTTTATCTTTGTTTTTATTTTGGGTAGATTGTAGTTAGGACAAAAAAGCCTTGTATTTTAAGTAGTTTGTAACTAGGACCCAAAGCCATATAATACTCAAATTATCAAGTTTGTATTTTTATTCAATCAATGAGAATGGAACAATTCAGTCGTATAAAGTTGAATTTAATTTTTTTCCTTATTTTTTTGTATAAAAAAATAAGTGGCGACTCCACACTATTTACCCAAAAAGAGAGGTGCCTTGAAAAAGCACCCAAATCTCTTTTTTGAGAGCCCCAAAATTTCCCCAGTCTCTCACATATAGAATTCAACTCAATGTCGATGATGGACCAGTGTGCTGTATTTATTTTGTTTGATAAGGAAGCTGAAAAATCACTTCAAACAATAGTGTGAGAACTATAAAAAAAAAAAAAAATGTGCAACTGCAAGACTATACAAATAGCATATATGATCTTTCATTTACTTTGACAAGAATATGCTAAATTATATTCAATGTTTTATGAGGTGAATTCAAATTTCAACCTACTGAATGAAAATAAAAAAGCTTATTGGAAAAACATGTGTTTCAACTAAAACTTAACGACTATAACTTAAAGGAATGATGAAAATTCAAATATAGGAATTCATATTTTGCCAAAACAATCAAATAAAAGTCTTTGCTCCATTAATAATAAAACCTTTTTGGAAAATCGAAACTTATACTACTTATACTACCTTCATTTTTAACTTCTACCTACTTTGATTATTATTAAAATAACAACAAAAAAACAAAGAAGAAATTTTTTTAACCCCATGAGGTACATGAATCAAGGGTATCCAATTAAACACTAGCACTGATAAAAATAAATTGTAAAATATATAAAAATAATTAATCACATCAATACTAACTGGCAACTGTGGCTACTATTATTTCATGAAATTTACTCATTTAAGCATAAATAAAAACTTCATTATTTAACAATCAAAATATAATCTCAGCTCATTTTATTCATTATTTAAATTCAACTACATCCCCAAAATCTATTAAATTATATAAGTTTTCTCTCATTTCTTATTTAAAAATAATAATTTTTAACTTGTAAGTTACAACCTATAATATTTAACTTGTAACTTATATAGAGTTCCTAAACAACTTATAAGTTACAACCCAAATCCATAATAGAACTACAGAATCAAAGCATGAACATACAACATCAATTATTTTTTGAATTACTACTTGAAATTTACACTATTGTTGGAAGCACTTAAATTCAAATAATAAAAAAATTCCACATAATGTGTTCTCATGAAATGTTACAGTGCATTAGGAAAAAAAAAAAATTGCTACTAATGATTTGTCATCCAGTAATAATATAAATTACATAAAAAATAAAGTTACCCAATTTAAAAATCTCATTTTCCGACATTTCATTTCACCTTTTACTATGTGAAGGTAAAATAACTAATGTGGATATTAATAACTTTTTAGTTTCTTCAAAATTATTTATAACTAATTTATATAGGAGTTTCTTTTTTTGGATACAAGATAGAAATTCTACTCTAGCCTAATATAAGTGTATATGTATGTGAAGTTCCCTCCTGGAAACTTGAATCCTAGTTCTTGCCCCCTACACCTCACAAGTACTTATATTTGTGAAGCGACCACTGCACTAAGGGCGCATGGTGGTAATTTATATAAGAGTTTTGATAGTTTAGATAAATTGTTTTTTGATTTTTTTTTTTGTTTTTTGTTTTTGTTTTTGTTTTGTTTTTTTGTTTTTTTTTTTTTTTTAAGGAAAATGGCAATTGAATAGGTATGAAGAAGTAATTAAGTTGAATAAAGAGAGGACAAGCCGAAGAACCGGATATTAATGATTGTTTCAGCTATTTCAATATTGTTAATAATTTAATTATAAGAGACTTTTGATAGTTCATATATATTGTCTTTTGATTTTTTAAAGAAAGTGGCAATTAAACAAGTATTTTAGTGTGAAAGACTATTTGGCTTGGGCTTTATTGAGGAGAACATTAAACGTCTGCTATAATTGAAAAATATATTAAATACTATAAGGCTTGGGCTTTATAGTGGAGGGTACATGATAAGTTTTTATTCACTTAATCGACAATGAAAGATTACTGCTAATAACTAGAGCAATTATTAATCCATAAACACATACAACACTATAAATTACAATCCTAAACAACTTAAAAATAACAAACTAAAAACATCATACAACTACACAATCACAAAATGAGCATACAACATGATTACAAATATTTTGTACAAGATCAACCTACAAGGGAAAGAAATCTTTCTTCAAGCCTGTTGAAGGGGACAAAAATGCAAAATATGGACTAGCAATTGCTTTGTTATGTGAATCAAATGACAAGGAAATATAGCTACTATTATCAATTCTAAATCAGCTAAATGGAAAACAACTGCTCCAAAACTATCGATGAATCTTTCAACATACAACTTTCGAAACAAACACATTTCGCATCCCAAAAAACCAAGCATGCAAAAATATTGGAAGAATTATATGTAACATGCAAAATGTGTTAAATTGACTTGAAAATGTAAATTAGTCAACCGAGTATGATGGATTTAATATTTCAAAAAAAAAAAAATCAATTCTACTGTAAATTATCCTTACTTTGTTCCAAATAGTAATCTCTAATAAAAAAATATAGTTCCATCTTCCATGAGCAAAAGCTCCTATTAGCGTGAATCCTACTGTATATTGGTGATACTTATATGATATAGCTTGAGTCATAATAACATGACAAATATTATTAATAATAAGATCATCCTACAAACAAGTATCACATGCAACGTGCGGGGTTGCAACTAGTTTTTTATAAAAGTAAATTACAACTTATTCACTTGTGGTTTGATCCAAATTTAAGTTACCTACCTATGTTTTAAAATTTGACATTTTACCCACTTGAACTTTGTTTCATTAAGCTTTCGTAACTCACCTCTGCATTTGCCGTTGGCAGATTTTAATTTGAAAATATAACATAAAATAGATCAAAAAGCTAGGCTTTAAAATTTTGCAAAAGATAACTGAACATTGCATAAAAAAAAAAAAAAAATCACACAAATACAAATGAATATAAAAAATTCTATCAAACAAAGTTCTAATTGTGAAAGATTTTTTTGACAAACCCATAAAAATGAAGCAAACCAACCCCAACCATCAAAAGGCCATAGCATCCAAGTGACACAACGAAATATACTGGCAACTGGAAAGTAACAAGATGAGACATTTAATCAAAACTAAAAAGAAAAGATGAAAACTACTAAATGCCTTCAACCACTACAACACAGATAATAAAGGATGAATTTCTCACCAACCAAGCATAAGAATGTGGGATCACCGTCTCAAGAAGACTAATCCAAAAGGCAGATACTGCCACCAGCAATGCTAAAAGCTTTACGATGTGCTTCATATGGATGTTTCAATGAGATGGTGCTTCTTAATGCTGGAAGTTTGCTTCATTTTGATGGGTTTGTCACAAAAAGCTTTCACAATTAGAACTTTGTTTGAGAGAATTTTTGATATTATTTGTATTTGTTTGAATTTTTTTATGCAATGTTCATTCCTCTTTTGCAAAATTTTAAACCCTAGCCTTTCGATCTATTTTATGTTATATTTTTGAATTAAAATATGTTTTTCTAATGCCAAATGTAGAGGTGGGTTACAAAAACCTAACAAAATTAACAGAGTTTAGATGAGTAAAGTGTTAAATTTCAAACTATAAATAAGTAACTTAAATTCGGGTTAAACTAGAAGTGGATAAGTTGTAATTTGTCTTATTTATAAAATACAGGTATAGTTCTTTTAGTGCAATATATTAGGTTCTCAAGAAAAATGGCCACATCAATCACTGATTTTAAAATAAAATAAAGTCAATAGCTATAAGAGCATTCTCATTCGGGACGCATTTTGACTCTCCAAAACACTATTTTATCTATTTTATATTCTTTTTTAAAAATTTCATCCCAATTTTTATTTTGCATTCTATCACATTAATGTAAATATATTTTCTACCCACACCAATAGTAACAACTATCCACATGGCAAAATCAACCGCCACTTTGCCCCAAATCTGCCACCCAACCTAACACCACCCAATCACCACCACCACAACCTGATCAGCCCATCACAAAACCCAACCAACCCATCAACCCAAAATCAAACACCATTGGTACCACCACCAAAATAATCTACCTAGCAACCTAGAATCACCACCACCGACTCCGAACGGCCACCCATAAAGACCCAACAACCCAGTTGATGCTGCTGGAAGCCCTCAGTTTTGGAAGTTGCAAAGCCTATCTCCTTTGTGTCAATGAGAGAGAGAGAGAGAGAGAGAGAATAGAAAAGGCCAGACATGTTTAGAGCTGCAACAGGTCTTATTTTTAGAGCTTACTATAGCAAGTTGTAAAAATTTGCACGGTGATAAAGCTCTAGATGTGAGGCTAATATTGTGTGTTTTTAGGTCTTTATTTTGCATTTTACATTCCCCAAATGTATGCTCTACTAATAAGAGACGAGAAATTTGAACCATGGTTCTCCTTATAATTATCAATAAGTTACAAAACTCTTAAAATTTTTGAACATTTTCAAGTGGATGACAACTTAAGAATAAAAATGCTAATTACAAAAAAATTGATCAACATCTCAATTTATATTGTTTAAGTTGAATTTTCAAACTTACAAAGTTACAACCTCATTCTTTTGCATAAAATTGACCATATATAATAATATAAAATCCAACTCAGCACCTAGTCATTATCATTTTAAAATTTTATTTTGAGTTATATTTTTTTGAGTGTTCAATAATCACCCACCTATTTTACTAAAGCCCATGTCATTGAAACAACTTTGGTTTTCATGAGTTTGTCAACGCTGTATTTTTTCTTACATTAGTGGTACAGGCACTAAAAAAACCGTAGAATTTTTTACACTCATCTCGTAAGTATTCACTATTTTGATATTTGCAGATGACCTAGTGGAATTAAGATGTAAAAATATTGGTGCACATGTTCTATGATTTTAGACTTTCTCCCCATCAATTGAATCGACCTCTTAAGTGTTTGGTTTGGTTTGTTCGTTTGTTTTATTTTATTTTTTCGTTTTGTAAATTATTAGTCCAAAAAAGAGGTTTTATTTATTTAAGTAAACTATTTATTCATAGCATTTACAGAGCACTCTCCTGAAGTGCCCAAATATATTAAGTCCCACATATAACAGTGGTACACAAAAGAGGGATAACTATCATATTCTCATGCATTGCTTTCTTGTTCATGACCTTTTTTTGCCAATCCATCTACACAACTATTGGCTTCATGGAAGACATAACCGAGTAGAATGGTCTAGTCAAGAGTCATCAAGCTCTACAATCAAAAACCAAAATAGCAATATTTGGTACAAGTTATGTTACCAATTACTATTTGTGGATCAATTTTCAAATTAATATGTTTATAACCTAATTGACATGCTAGATTTAGTTCATATTGGAGTTCAGTTAAGTTATTTGTTGCAATACCTATATTAATGAAAAATATTTTTATCCAGTGCCCATTAGTTGCAATAGCAACAATGCACCCGCTAGCATTGTCACTCACCTTGGCACGTTATTGCCTCTTTTTCTTTCACCATCATTTCTTTTGTCGTCATATTACTGCTAACAATATTATATTGCCATCACCAGTGTCATTGTTTTTATGAATTAGTCGATTGTGTGGCCGAACATGTACATGTCATGGAAAGGAAGACGAGCAACATGTGTTCTCTTCTCTATCAACTAAATTCATAAAAATACCGCATTAACTTTTACATCTCACGTCCAAGTGGTACATTGTATAGTGCAGCAATCTTAAGTATTGTATAGGATCCAAATCCAACATTCTTTGATACCAATAAATGAATGCAATCACAATCTTAGTTTATAGTTTATACAACCTCTAATGACATTTAAAAAGGAGAAGCACTTAGAAAGAATAAAGAGAGCAGAAAAGAAAGGGCGTTGCTGCTGTTAAAAATTAACAGCAGATGATTAGGTTGTAGCTAGGCAGATGCATCCATATAGGAGTAGCAATTAAACAAGATTGGGTTTGGTTGCGACTTGCGGCCATCCAATTTGCAACTGGGGTCCACACCCTATCTGGTTCTTGTCGTTCCTTTTTAAGGCTTCCAATTCAGTTCCACAAAGGAAGGAATCCAAAAGTGGTCCTTTTAAAGGCTCTGAAAGTGAAACTACCACGTCTTCCCTACCAAATATAATTTTTGTAAAGAAAAATCAATTTCGAGTTGGATAGAGACATGTTAGTGCGGATATGTTTGTATAAGAATAATACTGCCAACGTGTCAAATATGCTATAGGTCCTCTAAAAGAACCACGAACCCACATGCACTGCGTGCAAAAATCTGGATTGTCCATGAATATGAATATGACGGAAGTGCATTTCATGTGATGCTTTGCTTTGCAAATACAGCTGATTGATATACTGTAGCTGAATGATATCACTACCATGTACAACTACTATGTGTACTGGGTAGGTTTTTGGTGCTTTCCTAAGGTGGAGTGTACCAACACATCATCTTATCTATCGGCCGCATATAATTCGATTCCTACTTATACTGTTGTACATATAAAATTTACTTGTCAAATCAGATTATATTCCAACTTTAATTTTCAAATTGATTGAAATGAACTGGACAGAACACGTTGAACCCATAAAGATGGAATATGTTCAACTTGGTGACAAAACAAGTTGAATAGCTTCTGTTAGCTAAAAGTTATGTGCTGCAAGTTCGATTTTGTGCTGTAATTCTCAAATCACAATTTAAGAACATTTAGTTAGGAGTGATATGAGAGAATAATTGTTTGCGGTGAATAGTTGATGTAAAATTGTAATTGCCAAACTTGGGTGTTTCTGGAAGCTTCTACCTGTCGAATTTGCAGAACAGAAACCACTCTCGTAGATAGAACACAAACTTGTGATATTAATTTTAGAAGAAACTATATATGGTGCAGGCTAGACTCAGTTTTTAAGGGGTGCACCCCAATTCTGTGGTTTCCCCACCATTTCTACCATTAAAGCCTTTCATAGCAGAAACAACAGCCTTTGTTGACTAATAATTCATGACTAAAATTATAAAAGCATAAATCTTGGGAAGGCACATCTTTATACCAACGTGCATAAGAATTTTCCATATACAACATCTGCAACAAAATATTGTAATATCATTAAGAAACATGCTATCCAGCTAGTTCAGAAAGAGTTGGAACTACTGGCACGAGAAAATTCCCATACTGTGAATCAAAGATTTTAAAATTTCCCGTGCAACCATCTTGCTGCACTTCTGTTACTGCGATGCTTTTGGCCTGTTGAATTGTCAAATTGACTCCACTAGTTTGGGCCACAGGAACCTACAAATTCCAGTCACATAGTAATGTGGTTAAAAAAATTATATAACATACTATGATAGCATATCCAACTCCATGGTTACCGTGCAAGTATTCAGCGATGTTGTGACTCTTTCTTTCTTATCAACTTTTGAAGAGACATTCCTGCACATAAATGTGGAATTAACAAATTGTGCTACTGAATTTCATTCCAGTAATAAATTTGGAAACAGTAAGACAGTCTTCTCAAGTAACCCCAAAATTTTGGTTCTAACTCTTTTTTTGTAGTTGTAAGACACTAGTCTCGGTTGTGTCGAAGAAAAGATTTGAAAGAAAGAGAAGTAGGGTTTCAAAGTCACAGTAAGACAGTCTTCACTCTAAACAAAGCCCCAAAATGTATGCCTCATTGCATGGATGGAAAGAACAAAATGTAGTTTGTAAATGGAGTGAAGAGAACCTACTTCTTAGTGCCAGAAAATCTCAAATATAGGTAAGGCTCATGACATGGGCTTACACAGCTGCTCAACTTCAAGTGCATTTTTTTTATAAGAACTTCAAGTGCACTTTTAAAATGTGGATCACTAAATTTGACACATTTTTCGTTTCTTATACTAGTTAGCTTAGACTATTAAGATCCAGATCTTCCAAAATATTAACTGTGTGCTAAAAGGCAGAGAAAGGGAAAAAGACTGAAAATTGATACTGTCCATGTGCATTAAATAGAATAAAAAGGTACAAAAAGAAGGTAGCAGTAGCACTATGATTTAGATCAGAAATGATGGGAAATAGAAAAGTAAGCAAGCAACTAGAAATGCATGCACCTCACTAAGTGCCTTGTTTTTCTAAGAATAAGCAAACAACACTTCCATATGCATCAGCTGGGCAATTGCATCTCATATCAACTGCAATGGTAAATTCAGGTTTTCATCAAATCATGTCATCGGTTAAAAATTTGGTATGACAAATTTTGAGCCAAGAAAAAGAAAAGAAAAGAAATTTACATCTGCGCAGAGATACTCATCATCAATTCTCTTCAACCGCAGGTAGTGCAGTCACAAACCCAACAGACAAACTAACAAGTCCTAAGTGCCATATCCAATCTCGGATACCAATAGTCCAAAACTTATCATATTATTCAATTCCCTACTTCTACAGTTTCCCAGATAATTTCAAATGAATATATCATCTCACTCAGACTCAGTCAATTTAAGTACACACCTTAACTCCCAGCCCGGCCACAATTTGTTGCAAATGAATAACTGACAAAATTTTAACAATTCAGTACCATTCCCTAAACTTCAATCAAATCCCAAACCCCAGTCTAACTGCTACCTAGGAAAACATTTACAAGTTCCAAAATTACAATAACTTTCATTAAAGAATTACTTTGACATGAACTATTTGCAAAAATATATTATAAATGCCAATGTATATAAATCTCAATTACACTCACCCGATTTTTTTGGTGATAAGATTAACAATATACAATTGCTAATAGTAAATGTGAGCTATTTATATATATATATAAAAAAGCGGGTAATAGTTCATTTAAAATTAAAGGAAAAAAAAATCACATATAAGAGATATTAACGTCGACTAGAATTACCGGCGAGGCGGTGGTCGGTAGGTTTTTCTACGTTTCGGCTCAGGTTCCATATTCAGTGGCTTCCAAGTTCCGAGTTCGTACAATGAAACCCATAGAAAAAAGGCTAATTATTTAATGGAGTGTGGGCCGCTAATTCGAGTGGGTTCGCATTGCACATTATATGATTGTTTCGATAACAGCTTAGGATGGCTTTAAGCCCATTAAAAGTGGGCCTCGCCTAAGTAAGGAGTTCTTTTTATTATTCATTTTCCCTTTCTTTTTTTTTTTTTTTTTCTTTTTTTTTTGCAAGGAAAGGCAGGGCTGGAGGTGGTGGCAGCACTAAAACCCTCTTATCCCACAGCCTCGCAGAATATTTTGAGACCATAACATTTTGCAACAAATTTTAAGTGATAAGTTATTACTGGTGAGAAAAAAAAGTAATTTAAATGGGGAAATTAAATTAGAACCAGTAACAATTTACTATTTAGGGCTTGTTATAAAAGTGTTGTGAACATAACATTTCTCAAATTTTTTAGCTTTGTCTTGCTCGCACATGTTTTCTTGCACTCCAAATAGGTGATCGAATAGGAATAGATTTTGCTTTCTTCATTCTAGTGTTTGTTTGTGAATAATTTATTTTGTTTTTTGCTGAAATATTTTTACTATAAATATTGTTGATAAAAGATAAAAACTAAATAAAATATGTACATTAATTTTTTGTTAAAAGTATCATAGCAAAAAAAAAGGTGAGTGAAACTGAAGTAAACAAAAAGTACTTGGCATTTTAAGAAAAATCAAAACATAAGACCCACATTCAGTTAATTGTATTGACTTTTTAACCAAAAACATAATAGTTAGATATGCAAAATATAGGTTACCAAAGCCCAAAAAAAAAGGCTCCTTTATTGCAGGACTTGCAAACTATAGAAAAAAAGAAAAGAAAAGAAAACACTAAAAGATGGCTTATAATTTAAAAAAAATAAATAAATAAATGGCTTATAATCAAATTCCAAACGCACAGTTCCTTTTAGCAGTCTCAATTTCGACTGCCCCTCCTTTTAATTTTTCATGTCTACTTAATTAATGTTGAGTCACCTCTTACATTAGAAGTATCTAGGCTTACGTTTGAACCAAGGGTAATCTAAGAATCATACTTAGGTTTAATTGCAGAGAAGATGCATCTAAAGGTGAAAGCTGGAAACAAAGAACTTGGTCACAAGCAGCTAGGACATAGAACTGATAGAAGATGCCTAATAAAGTCAATTGCAGCCGCAACTCCAACCTATATGCTATTCAGCAAAAAGAAAAAACTCCAACCTATATGATGTCCACAATGGGGTTTCCCCAAAAAAGTGCCCAAAAATTGGTAATTTATCGGGGATTGACTCAACTCATCAAGAATACAGATTTGATTTTAATTTTATGTTTTTACAAATTTTTAAAGACATATTTTTAGGAACACCTTATAAAGTCCAACTTTTAAAATAAGTGGTCCAACTTAATCTTTTTATATGACCCAAGAGCTTTGTAGTTAAATAGATATTTTTCAGTATTTTCAATATAGTGTTGGCTCCATAAGTTTTTCTAAGGTGGCTATTAAGAAACTTAAATTATTCAAAGTTCTATTAAAAAAATTACTTCATATATTAACAACAACAAAAATAAAACACATACACACACAAAATATTATAATTTCTTTTCATATTTTGAAATCGTTGTATGATAGTATCATTATTAATACTGTAAGTTACATCTCTTTCAAATTTTAGTTCAATAAAAATTTTATTGGGTTTTTTCTTTTTGTTTTAAAGGGCCTAATATATTGTTAAAGAGATCAAAGTTTAATTTTGTTGGACTTAAAAAAGTTCAGGGGGTCACAATTTTTCTTTTAAGGGTAGACAAATCATAAACTTTTAATATATATATATATATATATATATATATATAATTTTTATTTATTTTCTACGCCAGGGTGGTCTTGTGACCACTTTGCCTTCAACATGGAACCATCCCTAATTTAATGAAGATGTCTGGAGTTTAAATTCTCCGTTGCTCAACCATTTGAATTATTACAAAAAAAAAAAAAATGGTATGACTTCAAGATCATATCAAAAGGTTTGGAACCCAAGCTCTTACCTTATTATTATAGACTTAATAAAGGGTAGTAGGTGTAAGCTTTTCTAGTTGGATTCGTTAATGCAATGGAACTCCAAAACTCGAAAAACTGGCCTTGGACGGTGTGAGAGGCTGCAAAATTTGAGCCCTCTCAAAAAAGAGATTTGGGTGCTTGTAAGGGCACCTCTGTTTTGGGGTAGTGGTATGGAGTCGCTACTTATTTTTTTATACAGAAAATAAGAAAAAATAAATTCAATATACATATTCGAAATACTTCGAATGTCATTGATTGAATTAAAAAAAATACAATTTTGGTAAATTAACCTTACAAGGCTTTGGGTTCTAGTTACAATCTATACAAAAGAATACAAAGCTTTGGTCCTAATTACAATATATCAAAATTAAAAGACAAATCACTAATCTAACTATCCAAAAATCTTGAGTTTGGGGGCTAGGTTACAGAATGGGAAGGTGTCAGACACCCATTCTGACCAGACATAGTTTGGTCTTCTAGACTTTAATAACCAATATACCATTTTTGCATGATGTTGAATGATATGTTGAACACACATGACAAACACTTGACAAAAATTAATCTAAATAAATCTGCCTTATGAATATATCCTCTTTTAAAAGAAAATCAAATCTGTTTTGAAAATTAAAAAAATAAGACTTGGTTTGAAAAAAAAAATTAGATCTAATTTTGTAAAAAGAAAAAAAAAAGAAGAGATTTTGTTATAAAGAATTAGATCTGTTTTGAAAAATAATAAAAAATAAGTTTAGGTTTGTAAAAGAACAATCGGATCTGTTTTTAGAAAAAAAAAACTTTTTGAAAGAGGATTCACATTCATGAGATAAATTTATTATGCATGCATCACATATTAAGAAAAAAACTTTAACCTAACTTTCAAATCCTTTCTTTTAAATTTCAAAATCTGCAATTTTGTGACAAGGAAAACTTAAAAAAAAAAAAATTAAGTCTTTATTTAATGAAAATACAGATCAGTTTTGTGTAAAAAAATAAGATCTGTATTTAATGATAATATAAATCAATTTTGAGTTAAAAAAATCAAATCTGTATTTAATGAAAATACAGATCAGTTTTGAGTCTTTAAAAAAAATCAGATTTGAAAATACATATAAATTTTTGAGTCTAAAAAATTAGATCTGTATTTAATGAAAATACATAACAGTTTTGAGTCTTAAAAAAAAAAAATCAGATCTGAAAATACAAATTAGTTTTTGAATTTTAAAAATAATCTTTGATAGTTATTAGCAGATTTTGAAACTTAAGAAAAAGAATTACAATAAACAATCATCTAAGAACATATTAAAGAAAATTCCAACAGAGCAAGGTAATTATATATCAAGAACAAAAGATAATAAAACTTGTTAAACATATTCATGCATCAAATAATAACAAAAATTAATGAAAGAAGAAAAGAAAGAAGAAAAACATAATATCTCTTGCATAAGCATACTCTTCTAATGAAAGAATATTTCAGAATTCAAAGAAATTTGTTCACCTCTTTGAAGCCTAAAATACTTTACTAACAAAAAATAAGTTTCTAGAGCAAAAGCCTCCAGAACGTCTTTAATATAAGGGAATAGAAAAGTCAGAAGAGAAGAGCCCCTAATTCTGATTTGTTTCCTCTATTTATAGAGGTTGGGATGCTTCAATGAGATTAGATACGAATTGAAATGCGTTCTTATCTCTTAAAAGTCGAAAAAGATAGGCTTTATCTCAATCAGGGGGTCCCCGGGCTGGACCAAAAATTTGGGTCAATCAGCACTTGGGGAGTGTCGATCGGCACTCCAAGAGTGCTAAATGGCCCTCTTGAGTGCCGAACTCGCATTTGAGTTTTGATCCAATTTGGACTTCTTTTTTGAGGATTTTTTAGCTGGGAATTGTACTTAGACTCATTTTTAATCCGTATTCTAAAAATTAATCACTTTTTCTAAATATTCAGGTCTTTAAAGTGATAATTATCTTGTAGATAAATATTCCAAAAAGGCTTGATTATCCACAACTTCTTTTTTATCTGATTACCCACTTTATTTTCATGCAAGCAAGTCTATTTTTAACACTAACTAACAACCAATCACAAAATTATTTAATTAATTTTAATTGGCTAACCAATCAAAATTAATTTAAATTAATCATGCATGGTTGGTTCCACCCAAACAAGATGCATGCAGACTGTGCAAACTTGATCATATGGTATTTTTTAACCCAAATGTCTAATTTGGAAATCAGACATATCGTCGCGACCATTAGATTCTCAAGATCATTTTATGCTATGAAAAGAATGAATTAATTCATGCAATGCAACTCTAAATTTTGGGTATATAAATGGTCATTCTAGTTATCTTCCAAGATTAAATTATGGATGCAAAATCAAGTGTTTATAGACGAAAGTCAAACAGAGAAACAGAGACTCAAAAACATAAAGAAGGTTCAAAACAGAAGCATATTATATAAATGAAATAAAGAAACAAATGCAGAAAACTTGGATTAGGGTTTTTTGGCACGAATATGCATCCATGAACATAAGCCTGCATACGCGGGTTAGTTGTATGCATACGCATACTTCAAGTATGTGTACGCATGCTTCTGCATGCGTACACATACACGCCTCAAGCCCTAACCTAGAAATTAAAATACAGAAAATAGAGCAAAGACAAAAACTAAAGAAGCTAACAACCTAACATGCTTCTTACATAGAAATAAACAACTTAAACTAACAACACAAATATCCAAGATTAAAAATAAAAAACAAAATCTATTCCTAAACATGCATTGGATCTAACAACAAACAAGAACAACCTTAACACATCAAAACATGTTCATCAATATATTCAATCATCCAACTCTCCACTCAGAATATGATGAAACACAACAAAACAAAATTAAACAAAGAAAAGCATATTTCTTAGAATATATAACATATAAATCAATTAAGAACAACAAGAACACAAAGTTATAAAAACCCTAATCAAGGAAAAGCCATGAAGAGAGACTCACCTTACTTATGGAAAACAACTTGGTTGATATTTTAACTGGTCTCTCAGTGCCTACATAACAAGATCGAATGATAATTAAGGGAATCAATATATCAATAGTCCATTAGTAATCACAACTCAAAAATAAAAAAAATATTCTTGAAAAGACTGTTTGAAAAAGGTTTTGAAAGAGATTAGAAAATATTTTCTGCACTAATATGTAATAATGGTTTTAAACAGCCAAAAACGTGCTCAATGATGTGTGTGCAGAAAGTTCAAAGTTAGAAAAGAGTTTTGGAAGAGTTTAGGTGAAAAATACACTCTCTCTCACTAAGGTTTGAGTTTGGAGGCATAAGGTTGTATTTATATGTTTAAATTAGGATTTTCGGACTCATTTAGAGGGTTTTGGACGCTCCAAAGGTTCTAGAAGCCGGGGCCCATAAAAGAGGGAGGCTTTAGGCCCTAAAAATTGATGTTCTGGGATTCTTGAAACTGGCTTGTGTATGCAAATACGTTCATGCATACATAGGCATGCTTCATACGTGCGCATGAGTCCCTAGAAACCCTAAGGTTGACTATTAGATTGGCTCGACTTCAAACGGTCATAATGCACTCAATATAAGTCCAAATTAGGCAAAATTAAAGTTCAAATTTAAGCCCAGGATGTTTAATTTCCAACAAAACAAACTTCACTCAAACTTTCTTTGTGGATCAAAAGTTATGGTCAAAAGAGTGAGCATAGATCATTTTTCAGCATAGTTTTCAAAGCGATTTGAGCACTTCTAAGTTGTGATTACTTACGTACTATCAAAATAACTTCGATTACCTTTTGTAGACATGTCAAGTGCATCATTAGAATTGAGAACTAATTAATGGGCACAAAATGCGGTGTTTACACATCCCCGTAGGCCCAAAGTACCAAGATAATTCCCTCGTGAGTTACAAGAAAAAGAAAGCTCCCTTTTGAGTCAAAGTAGCCAACATAAACTCCGCAGCGAGATACTTCCCCAATGGATCAGACATCATCAAGGACTTCTTCATAAGTCAAAAGCAACCGATAAAAGCTCTCTAGTGAGTCAGAATCATCAAGAAAACCCCCCATGCATGTTTAGAAGCCCCTTTAGTGAGCTTTCCATTCAAGATCACCATCATTCTTGTGCACACATCCTTTGAGAATTGAATATGTAGGCACGAATCCCCAAGACAAGAAGAGAAAAGGAGAATACAGAACTTAAGTACATATCCTTCTTAGAATTAAACGTGTACACCAAAATTGAGGTGTATGCCACCCAAAATAGAATAGATTGAAACAGAGGCAAGATCCATTTAGAATAGAAGAGATTGAGATAGAGACAAAAAATCACCCAGAGGCAAGAACCACTCGGAGAAGTTTGAGGCAAAAGCCCTAGATGGACACCATAGTTATGTATCCTTTTAGCTCGTAAGAGCACCTTGCTTCTTTGGTTGATGGTTGAGTCCGTTTGCCATATTTGTTTTTCCTTTTTTAGTGACTCTAGGATAATGAGTCATTTGCCCTTTGCTTGCAATTGGCAAACTAGGTTCTTGGATAGTGAACGTGTCATTACTCGTTTCTCGAGTAACATTTGTGAGACTTTGGACATACACATACGAAATCCATGAAACTTTGTAGAGTTGCACCCCGCCCCATGTATGCATATTGTGTGTGTGGGTTTGGTTCAAGCTATATGTTTAAACAAAATGCTGTCTCTTATTCTTTTGATTTCATTAGCAAAGCTCACGAATCAAAAGAAAGGCATCTGTAGACACTACATTTTGTACCCCTTACGACTTAGGCCCCCGTTTCTCGATGATATTAGAACTTTAAGGCCCAAGGTTGATTTAGGGTCCAATCATATGAAAATTGACTTGAGGAAGGTGTTTGTGGAAAATATAACTTATTTTTGGAAGAAATAAATTAGATCTGGAAAAGAAAGACCACGGAAATCCTAGGGTGTGCATACACATACACGCAAATGCGCATGCATGTTAGGGTTCCAAAAACTATGAGAGATAAGTTTTTTGCATTTAAACTTGGTTTGGAATGAATCTCACATAGTTTAGGAGCTGCCCCAAACCCCTATTTGTCGACTATATAAAGCCATAAAAGGTACATATTCAATAGGACGAATTCCAATAGTAAAATACATAAAATTCACTAGAAAATAGTGAATCAAGGATGGAGTTTTTCACAAAATATCTTCAAGTCAATTTTGTTTGATTGAGACATTTTCTGGTTTTGATATTTGAGTTCCAAGTTTACTAACTCATTTTTGAATTGGTTGTGACTAGATTGACTAAGGAGAACAGTCAAAATCATGCTTTAAAGAGTTCTAGTGTTGAGGTAAAGTTTCTAACTTTGGCTCTTTGCTTTTTCCTTGCTTTTCTTTGTTTCTTTATGTGTATATATATATGTGTGTGTGTGTGTGTGTGTGTGTGTGTGTGTGTGTTTTTATAATATGTTTGTTTAGTATACGTTTATTTCGTTTTTGTGTTATAGCATGTTAGGTCATTAGATTCTTACTTCCTCGGTGCGTATTTGTATGCATGCTTTGTGCATGCGCATGCATATTCGTGATATGCATATTCATATGCATACAACTGGCCTGTGTATGCATGCCTTATGTATGCGCATGTATATCCCTGCCCTGAAACCTTAATCCTTTGCTGTTTGTTTTTCTTTTTCTTTCTTCATGCTTTTAGCCTCTTTTTAACCTAGTTTTCATGTTTGTATACATCTGTTTACCCTATTTTGTTTTGCTTTGCGTTGTTTTATCCCTTTTATGCTTATTAGGGTTTTTACTTGTTTGGATAACATGCTTATGCCATGAACATGCATTGATGTATAGATGTTATGATGCAGTGAGGCAAGTGAGGTAAGTCATGCATTATTATATAAGCATGCATTTGATTTGTTTGTTAAGTATGATGGGTGATGAACATGATATGCTTGATTGAATCTCATGTCTTTGATGCTTAATATGCTTATTTGAATCTACCTATGATGTTTCTGCCTTTGATGATATATGCTTAATGCCATGATAGATGAATACTAGGTCTGGGGATGATTATGTCATGTTTGTTTGCTTTAGATGCATGTTAAAGTGTGTGTAAGTTAGAATAACAAGTTAAATTTTCTTTTAATGATATTAAGATTTGGAACACAATGAGTGGAAGCTGACCACGGGTCTGGTGGGATTAGGTGCCTAATACATTCTCATCCTTATACCTAAACTCCAGACACATGCTTTGATAAAGATCAGTCCTTCCACAAAAGACGCTATATTTATGTTTCCTGTAGCTAAACTAGGTGGTGACTCCATTTATACCCTCTGTCATGGTCCACCTTAGGTCAAGGCGTACTCACCCAAAATGCAAGTATGACCCATTGCGGGCGCTTACACCTACAACTACAAATTTAGAATTCTCAAATCTAAATTTTGGCCTATGATGACTTGAATGATTAGGTTTTTCTATATACAACCCTAATCATATATAAGACTTATTTTAAAAGTCATCAAGGACGGAAATAGAGACCTAAAATGCATATACTCTGTGTAAAGCTATTGCGTTTGTATGCCTTAGGGTTTTTTAATTAAGTACTTCATGATTTTCATTGTTTATGAAGTGGAGAACTTCGCAGCCAACAACAATCAATTAAATTGCTAGAGTTAGTCACATATTGGGATCCATACAAAGGAGTTAGTCACAGATTGGAGATTTGTGCAAAGCAAAGAGTCTACTACAAGATTAAGTTTAATTGGGTATTAAACCGAAGGTCCAACTGTAGGTTGATATTTTGGGATAGGCTAGGTTAGTGGTAAAATTCCTTACACTTGTAACCGCTTAATTATCGATTAATAAATTCTTGAGAGTAGTGACCTTAAATTCACTTGATGGGGTTTTCGCCTTATGAGAGAGTTTCTTCATTTGTCAACAAATCACTATGTTAATTTATTTTCTACTGCATTTAATTAGTTTATTTCATGATTTTTTGATGCTTCCACAATTTGCATGTAATTTGACCTAATTAATCAATTTGGGTAATTGAATTAATTAACCAGGGTCAATTTATTTTAATCCAACAATTATGGTGGAAACTTTGCTAATTTTTTTATGAAACAAAGCTATTTTGTGATGAACAAAGTTTGACTCCAAACATATTTGGAGCTATCTTTTCTAATTTGTTACGTGACGACTTATAAAACTATTCATATGTATTATTAAAAAAAAAAAAATCACACGATTTACTAAAAAGAGTCATGTGACTAAAATTGCACAAATGATTTCCTTAATTACCATATCATGGGTTGGAGAAAAATAATTCCAATTAGTTCCAAACAGGTTTTGCATCTATTATATTATGTTACTTTTTAACTCCCAAAAAAAATGCGGTACAAGTAACAAAGTGGGCATAATTCAGGCCTAGCTTATGTTACCATTCCAACCCAAACTTATGGGCCAGCCAACTGGAACTTCAAGGCTTGGTCTCTTTCGGGTTCATGTGTGTTAGCTCACATCCACGAAGAAAGTTCTCGATGTTGTACAAAGTGGGCATATCTCAAGGCCATGTTCGATATGGCAGAAATCCATGGCCCTTTTAGCTCAGTTAAACATTTCAACCCAGACTTATGGGCCAGCCAACTGAAACTTCAAGGCTTGCCCATTATTTTCATGTCAATTCTCAAGCATTGTGTAGTGTACGGAAAAATTAACAGTCGAATATTTGATGGCAATTAGATCCTTTATTGGTGCCTAATTGCATATCATGTCCACTCAACTAACTTTCGGTAGTTAAGAAAACCCTTAGTCGAGGCATATAATTGTGCTTCTGAACACTAAACATAGTTTTGACATCATTAGATTCCCCATAATAAATCCTTAAATATGTCACCGGCCACCCCACATGTGATTGTGTTCTTTGACAATACAACATTAAAACCACACGGTTAGGATATTTTATAGTATTAAGTATCATCACTACGATCGAGGATCTTTCCAATGATTTTCTCACACCACCACCATTGATTAAATGTTCTTCCATTTGTAATTTTGGTTTTGAAATGACAAGACATAAGTCAAATATTGATGATACGAATAACTAACATATTTTGAGGCAACGGGGAAAAGGACCATAGAGGACACAAGTCAAATGATGTAAGTTATGACAGTCTGCTTTGTTAGTTGTTACATGGGACGGGAGCTAGATAAAAGTTATTCCAATCTCAAATTCAAAAGCTAAGATTATTAACTTGTTTGCAAATTTATATATAGTTGGGTAACCCAAGACAGAAATGGGAGAGAGTTTAATAAGTGATGAGAAGTCAAGTTCATTTTGTGAACTTATGGGACTTTTCTAAATGAACTGCATATGATATAATTAAGTTAAATAAAATGTAAGTGATCCCTCATTAAATTTAATATCTATATATATATATATATATATATATATATATAAAAGAAGATCTGTTTGAACTTTTATATTAACTTTGTCATGATGAAGAGCTTCCATTTTTGAGTCATTTTCTTCAAAAACTTGCACGGATCTTTCTATAGACGTGAGGAAACACATTTTGTGATTGCAACTAAAGTGCCAATCTTTTTCAAATTAAAAGTGATGTAAAAAAAAGAATATTTCTACTTTCCATGCGTCAGGCGAAAAGTTATATCATCGGACAAAAATTCAACAATTTTGGTTCTAATCATGTTTAATTGTGAATGGTAGTAAAATTGTTGACCCAATTGTTAGCAATAAAAAGAAAATAATTACAAAATGGTAGCCAATGCAGTAGCAAATCATCTTTAATTAGCACGGTGAAAAAGCATCTACAAAGTTATCAAATTACAGCATGCCTTTGACTTTGATTTCCTTATTAGTAGTTGTTTTGTTGGAGATGGTAGTGACCTTCTGGTGGGTTCTTTTAAATTCAACCAAAATGATGTTGTAAGGGACTCTTTATGAGATGGTTTCTAATATACTTGCAAAAATTCTCTCTTTTTTTTTTTTTTTATCCCCCTATATAAGATCGTATCCTTGCTGCAATAATTCATTTCCAACATCGTTGTTGCAATAATTTGATCCCCCAAATCCAACCAAATCTAGCTCTCATCATTCTATAGTTTGTTGTGGATCTATGGTTACATGCCTTAAAAATCATTTCCGTAATTTTTGTTTCCAATTGTCAACATTAGATAATGAATGTTATTGACTTCTTCCTTCATTATATTTGACCAACTTGAAGAACTCGTACGATTGGTTCATTTTTAAACTTGTATTGTATGGACATGATCGTGATATGTTAACAGAACTTTTGCCACAAGCAATTGATCAACAGGACGGACCACTAATGGGAATGTATAGTTGAAAGCAACCATAGTATTGGACCAGAAAAAGTGTCCGCACATCGTTTATTTTGCATCATTAATTAAGGAATGTAAGATCAACTTTTAAATTATGCTTAAACTTTGTAATCAACTTGTTTTTTTCTTTCTTTCTTTCTTTCTTTAATAAAATATATAAGATCTCTAGCTAAAACTTCGATACACAAAACTAGAATTAGTCCACGTGGCTTATTTGACACGTGCACTACTACCTTATAATAAATAAGTTTATATATAAATATATATATATATATATATATATATATATCTTCACAATCTTACCTGATACTTGGATAGGTTGATCAATCTCAAAACATGTCCCAATGAATTATGTAGGACAAGATTAAGCAAATGCTCTAATAATAAGCTTGAGAGTATGAGTGAGGAAAAAAACAAAGGTTCAAGGAAATGGGGTGGATTTGGAGTTTGGACAAGAATGTCTCACAACCATGTGAAGAAAAGAAATGCGCCCCACGTGGGATATGGCATGCGTGTGGGTCTCTTCCTAGTGCTTCTGTTTTCTTTCTGCTTATGCTTGATATTTGACAGTTTAGGAAAGTACAGCACGTTCATTAGTCCACACACCTTCCTAGCAAGGCAAGTGATATATAGGAAAATGTGAAATTAAATGAATCAGTCCCATACACAACAAATATATTCAAGTAGTGGGAAGGTAGAAGTTAAAGAGAACATGCATATTTCTTTTTTTCCACAACAAGCAATATACTGTACACTATTGTTCTGAGTCTGTGTCTAGATCCTATAGCTGCAGATTAGGAAAAAGGGTTTTGTGACTTTTTTTTTTTTCCTGTTCTTTCTTTTGCTTTGTTGAGTTGAAAATTAAATTGGAGGTGGAGATGAGCTGTGCGTGTGAGGCAAGTAGCTGGCTTTGTAAAGACTCTTCTGCAACAACCTCTCAAAGTATCACGTGCTTTTTTTTTTTTTTTGCTTCTTTTTTCCATTTCTTTGATGGTTATGTATATATATATAGACACTAATGTTTCACTGTTTCCCTTTATTGATAGACTTAAAACTCTAAAGACTGCAATACAGCAAGTTGAGAGCTGTCCAAGACATTGGTTGCTACCTCAATTTATTGTTTAATGTGCCAAGTCTAGTCAAGCATATGCTGAATCCTAAAACATTGATGATACTCGTCAAACATACACAAAGTAATAATGCTTGGTCGACATTAGGCCAGAAAATCATACATTATAGCCAAGATGATCATCAATCAATTTACATTCTCCATTTGTGGACACCAAAAACATGTTTAACCCAAACCAAACCCTACCCACCCCAGTTGTCTATTTTCTTTATATTGTGAATTAAATGGAAGCACATCTTACAATTTGTGTATGCATAAACTGACGGAATTTTGGTCCAAGTGGTAACTCCCTAGATAGGTAGCAGTAGGATAATTTCTAACCAATAACAATATATAGAAATATGACTCACACTCAAGCCGCCTTTAGCTACAAGCAGGAGAAACGAAAAAAGTAGGAGACATGAGACTAAACATAAAAACAAACCAAGAATGTGGTGGTATGTGTGTGTTTCGCTACCTTTTCGCTGCTACATGGGGTGTGATTGTTTGTGCAGAGCTTTTTGGAAAAAGGCAGAGGGTATATCCGATATGTAAAACTGAAAAGTTCGAATGCTATGAAAAGCTTCTCGCGATTCTATTCCTCCTTAGCTATATTCAGGGTGCTGCCACGCGTCCTAAGCCCCCCAATTTTTTTTTTTTTTAAATTGCATTTTTTTTCAAGATATTTTGAAAATTACAAAAGAAAATCATTCGGTGCAAAGTGATACTTGTTAGGACATTGTTGAAACCTAAAACCTAACTAGTACCGAAAAATGTCAATTGTTTTTTGGCACTAAAACCACATAGTAAGAAAAGTCAATAATTAAACTTTTTCTTGATTTTTTTAATATTATCTGTTAGATCATGTTATAAATAGTGTATGTTGGACCCCATGCACAACAGTTAATAAATTTTTAGTATGGTTCAATTATTATTTATTCATCTGTGTGTGTATATATACATAAAAGATTTGAATCACTTTTTGATGAGAGAAAGAGGAAAAAGTATATAAAGTCAATCAACACTGAGAATGGGTTCTAATTAATGCTGCCAGATTTCACAAGAAATTCAAAATAGATAACCAACTAGCGCCAGAGAAGAGATTAAAAAGATGACCATAATAATCGAATTTAAACTGAAGCCCGACCGACATGACTATAAATTTTATAGTTTTTCTATGCTATCCTATACAAGTCTTATTTCACGTGGTAAATTCAAAAAATTGATTTGTGTAACTGTGTTTGCGCACGAGGTGGCGGGTTAGAACAGTTTCAAAAAGTCTTCACTAATTTCCTTCAAGTGTTCTTCCTTTTTCCACCTAATATATTTCTTTTCTGGAGATTAATTCTTTTGAGAAAATGACAACAAACTAAATTGAAAAACCAGAAAGAGACACTAACCTCGTGAATCTTATTGACCTATCCACAGATAGGGTTTTATTAATATATGCCTTTAAGGTATACGTTAGTTAACCATTTTAGGAAAAATTTTTATGAAAAACAAAAAAGTAATTAACTTTTTGATAGTTTTTTCAATTATTTTTAAAAAGTTTCTTAAAATGGATAAGTAATATGTACTTTAAGAGCATATATTAACCGGACCCGGGTCCGGTTAATGTGTGCCCTAAGGGCACACATTAACCTATTCATTTTTGGAAAAATTTTCTCAAAAAAAGAAAAAGCTGTCAAAACTTTTTCAATTTCCGAAAAAAACTTTCCAAAAATGATAAATTATTATGTGCCCTAAAGGCACACACTAGTAAAATCCTTTATATAAAGCTTTGACCATAAAACCCTAGAGAAATAAAGTTGTCACTTTGTTAAACTAGTACTCAACTTAATTTTCTCATCGGAGTATCATGGATGAACCTTACGAGAAGAGTTGATTTTATTAAAATTTATGTTGGTATTTGTGCATATTAGAACCGGTGAAATGGCCGTGTTCTTTCTAGCTCACAACATCTCACCTCCCACACTATTAGTAAGGAGTTGTTTCTTTTTATGACAACTTAATTTTATGCACAGATTGTACATATCATAGCGAAAATTATAGTAATTTAAGTCTTAGGACCCCATTAATCTCTTGAGAATAATTGTTTGAGACTGTACATAATATTTATACATACATTTTGTTATTCTTGAGTACAGGAAAATTATACAAACTAAAAAAGAGTAATGTAAAAAGACCGAAATCAAACAGAAGAGAGGCAGCTAACCTAAACAAGATTTAATTTGTGGAGGTGGGATTCAAAACCAATCAGTTGGAAGAGCACCATTCTCTGCTGCAGAAGTATATATTCACTATTCAGGTTAAGAAACTTTAATTACATGTACAAAATCTGGAGTGATACTATAATATTACTCCACTTTGATTAGTAGATTACTAATAGATCTTGATGCTAAGGGAGAAAAAAGAACAAGTTGTTGAACTCTATATTTATGTGTTGTAGGCTAAAAACAAGTTGTTAAACTTTATTAAAACTTTATTAGTACTAGGCTAAAAAAAGGTGGTATCAATAAATTAACAGTCCTAAAGCCTAAGCAGCAGCCTAATGTCTAGAAAGTACCCTCACCAACTCATGCAACCAGACTGTTTGAATTGTCATGTGCTTCCATGATCTAATGGCTATGCTAATAAACTAGCTGCCAAACACCCAAAAGAGATACCCCACTATTCTGTCTAATTAAAGCGGGAGCCACCCACCAATAACCCAATAAGAATGAAGATATTCTCCTAAGTATGTCTCACTGAGCCACACCTGTGGCTACCCCTAATCGAACTATTTTCCATACTAATTTTTAAAGTCTTTTAGAGTACTCAAATCAATGAATGCAGCATCTGGATTCTGAAAGCTCAAGTTTCGTTAAAAAGCATTGTATTTATAAATCTATATTCTTCTTAAATTAAAAAAAAAAAAAAAAAAGTGACAAAAAGCCTGCGTTTGGTGCCCTTGATATAATGCAACATTACATTGATACGATATTAGAGTTTTTGGTTTATTTTATTATTCAAAATTACTATAATTCAAAATTATAAAATACATCACACCATTTTAATTTTATCATCTTCATAAATAATGTAATATTATATTATTATATTGATATTACATTAATATAAAATTACAATAATGTAATATTATGACATAATGTCACATCACCGAGAATACAAACCCCATTACAAGCATTGCAGTTAAACACATGCTCGATGATACACAGACATTCAGTCATCCTAAATGTAAATAGGACACACCACTAATAGTTGTCTCAAGCATAATATATGTGATGAGTATGTAGAACATGCCACTAACGAGCCTGATAGCTAAATGATTCAATGCATCTTTGACTAAAGATAATTATCATTTTCATAAAACTTGTGTACAAATGATTTTATACTTGAAAATTCTAATCGTGCTTCTCATCTGACATGGATGCAGTGTTGTAACATAGACAGAAGTGGTCACATTACAAATGTGGAATGATCAAAACGTCGCAGGTGGTCTATTTTTGAACAACTGGTTAGTCAAACAATCGACTGATTTTCAATGAAAAAGTATAGGCACGCTTAACAGTTCTCAGTGATCACTTCAAAATAAATCCATATGATAACAATCATTGGACAGAAAGATTATAGGCAAAATTTGTGATAGGATTTTTACGTAAGCGTTATAGAAAATAGGTAGTACAGTTATTTTTATTTTTAATATTAATTCTTTTCTAAATAATTAATAAAAAGAAGGGGGTGGATTGAGCATGGTCTTTGTTAGGTTTTAAATTGTTGACTAAATTTTAATATAAAAAATATATATATATTGTAAGGATTGTAATTTAGTCAAGTTTGGCTTGTATAAAGTCCAACTAAGAAGCATATTGAAGAGTTCCAGTCATTTGTGCAAACATTTGATAGAAAGTTCGTTCGAACATTGTTTGACACGTGTTCGAACTTTGCTTTGCTTAACACTCACTCGAGCGAAAATTGTGTGAATTGTAAATTGACTACTTCTTGTGTCACATGTTTAATCTCAGTTTCTCTACCCTTGAGAGAGAGAGAGTCATACAAGATGAAACTGGGACCTTGAATGTTTGTTGATTCTCATCAGATCTCTTCTTAAAAAAAGTCTCCTTGGCAACCAGAAACCCGGCTCATGGGAAACTGGGACCTAATTGGGAAGGACCCTACAAGGTCATTAAATTGCAAAAGGCAGGGATTATATTACCTGGAAGCCTTAGATGGACGGAAGCTGGAGCACCCTTGGAGCGTCGAGCATCTGAGAAGGTACTATCAATGAAGGGTCAACCTGAATGAGCTGCATTATGGACGAAGTTGAAGGGCTTCCCTCATAATTACCTATGTTTGTTACTACTATTGCGTGTTTTAAATATTTTAATTCCCTAAAAAGTACATTAGACTCTAACTTATGCACCATTTAAAGATGAGTTTGTGATGGACGAAGTTATGTACTTAGTCTTTATATAAGTATTTTAATTCCTTAAGGCACTGGCTTCCAAACATGTGCCAATGCTTGTGGACAATGTTTTATATTATGTAGATGCAATTTAGATCTCCAATGTATTTGATAGATAAATCTAACTCTCATAATTTCTTCTACAAGAAGGCTAAGGCCTAAAAGGAGAAAAATCCCTGGATGTAGGTATGTAACGTCTACAAGCTTTCCTTGAAATAAGGATAAAGCAAAGAAACATAAGGCATACTCGTCTAATCAATAAATGAGAAAAAACTTGCTCGTCCAAGGGACGAGATAAAACCTTCAGCATATGCGTCCAAGAAATGGACGAGAAAATGCATGCGTATAAGAATACTTGAAATCTATGGATAAATACAATTAGCCAAGAAAATCCAATCTTTGGACGAGTTAAATGCTAGAGGCGTCTTACCTAAAGACGAAAGTAAACCGTCCAACCTATGGAAGAGAAAAAAGAGTTGGCTAAGTCAAATTTTCAGACGAGTAAAGCTAGTAAAAGCAACACCATTTATAAGACGAGTTATACTTATGAAATTCAAAGAATGATCAAAACATTGAAAATGATAGAATGTCTGAACAGGGACGAGCTAAACCCCACGAGTGGACGGACCACAATTAAAAAAACAACATAATGTAGAAGAAGTTTATCCATGCAATAACATGTTCAATAGTAAATAAAGTAATGAAAATAAACATTCATTTATAAAAGTAAAAAAAAAAAAAGTAGATGACCACCGTCCAAAAACCCTTATAAGTTAAAGCCTAGAAGGTAATTGTTTGAAAGCTCATCACAAAGATTATAGACAAGGCAAATGTACTTGAATAAATTTAAATGGTCCAAAACAGCGGACCTCATAAATAAAACAAAAACAAAAGAAAAATGACAAGATAATTTTTCAAACACTTTTCACTGAGGGGGGTTGTCTCCATCATTAGGCTCATCCTAGGTAGGCTAAGTGGTGACATCATCTTCAACGTTAACATCTTCAGAGCTCGTTTGGAGTAGAGAGCTTGCAACACCAAGGTTGAGCTTTATAAAGCTAAAGTCAACTTCAGGGAAGTTTTCCATAGCGTCCATACAAAAGTCTTCAAAGCCAGCTGCGTAGTTGGTATCCAATAGATCAGTGAATTGTTTAGAAGCTCTAAACTCTGCTACAACGTCTTCTTTGGCTTTGTCAAAAAGGGTACTCAACTTATCATTCCTTTTTTGAAGGTAGTCAAGATGAGTGTCCTTCTCAAAAATGTCAGCTTTGAGCTCTTCAACGAAGTTCTACGATTCCTTGGTTGCCACCTCAGCCCGCCACTTGCAGTCATCCCTGACTTCCTGGACCCTCGTCTCAAGTAAGACCCTCGTTATGTCCAACTCCGTGGCCTACCTAGATGCAACAATGAACTTTGACATTGTCTATTATAAAAATATACATACATATATTACCATGACAAGACGAGGCAAAAGTAATTACATACCTTGAAAAGATCATGAACAGCAGAATACTTAAATTCTCTCAAGGGCATGTCGTAGCACGCAGACATGTCGTAGCACGCAGCCACGTCCTCTTTAGTCACAGCCTTCTCAAACCCCTCTCAAGCTAATCCTCATTTTCAAGAAGGTTCCCCTTTGAGAAGGTTGGGACGTGGAAGGCATAGTGATCTTGGACAAGGTGACCTCAATAGGAACAGACGAGTCACATCATGGACTTGGACAGACGGCTGCTGAGAGCTAGGAGTAAGGAGGCCAGACTTGACAACCCTAGGCTTGGATGACCTGTGCTTTGCCCTTTTCTCCCTACAACAACTTGGCAGGTTTTCCAAGTCAATTGCCTTTAACAAATTTTTTTCGTTATCTCTAACGGTAGGACGAGGTTGAGATTAGGCCTCCTGCCTAGTTACCTCGTCCACCACCTCCTGGCCATTATTTTCCTTCATGGTTGTCATTCCTAAAAAGGACAACGTCAGAGCAATTTAAAAAAAAAAAAAAAAAAAAAAAAGAAAGAAAAACTCATATCTACGGACAGTGAACTCTTGAGCTGAGGCTTCTGGAGATGGCTCAGGACTAAGTCCCCAAGTGGCAAGACGTTGAAGAGTAACTAGAGAGTGGAAATCCCTATCAGCGTGTAGACGAGCCTTTTGGATATGTCCAAGGTAAAACTTGCTCAAGGATGGCCATCTAACACCTGCAGAAAAAAGAGAACAAAAAATGGTTAGGCAATCATAAAATAACATATGTAATAAATTTAATAAAATGATGATAATAGGCATACCTTCAGGATGAAAGTTCCCTAATTCTCTAGTATATGAGGCAAATGGATCCCTGCCAACCTCAACAGGGTGTCCAGCCCAAAAACCAGAGACGAAGAAAAACTCTGTCTTCCAGTTCCTATCTGATGTAACAAGTGATTTTATCAATCTACAATCTTTCCCTCTGCCTGTGAATTGATAAAAGCCAAGAGATTGATTAATTTCAGAAGGTTTGAAGCAATAGAGGAATTCGTCCATAGTGAGAGGACAATCCCTTTCAAACACCTCCCTCTACAAAATTTACATAGAGACGACTAGTCTCTATGCGTTAAAGTTAAACTGACATATCCCTAAACCTAACCTAGTAAGTAGCTCCCTAACAAAGGCATTGAGAGGTAACCTAAGGCCCCTTAGAAGATTAGCCTCATAAATACCTACACCGAAACGAGGCTGACAACACCATTTTCCACAAACAGTTAACCTAGGGTTCAGGTCGTCGGGAATTTGGTACCAACTCCTAAGGGATGCTAACCTCTTCTAGTCCATCCTAGAGTGGACTCCTATAGTACAGCTGTATACTGTTTCAACCTCATCTAAAGGAGTGGACGAAGGAGCACTTGAAGGACCAGCCCTAGACCTAGACACTGCCCTCCTCTTAAGTTGTTCCTAAAAGTCCTCTAAAGGAACCCAAGGAACCCTGGAAGGGTATTCCTCATCTGTGGTGTTTCCCCCACTACTACTATTGCTAACACTACTGGAGCCGCTGTAGCTGGTTGAATCCTGATACTCATTTATTGCCTTATCAACACTATTACTATACGAAGAGCTGACAATTTCAGACATTTTGAAGAAAGCTTAAGAAAAACCTATAGACGAGTATGAAGAAAATACCTGGCTCTAGACAAAGGAAAACTAAAGACGCGGAAACACTTCTAGACGAGGCTCTGAAAGACAAATGTCAAAAGAGAAAATTCAAAAAATGCGAAGGGTAGGAGAGGAATTCCACTATTTTTAGGTAGTATAGTCCAAGGCATATTCAAGTATAATTCTCAACTCAGAAAAACACTCAATAAGAGTTAAAACATGCAAGAAGATAGAATTGGGCAAAATTGCTGAGAGTGTGAATCGACACTTTTAAAGTGTCGATCGGCAGTTGAAAAGTGTTGATCGACACTTCAACAATGCTGATTATGCATACATACATATATTATTTATGCATGTGTTTGAAAAAAAACGTACAACTCATAATTTTTTAATATTAGAGTAAATCATAAGTGGACAATAGGTTCTTACCACTTAAGGGTGTGTTTGTTTGGGATGAAAATAAGGAGGATGAAAAATAGAGAGAGGAAAATAGGGTGAAAAATGTTGTTTTCCACTGTTCAGTTGGGGAAGAAAAATAGGAAGAAGAGAAAACTCAGGAGAAAGTTTTCTCTCCCGAGCCCACATTTTTTTTTTCATCCCAAATCGAAAGGAAAATCCGGGAAAAAAAGTGTTATAGTAGCACTTTTACAAAAATGCTCTATCCCACCTGATGACTTTTCCCCACAAACATCCTTATGACTTTCCTCTTCTCATCTCCTTCACCAACGGGTCCAGGTTCTCTTCTCTCTCTCTCTCTTCAATGTGACCTGATCTATTGTTTCTTGTCCTCATTATACTCCTCATTAATCTATTGTTTCTTGTTGATTTTTTGGTTTCGTATGACTTTTTTGCTGGTTATAAAATCCTTTGCCCAATTAAATTTGTATGTACACTATTATAATTTTTACATTATAATAATAAAAATAATAATATAAATTTATATATATGATGTGGTAAATTTTATATTATTTAATGAATACAAGTAATCAATTTCTTACATATTATGTAACAAGGGTATAATAGTTAATTTAGATAAATTACATTTTCTATCATTTCCTTTTTCTCTCCAACCAAACAAAATAATTTTCCACCCTTCCACTTTTCCACCCGTCCAACCAAACATACAAGAGGGAAAACTAAATATTTTCTATCTTCCTACTTTTCCACTCCTCTAACCAAACAAACCCTAAAGCTCGAGAGGTCAAGTTCTACTTTGTATTAAGGGTAGAAAGTTTTCATATCTGCAGACTTCGAGAGAGATAGTTGATAAATAATTTTATCCCTAATTTTAAAGAGATGGATTCTCTAAAAATAAACTTGTGGCGCTAGCTTTGAATAGAAATCACTTGCCATCAAACTAAAGTTTTCCCTCTTAAAACTTTTAATATATGATTTTTTATTAAAAAATTAATAAAAGTTTTGACCCCTTAATTCAGCAATGTGGTTGAAATCAAGAGCATGTGATGCTAGGGCAACATTTTTTGTTTGGGCAGAGATTTTTTTTTTTTTTTTTTTCCTTTCAGGACAACTTATAATATTGATATATTAGTTAAGACAACCCCTCACATACATCAAGGAATATAATGCTATAATAAGTCATAATTTATAAATATTTTACACACAAAATTGAAAACATTGATGTATATATTACTAGATAACTTTTTACAAGAACTTATCATCTTTGAAATTATAATAAGTATTCAATATTTACCTAGTTTAATATTAATGTGCAAAAATATATTTTTTAAAAAACATTTCCTATCAAAGTTATGCTCGATAATTGTTGGGTATAGGGTTTATGTTGGCAAACTATGAAAAAAATGTTTCATGTATGTTTTTTAAGAATTTTATTTTTGAAAACAAGATAGATGACAAGTTTTTACTTTTAGTTTCAAGTCTATAAATTCAACAGCTCTTCAATAACTTTTCAAGCAAGCGAACAATTCATTTGGATTGATTAAGCCTAAAATTTGGATCGATCTAACTACGATGGATTAGAAACATGTTTCAACCTATCAAGTCACTAGGGTTTCGGGTTTATAAGCCTAAGGTATATAAGAAAACCTTTAGGGAAATCAAAAAGACTTTTGGAGCTTTTCTAATTGTAAATCTAAAGGTATTGTGCCTGCCTGCTCTCAAAAGCCTCTAACGGTATTCGTAGTTGATTTATATTCAAATCCAATGTTTTGAAGTATTGCTTATTCTATAAGATCAAGTGTTGGAACTAATTTTCAAGTGGGTACTTGAAGGCATGGACGAAGTTTCACATGCAACAAACTCTATAATTGAAAATTCTATAGCTTCGAAGCTGCTCTGGGTAACGTCATTAAGTACTACTAGGTTGTAGAAATTTAGGATTAAGTAATTCTATTTTGGAAAAAACTTCAATTCAAATAGTTGATTTGTGTTAATGCATTTTAAAATTAGATTAAGTTTAAACATGATTTTAATTAAGTGAAGCTTATTAGAGGAAGAGTTATCAAATTAGGTGAAAGTTATAAAAAGGAAATATTAATTAAAGTAACTCTTATATAAGCTAGATTAATAAATTTAAGTTAACTTATCTTACCTAATAAATGTCTTGGAGGATTTTAAGACTATATATATAGCCATCTTTTATGTCCATTTCATATCAAGTGAAGAGAAGTGAAATAGTTAAATGAAAGAGCTTTTTCTCTCTGTCTTCTACTTGTTAATAGTGTGTGAGTGTGAATGAGTTCACAATCATTTTATAAATACTTGAGAGATTTTGGGCCAAATAAGGTGTTCTTTTGGTGGAGCTTTGAGTTCAACTACTTGTGTAGAGTTAGTTTGATTTATACAATGAACCGTCAGACTGTCGTATCCTTGAGGGGACAAGTCAAAATAGAATTTTTGCTGAATTGATTTTTAGGCTTTATCAACTGCAAAGAGTTTGAATCTCCTTAAAGAGTGTAAGATTTCCATGTCTTGACTTGATATTGTTCGATTAAAATTCTTAATTTATTTTAACTAAAATGTCTTCTTCTTCTTTTTTTTTTTTTTTTTTTTGTATTCCTCCAACAATTTGTTTTGCCTTGGAGTTAGTAAGTTCAAGCCCTCCAATTGATTTTGCTCTGGAACTATTGCTCCAAAGGTTTTTCCCGAGTCACCATACTGTGTGTTGTTTATTTCTGTTGGAATATTGTTGATTAATATGAACAATATTGGTATTGATTGCATAACTAATAATTGTTCATAATTTGACTAATAAATAGTTGACCTTAAATCTAGTTATCTGGTACTTATGGGGGTCTAAAAAAATTAATAATATATATTAGCATTCATCTATTATCGTCTCCATAAATTCAATTATGGAGATTTTTTTTAATTCTCAAAAAAAAAAAATCTCCATAAGTGAAATTATTAAACATTTCATGTTCAATATAAGTTAACAAAATTTCTACAAAAGTGAATAAAAAAAGTTGTAATGGAATCAATGAAATCTTCAAAGCCATGAATGACTTTAACAAATGTGAGGGATTTAAAAAAAAAAAAAAAATTTAAAATTTTTTTATATCTTGTCTCTATACCATTAGGCCAATCAAGAAATCCTTTGTCTAAGAGGACCATTGTACGAATCCAAATATTTGGAGGCCAAATTCTGTTTTTACAAGCCAACCCTTTTATCTTGTCTCAAATTTTTACTAGTCAAACCTTTTGTTGGAACACTTTAATATTAATATGATATGTTAATAAACTGATTAAATGGTAAGTCGGCAAATTAAATAAGAAAATATGAGAGTTATGTGCGGTTAATAAAGAATTAGTATTTAGTCAAAATTTGAATTCCACGTTAATAAGTGTGGAGATGTATTGGGTTAACGTGCAATGCAGGACGGAGAAGAATCCAACTCATGCACATGGGGGAATGAGAGTGGAGGGGGAAACTCATCTAATCTAGCTCATTTGATTTATGTGCCTATCTCATTCCAATTGTATTAGGATATTGACAAAAGAAAAATGAGGGTTAAGGATGATTGGATCTCTGACACTCATGCCCACAAAGAAAAACAGAGAATGAAAGCTAAGGATAATGCGGTTTCTTAAATTCATGAGAAAAAAAAAGTAAAATTGTTGTAATATATAAATTTTTAATATTCTTTGTAATTTATTTATTTTCACCAACATAATTAAAATGTTTAATAATTTTTTACAATTTTTTTTTTAAAAAACCATATTGATATGGAATGATATCAATAATGGAGCTGTGTAAAAGTGATAATTGCTATCTATTCATAATTGACCATTTACATAGTATGGTATTGATGTCTAGAGTTTGAAGATGGCATAAGTGTAGAAAAAGAGTATTATTTGAGAATAATATACATATGGGGTGTGTTAACGAGCACCGTAAGGTGCTCGTTAACTGTAACTTTTTGACTTTCTTTTGGGTACATTTTGTCTTTTTTTTTTTTTGGTAGCTTTATGTCATTTTTTTTTTCAATGTGGGACCCATTTCATAAAAAGAAAAAGAAAAAAAAACTTATAGAATTAGTTTTATGTCATTTTCTTTTATTTATTTAATTTTTTTATTAAATAAGATCTACCTTAAGGTGCGTCCGTTTGGAGAGAAAATAGGAAGGATGGAAAACTAAGGGAGGAAAATAAGTATTTTTCACTGTTCGTTTGGAGAGAAAAGAAATGAAGAATGGAAAACCGGGAGAAAAATTTTCCTCCCGGGCCCACAAAAATTTTCCTCCCAAATTGGGAGGAAAATGATGGGGAGAAAATATGGGATGGGGGCATTTACTAAAATGCCCCCATCCCACCTAATGTTGAAGGTTTTTTTTTTTTTTTTTTTTTCAAACGTTACTGAAGGTTTTTTTTTTTTTTTTTTTTCATTTCAACTTTTAGTAACGTTGAACCTTTTTTTTTTTTTTTTCCTTTTTTCATTTCAACGTTCAGTAACATTGAACTTTTTTTTTTTTTTTTTCATTTCAACATTACTAAACGTTGAACTTTTTTTTTTTTTTTTTTTTTTTTTTTTTCATTTCAACGTTATTATTAACAAAGGTATAATAGTCAATTTATACCTTCTCACTTTTTTACCCTCTCACTTTTTCACCACTCCAACCGAACACACAAGAGGAAAAACTAAATATTTTCTATCCTCCCACAATTTTTTATCCTCCCACTTTTCTACTTCTCCAACCGAACAGACTCTTAGTATAACCTTAACAAGAACGGAGGAGGGAGGGACATGAACGGTGAACGTTAAACAGAGAACAGTGAGAGTAGAAAGTTTTTAACCAAAAAAGAGAAAAGAAAAAGGAAAGTAGAAAGAGAGCGCAGAGTCAGAGAGATAGAGAACTGGTGCACCGAGAGAGAGAGAGAGAGAGAGAGAGAGAGAGAGGGGGTAGAGTGTGCATTGTTGCGTCAGACTGGTGGTTGGAAATGTGTGGGTCTTATTCATATTCACTACAAGGTGCTCGTCTGACTCTTCTTTCTGAACCGCCCAGCACGCACTACAGTTCCCACTCTGTCTCACTATCCAAGATAAACTTTAGATACGCCAACATATGTCATTTTCACCCAACTCAACAAGACAGAGAAAGAAAGAGATGCCACTGGTGGTACTGCCAGGTTATTCAGGATTGAGGAGTGAGAAACCAAAAAAAAAAAAATTAAAAATTAAAAATCTTTTAAAGAGCAAAATTTAGCTCTCTAGAGCTAGACTTCTGATCTGATCATCAGATGTGGAGTGGAGGGTGTATATATATATATATATATATATATATATATATGTTTCCCTCCTTCCATCTGTTTCACCAAATGCCAGCCGTCTTCACTCGCGCCTGCCTGACGCACCAATTAATTCAATTCAACCCAATTGATCCCTCTACACCCAGCATCTCGTCATCAATAAATATCACATGCATTATTATTATTATTATTTTTTTGTGTGGACATTTTAATTTAACACACACAATAGCTATATAGGGCCAAATTATTAATATTAAAAAAAAAAAGGTGATGCTTGATATTAGAAAAATTTACCCTAACCTGCACTTTCGTTTGATTTGAAAGTTCATAAACAAATAGAATGTCTAAATTTAATAGAATGTAATTAAGTAATGAAAAAAAGAGAAATAAAATGAAGTAATTTTATTTGAATATTTTATAGTTAATGAAAATAAGGTAAGTAACATTGTTTGAAAGTAAGATAGAGGGAAATGAATAAAATTATTTTATAACAATATTACTATTAGATTCTAATATTAAAATAAATGATTGTATATTTTGAGAGTTTTAGTGAAAATTTTTATTAAAACTCATTCTATTCCTTTGATTCTTCTCAATTTTTGAAAGAATAAAAATTTGAAGTCTTAAAGGAATATAGAGAAATGAATAGTTCTTCTAATCTATTTCATTCTCTTCAACTTAAACTTTCAAATAAGAAAATAATATTTCTATGCGCTTGATTAAAACTCCCAAACTAAAGAATATAATAAATATTCTAAAATTATTCCTTTTATTACATTCCGTTTTATTCATTTCCTTCCTCCCAAATGAAGTCTAAAGATCTTAACCAAAAACAGGTGTCAGCTTAACTTTATTTTAAATAGAAAAAAAAAAAAAGATTCTAAAGTTAGCATCAATTTCATTGCAAAAGGCTTTCAAAATGATATACTAATAAATGTGATTTATGTCACCTCTTAAAATTGTTACAAATTTTACTACTAAAAAAATTTTACAAACAAATGAGATGAAGTAGTCATTGGGAGCCATTTCGATAACTTTATAATTAGAGACTGAATTGGTTTTTAATTCTCTTTATTACGGGTGACACATCATTTAATAAAGTTTATAGAATATAATATATAGGATTTATCACATCGCTTGAAAAGTAGAGAAAAATACAAAAATTATTATCAATTTTACTACAAAAAAATTACAACCTGACATAATAATGTCTATATATATATATATATATGTATGATTTGTAATCACACCAACAATATAACAAATATATATATTTTGATAGAATTACTAATTATATAGTTAGTGAGTGTTTGGATAAGCTCACATTTTACGTTTCTTGTGTTTTTTTTTTTTTTTTTTTTCTTTTAGCTAAGCATCTCTTGCACTGTTTATGGTTTGTGAATAGTGCATTTAGGCATGTAAACAGTAAAACTTTTGTGAACAATAATTTTTTTATTATTTTTAATTTTCAGCAAAATAAGTAGTATCTAAATAGACATTTAGTTTGTAAGCATTTTATAGTAAATTTAATAATTTCATTGAAAAAAAAAAAAAAAGTAAATTTGATAACAATTTCAAGATTAAGAAAAAAGACAAAAAAAAAAAAAAAAAGGAGGCGGATAATGACGTGAGACAAGGCTTAGGGACGGCAAAACCCAAGGAAAGCAATTATGACTATTAAAACTCCCCACTTCAGCTTATGGACACTTTTGCTGACGTGTATTCCCCCGACGGATTTTTGAGGTCCACTTCAGAAATTCCCGTCGTCCAATCAGATCACTGAAATTGTAAAGAGGTCCACAACCACACAGCCCGGCCTTTACTGAGTCATGACTCATGAGCGAGTGTAATCGGGTAGAGTAAAAATTAAGGTTTTGTCTTGTTGGAGGAGTAAAAAAAGTTAGAGAATAGAAAATTGTAAGAGGATAAAATATATTTGATTTTTTTTTCTTGTGTATTTGGTTGAAGGGGTAAAAAGGTGAGAGAGTAGAAAATTTTTTTATTTAGTTGGAGAGAAAAATGGGAGGATGAAAAATGTAATTTATATAAATTGACTATTATAGCCTTATTACATAATATATAAGAAATAAATTTATTTGTACTTATTAAATAATATAAAATTTACCACATCATACATATAAATTTATATTATTATTTTTTATTATAATATAAAAATTATTTTTATTATTATAAAATGTACCACATTATACATTAAATAATATAAAATTTAGATTTTGTTGACCAAGTTTTTGCATTGGGAAAACTTTCAACATGGTCAGAAACGTACAACGTGAAGAAATTTACACTCATTTTTGTTGATCATTTAACGTAAGATGAGTCAAAAGTCATCGGGTTTTAAATAAAGAGAGGGTAGGTGAGAGGATATTTGTGTAAAATGTATTTTAAGGCACTTTTCCTTCCCTATTTTCCTCCCAATTTGGGAAGATAAAAAAATGGGCCCGAGAGGGAAAACTTTCTCCCCTGTTTACTGTTTCCCCTATTTTCTTTCCTCAATCGAACAGTGGAAAACAATATTTTCCACCATATTTTCCATCTTTCCTATTTTTACCCCAATCAAACACACCATAATAGCATTAGCAATAGTGAAACTAAGGGGCTGTTTGGACTTTTAGTATCCATTACTCATAGCTCTGTTTTCATCACTATAATTCAAAATACATGGGTCCCATGGCTGAATGGTTTGTTTGAGGATGTTTTCAGTTTTTGTTTCTATCACTAAATTTTTTTATTTTTGAGTGATGAGTTATGGAAGCTGAAAACACATTTTAGATGTTTTCAAGTTAGAGAAACAAAGTTATGATGAGATTTTTGTAAATACACACACAATTTTTGAAATTCTAGTCTCAATTTTTGGCTTTTTGGGTTTTTTTTTTTTTTGAAACAAAGCCATGGTTAGAACTGAGTGATGAGTGCCAAACGGATGAGGTTGGGGAAATTGGAGTATTTTAAGCGATGAATGATGAGTGACGAAAATTGAGTGAAGAGAGACGAGTAATGAAAAAAAAAACCAAACAGCCCCAAAATAGCTATATTGCTTTTTTAGCTTCACCAAAATACAAAAATTGCTCTATAATAGTGAAGGTATAGCTAAATATTTAAACTTTAGAGTTACAATATGCAGCTATTTTTGGCTACATACTGTAACTTGAAGCTAAATAGAAAAAATATATTTTTTTTATTCCCACTAGCATTAAAATAATATTTTTTCTCTTTCTTTATTTAATTCTTTTTCTATTTCTTTCTTCCACTTCCCATCATCCTCATCACAAACTCTCACTGATTTCCATCCACCTCATCAGAAAAAATGCTTTAGCTTCACCAATTCCCATCATCCTCATCCACAAACTCTCATTGATTCATCAACCTCTTCACTGTCGCCACCGAAGCTCACGCACCATTGCCGAAGCTCACGCATCATCGCTGAAACGGTTTGTGGTTGTGCTTGCTCGTGGATTGGAGTGGTTATCGCTTGTGGTTGTGCTTGCTCGTGGGTTTCAGTTTTGGGTTGCTGGATTTTCTGGTTGCTGTGCCCCATTGCCGATCTTCATCTCCCTCATCCCTCAGCTCTGTTGGAGCTTGATTTTTGGGTTTCCACCGACCTAGCTGCTAGGTTTCCGCCGATCTTCATCTTCATCTGTGCCCCAACTCGCCAGCGCACCCCTTCAGCTGACCCAGCTCGCCGACCCACGCCGTGTTTGTGATGTGTTGGTGATTTTTTATTTTGTTTGTGATTGGTGATTTTGTTTGGTCTAGGTTGAGGAAAAAGATCGAGGATTTGGGTTGGCGGTTTTTTTTTTTTTTCCTGCTGTGAACTAGTGGTGGTGGTAATGGATGTTTGTGCTGTGTTGGTGTTTTTTTTTTTTTTTTTTTTTTTTTTGCTGTGGATGTTTTTATTATTATTCTAATGAGTTATTTGTATTATTTTAATCAAATAGCTAAAAATATAGATCCATTGATGTTGGATGTGAAGAGGTAAAATAGATAAAGTGACTTTTGTAGGTACCAAATAGCTATATTTTTATCTCTATTGCTGTGGATGCTCTAAAAATAACAAAATTACTTAAGAAAGAGGAGTTTAATGAAATGGAACTGCGGAGAGTTTTAATATTTCCCCTTATCCTTCCAATTGTGACAAATAGTAACAAGAAGAGAAATAATGGATGGTCACAAATAAATCTTGCCAATTTATTGAGTATTTTCTTTTTATTTAATAATTTCTTATTAGTAAGTATTACTATAATTTAATCTATCTTAGCAAATTAATTTAACCTAATATTCTTGATTTACTTTCATCTTTCTCTTGTGTGAAACTCTCTTATCTTTCCAACATATATGAAAGGATAAATAAGGAGAACAGCAAATTTATTAATTTTATTTTATTGAGGAATAGTAAATTAATTAATATCTAATAATAATAATAATAATTAACGTAACATGCTTTCTTCCCTTTTATCTTTTTCGCGTTTTAAAAGCAAAGCAAATAAATGTCATTTTCACATTCTTTTGTTTCAATTGTCTTTCTTATAACTTTGATGATTTTTACCAAATGGAGCCTTACTCTACGACTAGACCTTGCAAATGGTTTGGATAGAATGTGGATTTGACTCAATCAAGTATCGTCAAATCAGGTTCTTGTCAAAAAACACGTTGGACCAAAATGAATTGGTATCACTATGACATTTCATGCCATTCGGTATGACCCATACATTTTTCATATTTTTATTATATAATATATACTTAAAACATCCGTTTAGAATCTTCTTTTTCTTTTTCTTTTTTGGGTAAATTCTCTCAATTCAAATAAAATGATAAAGAAAAAAAAAGTTAAATAATACACAAATTCTTAAATTTATAATCTAATATATTTATATTTGTGATTTAACGTTAAGTTTACAAGCATTTTCATTAGTAGTTTCATTTATAATTGAGAAAATCTAATATAACATTGCCATACAAATGTACATTTGAATTATAAATTTTACAACAGAGCCATAGTAAGTAGGCTAGGTCCAAATGGGAGACGGTCGGATTGGGTCAAATTTGATTATGGGTGGAAACGAGTTAGGCTGAAATGAGTGCATATTCCTGTTGCTCATACCTCAATGACCACATGATTTCCCGAGAAAGAGGGTTCTCCTTGTTGAGATTCCAACCCTAGCCGTGTAGCACCCTTGAAGAACTTGAAAACTTTTTTTTTTCTTCCTTGTGAAGACATGTACTTACTTGGAGAGAGGAAAGAACCATTATCGATCTCTCACTCAAAGCAAGTAGTTCAAAAAGTGAATTATGGTTTCTTTATTAAAAAAATCCTTTTTATACTTGGATTAGCTATTGGGCTAGCCAAGGCGGGATTTTAATTTGTGGTTTGAAATAGGACCAAAGGAAAATGAAAAACACTAGCTCGAACATGCCTTTGGCCTCCTGTCAACTTTTGACAATCCCAAAATTACCATTAACTATAATTTTTTTTTTCCATTATAAAATTATAGTTGAACTTTTTAAGTTTTTGTATGATTTTTTAAATCATCCCAAGACTCTATTAAATGGTATTTAATTCCTCCATGAAATCGTCCATAATAAAACAAAGTTAAAGGTTACTGTCACTTTATAAATCATTCCAGCTTAGGTTCTTGAGTCCCAAATTTAATCTCTTGATTATTTTTACATTCTTATGAAATCTAATTCCATTGAATATAAAATTTAGTAACTCCTTATTAAAGTTGTAAGGTTTGACAATTTGAATAATCAATTCCCATTAAATCAATCTTAAATGGATGTTTTGTATCTCTTATCAAGATTATGAATTCTGTTTTGAAGAATAGTGTTCCCAAAAATGCTACATGTGATCACCTAACGTATTGGGGTATCGATCGTACAAGATCTCACTCTAGCATATATCAAGGTAACTAACATTTCATGTTTGAATTCACATGCCTCTTAGGATTAAGAGTCAATACAAATAGCAATCATGATATTTTTTTTTTTAAGTGACAATTGTGGGTAGAACAAAAAATCTCACAGCAGTCTAGTTTAATATACACCAAACACTTGAGACACCAACGTACCAATCAAAAGTCCCAACTTCCATACTAAAGAAAATGATCATAATTGATATGACATAGTCTTAATTTATAAAATTTTCAATTTCACTACCAACTGCGAACTAAGGTTTATGAGTTTACAAGAATCTTAATTTAAATCTTCTATACGTTAATCTTATTCCTATATCTAAATCACATATAATGCATCTCATGGACTAAATGCAATGACAAAAAACTCATGCACTACAGAAAATAAAGCACTTTTATTGTTTAAAGAGTATTATTTCAATTGCTTGTGTGATTAGTTTAATTTGTAATAACGCTTTGTGATATGCCTAGAATGAGTTGGCACCTTAGCTCGGGAGTGGGGGAGGTTAAGGTATGGAAACAACATAAAATCATAAATAATAGACCACTGATCGCCGAGATACACATCTTAAAGAATATGGCCCTATAGAGCATCTAACCCTAATATGCAAGTTTTATTAGCGCATAAGGCATGGTCTAGTAAAGTTAGTCGGTCGTAGAGTCAATTGAGACATATAGAAATATGCCTACATTCAAGTTACTCCAATGAAGAAAACTATTTGATTGGCAAGCAATAGTATTGATCTATAAGAATTCTTGATGTGTTGCCCAAGCAAATTCGAAGAGCATTCCTTGTAGAACAACTAATTTGCTTTTAAACCCGGACCGGCTTGGGAACCTGGAATGGACCGGCTTGGGAAAATTTTAGCCTTGGGTTAGATGAGAAGGGACATAATACTTTTACATGTGTGTATTGTAGGCAAACATATAAAGGTTGGGGTATTAATAAGATGAAACGACACCTAGCTGGGATAAAAGCTGATATTGGATCATGTAAAAAGGTTTCTCATGATGTGAGATACCAAATGTTGGAATATTTGAAGGAGTTTGAGTTGAAGAAAAAAGCTGAGAAACAACGTTAAAAAGAAATGTTTAGTGTGCCTTCCACAAATAGTGATTTGCAAGAAGATGAAGATGATCAAGAAGTATTTAGTAGTGGGTTGCCTAAAAAACCTGTTTTAGGTAAAAAAAAATGGTACAAAGCTAGTGGATAATTACTTTGCTCCAAGAACTACTCCAAGAGCTCAACCTGGTCTTAAAAGTGTGTTCCAAAGCAAAGAAAAGGTGAGGCAAGCTGATATGGCTATTGCAAGGTGAATGTATGACACTTGCATTCCTTTTAATGCAGTGAATTCAGTGTACTACCAAAGGATGATTGATGTTGTAGCTGTAGCTGGTCCTGGTTTCAAAGGTCCAACTTATCATGCTATACAGGTCCTTTTGTTAAGAGATCAAAAGAAAGAGGTTCAGTTGTTGGTTGAATCACAACATAAGCTTTGGGCAGAAGTTGGATGTACACTTATGGCTGATGGTTGGACAGATACTAGACATAGGTCATTGATTATTTTCCTTGTTTATTGTCTTAGGGGAATAGTATTTGTAAAATCAGTTGATACCTCAGATATTGTGAAGAGTTCTAGAAATTTGTTTAAATAGTTTGATGAAGTAGTTACATGGGTTGGTTCAAAAAACATAGTTCACATGGTTACTGATAATGCTTCCAATTATGTATCTGCTGGTAAATTGTTGTGTGAAAAGTATAAACTTATTAGTTGGTCTCCTTGTGCAGCACATTGCCTAAATCTTGTGTTGCAGGATATGGGAGACATGCCTCATGTGGATAGACTCAAAAAACGTGCATCCAAAGTTACAGTTTTTATTTATAATCATGTGGCTTTGATTGCTTGGTTGAGGAATAGACCTGGTTGGAAAGATATTGTACGTGTGGGAGCAACAAGATTTGCTACTACTTTCCTTTCATTTGGAAGCCTTCATGTGCATAAGCATGACTTGCAAGCCTTAATGACTAGCAAGTTCTTTGTGGACAATAGAATGGCAAGAGAGTCAAAGGCCAAAGAAGCAGTTTCTATCATTTTGGATAATTCTTTTTGGGATGATATTAATGTTCTTATCAAGATTTCATCGCCACTCATTCGTTTGTTATGAATTGTTGATTCTGTTCAAAGGCCTGCAATAGGATATGTGTATGATGGCATGCATAGAGCATGATTGGGAATCAAGAAGATCTTCCGAATGAGGAAGCACTTGCACAAGCCATACACCTTAATTATAAAAAACTGTTGGGACAAACATCTGCATAAAGATCTTCATGCTGCTGCATATTGGTTAAATCCCACTTTTCAATATGATGAGAAGAATTTTTGTCAGAAACCAACATTAAATGTCTTTTTTGAACTACATTGGGAATAAATATGATAGTGACCAAGAAAAGGAAATTAAGGAAACCCAATATTTTCGAGACCGTATTGGGAGCTTTGATAGAGATCTTACATTGTCAACAAGCAAGACCACCCATCCAGGTGAGAAGTAATTAGTTTACTTTAATACTATAAACAAATCTTAGTTTTTTTGTTCATGTTGAAAGTTAGTTTTGTCACTATAGTTAGAATAACTGAAGTGATTATTCAATTGAAAGTTAGTTTGTTTATGTTGATTAATATTAGATTACGTTGTGTTATGAAAATCAGATGAATGGTGGAAGTTGTGGGGAGTTGATGCTCCAAACTTGCAAAAATTGGCAATTAGAATCCTTAGCCAAACTTCCGCCTCTTCTGGGTGTGAGCGTTGTTGGAGTTTATTTGACCAAATACATTCTAAGAGGAGAAATAGGTTGGAGCATCAAAGGCTCAATGATCTTGTGTTTGTTCATCATAACGTGTGATTGAGACATAGGTAACTAAATGTTATATCTTGTCATTATATTAATTTTTAAGAAATCATTTATATAATGTAATTGTCAGTTACTAATTATGTTCAAATTCCAATAATGAGCATGACATTTTATAGTGCAAGCTTTATAACAAAAAGTTTAATTTTGACCCCATTGACTATGCAAGTATCGATAAAACTGATTTTTGGGTATTTGTGGAAGAGGAAGACCCATATCTTAATTATGAAGAGTTGGAGAATGCAATTTATGAAGAAGGTGCATATCCAGTAAGTGCAGAGCCTTCTAATACTGAATGTTAGTTTATATGTAAACAATTTGATAACCTATAGTGATTTCTCTTTTATTTTTTTCAAACTTGTGTAAACATTGTAATGATTTTTCTTTTTATTTTGTTCAGACTTGTGTGTAGATGATAGCACCAAGGTTGAAGGACTTGATTTGGGAACATTTGGACAACCTATTGGCCCTCCTCTTGGATTTCAAGGGAATGATGAGCATGATAACTTTCATGACATTGATGATTTAGGATAGTGTATAAATTCTGTTTGAACTTTGAAGTTCTATTTTGTATGTTAGAGATAATTTCTATGTCTTTTTGTAAGACAAAGTGTGTAACTTGGAGTTTGAGGTTTTATTATTGTTTTTTAGAAATAAGTTTTATGTATTTTTGTAAGAAATAATGTGTAGTTGTGTACTGTAACTTGGAGCCATGGAGTCTTGTTTATGCATTTTCACTTTGTACTTTTATGGATTGATTGAGTAATTCATATTTATGTTTGCTAAGGATTTGACATTTCTTATTTGTCTTGAAAGTTATGATATAAAAAATATTTAAAAGATAGATCTTTAAATGAATTGGACTATTTTAGTTAATTTTTATATTTTTTACTAATTTAATATTTTTATACATATTTAAAATAATTATTAAATTAATTATGACGTCATCACGATTCGATCTCAGTTCGACTTCAAAAACCTTGAACCTTTCTTTTTTACGGTTCAATAAACGGTCTGGGTCTAAAAACCATACTAATTAGAGGTCTCATTGGACCATATAAAAATAAGTCTACATTATGTTAAAACTATGCTCACATTTAGTAAAAGAATAAATCTAGAAACACAATTTTTTTTTTTTTGAGATACAATCTAGAAACACAATTTGTTTCATAGTTTTTTTCACAACTAGATAAATAGCAAGTTATGAGCAGTAAAAAATAAATGTGATTTTAGTGGTAGGTCCTTGTAAATGTGATTCTCTATCACTCACAAGTTATCACCTCAGTAGATTATGAAATTTTTTTTTTTCTATATTAAAGTTGTTACTAAAAGAATTCTATAAAACTTTTTGAGCCTACCAACACAAAAAACCCTACTTAAATATTGAACTTAAGGTCAACACCATACCGATACTCTCCGCTCAACTCTATCTTATTTTATAAGTAGTTAATTCTTATCAATCCTATAATAAATGTGCATCAAAGACCTTGTTTTACTCTATGACAAAAAGAAATCCCTACAAGAAACCAATTGATGAAAATTATTTTTGAATGATAAACTTTGAAAGTGAGGCAATTAGCTAGAATCAACTTACTTATTATTATTATAAAGAAGTGGTGTAGCAAATTTTTGAGCAAATTATTCCACTTAAGAGACCTTGTAGATCGATAATGTAGTAAATGGAACTTAGAATTTTTGAACGTACAATACATTCTACAAATCCAGTAATTCTACCATCCAAATTTTGTCAAGCAAATTGAATCCGCTTATTGAATATGGTGATTTTAAGTGTTTCTTCTCTCATTTTTGTTGTTAAAGAATAAACTGTCAAAGGTTTATAGTATAGCATCTATATACCTATGGCATTTAAATAGGGCCAAAATGAACCAAATTGTTTATAAACAACTTAAGCTCGGTTTGAGAAAAAGCTTATTTATGTTTGTTTATTTAAAAAATAGGTCAAATTTAAGCCTTAAGTTTATGCTTGATTATTAAATGAGTTAAAGTCAAACAAAATAATGTGTTCATGAACATGATGCCTTGATTTAAGTATATATACATTTATAATTTTATATGTATATTTGTCTAAAAAATATTTACATAAACTTAAAATTGAATTATATAAGTTTATTAATAGGTTCATGTGATATTAAATCATTATTTTATCTTATTGATGATATAAATAGTTTATTCAAAGTAAAATTTTGTGGAATGTTAAAGAGGTAAAAATATATTCACAGTTTCACAATATATCTAAAAAATATAAGTTAATTAAATAACTCATGAACAAACTCAAGTTTTTTAATAAGTAAATAACTCAAGCTTAAACAAAAAATTTTATTTGATGATAAATTTCAAGTTCAGCTTATATTCAAAAAAATTTAAATAATTAAGGATATGTTTGTTTTGGCTGAAAAGTATTTTAGAAAATTGTTTTACACCATGTTGTGTGTTTGGTAGTTATAGAAAATTTGGTCAAATTGAAATTATTTTACACTTTGAGTGTAAAATAATCCTTCTCTGGTGTAAAATAATTTTCGTTCTTCTTTCACCTTCAAATCTCATTTTCCAGACTGAAAAGAGAGAGAGAGAGAGAGCATGAAGAGAGGGAGAGAGAGAGAGAGAGAGAGAGAGAGCACGAAGAGATAGTAGAGAGAGTGAGATCGAGCTCACGCCATCAATCTTAGACCACTGCCCCAAGCCCAGACGCACCGTCGAGCTCGCGCCACCCCACCACCCACCCCCCATCACTTTTAAGCCACGAGATCACTGGCGGGATCGTATGTCACCAATCTTCAACCGCATGTCACCGATCTACAACCCACCACCCACTCCCGTCATCGCTACCGCCTTTAGATCGAACCACGGATCTCGTCGCCCAAAGCCCCAAGCTCGAACCACCGTTACCGATTTGCCTACCACCGTCCTCCATCCACCCTGATCTCTCTCTTTCCCAATTTATCTCTCTTTCCCTCAATCTCTCAATCTTTCTCTCTTTGATCTCTGATTTTGTTGTTGTTGTTGTTGTTGTGGTGGTGGTGTGGGTGGTGGTTTTTGATCTCTGATTTTTTTTGTTTTTGTTTTTGTTTTTGTTGTGGTGGTGGTGTTTTGGTGGTTTTTGTGTTGTGTGGTGCTGGTGTGTGGGTGGTGGTGGATTTTCTGTGGGTGTTGGTGAATTTTCTTATATAAAATTTGTTTGGAAGTTGAGAAAATATGAGAAACTAATAGAAAATTTGCATTTTCAGAATGTTACCAAATATTTGAAATTATTTTCTAATATAATTTTTAAAATGTAACTAAACACTAGAAATTATTTTCCTTTTTTGAAATATTTTCACCTGAAATTATTTTACACCTAGAAAATATTTTACACTAAAATAAACGCAGTTTAAATTTTATATTTTTAGGGTCTGTTTAGTACGTGTGTTTAAATAATAGTTTTCAAGTTTAAAATTTTTTAAAAAAATACGTATAAGTAAAAAAGTATATAAAAATACATATAATATTATTTAAAAATTAAAATTTATTATTTGAAAACATGAAAAAAAAAAAAAAAAAAAAAAAAAAAAACCCTTAATATTTGACTCACCTCCCTACGTTTAAGCGGCAAACCATAGAAGGCCAACCATGAAAGAGAAAAGATGTAAGAGAAACCTCAAAACTGATTTGATGTATGCTGTTCGATGTTGCATCTACACTAGACATTTTAACTGCCAATCACTAACAGTAAAAAACATCTGCTCTGGAGTTTTTAACTTCCAAATTACTGAATGTTTGCCACTATATACCGGTCAAAACTCAGAAAGTACACATCCAAAAGGAATTTGCTGCAGGCCCTTTGCAAAAGTACTGGAAAAGCCGGAATGACCTCTTTTGCAAAGTACTCGAAAAGCGATTTACTCCAGGGCTATGATGGTCTTTCTGGCCGTCCCTGGCGTCTCGTTTCAACGATCTGAGGTGCCCGAATCATTTACAAACTGAGAAGGGAGGGGACTGAGCGAGCACAGAGCTGATCCGCAATGTCCGTGGAAATCACCAAACTCTTTGTAAAAACGCTATTTTTACATATTGGAAATTGAACCCCACTGAAATATCTGACAAATTTCTGATTTTTTCTTTAATAACATTGACGAATTGTAATTAGTAAAATGATGACGAGCCATGTAAAAATATGATTTTACCATTTGTAACTTGCTACTTTGTGAGCTGTAGCTTAAACTTGTACCAATTTTTGTATCCTGATATTACTCTTAATGACTGCTCAGACTAACAAAATAGTTACTATTTTTTTATATTTGAGAATTCAATTTCATTTATTAAGCTTAACATAATAAAAATAAAGAAATTTATAATAAAAAAAAAAAAAGAAAAGAAAGAAGAAGAAGAAGACAACAATTACGAAAGAAACACATTAAAAAAAACAGCACCAAAAGAAATAAACCTCCCCTCAAAGGTTCACTCGTCTCATTATATAGCCATACCCATACGTCCTGGCCTCCTCAAACCCACATATATCCTCTATACAATATCCATATGCAAACTGAGTGAGTTTAGAGTGCTCTTCACGAGAGTATCTCTCAACAACTGCAAGCAAAGTCTGCTGGCAAGTGAAACAAGTTAGGGTGCTTTGTTTGATCATCACCATTCGTCTTAAACCACTTGTTGTTGTTGTCGTAATTGGTCATATTCTTCATCATGAAGAATTCAAACAACCCCATCTCTGTGACTATGAAATCAGAACAAAAGCATTTCCTAACCCACCTCATTTTGGAATTCATATGGCTGGCCAACCCTTCAAAACTTGACTTAGCTGAGAACCCAAAAGCAGACTCTGAAGAGAAATCACAGTTTGCTTTACCAACACTCTCTGAGATTGTCACTGAAACCAAATCACTCATCACCCTCGCCTTCCCTATTATTCTCACTGGCCTCATTCTCTACTCTCGCTCTATCCTCTCCATGCTCTTCCTTGGCCACCTCGGTGACCTCGAACTCGCCGCTGGCTCACTCGCCATAGCTTTCGCTAACATAACTGGCTATTCCGTACTATCAGGCTTAGCTCTAGGCATGGAACCCCTCTGTTCTCAAGCTTTCGGAGCTAACCGTCCAAAGCTTCTCTCTATAACCCTTCACCGCACAGTGATTTTCCTCTTAGTCTCTTCAATACCCATTTCATTTCTGTGGTTCAACATGTCAAAAATCCTTCTTTTTCTACGCCAAGACCCAAATATCACTCACATGGCACACACCTACCTCATCTTCTCTCTCCCTGACCTTTTTACAAACTCTTTGATTCACCCAATCCGCATTTACCTTCGAGCTCAAGGAATCACTCACCCAGTGACGTTAGCCACACTCGCTGGCACTGTATTTCTCTTACCCATGAACTTTATACTCGTTTCCCATTACAAACTTGGCGTGGCTGGCGTAGCGGCTTCCTCAGCTTTCTCCAACCTCTTCGCCCTCTTATCAGTTGTATTATATGTATGGGCCAAAGGGCTTCACGAGCCAACTTGGACAGCGCCGAGCCGAGAGTGTTTCAAAGGATGGAAGCCACTGGCTCGGCTAGCGGCGCCGAGCTGTGTCTCAGTTTGCTTAGAATGGTGGTGGTACGAGATCATGATCGTTTTGTGTGGGTTATTAGTGAACCCAAAAGCGACGGTGGCATCAATGGGGGTATTGATCCAAACGACGGCGTTTATATACGTTTTCCCATCATCGCTGAGTTTCGCGGTGTCGACAAGAGTGGGGAACGAGCTAGGCGGAAACAGACCGTACGGAGCGAAATTATCAGCAGTGGTGGCGGTATTTATAGCGGCGATAATGGGAGTATCAGCGATGGTATTTGCGACAGGGGTGAGGTATAAGTGGGCGTTGATGTTTAGCTCAGAGAGAGAGATCTTGGAGTTGACAGCAGCAGCTATGCCGATCCTAGGGCTGTGCGAGCTTGGGAATTGTCCTCAGACAGTGGGGTGTGGGGTCCTGAGAGGTAGTGCCAGACCCACCACTGCTGCTAATGTGAACCTGGGTGCTTTTTACCTGGTGGGTATGCCTGTTGCTGTTGGGCTTGCTTTCTTTTTCTCTGTTGGCTTTTCTGGACTTTGGGTTGGGCTCTTGTCAGCCCAGGTTTGCTGCGCTGGCCTTATGTTGTATGTTGTGGGGACCACTGACTGGGAATTACAAGCCAGGCGGGCCCACTGCCTCACCGCCGCCGACGACGCTCTCGATCATTTTCGATCCGCCCTTCATGTTCATCAAGACCAGCAACTGCCTTTGATTTCTATTGCCGTCACTTCCTCTTTGTGAATAACCAAAATTTCTCTCTTTTTTTTTTTTTTTTATTCCTAATATTGTGCGTGACTGATCAATCGGGATTTAGGCGTGCGCACTTTTTTTTTTTTTTTTTTTTTTTTTTTTTTTTTTTTTGAGAGACAGAGAAAGAGAGAGGGGGCCGGGTAAAGAAAGAAATTAAAAAAAAAAAAAAAACTAGTTTTTATGTTTTTTTTTTTCTTTCTCGCTTTATAATTGTTATTGATTTGGTGTTTGGGGGGGGGGGGGGGGGGTGTATATATAATGCTGTTCCTGAATTTTTTCTAGAATTAATGCTTGGTGAATGGCTGGCTGGGCTGGCTAAAGGAGTGCATTTCGCAATTATATTTGGCTAGCTTTGTTTTGTAAACGTGTTTATTTTATTTATTAGTATTTTTTTCAGAAGCGTACATGCTGAATACATTTTGAAAAACATCAAAATAACTCCTGAATAAATATATGAGAAATAATAAGAAGTATAGATAGAGAGATCTGGGGTTGGGGAATGGGGATAAATGGTAGTACTCGTAAAAAGGGAAGAAAAGCCTAGGAAGAATAATTCAAAAGGAAAGCGGTACAAAAGAATTGACAGTTCAACTCAAATGGGGCAATGTCTCAAAAATTCAGACATGTTTGATCTCTATCATATATTTTCAGTCGCGTGAGCTAGACAAAGCCTTTTAGAAGTATCCGAGTGGTATGAATAGCTACCTGACACATGGCAGCTTTGAGGTCATTTCACGTCAGACCCCCCCCCCCCCCTCTTCCCCTCCTCCTCTATCTCCCTTTAAAAAAATAAAAAAATAAAAAAATTTCTCCGTAATAATTTAGCTTAACGTGGTCCAGTGACTTCAGTGGCGGTCGTGTTAGTTTCACCCTTATCTTTTTGGAAGCCTCTCCATCAGGTTGGTCCAAACTTGAAAAAAATCCTGCTTTAATTAATTCTGCATGTCCAGCCTAGCCTAGTGCCTCAACTGTGCGTGGCGATGGTGAATCGTTCATGGAATTTTCCTCCACCACTTGGTGTTTATCATTGCTTTCTGGTCTGCTCATGATTATTACATAAACGTGGATGCCTTAGCTACTATATAAGTCGCATTCGGAAGCTAGTGTTGTGACTTGTGAGGTCATGAATTTTGAAAGAAAAAAAAAAATCCATTTATAATTTGGTCATGGATATAAAAGTTATGGCAGAGATTTGAATTCACAGTGTAGATCATACACTGCTTTCCCATAATTATATAGGGGTATACTCCTATATATATATATATATATATATATATATATATAGAGGGCTGGTGGTACAGCAGGTTGAAAAGTACCAGCAATTATGCGACAGCCATGTCTGTACTTATCTCTTGAAAGTTTTCCTCTTGTAGTGCCAATATATTGCCAAGTACGTATACGTAGTATGTACTCTCGTTTTTCCATGTATAATCTTTGTTGCATTTCTTGCAAATTAGGAAAAATTATTAAATACTTTTGAAATATCATAAATACGTATTTTTTTCTCTCAAATAAATGGAAGGTTTCACTATGAATTTAATTAGTGTGACCACTATTCATATCAGATGAGAGAGTAAACATAATTCGGTGAAACTAAGGCTTTGAATAAGCTTCGGAATATATTTATAAATAGGATTTTGATTTTCCCACGTTTTCTAAATATATACTATCAATACACATAATTGCCATCATAAGATAAATATGGACATTCTTGAAAAACGTGGACATATGATGTGATAGTGTGAACATTATATATACATAATGTACATCAAGTGGTGGAAAACAACAATATTTCTTATAAATATGTCGTAGGTATCAAAAGCTTTGCAGCTTAACTGAAAACTCTTAATATTTCCAATAGATATATTTAGGATTCAAATTTCCTCTCTCCCAACTATTAAATTATCGGTATCGCAGCATAGTTATTAAAATGTATGTATATAATTCCTATAAAACTAATGGTGGAATCATGTTTATAGTAGGAGTTCAATTGATAGCCCAATAATAATATTTTTTCGTGATGTTTCATGTCTATGGTTCGAATAATATCTCTCCCTCTCTCACAATCAGTCTATAAAATAAACATAAAAAAACATGGATATCTAATGAAAGTAGACAAATGAACCTAGTGAAATTTGTCTAAGGTATCTATGAAAAATTGATGAGACTAATTTTTTTTTCCCTATTTGTACCCACTAAAAAAATTGATGGATCAATTATAAGAGTCTTGATTTAAACGGAAACAGAAAAAAGTAGGGTTATTTGCAAACTTAAAAGACCAATAGATAGATTTGACAAAAACATGCATTTTTATTTATAGTGCTGTCAAACAAAATAAAATTTGGCGTTTCTTCGCTAATATGGTAGAGAGAGAGAGAGAGAGAGAGAGAGAGAGAGAGAGAGAGAGAGAGAGAGAGAGAATAAGACGAAAAAAAAGGAGGAAGAAAAGATAATTGTAACATAGGTAAGGAAAAATTATTTAGTATTTAATAAAGTAGATAGATATGTAGTATGTTTTTATTTGTAGAGTATATAGTGGAGTAGGAAGAGTGGGATAGAAGGGTTGGACTCTTTTCGATGTGTGTGTTTTTGTTTCTCAATATTGCCAAGATTTGGACAACTTTGTTGGTGCGGTGATGAAACCAGAATTTGTAGCCTTGAATCGATGTGTAGTTGAACCAAACCAATGAGCTCTAAAAAAATTGGGTTTTTATTTTTTACAATGAAACGCATCGTTTCATTTAGAGGCTAAAAAAAAAAAAAAAAACACAAAACAACGTCGTTTTGAGCTAGGGTTTGTGGAGTATAAATGCTTTCTTTTCTTTCCAAACACTCTAACTCTCTCAGCCTCAAACGCTCAAAGTCTCATTCTCAAACCTCAATCTCTCTCGGCTCACTGGCACTGCTGCTGGCTCTTTACCTCACCAATCACCACAAGTCCACAGTTGCTGCAGGTAACACCCAATTCTCTCTTTTTTTTCCCTCTCTTCGAACATTGATTTTAAATTTTTTTATAGCAAATTGAAAAGGTGTTGGAAAACATATATGTGTACAAAATACAAATTAAAGAAGTGGAATTCCTTTAGTACTGTTGGTAGTGTGCTTTTATTAAGCATTGTGTAGTACTAGTAGAGTAGTAGTAGTCTTCTAACCTTTTTTTTTTTTCAACATTTTGACTTTTTAGGTGGATTGAGTCTAGAGAGTTCTCACTCTTCTTCAATACTTTCAACGAGAGATAATTACTGAACACTAATCACACTCTCTTTGAAAAGTACTAATTTTTTTTTCCTGCATTTTGATTTTTTAGGACGACTGAGATTGAGAGAGTTCTCACTCTTCTCCAATCATTCTCTAAGGTAATTTCTAATCACTCACTATTCAAAATTTTTATGTTATTCTCTATGTATGTATTGGAAAATTTTACAAGGAAATCAATAGAATTTTTTATATCAGTGTTTCTTTTACTGATATACTCTACTATTGATTTTTAAAAAAATTTATTTTATTTTATTTATTGAAATGAGATGTTACAGACTTACATATTGCAGTTGGTGATGGTAGTTGACAAATGGAAAATGCAATTATAGATTGAGTTATTGGGGGCTTTTATTAGTATGCGGTTGTTGATGGGTATATTATATATTTGCATTTGATTGTTATTTAAACTGGGTTTTTGCTAATTTGGTGAGTGGGCTATTTGACATTGTATTTAATAGAAAAATTTTTATTTGACATTTTTGTGGAATCTTTGTTTTTTTTGTTGGTTGGAAATTTTTTTATTAGATGGATGTCGATGCTCCACCTAGATTTGGTGTACCTGGCAACCCCCCTCCTCTTAACCTACTTGAACTTGTAGCACCTATTGGACTTGGTGCATCACTTCTCCCACTGCCACCCAAACAAGGTGGTAGAGCCCTATCTATAGTATTGTAGCACTTCATTAAGTTGGCCAGTGGTGATCCCAAGAAGCCAAAGTCTGAATGTAATTATTGTAAAGATCAATATAATTGCCATGGTAGGACAAATGTTAATTTGAGCATGTTGCACCACATGGAGGTGTGTAAGAAGTGGATTTTTCCCCATGATAATAGGCAAAAAACTTTGTCTTTCCAAGCTAAGAGGGAAGGGGAAAGTGGTTCAAATGTGCTAGTGGTTGCAAACTATAGTGAAGAAAGGATAAGGTTGACGTTGACAAGGATGATCATTATCAATGAACTATCTTTTAAATTTGTGGATCATCTAGCTTTCAAGAATTTATGGAAATAATTGAGCCTATGTTTCCTATTCCCCATCGCACTGCTATTGCAAGGGCTTGTATGAAAATTTATTCTAGTGAGGTGGATATTTTGAGAAGGGCTTTTGTTGGGCTATAGGTTTGTGTGACAACGGATACTTGGACCTCCATATAAAATTTGAACTACATGGTAGTCATCGCACACTTCATTAATATTGATTGAACTTACCAAAAGAGAATTTATGTGATGAAGAAAACAAAAGAAAGAGATAGTAGTATATTGAGTGGTGAGTTCATGCATATGTGTTGTTGTGTGCATATCTCAAATTTGATAGTGCAAACCACATAATGGGTTGAAGTCTATTCATAAATCAATTACCAAGGTTTGGAATGTGGTGCAATATTTGAGAGCCTCTCCTTCAAGGTTTGAGAAGTTTCAAGAATGTGTTGAGAATGAGAAAATTAAAACAAAATGTTCATTGTCCCTTGATGCGTTAACAATGTGGAATTCAACTTATCTCATGTTAGATTGTGCTTTAAAATTTGTGAGAGCATTTGATAGGTTGGAAGCGGAGGATGGGCATTACAAACTTTATTTTTGTGAAGTGGATGGAAATGGGAAAAAGCCCATTGGTCCTCTTAACTATCTTGATTGGAAAAATGTCAAAACCTTTTTGAAATTTCTTGGTATATTTATGAGGCTACACTTAGATTTTTTGGGTCCTTGTTTGTCCTTCCAATACATATTTTCATGAGCTAATTAGCATTTAAGATCAATTGTAGTAATTGTGTAGTGTTGATGGGGATCCTCTTTTCAGGAGTATGGAGGTAGAGATGAAAAAAAAATATGATAAGTATTGGGAAAGTAAAGATAACATCAATTTGGTGCTTTTTGTTGTTGTTGTTCTTGACCCAAGGTATAAATTGAAGTATGTCAAGGTTTGGTTCAAAGAAAGGTATGGAAAGGACAAGGAGGATGCGATGAGCTCTAGGTTTTGGGATGCGTTGAAGAGGTTGTATATGGAGAGAGTGGGTTAAAATGGGGCCTTGAGTTCTAGTGGTAGTGATAGTAGTGCTTAATTGTCTAGGGACTTCGGGTGAAGTGTTGGTAATATTTTTGATTACTTTAAAAGCTATAATGCCAGGTTTAAGCAACACTTGGCGGATAAGGATAGTGTAGAATGCAAATCTAAGTTGGATAAGTATTTGTTGGAATCTTCTAAATATCTTGATGTGAAAGGTTTTGACATTTTGATGTGGTGGAAAATGAATTCTTTTAGATATCGAGTCATTTTCCAAATTGCTTGTGATGTGTTAGCTATTCCTATCTCTACAATTGCATCCGAGTCTGTTTTTAGTATGGGGTGGCATGTTTTGGATTTGTTTCATAGTTCACTATCTAATAAAGTTGAAACACTTATTTGTACTTAGAATTGGTTGAAGGATGCGACGAAAAAAAGACCAATAAAGCTTCGGAAGTGTATAATGTGGAGGATATGAAGGATTTTGAGATTGACATCGATAAAAAAAAATTTCATTTTATTTATTGTATGCATCAATTGTTTATTTATTTGTTCAATGTTTAAGTATCATTTTGTTTTGAATGAAATTGTAGAAATTGTATTAGTTTGCCCAACAACTACGGAGGAGGATCTAAGCACCGTTGTGTTGGATGATGATAAGTGATGTGCTGCTATTTGCTTGGAGTTAGTTGGTAGTTAGTATTATGTAAGTATACTTGCTATTATCATTCATTTGAATAATTATAAATATTTTATTGTTTATAAATTATAAATGTTTTATTGTTATTAAGACGTGTTTATTTTGTTTTTGTATAGTATTTTGTAGGAGTTTTAGAATGATTCATAGTGCACAGAGTTACTGGACAAATGGATATACCGGAATTAGCATTTTTTTTCCTATATGCTAATTATATTTGTACATGTTATTGGTAGTGGACTTTTCACTAATGATAGTTACTAGTTAGTCAGGGATAGGATGATATTGGGGATACAAGCAATTAAAATTCTTTTGCCTAAATGCTAATTTAATTTGTATATCTTTATTTTGGCATTTATTGAAAACAACAAATGGTTATGTAATACGTTATTAAGTGGATATATGGACACTTATTATTATTGACACTGACACACATAGGGACACTAATGATATTATATGGTCCATGATGGTCTTTTGGAAAAGAACTCTTGTTGAGACAATTTACTATCTATGAAAAGGGTTTAAATGTTTTATGAATGAATACTTGAACAAGTTTTTATCTATATATGTTCATATGTGAATAGGTTTAAGTATAGATGGACAGGTTTTGATATTCATGTGATAAATGGATAGGTTAATTTGTTTGTTCATGTGATAAATGGACAGGTTTTCCAAGCTTGGGTGGAGTGTTTTTGTCCATTTATGTTCATGTTCATGTGATAAATGGACATGTTTAAGTGTATTCATGGCTTGAATAGGTTGTGTACATTGGGCTCGAAAGCCCAATTTTCAGATTAAAAAAAAAAAAAATCCATTTTTTTTCAAACAGATTAAATCGATTGCAAAAAACCGCACCACTATAGGTTAGCAAACTGATCTCTATTAGTTCGATGATAAATTTGGAAAAAAAAGAGCCGATCGAACTGTGCACACCCTTAACTAGATCCCGTGGGAGGAAGTTATTGGGATAATCAATAGATTTGACACTTATAAGTTGCGTCCAGTTTGGAGATTATTGTTTACTTGAGAGTGAAGATTGTCAAAATGTGAAAGGTCAAGGGTACAAATGTAATTTCATTTCATCTTGGTGCTTGAGAGGTCACATTAACTAAGAGATAACTATAAAATTTCTTTGACATGTGTCATCAAATGATTGAGGCATAAGAAACAACATGTCTTTCCCTTTTTTTGGAAAAGTAACTTCTTTTTTGGTTGTGGGCTTGAACTGGGAGGGCTTATAAAGGGACAATCTGGATGTAGATTTTATCCATATTCTTTTGCCTTAGACATGATGAGATTAAAAATCCATTAACTATGAAGGTCTTCTCTTATTTGTAATTACTTGAACTTAGAGTTTCTTTGTGACCATTTTATATATAGTTGTGAAGGACCGCGCCCTCGGGTCCAATTCTAAAAGTTGTAGGTTTTGGCACTTGTCCTATGCGAATGGGGTGGAGTTGTGTTATTGCCTTTCAGGAGACAGTGGAGAGGATCCTACTATTGTTATTCTCCCTCCTTGGTCAATGGTTTTACAATGTATTCAATGCTTATTTTAATAGAGTAAATAATAAATTAAATTGAAAATATACATCACTTTTATTGACGAATATTGAAAATTGTACATTTCTTGAAAATAACTAAAAATTACATTGCTTTGGTCCTAGATACAATTTTTAAAAATACAGCGATTTGATTCCTAGTTACAATCTAAAAAGAGAAGATTACAAGGATAATTATAATCTACTAACACTTGATCTAAGTTCGGAGGTTAGGTTACATGATTGGAAAGATTTTAGGTACCCAACCTTCTTGGTGAAACCAATCTTCTAGACTTTGGTGCCCAATGATCATATCACATCATTCAAATAGTTTATATCATCTAAAACATGCGATTACAGAAATTGAAATAAGCATTGATAAGCATGGTTAGAACCTATTCTAGGCATGCAAAGAATTGATATTGAAAGTCCCGGTGAATATGTGTGTGATGTGACAAACCCTAATCTATGAATATATGAACATATTATTTATATTCGAAAACCCTAATTCTAAGAGCATATGAATGTGTTATAGAAATTGACAAACCTAGTTCTTAAAGCATGCAAACTTGATATTGAAATTGATAAACCCTAATTCATGCAAGGCTATGAACATCCTAGATCTTACATGCTAACAAACAAGAACATGTAGAAAACCTAGAAACCAATCAATTTTGAATCTAAAAACTAAGGCATAAAAAGAAAAAATAAAGGTGTAGAAATCTTACCTGCTATCACAACACTCCAAGCACTTCAAGCAAGGCAACACCTCATGGGAGAGAGAGAATTTTGAAACTTCAAAGTGTTTCAATGTTTTCCAAGGGATTTTAAAGTGTTTTTTCAATGCTTTGAACTAGAGGTGAAGTGGGGTTTTTATACTAAGAGTGGGGGAGTTAGGGTTAAGTCTCTAGGCAATGTGGAACTTAGAAAAATTAGGTTTTCTGAGCAAAAAATGTAGGATTCAAGGTTAACTTGTGTGAATAGCAAGCAGAATTGGAGAAGGAAGAAAATCTGGAGTTTTGACCCAAGTGTCGATCGACACTTGGTCCTAGATGCTCTTGGATCTTTCCTGTTTTGTTTAATTTGTTTCCATTTTCAATTTATACCTGATTTCTTCTAAAGTTTGACTTCCTTTTCTGATTTTCTTGGTCCTTAAGTTTAGCAAATTAATTCCAAATATTTTTAATTAATTAATCAATTTTTATTTTACAAGGAATTAATAAATGCTTTGACTTGGATTAGATTTGGTGTGTGCAATCTTACCATAAACCCTACCCTTAGCTTATAGGATCAAGACACATCACCTAGTTTAAGTTGAACTAACCATTGGCCAATCAGAATTAAGAGATTATAATCACCCATGGTTAGAATCTAATTTATGCAAGTGAAATCTACTGTTAAAACTTGTTTCTTATCTTTTAATCCGGTGGTCTAATTAATACTCAGGAACTTTCATTTTGATTGTAATGACCTTAAGATTTGTTTTTTGAAAAGTATTTTGAGAACAAACAACCAAATTACAATTTCGCCTTGGGGACATGTAATGGTGATGACATGCAATGTGATGTGAGTTTAGGTCAAATGGGAGTTGCAAAATTGGGTGTCTACAATAGTTCCTATCAAGACAATGATTGTGAGCACTCGTTGCTTAGACTGTTAGTTTCAATTGGAGATGGTCGAGATGAAGCTTGTCCAAGTGGAAGAGGGCAACAAAACAGTCTGGGTAAAAGCTTTGGGCTTACTTTTAGTGGATTTCCAACTCCATGAAGGGCGAACTACTTAGGAAGGCGTGGCAGAAGGTGAGGGACCCCATACTGTTGTTGTTGTTAAATATAAGGTGTGCGAGGAATTCAATGATGAGAACTTCTCCTACAATTTTCTACATATTTTATGTTTTCAAATTCATCATGTTTGAAAACATGTAGAGGGTAAAGTGGCAGAGATAAGGAGGAGGGTGGGACTAGTGAAGTAGAAAGGTGGGTGGAGTAATGAAGATGGGGTGTAAGGTTGGGATTAGTGGAGGCAGGGTGTAGATATACCATTTCACAACCTTCATTTAACCTCATCTAAGGGCAAAATGGTAATTTCACATCCTGAGAGTAATTTTGACCATTGGGCTTATGTCATGATTTGATTAGAAAATCTGATTGAAAGATATGACAAAATCAAATTTTAACTGCCAAGATACACCTACATGATTGAGTCTAATTATGCGTGATTATGAATAGTTAATTTTGATTGGTCCATAAAGAATTAATTTAAATTAATGATGTTTCAGAAGTTTATTGGATTGGATTTAAAATAATTATGAAGGTGCACACATTGGATAACTTAGAATATTAAATATAAATAGTTTCTAGATAATTGTTGAAAATATCATTTCTTAAATGGATAATTAAACAATAATTGGGACTTAGTAATATTTAAATAAGGTTATTCTAGCTAGAAATTAGCAATAATTCAAAAAGTTCCACGTGCAATAGCTAATTTACAACAAAAATAATTGTTGGAGATTCAAATTTAAAAATAGCAAGTTGGCGTGCCATAGGTTCCATTTCTCAAATTTCCCTCCTAATTTTAGCACCCTTTCAAATTCAAATCTTCCCTAGCTTTGAGCCATCTCATCTGCTGAGGCTTCACCCTCTCTATAAATAGAGAATGGGATTCCCCATTCAACGCACCCCATTCCCATAGAGCTTTAGAGGAAGCAACTAAGTACAATCATTTGCAACTTGTCTTCCTAGATTCGGTTTATGATCAATTCTTTTATTGCTTTCTCTCTAGAACTCTAGTGAAATCTTTCCCTTTTTTGTTTGTTTAATTTTTATGCAGGTGTAATTTATTGTTATTGTGCTTGAATTGATATGTTTTTACCTTTTATTTTGTTGTTATCATGCTTGAGTAAACATGTTTTTCTATGATGTTGTTATGATAGTGTTAGGTTCTAAGTATTTAGGAACTAATGTTTTAGAATTCTAATGTGTATTATTGGCAAACCATGATAAAAACATATGTTTATTCTTGTTTTAGACTTGCTCAAAGTAGGAAATTTATGTAAAGTTGGAATCGAGTGAACTGCAGAAGTTACTATGTAAATCTGTCTGACTTGATCGATCGAGAATTAGACTCGATCGATCGAGAATCGTGCAGATTGTTTTTTTTTTGGTAGAATTTCCAACTCAGCCCTAAACCCATATGACGTGTAGGGTTTTATATTTTTCCCTATGTATAAAAGGAAAACCTTAGCCACATTTTTGAGGTGGCTGAGATTGCTGTTTGTGTGAATCTCTTGTAAGATCTGAGAGGTGCTTGCCTTCACACAAGCTTAGGATTATCAAGAAGGAGATTTCTTTGAGAGTTTGATGATCATTCAGTTGCTGTCATAAGAGCTTAAAGATACACAAGCGGGAGTGCTTGTGCTTGCTGGAGAATCCAAGAAAAAAGGAGTCCGTGGTCTCGGAGCTTGCACGTGGTTGTGTCAGTAAGTTTTCTATTGGTGGGTAGCAATAGGATACTAGTGGTTTAAGTCGCTATTGTACAAACTTCGATTCTTTCATAATGGATTCAGTTTTACCTTGAGGATAGCTAGGTTAAATCCTCCCCAGGTTTTTTACCGGTTTGGTTTTCTTGAGTCATCATATCTTTGTGTTCTTTTTATTCCGCACTTTACATTGATATGATTATATGATTGTGTTAACCTAAATTTGGAATTTGGACTAAGTAATAACTTAGCTTGTTAACTAGGTTAATCCAATTGTGTTTTAAGGGGTCTAAATTCTATCAAGTGGTATCAAAGCAGGTAGCTCTTTTGTTGAAGATCTTTTGATTTTTGAGCTGATCCTTGACCCTTGCTGTCATGGAACACGGGCACTCTCTTGTTATTCCTCCTCACTTTGATGAGAATAATTATACTTACTGGAAAGTAAGGATGAAAGCATTCCTGAAATCCATTGATGAGAGTGTCTGGAACTCCGTTGAAGACGGATGGGAGAAGCCTACTACTGTGAGTGAGTGGCAAACTTCTCAGAAAGAAGCAGCAGCCTTCAATTGCAAAGCTATGAATGCTATCTTTAATACTGTTTCTATAGAGGAATTTAAGAGAATCTTCAATGTTGAGGTTGCTCACACTGCTTGGAATATCCTCTAGACTGTGCATGAAGGCACAAAGGCAATTAAGATTAATAAGCTGCAACAATTAACAACTAGGTTTGAAAGCATTAGAATGTCTGATGATGAATCTTTTGATGAATTCTATACTAAAGTTACTGACATTTTTAATTTTACATACAACTTGGGTGAAATCTATGATCAATCTAAAATTGTTAGGAAAATTCTTAAATCTTTAACTGAAGATTTTAGACCCAAAGTGACTACCATCACTGAGAGCAAGGATGTAGATTCCATCACTGTTGATGAACTTGTACGATCTCTTCAATCCTATGAGTTGGACCTACCCAAAACAAGCAAATCCAAATCAATGGTACTTAAGTCTGTTGATGATGTTGATGTTGGTGGATTTGATGATGAGCTTTCTGCTACAGAGATTGCTTACCTTGTCAAGAACTTTAGAAATTTCCTTAAAAATAGCAACAAAAGGGCAAGAGGTAAGAACACTGATGAACCTAGAAACCTTTGCAACAAAGTGAAAGTGTGACTGTTGAAGAGAACCCTTCTGATGGGGAACTCTTTGAGGATGTAAATCTTTAAGAAGCCTATAATAAATTTTGCAAAGTTGCTGCAAAGGATGCCAAGAGTGTTGAATTAGGCTTAAAGAAAATTGCATCTCTTGAGCTTGATAAGGAAAATTTGCTTGTGAATTTGTTTGATACTACTGAACTCTTGAATAATGTGAAGACTGAGAACATATTTTTGCTTGATAAAGTTAAATATTTGGAACATGATCTATCTGTTGCTAGAGAACAAACTAATAGGTCTGTTAATTCCAAACTTGATCAGATTTTGAGAGTTTAAAAGTCTCCCTCTGACAAAACTGGTTTAGGTTTTGTAGAAAGCATCAATGTGTCTACACCTAATTCCACAATCTTTGTTCCTTCATCTTCTGAACCCCCTGTTAGTGAGGTTGTCAAACCCATACAAGTTTCACCTCCTAAGAAGATTTGAGTTGATCTGAAAGAATCTAAACCTATGAAGTCCACCCTTTCTAAGGACAAGTCTCATGATAAGCCTGCATGAGTTTGTCATTTTTGTGGAAAGTCTTGGCACATTCAGCCAAACTGTTACAAGCTACAAGCTGCTAAGAGAGCCAACAAACCAAAAGTACTTGTGCTTCAAGCACAAGATCCTATAGTACTCATTTGTGAATTGGTAAAGGCTCTAAACCTTTATTCCAATTTTGGAGTTGGAAATCATTCTCATATAAATAAGAACTCAAATGCTCGACATGCATCTAAGAAGTTTTGGGTGCAAAAAGCTCAATTTTCTTGAGGCTTTTTGACCTGGTCCTTGTGCTGCATTGCTCTACTCCTTGAGACCATTTTTTTTTCTATATTTATTTTTGTCTTGGCTCTCTTTGTTTTCTAGGATTTGCATTGAATAACATTCATGCATTTCATTCTAAGATGTTTTTGTTATCTTTATCAAAATTTAGATAAAAAAAAGGGGAAGCAAAATATGTTTTGCATTTATTTTCTTGGTTTTAAGAACAAGGTTGGTCAATGTATTTTCACATAACATGACTATGTACTTTGTTTAGCTTGGATGAGCTTAGCTCTTGCACTTTACTAGTAAAAGCTTTGTAGTGTATGGTGTGTGGGACAAATGTTTGTAATTTTTAATTACTCTGTCTTGATCTTGACGTCATATGCCTTTGACTGTCGGACTTGAACCCTTTGAGAAAGACATAAATAACCATCTCACCACTGTTCATTAGCCAATCGTGAACACCTTAATGCATATCATAAGATTGTGTGCTCGAGAAAGTGTAGCACATGCACAAAAAGAACATAAGGCGTAGTCTCAGTTTAAATGCTTAAAATTGGTGTGTACATTATTCCGGCTTTTTTAATTAATAAGTTTTTGAACAATTAAAATTGGTGTGTACATGATGAGGCAAATCAAGAAACTTACATGATTGCAAGCTTATGATCTAGGAGATGTGAGACTTATATGATGTAACTCTTTAGGTGAAAGTCTCTTTCAAATTCTTTGTGATGAATTTTGTAGACTTTGTGGTTGATTACTATTCACATATCATCTCACATGTATCTCAAGATGCTAGTTGTACACACTACATAAGTTTCTCGTTGTTAAACATTGTACATGTTACTGTGTGTGTATGTGTGTGTTTTTTTTTTTTGGTTTGACCAACAAAGTTTGTAAAATTCCTTGAATCTTATGCAAAATAGATTTGACATTTGAGAATTTGAGTTGAATTGAGTGGATATCTTAATTTTTGGAAATCTAGGCTTAAATCATGTGTTTTTGAACATCATTTCATCTCATACTCATGCATTTTATTCATAAAATACTTTGCTTTGAGGAGTTTCTACATAAAAATACTTTGTTTTTCCAAAAAACTGATTTTCCCAGAATTTTGACCGGTCAAACCTACTTTTCGATCGATCGAAATTGCGTTTAAATTTTTGGCCAGCTTCTGTCCGTTTCGATCGATGCTCGATTGGTTCTGGATCAATCGAATCATTTTCGATCAATCGAACCTATTTTTCGACCGATCGAAAATCGCATAGGAAGTTTTTAAAAAGCTTTTGAAACTCATGTGTTCTTCACTTTTTCAAAACTTTTCAAACTTTTTCTCATCTTTTTCAACTGGTCAAAGGGTCAAAGCTACTTTTTTGTTGTTTTTCTCTTATCTTTTTGTAAGGTTTTTGTCTTCTAAGGCCGGTTTGTCCATTTTACCCTTCCTATTTCATTTATTTTCATGTTTCATGCATAAAATCATGCATTTAGAGAGGAATTTCGAACCTAAGGATTTTTGGGGTTTTTGATGATTCAAGCCATATTTTTTGAAATTGATCAATGGGTTTTTGTCATATGATATTATAATCATGTTCTATGGTGTTCAATTTGATCAATTTGATGTTTTGTGAAAAATTTGAAATTCTAGGGCTTGAAACTATCTAATTTGGGGATTTTGTTCAATTGAGTTTAATTTGATAAAATTGGCTTGTTGGATTGATTAATTTGATCATTCTACTGTGTTTTCTATCTTGTATAATGATCAATTGGTCAATTTCTTGACAACTGTACAAGTGGTTTTTTCAAATTTTTGGGTTTTTGTTATAAACTCTTTGCTCAAGCCAATTTTGTGATTTTAAACATAAAATTGAACTTGTTATCACTGCATTAGAGCATGCTTTATGACATTTATCTGTTCATGCATCATATAGTTTTTGTTTTTTTTTTTTTTGTTGTGCTAACTTGCAGTCGACCTTTGTGTTTTTGTTTTTGCTCTTTCTCTTGTGTCTTTGTTCTTTCATTAGCACCATGCCTAGGAAAAATAGAGCCAATAAGGCCACCTTCTCTTCTACTCCATCTTTTGAGGGTGACCATTTGTTGAGTGTGAAACATCAGAATATCTTTGAGAATCTTAATCTTAAGAGAAAGATTTGGGCTGAGCATAAGGTTATGTTAGATGAGATAGATCCTGCCATTAGGGCAAAATTTGATCGTAGGAGTTGGTTGCCTCTGTTGGAAATTTTTCATCCCCCCTCTTGCTACTTTGATCAAAGAGTTCTATTTGAATCTTTCTGTTCACTCCTATGATTCCGGCACTCTTGTGAGGAGTTGGGTTCGTGGTGATGAGTACACCATTACCCCTTCGATAGTAGTTGATGCTCTTGGTTTACCTCTTGTTCAGCATCCTGTTTACCCATATGATGAGTATCCTCCCCTAGACGACATCATGTCCTTCATCACTAGTACTTCTATCCAGTGAGGTTCTGATCCTTGGATCACTTCTGTTGAGATTACTGAGTCTACCTATCTTATATTTAGGATTGCTTGCCATTCCTTATGGCCCATCTCTCATCTGCATATCATTCATTTAGAATGGTGTGTGTTTTTATATGCCTTTGTTATGGATGCTCCTATTAGTTTTCCTTATTTGTTTCTTCATTCCTTGAACGAAGTTTATACGAGTTCCTCTACTGCTCTTGCTCTTTTTCATCCTGTTTTCGTTCATAGGATTCTGTTGTTTTTGGGTTTAGATGACTTCCCCTCCTCTGAGCCCATTCATATTATTGCTCCCATAGTTGCCACTTTTCTTAGGCAAAGGGTTGCTCAGATGAGAGAGCGCTCTAAACTTCCTCATGTTGAGCCTTCTGGTATCGTACCCCCTTCTTCTTCTACAGGTTTTACTTCTGGTGAGGCGACTGATGATCCTGTAGATGTTGCTACTGCTGCTGTTCCTCCGCCGACTACTTCGGATGCCTTTGACATTCATCGTACGTTGGAGACTGTCGTGACCATTCAGGTGGCTCATGGTCAGATTTTGGTGGACTTGCTTGATGAGCTTCGTGCTTTACGAGCTGTTTTGGAGCATATTCGGCGTTCACCTTCGCCACCTTCTTCTGATGATGGTTTTTGATCGCCCTTTGGCACTTCGTCTCAAAAAGGAGGAGTACATTTTGGGTTTTGGACTCTGTAGATAGGGGAGAGTTTTTGTTTGTTTGGTGGGAGATTCGATTAGTCTTGAGCCTTTGGAGATTAGATTGTATCTAGGTGCTTCACTGTGTATTTATATTGTTTTTGGCTTTTGATGTATTCGTGTTAGGGGGAGTTACATTCATTTTTGATGTATGGTTCTTGTTTCACTACTTATTGACTTATGTCTATGAGTTATTCATTGATATATGTCTATATTTTGTGTTTTGTGAATTCAAGATGTTTATTTTATTTACTTGTATTTTCCACACATACGTTTATGCATTTTGTTTAGTGTTTCAGGAAATATACAGGTTGATTCGATTGAGTTGCTATCTACACTTGCAACTGATGGATAGTAGTTAGGATTGGATTTGTTATAATGTTTTTTTTTTTTTTTTTTGGACTTTTCTATGTAAACTTTGAGCTTTTAGTTGTGTTTTTCACAGATTGCCAAAGGGGGAGTTTGTTAGGTTCTAAGTACTTAGGAACTAATGTTTTAAAACTCTAATGTGTATTGTTGGCAAACCATGATCAAAACACATGTTTATTCTTGTTTTAGGCTTGCTCAAAGTAGGACATTTATGTAAAGTTGGAATCAAGTGAACTGTAGAAGTTACTGTGTAAATCTGCCTGACTCAATCGATCGAGAATTAGATTCGACCAATCGAGAATCGTGCAGATTATTTTTTTCTGTAGAATTTCCAACTCAGCCCTAAGCCCATATGATGTGTAGGGTTTTATGTTTTTCCCTAAGTATAAAAGGAAAATCCTAGCCACGTTTTTTAGGCGGCTGAGATTGCTGTTTGTGTGAATCTCTTGTGAGATCTAAAAGGTGCTTGCCTTCACACAAGTTTAGGATTATCAAGATGGAGATTTCTTCAAGAGCTTGACGATCATTCAGTTGCTGCCATAAGAGCTTAAAGATACATAAGTGGGAGTGCTTGTACTTGCTAGAGAATCTAAGAAAGAAGGAGTCCGTGGTCTCGGAGCTTGCACGTGGTCGTATCAGTAAGTTTTCCACTGGTGGGTAGCAATAGGATATTAGTAGTCTAAGTCGTTATTGTACAAATTTCGATTCTTTTATAGTGGATTCAGTTTTACCTTGAGGATAGCTAGGTTAAATCTTCCCCAGGTTTTTTACCGGTTTGGTTTTCCTAGGTCATCATATCTTTGTGTTCTTTTTATTCCGCACTTTACATTGATATGATTATATAATTGTGTTAATATAGATTTGGAATTTGGACTAAGTAATAACTTGGCTTGTTAACTAAGTTAATCCAATTGTGTTTTAAGGGGTCTAAATTCTATCAGATAGTTAGGATTGAAATGTGATCATGCATGCATGTTGCGTCACTAGCTCATGAAGTGATAACATATTAGATCTTAAGTTGTTATTAATTTTATGCAAAACCATGTTTGTTCTTAGCATATTCTTAAGTTCTCATGCATGCTATAATATATTCCTCCTAAGATTTCTTTTTTCGTGCCAAGTTCACTTGCTAGATTCATAATCGTTTTGAATCCCACCCAAAAACACGTTTCTCTTTTAATTTCATTAGCCATGATAAATTTATGATTTTCAATCATTGGATACAATCATGTCATTTTCATATGCTCTCTTTTCGATTCATGATCACAAATTCAAATTCTTGTTTTGAACCATACTCTATATCGAATGACATGGTTTAGTTGTTAGTGATATCATAATGTGTAATGTGATATGTCAATTGGATATCATAGTTTAGAAGATTATTTTTACTAAGCAAGGTGGTAACACCTTCCCACCTTATAATTTAAGCTCCGAACTTTGGTCAATAAGGGTTCATAAACTAGAGTTCTATCCATGTAGTTTTACATTTTATAGAATGTAACTAGGAGCAAATCCATCTACTTCTTGAATTATATCTAGGATCAAGGCCTTGAAATGTTATTTTTCTATTTGATATAAAATATAGTTATTCAATAAAATACATTTTATCATATGGTTTTCTTACTTCATGCAATAAGTGGAAACTCTATGTAAAACTCTCAATTTAAGGGGGAAAAAAAAATACAATTAGTAGAATCACCACCTTGATAGGTATTAACATGATCTCACCCATTCGCATAGGTTTGGTCCAAAATTCCAAATGAAACTGGAAGGAGGGCCAAGGTCATGGTCTCTCACGCAGGAATGGGATTAGGGTAAACAATGAAGTGAGAGAAAGAAACAGAGCCTGGGAGAGGAGAGAGAAAGGGATTAGAGGAGTGGGAGAGCTAGGTATGAAGGACAGAGTGAGTGTGAGAGAGAGAAGTTGGGTTAGTACAAAGGAGAGAGAGAGAGAGAGAGAGAGAGAGAGAGAGAGAGAGAGAGAGAATAGCTTAAATGTGGTTAAGGTTTAGTAAAGTTCATCATGTACATTGCTCATGACAACACTTGCTGGCTTCGTAAGGAGCCACCTAATAGTTTAGAGCCAAATTTTGTCTTTGTGTCATAGTTTAAAAAAATAAAATAAAATAAATAAATTCAATTGTTAAAACAGGTGGAGAGAATGGATTTAAAAGTTAGTTATCCTCATAAAAAGGAGATCAACTAATGTTATTAAATTACAACGCCTTTAGTAATGTGCCCAATTTTAAAGGAGATCAAATAGTGTTATTTAATTACATAGAACCATTTTTTTTTTTTAATATTCTAATGGGTTCTCAAAAGCAAAATGCAACTTTCCCTATTATTTGTTACCAAAAAAAAAAAAAAATTAGAAATGATTGTTTGAAAAATTATATAAACCATAAAATTTTAATATTTGTATAAACTTAATTGTTTCACTGTGAAAAATTACATGTTTATGACAACTATTGATTTGATTATTATAATAAACAGTGGCAATTTTTTTTATTTTCTTATTATTATGTATTTAATTAAAATGCAATTATAATTTATTTTAATGAATTGAAATGGATTATCTTGGGATTTTATTATTTTATTATTTAATATGAGTTTATTATTATAATTTATATATTTAAAAGGTGTTGAGATTGGTTAAATTATTACTTTTGCATAATTACAGATTAACAAATAATATTATAGTGACCTGTCCAAGAAACTCTATTAGATAAAATTATTTCAATAAAATTATGTGAAATTTGACTTAGAAAATCTTACTACAAATCTTAGACAATGGACTAAAATTTTTATTTTACCAAATTCTGTGTCTTTTGTTGAGTTTTAATATGTCTTAAAGTAATAATTGAAGATAAAGTTAAACACACAAAGTTTGCTAAAAAACAATTCAAGAAAAGTGCATATTTTCAGCATATACCTTGATACCTCTCGATCTATTGTTTAGGGAAAGAGAGAGAGATAAAGAGAGTAAAGATCAAAGAGAGTGATAGGCCACAAATGCGTTGACCCCTTGTGATGAATTAAATTGATTAATTGGCCGAGTTATTAATTAATCAAGTTAACATGCAAATTCACGTGGCATCACAAATAAATCACCAATAACTAAAGTATGCCGCAGAAATAAAATTGACACGGTGATTTGTTTACGAATGGGGAAAACTTGACGGCAAAAACCCCACCGGGTGATTTAAGGTCATCACTCCCGAAACTCCACTATTATCACAACAAGCGGTTACAAGCAAGGAATCCTAGTACCTTACCAACCTACAGTTGAACCCTTACCCTAATACCTAATTGGACTTGTTCTGTATGACAGTTTCTCCTTTTGATGCACGGCTCTTAAGTACGTGACTAACCAATTGTGCGGATCACAGTACGCGACTTCAATTCACCAACTAGAGAGAGAGTTGTTGGCTATAAAGTTCTTTAATTCAACCACATGATGAAGATCAAGAAGATGCTCGATTACGAAACCCTACAGTGCACATTACACAACAACTTCTACACAAGAGATGAACTAGGGCATAAACTTTGCCTTTGGTCACAAATTGCATGAACAACAATTACTCAATGCTTGTGCAACTTGCATCCCTTTAACAGCCCTTAAAACAATCATTTTATATGTCTAAGGTTAGGAGAAAAGAAGTCCCAAAGACACATTCATGGATTGGAATCAAAACAGAACATAGAATCTGTTTTCCATAATCTCAACAGATAGAGGTGTCGAGGATCTGTCGAGAAGCTGTCGAGCCTCGGGTTGAAACAGCTTCTAAAGCTCGATAGATGCATGTGTCGAGACTAAGCGTTGAGACTAAGTGTCAAGCTTTAGTAACTTGCACTTTCCAGCTTGGTTCTTGGACAGACTTAATGACTTCAACACTTGATCTTGAAACACAGTTTCTTAAAGCGTTAAACACATCCTAATTCTACCAAATTACAAGTAAAGTGTGTTTTATCAAAGGATAAGCCAATTACATGAAAGAATGACATATGTTTAAAACCACTTGAACCACATATGTCCTAACAATCTCACCCTTTGGCAATTCGTGACAAAACCACAACAAACAAATGAAGATATGAGAGGAGTCATAAATCACTCAACTCATATTCACTTGTTGAATACACTAAAATCTATCTTAACACAAACTCTTGAAAAACTTTGCAAGAAGAGAGTTCATGGCAAGTATACTTTGACAACCTGTATTTCTGAAACACTTTTAAACAAAACACATCAAGGCATCTTTGTGTGAAGCAGAAATAATAGATTGTATACAAGTAAAAGAAACATGTGTGTAAAGACAGAAAAGAAACAATACATGAAAAGGTAGGTGACAGAAACATACATCAACATACATCAACATATATATAGCAAGAAATAAGCACAATGTATGTCAATAAATGGTCACAAGACCGGGGTACATGATCAATGTATCTCTAAAAGAAAGAAAAGAAAAGAAATACATGTAATCCTCACTATATCCCTCATATCAACATTCTCCCTATAAAAAATGTCCTATACAAGCTCTCCCCCTAAGAATGACTACTCTCATAACCTAAAACTACTCTCCCTTTTTGTCACGAGTGACAAAGGGTAGAGTGTCAAGTAGACATCTCATTAGAAGAGCTTGCATCTCCATCAGCATCATCAAAAGCATCATCGTCATCACCGTCATCATCCTCAGTCTCAGAAGCAACATAAGGAGGCAGAGGAGAAGCCTTAGAAGCAAAGCCGCCCAAGGTCGCCTGTCACCTGGCAATGCGACCAACACGAACGTTCACTTGATACAGCTCCATGGAGAGTGTATTGAGGTGAGCATCCATGCACTGAAGCTGCGCCATGATGTCTCCAAGTGTCACATCGCTCGTAGAAGAGGAGGGAACAGATATGGCTCGAGCAGATCGGGATGGAGTCAGACGGGAGGAAGGAGCTGCAGAATCCGACTGTCGTAACCTAAACTGTGCCTTACTACGTTTTACGGTAGCGGCGTTTATGGCAAATATGACATGAAAAGGATCGGACGATGGAAAGGGGATGAAAAAACGGCGAAGAATCCTCGTGATAGGGGAAGGGCAAATGAGCTTATCACAGGTAGCTGTATTTCTATAGACATCTATGATAGAGAAGATTAAGTGTGAAGGAAAATCTATAGTAAGATGCTCTAAAAGAGACAACAAAAATCGAGCACGAGGCTCTGTGATAGAGTTATAGTGAGAGAGTGGGTGCAAAACAAATGTCATCACCATGTTAAGGAAACGAAGACCTTTAGCAAAAGGCCTACATGGTGTGTACTGATGATCTCCCCAGTCAGAGGGGCGCTCACAGAACGCAGAGATCATCTCGTCTTTGGACAAAGTCCATAGATGCTTACATTCGGGGTAATCAAGATGATCCACCCTCGGGACATGAAGAACCTCAGAGACTAGCTTCGGAGTGACAGTAAAGCGCGTACCTCGAACGCGAGAACGGAAGAGAGGTACTGAAGAATCAATCTCGTGGATGTTAGAGTAAAACTCCTGTATCAATACGGGAGGACATGTGACCTGGACGTCACACAGTGACTCCCAAGCCCGACTGTGAATGACATTGGGAAGGTCTGTGTCAACAAAGTCTACCAGGATAACTTGGCGTTCCGAATGAACACCTCATTTAGAAAAGTTCTCCGAGAAGTCCTATTGGGCTTTCTCATCACGGAACCAGACATACATAGGAGTAGAATCAGAAGAAGAGCCCCAAGAGCGCAGAGGGTTCTAGGATGGAATGGATTTATGCTTAGGTGCCATAGACACTACTAACGCAAACATAGAGAGAGAAAGAGAGAAACATACAGAAAAGTCCCAAAACAGTTCAATATAGGATGAGTATATTGAAAAGAAAGAACGTATGCATGGAAAATGCATGAACATGTGACATGCAACATAAAAAGCATCATGGGCTCAGCCCAATCCAATCCTACCAGCACACAAGCAGAGAACACACATCTAAATGCATGAAAATGCTGTTAGAATGCTAATGTGGTGCAATGTATGTAGTTTTAAAGATCAAATCCAGAAAACCAACCCAAAAATTTCATTAAACACTCATCAATTTTGAAAAACTCCAAAATTTTTCAAAAACCCCAAAACTTAGGTTTTAAAACATGAAATGCATGAAGAGTGAGAGGATCGAAGCTTACCAAGTGAGGAAGATCTTGAGTAAAGCTTGAAGAATCCTTAAGAAAGGGTTTGGAGTGAGTGAGAGAGGTTTTGAGAGAGAAAAACTCAATGTATCGAGAGAGAGAGATCGAGAGAAATGAGAGAAAAAATCACGAAGATCCATTAAATACATCTTCAGTAATTCTTGACAGATGAAGGTATTGAGAGGTGTCGAGACAGCTATCGAGGTAGGTATCGAGAAAAGATACTTCGACAGATACAGCTATCGAGAACAGGTGTCGAGAAAGGAAGATCAAACACAAAAGAATCTCGATCGATTTAGAAGCTGTCGAGAAGCTATCAAGCAAATAGAAAGTTTCTCGATCGATCTACCAAGTGTCGAGAATGTGTTGAGACTGCGATAAGAATAAGCTGAGAAGCTCGACAGACAGCCAGGTGTCGAGGAGGTATTGAGGAGGTGTCAAGCTTGCCTTAAAAAGTAGTTTTTCAAGAGAGGAAAAACACAGATATGAATGCAATCACGCATGCAACTCAACCAATGATCCAAGCAACACATTGAGCTCTCAAAATCATCTCTCAACAATAATTTAAAGCACATTGATCCCAAAACACACATACACACTAAACAGGTTTAACCAATTTTCTATTTCAAAAATGAGTTACGACAGTTTAGTGAGTATACATTAACGCATGTAAACCTTGTGATGGCCAAATCACATTGTACCTGCACATGTATCAAGAACAACAAAGAATATTGTGTGTTGTGTGTGAAAACATTACAAGATTACATAAGTGTCTCAATGTTATGACAATTTGAGATATGAAAAAATCACTTTAACTCACACACAATCATAACTGTTTGATGGGGACTATCACCTTCGAGGTACATCCTATAACTCCCACATCTCCTAGAAAACATGCTTGTAATCATATTTTTAAAGTATTTTGATTTTTTTGCTTTTTTATTTCTTTGCATATTTTCTTTTATTAAGCATATCATGCATGGGCATAAAAGAGAAAGAAAAGAAATACCCAATTATGTTAAGCTATTGACATTGCACTTTTGCTATGCCGAAGCATACAAATGTCATTTCATGATTGGCGGGTAACAATAGTGAGATGGTTATTTATGCCTTTCTCTTAGAATTTTCTAGTCCTACTCGTCAAAAAGAGTGATTTGAGTATTAAGTACAAGAGATTACTTAACCTTATTCATCACAAACAAAGAGCTACAAAGCTCACTTGCTTAGTTGTGCATAAGGATGCTCATCTAAGTTACAAGAGATACAAAGTTTAGAAAACTCTATTTCAATGGCTATTTTAAGGTTCACAAGAACCGATGTACACAAACACACACTGTTTTTGTATTTTTCAATTTTTTTTTTAATTTTTATCAGAAAAGCAAAAATAAAACACAAAACTGAAAACACACAAACAAAAACATGTTAAAGAAAGCAAAACAATGCATAAAACTAGATTGACTCAAAACATTAAAGCAACACACAAGTAATGCAAACACAATAAAACGGGGGAGAGAGAGAAGAAGTGAACAAAATCACTTAAAACCCTTTTCCTTCCACACCTTGGAAGAACCTTTCTTTTTTGCCAACCCTTGAACCGATGGTAAGAGGGAAGAATTTAAACTGGTCAAGTTCGAAAGGAACATGAGGGCTTTGAGAATATCTCTAAGAGGAGCAAGAGAGGTTTGAAGCTAATTCTGGTTTCCAGATGCTATCATGTCATTGCTTTGTTGAGTGGCTAACCACTTATAGCAATTTGGTCGAGTATGACTAGCAACACCACAATGATAACAGAGGTGCTGCTTCTTCTGTTTAGGCTTTTGAGAGATAGCCTTCTTAGTCCTAGGGTTTCTAGTTTCCCTCTTCTCAAGCTTAGGGGGTGCTCCTAAGATGGACTTACTTTTGTCTAAGTTCTCACTTGCTAATTCTGTTTTAACATTTTTATCCTCAATTTTAATGTTATTAGTAGGAGGAATAAAAACAATAGTACTAGCAGAAGGAATATTAGAGAGAGAGAATTCATACCCCAATCCTGTAAGATCCGAAGCAGATTTCTGAACGCTGAACATCTCATCCAGCTTAGCACTTGACGTCTTCTCTAATTGTGTTCTAACTTGAAATAACTTTGCTTCAAGCTTCTTGGTCTTCTTAGCCAAGAAATTGTTCTCGAACCTTAGTGCCCCAATGGTCTGATTTGCTTCATCAACCTTAGTGGAAAGCTCCTCACGGTTAAGTTCCACATCACTGAGCTTCTTGGTGGCCAGCCTATAGAGTTTCTCATGCTTCTCAGAAAACTTGTATAGTTTCTCATAGGCGGTATGGATATCATATTGATCATCCATAGTCTCAAACTTAGCATCCACCAATTCCTTTTCTTCATTTACTTCTTCAGTAATCCCTTCAGTAGGATTAACAGTGGCAGTGAAGGCATTCAAGATTCCGTCATCTTCATTGTCGGAATCATCCTCGGGCTTATGTGTCGCTTAAGGTAGCAGCAAGTGCCTTGCTCTTCCCAATGCTCTTGAGGTACGTTGGTCACTCTTGTTTCATATGTTCGAAACCTTGACACCCAAAGCATTTCGGTCTAGCGGGAACAGTGTACTAACCGCCATCTCTGGTATCCTTCTTTCCTTTATCTGGGCTCATGAACTGAGAAGGACTGGATTGCCTACGGTCCTTGTTAAAGCCTTTTCCATTGGCATTCTTCATGAATTTCTTGAATTGCTTGGTAATGTAGGACTTTATCTTAGAATCTTCATCATCTGAAGACTCATCTGTATCACTGCTTTTGGCCTTTAATGTCATGCTCTTACCTTTGCTTGACTTGCCCATTTTAGTCAACCCTAACTCGTAGGTTTGCAAATTGCCAACCAGCTCAGTCAGAGGAATCTTGTCAATATCCTTCGATTCCTCTATTGCCATGATCTTAACATGGAATCTCTCGGGTAAAGATCTGAGCACTTTTCTTACTATCTTGGGTTTAGGAATGGTTTCCCCAAGATTGAAGGTTGACTTCACTATGTCCTTGAGCTTTGCATAGAACTTATCGAATGACTCATCCTCCTCCATCTTAATTTCTTCGAAGCTTGTAGTGAGCCTCTGTAGCTTCGAATCCTTGACAGCCTTGGTTCCCTCATAGGTTGTCTGGAGAATGGTCCATGCTTCCTTAGCAGTTTCCTTGGAGGAAATTTTCTTGAACTCCTCATTGGTGACCGCACTGGATAGGGTATTCAATGCTCTGCTGTTGAAATTAGCCACCTTGATCTTGGCATCATCCCAATCGGCCGACGCTTCTGTAGGCTTGGTCCAGCCTATCTCCACAGCTTGCCACACCTTTTCATCTAGTGACTGCAAGAAAGCTTTCATGCGTACTTTCCAGTATGCATAGTTAGTACCATCAAACAATGGAGGTATAATAAGAGACTGACCTCTATCCATGACAAATAGGGGTCAATGGATCACACATAAGGATTAAAACCTAATCAGAGTGTGCATGCTCTGATACTACTTGATAGGCCACAAATGTGTTGACCCATTGTGATGAATTAAATTGATTAATTAGCCGAGTTATTAATTAATCAAGTTAACATGCAAATTCACGTTGCAGCACAAACAAATCACCAATAACTAAAGCATGCAGCGGAAATAAAATTGATACGGTGATTTGTTTACGAATGGGAAAAACCTGATGGCAAAAACCCCACCGGGTGATTTAAGGTCATCACTCCCAAAACTCCACTATTATCACAACAAGCGGTTACAAGTAAGGAATCCCAGTACTTTACCAACCTACAGTTGAACTCTTACCCTAATACCTAATTGGACTTGTTCTGTAGTGACAGTTTCTCCTTTTGATGCACGGCTCCCAAGTACGTGACTAACCAATTGCGCGGATCCCAGTACGTGACTTCAATTCACCAACTAGAAAAAGAGTTGTTGGCTGCAAAGTTCTTCAATTTATCCACACGATGAAGATCAAGAAGATGCTCAGTTACAAAACCCTACGGTGCACATTACATAGCAACTTCTACACAAGAGATGAACTAGGGCATGAGCTTTGTCTTAGGTCAAAAATTGCATGAACAACAATTATCAATGCTTCCCTTAAAATAATCCTTTTATATGTCTAGAGTTAAGAGAAAAGAAGTCCCAAAGACACATTCACGGATTGGAATCAAAACAGAACTTAGAATCTGTTTTTCATAAATCTCGACAGATAGAGGTGTCGAGGATCTGTCGAGAAGCTGTCGTGCCTCGGGCTGAAACAGCTTCTAAAGCTCGATAGGTGCATATGTCGAGACTAGGTGTCGAGCTTTAGTAACTTGCACTTTCCAGCTTGTTTCTTGGACGGACTTGATGACTTCAACACTTGATCTTGAAACATAGTTTCTTGAAGCGTTAAACACATCCTAATTCTATCCAATTACAAGTAAAGTGCATTTTGTCAAAGGATAAGCCAATTACATGAAAGAATGACATATGTTTGAAACCGCTTGAACCACATATGTCCTAATAGAGAGTAATTGCATAGTATTTTTATAAGATAATTCTTTATAAGTGATCTCATCTTCTCATAGCAATAGCTAGTCCCCCTTAATATGATGTACAATCCGTCATAAAGAACCAGATCTAACTAATTACTATTGCTACATCAACTATAACTAACTACCATTGCCATGTCAATAATTATCTTAACTAACTTCCAAATCAGACAAGCTTGGACAACACAGCGCACGGTGCACAATAGTAGTTTGATTCACAACAGAGTTAAACTTATCAACCTCCCCCCTCTCCCACTACGTAGTGGTAATAATATATATATTTTTTAATTTTGTAATTTTTTAGTTATGTGATTCAAACTCCACCTCTCCTTATTTACCCTTTAAAAAAAAAACAAGAAAAAAAAAGAAGCACTTTTAAGACGTTATAGGAAGACAAGTATATGGGCAGCATAATTGCCTTTGGGATAGTTGCAAAAATTGTAATCATGTTCAAGGTGGCTCTATGTGGAATTTACATAGAGTTAGCAAAGCCTTCGAAGTGATTACAGTATTACATGTACGTGTTTCTTTAGTAATGAATTTTGGATACAAGGAAGATGAATATATTTCAAATTGTAAAACTCTAGAAACTGGATACCTGTGTAAACTTTTGAAAGTATGAGACTGAGACTTGAAATTTATTCCTAGTGAAGAGGAAGAAATTAAAGTGGACGGCTAGATTTTACAGGACCTACCATGGGCAACTACATTAGGTTGACTAACGGAAAGATGAAGCGACACGATGACATGTATCGTGGGTGGAGAGATGGTCTATGGATAGCGGATCAACTGCAGTGGATGGATCATGGTGTGGATGGGTGCTAAAGTGGACGGTGGCAAAAGCCACATGGCACCTACATTGTTTATTTGGTCCTTAAGAAATCTCAAATGGAAATAACTTGTGTTCCACGATTAACCTTAGTCAACAGAACCTCTATATGGAAAATATCCCTTAAAATACGCACATTTATAAGGATCTTCTTCACCAAGGAACCAAGGTTGGGTTCCCACTACTATAAAAACCAAAAACCCTCAGAAACCAAAGTACGCATAATTCACCCTAGTTTTAGCACTCTAGAGTTGTGACAGTTTTCTAACTTAATCTTCGGAGGGTATTTGGCCGGTACCACATCGGTACTCTCTTAAGGTCTTCTTTTTCAGTATTGTACAGGTATTGTTCTGGTCATGTGAAGACTGTGTAGCTTACTAACGATTTTCGGCATCATCAGTCGGCACCGTCTATGGGAAACTCTAGGAAGGCCATACTACTAATTCCCAGACAAAAAGTTGCATGGTGCTTACTCGCTTGATGGCAACCACCACCAACAACCAAGGAGACAAACCCCGTATCGCGACCTTCGAGAGACAGGTCCAAGCAGAACCATGACTTACAAGAGCAGCTATGCCAAAAGGACGAAGAGCCCTGAAATCAAGAAGAGGAACAGGAGGGCGATAGCCTTCTGCACACTCATGATAGGCAGAATAGGGAAGGGCCAGAAGGAAGCAACACTGTCAGTAGGCCAACAGCCACAGACCTGATGGTAAACGCCCTCAAGGGACGGGTATCAAGTGATCTCGGTGAACTTGTGCACCGGACGGATTCGCCCTTCACTTCACCTGTTACTTCATTCCCTCTCTCATCAAAGTTTCGTATGTCATAATTAGAAGCCTACGAAGGCTCAAGGGATCCTTTGGACCACTTGGAAACCTCAAGACCCAAATGCACCTGCAGGGTGTAGCAGATGAGATCATGTGTAGGACTTTTCACACTACATTGAGGGGACCTGCAAAAGTTTGGTTTAGCAAGTTGACCTAAACTCCATTAACATCTTTAAGGAGCTGAGCACCTAGTTTCCTCGCACTTTATCGGGGGACACAAATACAAGAAGTTGACCGCATGCGTGATGAACATCAAGCAACGGGAGGATGAGACGCTAAGGTCTTACATCACTCGCTTAAAAAAAAAAGCCCTCTCGATTGATGAAGCTGATGACAAGATACTCATGGCCGCATTCACCAATGGGTTATGGAAAGGGAAGTTTTTGTTTTCCCTTTACAAGAATGACTTGAAGACCATGTTGGATGTACTTTACAGGGCTACCAAATACATGAATGCGGAAGATGCATTGCTTGCGCGAGAGGAGAAGCCTAGGAAGAGAGAGAGATTAGAAGAAACATGATAAGAAAGGGGATAGAAGGCCACATGAATGGGAGACAGGCGAGAGGATAGACACTCCAAGCCCTTCACGGGAAGATTCAAAAACTTCACCCCACTAAACATCCCCATCGATCGGGTGCTCATGCAGATCAAAGATGAAGGATCTCTGACGTTTCCTGGAAAGTTAAAAGGTGACCCCAACAAGAGATCCAAAGACAAGTAATGTCATTTCCATTGAGACCATCTCCACAGTACGTCAAAATGCTATGATTTGAAACAGCAGATAGAAGCCCTGATCAGACAAGGGAAATTGTAGAGGTTCGTAAGCAAAGAGAAGATAGACCAGCCACAAGAATAGTGACCCTGAAGGGAAAATGAGCTCCCTAAACCGCCTATAGGGGACATTAGGACAATTGTAGGGGGCACCGCGATTTCCTATTCGACTAGGAAGGCGTGTAAGACCTACCTCCGAATGGTTTAGAACAATCAGCTGATAGGATTGGTCCCAAAGATAGCACACATCGATAACCCTGTAGTCGGGTTCTTAGAGGAAGAAGCTTGTTGCCTTCATCATTCCCACGATGGCGCTCGGTGTGAGCATACAGATTAGGGACTATAACACTCACAGGGTCTTGGTAGACAATGGGAGCTTCGTTAGCATACTATACTACTCAGAATTCTAACAGATGAGGATTGGGAGAGAACAATTGATCCCAACTAATGCACCTCTCGTCGGATTTGGAGGAACGAGAGTGTACCCACTTGGCACAGTCGCATTATCCATAACTATCGGCGCTTACCCTCAACAGATCACAAGGGACATTGCGTTCCTAGTTGTGGACTATTCATCTGCGTACAATGCCATTCTGGGCTGCCCAACCCTTAATTCATGGAAGGTTATAACATCTACTACCCACCTAATGATGAAGTTCCTCATGGAGTACAGGGTAGGAGAAGTACGGGGAGATCAAGTAGTGGCACGTGAATGTTACATCACCTTGCTGGAAATGGATGACCATTTATCAACAATGTGTATTGAGGAATAGCGAATGATGGTAGAATCAGAAGAAAGGCTGGAAGAGGTGCTCATTGATGGCTTAAACTCGAACGGACGACCAAAATAGGTACTCTTGCTAGCCCCCCAGTCCGTCAGGCCCTAGTATCATTTTTAAGGGAAAACCAAGACGTCTTCGCTTGGAGCCATGAAGACATGCTTGGGATCGAACCTTCGGTCATAGCCCACAAGATGAACATATCACCCTCTTTCTTTCCTATCTACTAGAAGAAGTGGGTGTTTGCTCAGGAACGGGATTGAGTCCTAGTGGAGGAGATTCGCAAGTTGTAGGAGGCAAAATTTATACGAGAAGTATACTACCCCGTTTGGCTGGTCAACGTAGTGATGGTAAAAAAAGCTGACGGAAGGTGGAGAATATGCATGGATTTCACGGATTTGAATAGGGCATGCCCCAAGGACAACTACCCACTTCACCGGATTGACATCTTGATGGATTCAATAGAGAGACACCAGCTGTTGAGTTTCATGGACGCAATTTCTGGATACAACCAGATCAAGCTGGACAAAGCTGACTAGAAGAAGACTTCTTTTATCATAAGCCAGGGTCTATTCTGCTATAAGGTAATGCCATTCGGCCTCAAGAACATAGGCGCAACATATCAAAGGCTTATGAACAAGATGTTTGGGCACAAAATTGGGAGGAACGTCCAAGTATACTTGGATGACATGCTGACAAAAAGCATACGGGAGGAGAACCACCTGAAGGACCCCAAGGAGACTTTCAAAGTCCTTAGGCACTATAATATGAAGCTAAATTTGAATAAGTGTGCCTTTGGAGTGGCGTTAGAGAAGTTATTAGGGTTCATGGTGTCCCAGAAAGGGATAAAAGCAAACCTGGACAAGATACAGGCCATCTTGGAGCTGGCTCCACCAAAGACTACCAAGGAAGTACAGAGCTTGAATTGTAAGATTACTGCATTGAACAGATTTGTTTTGAGAGTGCCTTCCCTTCTTTCGCACCTTGAAAAAGGCATTTGAGTGGACGACTGAGTGTCAACGCACATTTGAGGATTTGAAGGCATACCTCCTTTCCCTACCTTTGCTAAGCCCATCCAAACTAGGAGAGGAGTTGTTCCTCTACTTAGCTGTCTCCTTAGCCGCTGTCAGTATGGCATCAGTCAAGGAAGAAGATGGGGTTTAGAAACCAGTATACTTCACAAGCCTGGCGCTCCAAGGTGCAGAAGAGAGGTACCTACCTATGGAGAAGCTCGCATTCGCGTTGGTAGCTACTGCACGTAAGCTCAAACCACACATCCAAGCCCACATTGTAGTTGTCTTGACAGAAAAACCCTTGCAAAGAACAATGAGTAGTTCAGAGGCGGCTGGACAGATGGCGCTATAGACGATCAAGTTGAGAGAGTTTGACATACAATATTGCTCGCGTACAGCCATAAAAGGATAGGTTATTGCCAACTTCATTGCATAATTCACCCACATGTACGAGTAGGGGTAGAAGGGAACCCCTAATGGATGATCCACATGAATGGGTCGTCAAATAAATAGGTAGGAGGAGCTAGTGTAGTACTCTGTAGCCTAGAAGGAGACGAGGTTATGTGCATGGTCCGACTTAACTTCCCCACAACAAACAATGAGGCTGAGTATGAAGCTCTGATAACAGGATTGGATCTCGCATAAGCCGTAGGGGCCATGAACGCAACTGTGCATTGCGATTCCCAAATGATTACTAGTCAGATTAATGGCGGTTATGAGTATGGAGGAGAACGGATGAAGGAGTACCTCGAACAAGTGAAGAATCAAATGCACAACCTTAATGCCAAATTCATTCAAATCCCGAGGGAGCAAAAAGAGCGAGCCGACCGTCTTGCTAAGGTGGCATCAGTAGAGCATATGTCTTTTCCCAGTCAAGTACTCTTCTTTGTTCAGGATTCACCAATATTAAACACCATCAGTGTGCAGGAGATAGGTACTGAGAATAACAGGATGACACCAATCACCTCCTACCTAAAGGACTGCGTGTTACCTGACGATAAGGAAGCTGCAAGGAAGTTGAGGGTCTACGCTGCATGATTCATATTGATCAAAGATGTCTTGTACAAAAGAGGTTTCTCCTACCCATACCTGAGGTGCCTTCCCTCCAAGGAAGCGGATTATGTCAAGAGAGAGGTCCACGAAGGAGTGTGTGACAACCACTTAAGATTATGATCCTTAGTTCACAAACTGATTAGGGCTAGATACTATTGGCTCACCATGTAGAAGGATGCCCAGGTGTACGTCAAAACTTGTGACAAGTGTCAAAGGTTTGGCAATCTCATCGGGCAGCCAACAGAGGAGCTCACACTAATGATGGCCCCATGGCCTTTTGCTTAATGGGGGATAGACATCATGGGACTATTTCCTACATCAGCTGAAATTCCTATTAGTCAGTATATACTACTTCACCAAATGGATAGAGGCCGAAGCCCTGGCTACCATCACAGAGAAAAATGTCTGCAATTTTGTATGGAGGAACATCACTTGCATTACGGTGTACCTAAAGTCTTGGTTTCAAATAATGGGAAGTAGTTCGATAACAACGTATTCAGAGACTTTTGCTCGCAGCTTAGTATCAAGAACCACTATTTATCACTCGCACACCCTCATGCTAACGGGCAGGTTAAGGTCATGAACTGATCCTTGCTGAAAATCATCAAGACTCGGCTTGAGGGGGCAAAAGGTATCTGGCTAGAAGAATTGCCAAGTGTGCTATGGGCATATAAGATGACGGCTAGGACATGTACAGAAGAGACACTGTTTCGGCTTGTGTATGGAAGTGAGGCGGTTATCCCGACTGAGGTAGGACTCACAAGCTAAGAGTAGCGAACCATGATGCGGTGAGGAATGATGAGGCAATACGCCTACCATAGTTGTGAAACCCAGACCGGACCATACGGTCCGACCGGAAAAACCTCGAACTGCTCCATTTTGCGGTTCTTTTAGCCTCAAGAACCTTTCAACGTGTAAAATGCAAGGACCCGTGCGAACCGTGGTCAGACCTCACTGGTCCGTGAACTGTGAACGGTTCTCACGGGTCTCGCGGTTGAACAAAATCCAAACAGAAATGGTAAAAAAAAAATCAGATTGGACAACAAATATAATATAAATCAGATCACACAAAACAAAATCCAGTTTTTACAATAAATTTGGATCAGAACAACCAAATATTGAAAAAAGAAGAAGAAGAAGAAGAATAATCCAATCTGACCCAGTCGGTGGTGGGGAGGAGGATGAATGGCGGTGGGGCGGCAGATGAGCTAGTTTTGCATGGGGAACGCTGATCAGCACCTCGATCTCCTCCGATCTCGATCTCCTCGATCTAGTTTTGCTCTTTCAACACCTCGATCTCCTCCGATCTCCACCGGCAACCTCAATCTCCACCGGCGCACCTCATCTCCTCCGATCTCCACCGGCGCGCACCTTCATCTCCACCAGCGCACCTTCATCTCCACTGATTCTCCTCTCTCTCTCTCTCTCTCTCTCTCTCTCTCTCTCTCTCTCTCTCTCTCTCTCTCTCTCTCTCTCTTCTCTGAGTGGTAAATGTGTGGTTTTAAGTTTTATGTTTTAAGTTTTATTATTATTGTGTGGTGGAGGTTATTAAATTTAAGTTTTTTTATTTATTTATTTTTTTTATGTAATCGTGTGGTTTTTTTTTTTATTTATTCAAACGTGTGGTTTTTTTTATTATTTTAAGAATCAAAGTGTGGTATTTAATATTAAGAAATGGGAATTAGTTAATACTACCACAATATTTTCACAATATATTTTAAGTAATAAATTGTTATTAGCTAATATTGGTGAGTAAAAAAATAATTTCAGTGGTGAGTTCAAATTAAAACTAGTAACAACTTTCTACATAATTTTTTGATGTGATTCTTGTGAAAATATTACAAAAAATGTTGTGAATATAGCATAACAATTCTTTCTTCATCTGCTTTTGTTTGTATTTATTTTTTATCTTTTCTTTAATCTCATTCACTTTGTTTTTAGTGCTTTTTTAGGTTTGTGAATGTGAGCTAGACAACTGGTCACGTGGGCATTATAAAGTAAAAATTAGAAAGGCAATCTGATGCTTTTAATTTTTTTAATAAAAAAATACTTATTATTATTATTGGATAGATTTTTTATATTTGGGTTTGAGATGGATATAGATATATTAGACATAGTTAAAATATGGATTTATAGTTTTAATTAGTCTATTTTAGTTAATTTTTATTTTTTTACTAATTTAATATTTTTATATATATTTAAAATAATTATTAAATTAATTATGACGTCATCACGGTTCGACCCCGGTTCGACCTCAAAAACCTTGAACCTCTCCCTTTTATGGTTCAATAAACGGTCCGGGTTTGAAAACCATGGCGTCTACAGCTTGATATGGTGGATGAGGTCAAAGCGACGGTTGAACAAAGGTAAGCATAGTACCAAAACCTTATGGCCAGGTACTACAACTTCTAGGTGCAACACAGGGACATCCAGGTAGGAGACCTCGTATTGAGAAAAGTAACGGGCACCACCAAAGACCCCTTTCAGGGGAAGTTAGGATCTAATTGGAAAGGACCATATAGGATCGCATCATGGCATAGGAAGGGCACCTACCACCTTGAGACATTGGACGGAAAGAAGTTTCACCATCCACGGAATGCAGAGCACCTAAAGAAGTACTACCAATATACAAAGATCACAAGTGACGGCACTCCTCATCATCCAGTTTATTTCTATTTTCCAATCTATTTCTTTTTTGGTTTTTATTATTTACAATATTTTTTGGGACGTAAGGGGTAATTTTATTATTTTTGAAAAAACAATTTCTAACTTGCATGTTTACCACAATAAAAGGAGTTATTCAGAACACGTTACATGTGTCTACTGAGTTATATTTATCAAGTCCATAAAATGAAAGGATCATTAAGTCCGCAAAATGGACGGGTTCATCCTAAGTGGATCTTTACATTCAAATCCACCAAGTGGATGAGTTATATCCAAGTCCACCAAGTGGACGGATTCATTTTATGTGTATGACTTATATTCAAGTCCACCAAGTGGATAGGTTTATCCTAAGTGGATGACTTATATTCAAGTCCACCAAGTGGACAGGTTCATCCTACCACCTTGAGACACTGGACGGAAAGAAGTTTTACCATCCATAGAATGCAGAGTACCTAAAGAAGTACTACCAATAGACAAAGATCACAAGTCCATAAAATGAAAGGATCACTATGTTCTCAAAATGGACGGGTTCATCGTAAGTGGATGATTTACATTCAAATCCACCAAGTGGATGGGTTCATCCCAAGTGGATGACTCCGCCAAATGGACGGGTTCATCCTAAGTGGATGACTTATATCCATGTTTGCCAAGTGGACGGATTCATCCTATGTGGATGACTTATATTCAAGCTCGCCAAGTAGACGGGTTCATCCTAAAGTGGATGACTTATATTCAAGTCCGCCAAGTGGACGGGTTCATCCTAAAGTGGATGACTTATATTCAAGTCCGCCAAGTGGACGGGTTCATCCTAAGTGGATGACTTATATTCAAGTCCGCTAAGTGGACAGGTTCATCCTAAGTGGTTGACTAACATCATTCAAGTCCACCAAGTGGACGGATTCATCTAAAGTGGATTACTTACATTCAAATCCACCAAGTGGACGGGTTCATCCTAAGTGGATGACTTATATTCAAGTCCACCAAGTGGACGGGTTCATCCTACGTGGGTGACTTACATTTAAGTCCACCTAAGAGAACAGGTTCATCCAAAATGAATGAGGGCAGTCTACCAAGTAAATGGGTAGACCCAGGGTTGATATCTAACTTAAACCTCAAAGCTGGCGATTTCATTATAAGAGTCAACTTGCAAAAGTTAAGTCCAAATAAACTAATACATTGCAAATACACCATAAAATCAAAACATTATAAGAACACATATAGGGGAATGTCTACATAAGTTTTTTTTACAAAACAATAGACAACGGTTAAACTGACAAAAATATTGTCCCAAGCACCTTTACATCAGAACTAAAAGAAGAACAAAATAAATAAAACAAAAAAGAAACTACTGCTGGGCAATGGGGGTCTCCTTTTCAATCATTTGGACAGATTCTGGTTGATGGGTGCCATCCTCGATGGACTTCTTATCAGCTTACTGAGCCTCCCAGTCACTTTGAAGGTCGGGGTTAGAGTCATCATTAAAAAGCTGGTCTGTTCCTTTAAGTATTGATGGGATGGGCTAGAGTTTGGCCTTCAGGATCTATGGTGATATGGGAAAGGTTCAAGTCTGGGAAGGAAGCTTTGACTTAACAAAGGCAGTCGTCGAAACCGACAGAAAAAGAGGTGCCCAATTCATTTAGAAGAGCGTTGAAATCACGATACTTTTGTATAGCATCCACCTTTGCCTGACGGAGACTATCCTCCTTATCCTCAAGAACCTTTTTTAGCACTTCAACTTGTTTCTCCAACTCACCTCGGAGTTGCTCCGATGCCTTTAGCTTCTCCTCCTAGATCACCTTCCAAGCCTTTAGCTTCGTCAAGTCTGCTTTCGTCGCTTTCTCTCTCGCACGAACACATTTCAACGTCGTCTCATGGGACAGGTAGTGCTTCATCAACCCTTTCATCATCAAGACCCCCTGCAACAACCATAAATTAGATAAGGAAAGTAATAAACAATCATGACGAAAAGAGATTAGGATGGATACAGACTTGTGCAAGACTGAAAAGACCTGTCTCCCCTATAGCTTTTATGGCATGGTTGCCCAAGTCCTCGTAATCTTCATCTTTGACAATGGATGTAATCTGCTTGAGGGCATACTGAGAATCCTCACGAAGGAGGACAGGAGGTCTCTCGTTGACAGGGTCCTGGCTAACCATCAAGCCTTTACCCTTCCCCAGGCCAAGCTTAGGGGGCAACTTGAAAGTAGAAATTTCGCCAACAGCTAAACTCGTCACAGCCTCTAGTTTCTCGAACGGTTTCCTTTTGGTGGACAGATGAGCTGGGCCGTCTTAGGAGGAAGGCTTCCCTCCAATTTCTTCTTAGTAGTAGCTTGCTGCTTGATGTAGGCTCTTCTCTTGCTATCTTCCATTTCTGCATAAAAGTGGACGGGCAAGAATTAGAGAGGCTACTAAAACACATAAAGGCATATATTGGGCAACAGACTTACTTTGGCAAACTTGTGCGTCATAGCAACGGGCAGCGGTTGTGGGTTCAGGATCGTCGCAATACCAATGGAGAGTGTCCAAAGCGACTAACTTCGCTCACGTCCTCTCTAACAGCTTGGTGGTCCTAAAGATTTTTCCAAGAAGCTCCACTGCTTAAGGGTAACTTCTGGACGGTCTCGAGCTTCAAAAAGAGACGATTAGAATGATTAAACAAATTAAAGTATTGAACCTAAGACGGACGGACACCTACAGGACGGGGGCATTATGCCTCAGGTCTTGTCCACATGCATCTATTCTTGGTCGTTGGGGTGACACATCCAGTCATCCCCCTGAATGAAAAAATATTGACCCTTCCAGTTCCTTTTGGAGTTCGAGGTCTCGCATACTAACCTAAGCAATGGACTCCTTGGCAAGAAATTGTACATCCCCTAGATTAGGTAATCTCAAACGAACGGTAGCAATGGAAGAAGTCCTCCACTGTCAATTGGTGCGCCTCATTGGACATAACTCCATATAAGGCTTCTACACCCAAGAAGACCCTTCAGGAGTTCGGGGAAACCTAGGTGACGGCCAGTACTAAGTATTGAAGAAGACGACGGTGAAGAGCGCTCAAGGGGGAATCGAAGTCCTGCTTTTAGCATCTGCTAGTACACTCCGACGTCTTCAAGACCCTTATAGTACCATTTTTCAGACTTGAAGGGCAGACGTATGGGTATGTGGACGGGTATTTAATATTTCTCCCTAAGTGTATTGAAGTGATTTTGTTTAATGGAAGAGACAAAGTCATTATGCGTCCACACGAGGAGTAAGATAAATTCCCTAAGACCATCAGGACCTATGACAAATTGAATAGGAGGGTCAACACCGTCTAGATCGTCGTTTGAGTCACCCTCCGACCCATCCACACCTCGTTCCTTAGCCTTCGTTCCTCATCCTCCTCTGTGGAAGGTGAATTGGTTGACAGAACCCTTTCATCGCTGGACATGTCGGGGTCTTCCTGACCTAACTGAAACACCTCATCGTAGTCCCCTCCTTCGTGGACAAACAATTGATCACTTGACGCCTCACTAGACATCTGTCACCTACACGCGACTGATAAAAAACCCTAAGACTTTATAGGTCTACACAGATGACGAACAGACGAATAGAAAGGCAAAAAGAAAAAAACTTGGCATAAAAGGAAGATTACTTATAACTTGATGGTGCAAAAGAAGGAGGCGGGAAGAGTGTAGGAGACGGTAGCACCAAGTAGATGAAATGACAGCTTAGAGAGTGGACAATAGCACTTTGCTTAGTAACAAGGTTGTGAAATGTAAAATGAAAGGGATGAACAGCATATATATAGGGGGAACGGTACAGAAGACGAAAGGACGTTTCAATCCAAGCAATCAACCACTCAAAGCTTGCCACATGCCCCTGCTGCATTAATGGCCCTATGCTAGCCTGTCATTCAAAATGCGCTTCTCAAGGTTAAGGTCAGACCGCCACTCCATGGATCCGTGCAAGAGATAGGCGATGGGCCCATGGAGTGAGGGGGCAACTGAAGAGGAAGAAATTAAAGTGGACGGCTAGATTTTACAAGACCTACCATGGGCAACTACACTAGATTGACGAACGGAAAGATAAAGTGACACGACGGCACGTATCGTGGGTGGACGGATGACCTGTGGAGAACGGATCAACTATAGTGAATGGATAATGGTGTGGATGGGTGCTAAGGTGGATGGTGGCAAAAGCCATGTGGCACCTACATTGTTTATTTGGTCCTTAAAGAATCTCAAATGGAAATAACTTGTGCTCCACGATTAACCCTAGTCAACACCTCTATATGGAAAAGGTTCCTTAAAATATGCGCATTTATGAGGATCTTCTCTATAAGAAAATATTCTTTTTAGCCAAGGAACCAAGGTCGATTCTTCACTACTATAAAAACCCAAAACATTAAAAAATCAAGGTACGCATAATTCACCCCAGCTCTGGCACTCTAGGGTTGTGCCATTTTTCTGACTTAACATTCGAAGGGTATTTGGCCGGTACCGCATCAGTACTCTCTTGAGGTTTTCTTTTTCGGTGTTGTGCAGGTAATGTTCTGGGCACATAAAGACTGTGCAGCTTACTGACGATTTTCGACATCATCACTTAGGTATGTCAATTAAAACTTGTAGGATAATATTATTTATTATGAAATTTTTTTTGATAAATTGAATTAATTTGTTATTGCTATTATCCCAGGAAATCATGACTTCATATTATTGTTAAGCACCCATATAATATAAGCATGATCGTCACCAGAAAGTGCTATTCCTCACTGTATATGACTTTGCAATCATTTAATTTGATTTCAATTATTTTATTGTTGACTTTTTGTAAATATGTCTATAAACATAAGAGTTATGTACTTGAGACAAATATATATTACAATTAGTTGTTTAACAACATAATTTGTTTTTCTACAAAAATAATAATAATAAAAACAAAATGAAGTCAAACTTTTGTTTATCATTTCTTTGTCATCAGTTGATACCGTTAGTTGGATTGCCACCGTTGGCTGCCACCAGCCAGTGTACAAATTGGACAAGTTTATAGGTTTTAAAAATAAAAATAAAAACCTTTTAATTCAATAATACACTACTTTATATATATATATATATATATATATATATATATATAAGCACTAGATTAAGTTTATCTAACAAAGATATTTATAATTCAAATCTTCAGAATCCTATTGGAACAATCTATCCAAAAAAAAAAAAACTGATATAAACTACAATCATCTATGATCTCATGGGACAGAGCAATATAATTTGAAATGTGTAAAATTATTATATAGGCATTATAACTTGCTTTTCCAAAATAATAATAATAACAATGATGATGATGAAAAATTATATAATTCATGTGATTCATTTTCGTCCCCATGCTTGATTTGGGTAAAGGAGCCCCCCAGCAAACAATCAATGCATGGTTATAATGGAAAAAAAAAAAAGAAAAAAAAAAAAAAAAAAAAAAAAAAAAAAAAAAAAAAAGGCAGTCTTAGAAGAGAACACCCCATGGCAGCTCTGAAAGGCAAACAAAAGAGAGTTTTGTCTGTTTTTCAGTTGTACGAGTTCTTTTGTGCCGAAAGCGCACGAGGGGGGTATCAGCCATTTCATGTCAGTCAGTGGGATTTCGTTGTTTTCTACAAAGTACATCTATCACAGCATTAATTTGTTCATCTCCACTTGCTTCTCTGCCAAGCAAAAGTTTGGTGGACCCTCTGCCTCTTTTTTAGGCTCCAACCCCTAGCCATCAAATAAATGCATTGAAAAGTTTGAACCAAAAATCATTTGTGCCCTTTCCATCTCGATTTTGTATGTATGACCCGATAGACCCTTCAAGAAATTTTCAAACTCTTCCACAACCCGACCCCATAGTAGACCTTTGGGGGTTATTATTTAATAATCACATACTTTTTGGATAGAAATATCATTCTTTTTTTTTTTTTTTGCTAAACAGATAGAAATACCATTCTTTGACCATATTTTGCGTGAATGTTTTAGTTATCATCCATTGATTCATTATAAAAGTACACGTACCTCACTTGATGTTTACCTAATCTATTATCAACTATTCCTCCAATTGTACGGACGTACGTGTTTAACCAAGAAGAAGAAGACGAAGAAGAAGACTTTCAATGTGATGTAGCATGACTTAGTCTTCCATAATCCAATCCAAAGAAGAAGGTGGATTAAAACTTACTGTTAGAGATATATTAGCCCATTAACAAAAGTTTAAGTCTAATTTTACTTTGTGTACAAATTCAGTCTCTTACTTGTATTAGAAGTCTATTAGTCTAGAGTTTAGTCTACTATATATACACATGCTATGGTTCTTTATAATACAGGGTTTATATTACAATCTAATATGCTATTGATGTAACCCTTTAAGGTTTTCTCTGTAAATGTAGGCCGTTATATTGAACCACGTAATTCTCGTGTGTTATTGTGTTCTATACTTTATACTTTATACTTTATGCTTTTGCTTCTGCATCCATACTAGAATATTCAACATGGTGTATCAATGTTAATATTTAATATGGTATTAGAGCCAGGTTCTTATGGCCATGGTTTTTTGTCCTTACAGTGTATTAAAAGCAATCTTTCTTTTCTTCGGTGTTTCTTCGCTATGTTCATTTTCTTTGACTTCTTACTGCTGCAGTCAAAACTCTCCAGTATAGTCCTGCCACTGTTAGAAGTTTCATCAATACTGCAAGGTCATTGCCTTTCTTAAACCACCGTCACAGAGCCAAGTTTCATTCAAGGGATCTCCTCAACCTTATCAAATCTCAAAGTCTCATCAAGCTTCCATCTTAAGTTTGAGAGGGAGTGTTAGAGATATATTAGCCTATTAGCAAAAGTTCAAGCCTAATTCAACCTTGTGTGCAAACCAAGTCTCCTACTTGTACTAAAAATCTATTAGTCTAGGGTTTAGTCTACTATATATACACATGTTTTGATTCATTGTAACATAAGATTTATACTACACTCTAATATATTATTGATATAACCTTTTAGGATTTCCTCCGTAGATGTAGGCCGTTAGGTTGAACCACGTAATCCTTGTGTCTTATTATGTTCTATACTTTATACTTTCACTTCCGCATCCGCATCTATACTAGAATATTTAACATGATGTATCAATGCTACTATTTAACACTTACAAACAAATAAAAATAAAAAAAGTAAAAGGGTTGAAATGAAATTATAAATTTGCATTGACATTTGAGATGGAAAATATATGAAATAATACTAGTCCAGGAAATTTCATAGAAATTCCATGGGCGGATGGGACTTTACAAGTCTGACTTTATCATTGTTCTTTCTTTTTTTTTTTTCCTTGCAACGGCAAGATCAATGTTTTTTGAGATGTAGACTTTTGGGATTAAAGACTTAAAAGTTTAAAAAAAGATATTTTCATTAAAAAAATCTTGTTGAAGAGTATGTAATTATCTATTCTTTGACCTTGAGTTTGTCAACTCAGCTTGTTTCACAATGCCTAAGGTCAACCTATAATTTATCAATCATGCTTAATAAAAAAAAATGGAATAACGTATCTAAGAGGCAGCGACGTTTTTGATACGAATAAGAACTTGTAGGAATCCAGTCCGTTCCCTAAGCAGCCAATTCTCTTTTCAAAATCATGGCATCATATAGCATATGATTGCTTCAAATGAAAAAAAGATGACAAGCATGCCAAATTATATACGACAAGGACAACGTCTAGTCAACTTGAAGAGGAGGTTCAACAAATCAATTCATCAAAAAAAAAAAAAAAAAGTACGTGGGAGGTGCAACCTATAGCTTTTTCATCGAATATTTCCTGTTGCTCATTTGTATTTGGTTTTTAATTTTTATAGATGAATATAAGTTTTGGGGCAAAATGTAATGAAACACTCTTATATATGTACATAACAGAATTCTCATCCAAGACATTTTGATGCAAACTAGCTAATATATATGATGAATACTAGTACAGAAATATTTTGAGGTAAACAGTCTTATATGCAACATATTCATACCTTTTCGGCATTTTGAGGTAAACTTTGCTGCAATTGCTTAATCACACTCTTTTCAGAGATCTAATCATATCATGAATGGTAAAGAGAGAAAAATAACGTGGAAGGATGGGTCCAAAAGCGTGGTACATGCCTTCAATTAGCTAATTATAGAAGTTTTTAACATATAACATTGACAATTCTAGCTTAATTGGTTATAAATTGTAGGATTTGGAGGAATATATTACCCATATTAGTGTTCTAAAAAAATTGAAATAATTCCAATACCATCATCGTTCATCCTTCCCACGTTGGATTCATCCCCTTGTCTCCTTTCATGCTTTATTTATTTAATTTTTATTTAATTATTTTCATATGAGTAGTATAAACAAATTGTGCATTATTATTATTCTTATTTTTTGATAGTTTCACTTATTTGTCTTCTCGCCCAATTTTTGTATGACTATCGTGCCCTTATGATTTCTATGCAAATATAGTGGTGTTGTTTACATTTCACCCATGCAAATTCACTAAGGATAGTAATGATGGTGCCAATAATTTGGTGACGGTGTTGATGGTCATGGTTATGGTGGAAATTTGATGGCCAAAGTAGGTGGGAATACGCTCATTTTGGCAATGGTCACATTGGTAATGAGCCTAGCTATGACATTGAAAATAATGGTGGTGGAGTGGAGGCAGGTGATGCTGTGGTGATAACAGTGTTAGTGTGGTGTGTGGTAAGAGAATATTAGGATTAGTAAATTTGTAACTTTAGATTTATATGCTTGAAAAATCCATGGAATTTGAAATTTTGAATTAACTCGTATTATTTCAAAGAGAGGAAATAAATACGAGCAATTCCTATTTACAATTTTGAGTAATGTTATGTAGTTATATTTTTCAGCAAACCCTAGTCTTTGTGCCAAATTTAATTATTATGCAAGTGACTTTGTAAGAAATGTATTGCAATATATGTTCGATTTGTTTGTTCACAAGACCAGTTTTTTGATACTTTCATTGAATAAATGTTCCTCTTTTTCATCCCTGAGTTTATGAAAGTTGGAAAAATATATATGAATTATAGAAATTATATTGAACTGAAAATATGATAGTTTTATAATTCAATTGGTTGTCATTAGTTCTTGGTGTATTTAATGAAGATATTCAGGATTTAATCAGTCTTCTCCTAACTAACAAATTATATGTAAAAAAAAAAACGATATTTTGATTTATATAATTTTAGTCATGTACCCAACCCCTTAACTTTATTCATATGTAGACATAGCTTGATGGTCCTCTGATCAAATAATATGTAGATATAATAAAGATTTTTATTGGCCTTTGGAATTAAACAAAGGGTAGGGACTTTATCCAATGTAAATAAAACAGGGGTATGAAGCTTATCGAGAAAAGTACAAAGAGAAATGGGTTTGAGGGTCCTGTCGTAGTCCAAGCTAAGAGTTGGGCCCCTGAAATCAAAAAGAAAAGTGGCCCAACCTGGCATGTTAAATTGCCACCTTAACAGGAAAGTCGTGATCCTAATTCCTAAAGTGCCATTGTCCTTCTGTCGTAATCAATATAATGTACAAATTAAAGTAACGTCAAAATTTTCGGCAAGATGTAACATAATGAGCAACCGTGGTCCTCTTAGGAGCACTATAATTTTTCATAGAAAGTCTCCTGCTTTCATATCAATATCATTCTAGACTGACCCCTTAGGCCTAACCAAGTGCTTTCATACAAACAGTGATCAAGCTCAAGCAATTCAATCGAGTGATTGAGTTTAGTCACCATGCAAGTTGCTATAGAAAGATCTTTTGTCTATTTGATGTGATACTTTTTAATTACGCTGATAGATTTTGAATATAAATTATGATCGTACGTGAAATGAAGAGGATATTATTCTCGACTCCAGAATCTAGATAGTAGGTGTCTCTCTAAACTCTAAAGAACTGAAGACTCTACAAATTATTATTATATAATATAAAAAGCTCGTCTGTCTATTAGATACATTATTTTGCCCATTGATAGATTTAGAAAATAAAATTTTAATCACGTCCCTAGTGAGCGGGAGCGGGTGACTCTCTAAAGAGCTGAAGAGCCATTTCATTGGTACTAAAATTGAAGAGCAGGAATCACATAGAAAGAGAGTTAGACAACATCATTTAAACCATCATGCTTCTCACATGGCAACCCTTTCCAGCAACCACTCATTCCTTCCATCTCTGACTTTCTTTCTTTGTCCCCTTATCGAAATCCTTCTTTTTTTACTTTCTAAGAATTGTTGCCATTCTTTCATAACCCCCAACAACACCATCATCACCCAAACCACTCCATCATGCCTGTCTGTTTGTATGAAAGAAACCCTATTGCCTCTGTCATGAAACATACACAACTGTAGGCTAAGTTTGGGCACAGGAGTGGCCTTGTCCACCTTGTAAGAAACAAGTGGCACATTTCACACCCTTATAATATTCCTCCTTGGAGCTTTGCATGAGTAGGGTTAGTTCCATGATTTGCTCAACTCATTGATACTTTTTTATCTCCGCAATTTGGCATGACATGGCCTCCCTCAGGAAGCGTTGATCCCATCCACACATGGCTTAATTTTGTGTGGCATCATCTACATATATAGCATGTTAGGTCTCACTTGCTTACCCATCATTTCCTACCCTTTACGAGGCCGACACCTTGGTCCATTCTAGATGTGTGTGATTAATACATACAAAAGAGTACGTGCAAAAACCAACAACATTCATACATGCCTTGTGTTCTGTGTACATAATAATCGAACTTAATTTGCTTTGCAATTATGTCTGTGGATGTGAGCATATATCTTGATACTATAGACTATACCTCGATCTTATTGTTGGATGACGCTTAAGTGGGGTCCGACAAATGAGCCAAGTAGGTTTTGAAGTGCCCTGAAAGAGATATTGAATCCATTGTATTGAAAGCCAATCCCATTATGAAATTTATCCAAGTACAAATGAGTAAGGGAGGGACATGCCATTATAGGCTTAACGTGTATTATTCATGGTTTTTACACTTTTACTATTCATACACGAGGCGAAGGCCAATGTATTCCTCAATCAGCTTTTATTTGGCTCATTTGTACTTGGATAAATTACACTTTGAAAAGTGAAATTACACTTTTCCTAACAACTATTAAAGTTTATACTTTTCATTATTTGAATATAATAATTATGAGGAAATCACTGTTATGATTGTTAACTATAAAATTTTGGCTACAAATTTGGTATTTGTCTAAAATTATAACTTCACTTAATATCTTTTTATTGATGTGAATTTTGACAAATTTATTATTGAATTACTTTTTCTTCTTATAACTTTCATGTTTGCAAAAATTTTAAAATATCAAAAATCAATAATTATGTCATCAATCAAATATTTAATTTTGAAATTTTTTTTTGTCTAAAATTATGCATAAAAAATAAATTTATGTATTAGATAGTAAATAACATTTTATTGGCATCAAATTTGACAAATGTGTTAAGAATATCAAGAACATGCAATTTAACCATTCGATTTTCAAAATATGTAGTTGTGATAATATCTTTTGTGAGAGTTATAGCGTTGTAAGGACACAAATCAAACTGGACCAGAGTTGACCCTTCAGTCCAGCCCGATGAGCCCTAAACAATGAATTTATAGAGAGTGAGCTTCTAATCTAGGTTTTTAAGACGGTAGATAACACAGAGGTTGGGCTAAATCATGAAGTTCATATATAAATCTTATACATGGATGTAACAATCCTCTGTTTACATGGATGCCGAGGACAATTCTTGGTTTTTCCTTCCAAGTTTCCCCCCCCTCTATTTCTTCTCTCTTCACCCTTTATAGGCCTGCCTCCCTCCTCCTCTCCTCCACGTGTAGTCTTGATCTTCCCCTCTTGGATACTTGTCCCATCACTTCTCCTTACTAAGGCCTCTGGCAGTTAGGATAAGGTTGAATTCCAATGTTCAGGCGTCACTTCTTCATTAATGCGGCCAGAGAGGTAGGTATAATGCCTTCAATGCGGTAGTAGCAGCTTTTTCTCTAATATTTGTCTATCAACTTCCTTTATACCTTATCCTCGTTCTCTTAGTTATTATATATAAGGTCCTTAGTCCAAGAGTCCTTGAACTGCCAGATCAGTAATACTGTCCTCGGTAGCACGCTGCCGAGGACAAGATCATCCACGGATGTCATGTCTCGTGGCGTTCTGCTCATGTATGACACCTTCCTTTGTCATGTGGCATCGTAGGCTAGAGTTATTATGTCCTCGGACCATTTCATGTTGTCGGTTTGGACTTTCCTCTTTGTGGGAGCCTTTGGGCTGGCCCAATACGTGCTTTGGGCCCATGGGCACTACAATAGCCCCTCGAAACCCTTATTTCTACTTTGTGGAGAGGAATGGGGGTTTTGATACACACACACGTGAGGCAATCCGCTTCTGACGCTTCGATCTGCAGAACACGCTTCAATTAAATGTTGGCAGCTCTGTGTTCCCCACTTCCAACCGCACGATGCTCATCCAACGGGTGGGCGTGTTTTGAGGAGACAGGCGGGAGGCTTCCCGCTTTTCGCCTTTCCACGAAATAAAAATTGCCATTTCAAAGGTTCCTTGTTCATTTTAGAGTCTGTACACTGAATTTAGCCCTTCCGGCAATCTACACGCGTCTCTAGTCCTTTCAGTTCTAAGCCGAAGTGACATAGTTACTTTAAAGTAAGTACTCCAACTTTCTGTTTTCATTATTACTGCTCGTTCTTTCTTGTTATTCTCATATTTTCTGTCATCGACCGTCTAAACTTCCCAACCTCAACATAGTATTCTTTCCTTAGTTTTAGGAAATGGGTAGGTTTGCATCCTTAGTGGATACTCCTGAGAAAATAAAGGAGTTTAAGGTTAAATATGGGATCCCTTAGGGAGTATCCGTCAAATACTGTGAGCAAGGAGGGTGGCTCACCGATAGGGACACCGGTGAGGTGGTGATCCCTATGATAGCATTCATAGAGGGGGGAATGAGAATCCCTATGATGCCCATCACTAGGGATTACCTTAGAACAGCTAGGTTATCTCCCACCCAGTATGCCCCGAATATGTTTAGGATCTTAGGAGCTATTGATATCCTAAATGAAAGATTAGGATTAGGACTCACCCACCACGAGGTGAACTGGGTGTACAATCTCCACCACTTGAAAGGGCACACATACTACCTAAAATCTAGGCATCCCAAGGTTAGGTTGATCCAATGTCTCCCCCACTCCAACAAGGGTCTAGACAAAGACTTTCTTATACTGTCCGGGGATTGGCATGACGGTCTCCCCTGTCCGACGAAGGAGGGGGAACCTGGTAAGTACCTGAGTAGCCCCAGCCTTTATTAATGATAAATTTCTTCGTTTTCGTTGTTGGTTGTGTTTTTCTTTGATTTGCCCTTGTTAATTTGTTTTTTGGAATATATGTGCAGATAGTCGCACGCTTATCCGTCGTGCTAACCTCATCAACTTTGATCGTCTGAACAAGATCTTGAAGGCCGAGGTGTTTGTGCACACGGATGGTCAGCTTCGTGCCGCACACCTCATTCTCGGATAGACACCCATCTCCACCGCTTTCCAAGATCCTAAGTGCGTCATCAAAGAGAAGGACCCACGGTTGCCGAGGATCAGTGTAGCGGTTGAAGGATTTTTGTTGCCAGCTGGCACTCCTGTACCTCAGGGCGTTTTGATCACTGAGCCTGTGAGGGTCGTCTCGGGAGCTATTCATTTAGCCACATCCTCGGCTCGACCTAGGTTGGGTGAAGGTCCCTCTTCTCAGCCAATTGCCGAGGAAGAGGAAGAAGACGAAGAAGAAGAGGAGGAAGAAGAAAGAAAAGAAGAAGTCGTTGAGCTTTCGGATTCAGAAGAGGAATTCGAAGCTTTTCAGCGACTTCCATCGCCCAGGAACCTACCTACTGTCATCGGCTCGCTGTCCATCACATCCTCAGATGACGACGACCAACCATTAATAAGAATGGGCATCTAGTGCAGACCCAAGCCCAGTCTTAAGGACGTGCTAGAAGGTCAAGCTAGAGCGCAGGAGCTTCTTAAGGTGCCTCCAGTAAAACCTAAGGACAAGGGCACCAAGAAGGTCCCTTCAATTAAACTCACTCTTCCCCCTTCAACTCAAACCGAACATCTCGACCCAGCTGATCATAAGAGGAAAATGGATCAGCACAAAGGGAAAGAGACAGTTGAAGGGGCCAAAGATCTCTCCACCAAAGAGGTAGACCCGGAGAGGGGAGGAAAGCATGCTCGTCATACCCATACAAGGTCAGAGAAACGAATTGACCCTTCGTTAGCCTTCCATGCGCTCATCTGGGCTCCCCAAATGAACGTAGACGATCAGGCAGTCACCGCTGACGCGTCTATTAGGGGATCCGATGAGGGCACAGCTGCTTGCATCGCCGATGCGTTGGAGCAAGCACTTCTACTGCCCGAGGACATGGGCGAGCTATGAAGGGTGAGGGATCAAAACGTCTTCATGATCCTCAAGAAAGAGTTAGCTATGGTAAGAATTTCAATTGATTGTTTCTTGGTATCCATGCTTTTCATTATTGCATTTGTTGTTGTTATTTTTTGTTTGATATTAACTGTGCCATTTACTAACAATGTTTGTATGTAGGCTGTCCAATCTGCACATAGGGCAGAGGAGATCGCTGCTAACTCGTACAAGGCACTAAGGGATGAGGAAGTAAGGCTGGATCACGCCAAAAAGATATTGGAGCTTAAGGAGAAGAAGCTGCAAGAGGTGACCACCAGCCTGGGTAAGGCGGAGAGTGAGAGGTCAGGTCTTAAGGCCCAGCTGAAGACTACTACCAGGCAAGCCGAGGATCAGAGGTTGCAGCTCAGGCGTGCCAATGAAGATCTTGCCTCGGCCAGGAAGCTAGTAGAAGATCTTAAGAGGGAGCTTGCAACGTCCGAGGAAGCCAAGCAGGAGGCTCTCAAGGCCAAGGAGGAGGCACTCATCAAGGCTCAAGAAGCCGAGGCGATGGTTGACGAGGCTAAGCAAAGAGGCTATGAAGTGGGGGTGGCAGAAACTACTGACACCTTCAAAGCCTAAGTGCCGGAGGTTTGTAGGGATTACTTCCTCCAGGTGTGGAAGGAAGCCCTCTCCCAAGCCGGGGTTGATGCTTCCTCTCCACTATGGAAAGTGGAGAATGCCTACATCCCTCCTGCAATCCGAGTGGCTACCTCTAGCTTGGCCAAGGATGACACCACCTCTTCCACAGCTGGTGCTCAAATGGACGAAACAGCTGCAGATGACGCTGTTGCCAGCGATGCTGCTCTTGTTGCACAGCCTCCTCTTGTCCCCAAGGAACTGCCCCCCAATCCTAAGGTCAGTGGGACTATGGAGTTAGTTCTGGCGACCCTGCCTATAAAGCCAAAGGAAATGGTTGGGGGGTCCTCGGCCTCGGTAGTGGCTCCTGCTGATCCAAAAGACCAGATCCAGCCTAAGCCTTGATGGCCCTTGGAACTTTGTTGCCGCTTTTTCTTGCTTTCTTTTACCTCTTTTTTTTTGTAACTCCCTTTTTGGGTCGTAGATGTATTTAAATTATATTTCGTTTAATGAGAAACACCTTCATCTTGAATTGTTGTTTTGTATTATATTAACTGTGAGCAGATCCTTTTACTATTACTGACTTGGTCTAATCGAATGATGACTTGAACTTGTTGTGCGCATTAACAATATCACATCAATAACCAAATAGACATAAAGGAAGATTGGGTAAATGACATACTTGCAAATGCTTTAAGTGATGGCCACAATTTTTTATGCAATCCTGGCAATGAGTAAGGCACTAAGAAGTAATATATTAATGTGGGATCCGTTTACTTAGGATTTGCTTAAAAACTATCTTCATAACAACATATTAAGACGGAACGTTCTGACATGTTCCACACTTGAACTAGGAGCACCTCAAGCATTGCGCTTAGCACTTAGTAACAAATAAAATTACATGAAACCCATGTTTGAGATACTTACTTCAAGGTTATATGGAACCTATACAACCCAATCCTTGTCTCCGCAATTGCCTTTGGGGATCAAAAGTAACTTCAATTTTGTTTTAGATTAAGGTAGAGGATCCGAGAATCCGGCATAACCTTAATTTTTACTTTTAAATTAAGGTAGAGGATCTGAGGACCCGGCTTAACCTTATTTAAATTTTGGAATAAGGTAGAGGATCCGAAGACCCGGCGTAACCTTATTTAAAATTTTCAATTAAGGTAGAGGATCTGAGGACCCAGCGTAACCTTATTTAAACTTTGGAACAAGGTAGAGGATCCGAGGACCCGGCGTAACCCCCCTTTTTTTTATTTTTTTTTTTTTTGGAATAAGGTAGAGGATCCGAGGACCCGGCGTAACTTTATTTAAACTTTGGAATAAGGTAGAGGATCCGAGGACCCGGCGTAATCTTATTTAAACTTTGGAATAAGGTAGAGGATCCGAGGACCCGACGTAACCTTATTTAAACTTTGGAATAAGATAGAGGATCCGAGGACCCGGCGTAACCTTATTTAAACTTTGGAATAAGATAGAGGATCCGAGGACCCGGCGTAACCTTATTTAAACTTTTCAACTAAGGTAGAGGATCTGAGGACCCGGCTTAACCTTATTTAAACTTTTCAACTAAGGTAGAGGATCTGAGGACCCGGCTTAACCTTAAACATAACAGTACAAGTAGTACAAAAATGATAAGATTAAAATGACAAAAGCACTTTTTATTAATAATAATATCGTCGCAAATTACTTACATTCTAGGGATGGGGAACAACCTTTTCATCTAAGTCGGCAAGGTAATAAGCTCCTATTCTAGCTATTGCTGTAATGCGATACGATCCTTCCCAGTTTGATCCAAGCTTTCCCCATGTTGGATTTTTGATATTACCCACTACTTTCCTCAGCACTAAGTCTTCAAGAGCAAGCGGCCTCGAGTTTACATTCGAGTCATATCCCTGCTTCAATTTTAGTTGATAGGGAGCCAAATGGATCATGGCAACTTCTCTCCTTTTCTCAACCAGATCTAGGCTCCTTTCTAATAACATATCATTACTTTCCGGAGGGAAGGAACTTGTTTTCATTGTTGGAAAACCGGTTTCCAAGGGGATAACAACCTCGGTGCCATAAGTCATTGCGAAGGGCGTCTCTCCCGTTGATTGGCGTGGGGTGGTCCGATATGTCCACAAAACATGAGGCAATTCCTCCACCCATCTCCCTTTGGCGTCATCCAACCTCTTCTTAAGATCGTTGACTATAACTTTGTTGACCGCCTCGGCCTGCCCATTTCCTTGTGGATAAGCTGGGGTGGAATACCTGTTGGTTATGCCGAGGTCAGAGCAATATCTCCTGAACGTTTTACTATCAAATTGTAGACCATTATCCGAAATAAGAGTACGTGGAACTCCAAATTGAGTGACAATGCTCTTCCATACAAATTTCTTCACATCGACATCCCTGATGTTTGCCAGGGGCTCGGCTTCCACCCATTTGGTAAAATAGTCAGTGCCGACAACCAACCACCTTCTATTTCCAAGTGCCTTCGGGAAGGGACCCACAATGTCCAGTCCCCATTGTGCAAAGGGCCAGGGGCTCGTCAGAGGATTGAGCACACCCCCAGGCTGATGAATGTTTGGTGCGAACCTTTGACACTGATCACACTTCAGCACATAGCTTTAAGCTTCTCGTTGCATATTGGGCCACCAATATCCTTGTGTTAGAGCTCTATGAGCTAAGGACCTTCCCCCCCGTATGACTTCCACAGATTCCTTCGTGTAATTCTTCCAGAAGTAGCTCTGTCGCCTCAAGATGTATACACAACAGGTATGGGCTAGAGAAGGATCGTTTATAAAGTTTGTGATCCTCGGCCAGCCAAAATCGAGAGGCCTTCCTACGTATTTTGTCTGCTTCGACCTTTTTCTCGGGCAGAACATCATCCTTGAGGAAGGATACAATGGGGTCCATCCAACTAGGCCCCACCCTGATCTGGTGAACGTGGATAACATTTCCAATCATTCTCGAGGGTTTAGGTAAGTCCTCAACTAGGATAATCCGAGGTAGTCCTTATGCCGACGACGTGGCAAGAGTTGCTAGGGAGTCAGCATGCGCATTACTACTCTTAGGGATATGAGATAAAGTAAAGGATTCGAATTTGCGTTACACAACTTTGACTTGACTCAAGTAGTCCTGCATCCTTGGATCTTTAGCCTCCACCTTTCCATCCACTTGACCCACAACAAGTCGCGAGTCCGAGAATACTTGCACGGTTTTTCCTCCCAATTTATGGACCATATCCATCCCTTTTAGCAAAGCCTCATACTCGGCCTCATTATTAGTAGCCAAGAATCCCAGTCTTAAGGACTTTTCCAGTGTAAGGCCTTTTGGGGTCGTAATTACCAAACCCACCCCGGATCCCCTTTGATTGGCAGCCCTATCAACGTAAACGGTCCACCCCGCAAGACCTTTACATGCAATCATACCAACTGATTTTTCATCAATGTCCCTATTAATGGCACTATCTTCTATTGTGGGCTCAGCAAATTTCGCAACCAGATCAGCTAATACTTAACCCTTTATTGATGTGCGTGGCATGTACTTGATATCAAAGAAGCCCAAAATGGTTCCCCACTCTGCAATCCTACTTGTATAATCTGCACTCTGGAGTATAGTTTTGAGGGGAAGCTGAGTCAGAATAACCACCGTATGAGACTGGAAATAATGGGGGAGCTTACGTGTACCATGCACTACGGCCAGGATTGCCTTCTCTAATGGTGGATAACGCACCTCGGCTTCATGGAAGGACTTACTCACATAGTAAACCGGCTTTTGTACATCCCCGTCGACCCTTATTAACACCAAACTAACGGCATGGGCTGCGACTGCAATATATGCAAAGAGGACTTCATCGACTTCGGGCCGAGACATGATAGGAGGATGTGAAAGATATTCTTTAAGTTGCTGAAAGGCAACGGCACACTCCTCTGTCCATTCAAACCCTTTCCACTTGTTTAATAATTGGAAAAATGGCCTGCACCGATCAGCTGATCTTGAGATAAATCGGTTGAGGGCAGCGGTCATCCCAGTCAACCTCTGCACCTCCTTTGGATTCCGAGGCGGCTGTAAGTTATTGATGGCCTTAACCTGAGCGGGGTTGACCTCAATTCCTCTATGCATCACCATGTAACCCAAAAACTTACCAGATCCTACTCCAAAGGAACATTTGGATGCGTTAAGGCGCAACTTATGCTTTCTCAGTGTTTGGAAGGTGTCATCTAGGTCTGGTATGTGAGCCGAGATAGTCTTACTTTTGACCACCATATCATCTACGTACACCTCAATCGTCTTTCCCATTTGCGGTTCAAACATCCGCGTCATCATTCTTTGATAGGTAGCCCCGGCATTTTTCAAGCCGAAGGGCATCACCTTATAGTGGTAGTTTCCCGTGGGTGTGACAAAGGCTGTCTTCTCCTGGTCCTCTGTAGCTAAGGGTATTTGATGGTATCCTTGGAAAGCGTCTAAAAAACTCATCCGAGGATGACCCATAGTAGCATCCACCAACTGCTCTATGCGGGGCATTGGAAATGAGTCCTTGGGACAAGCCTTATTCAAGTCTGTAAAGTCTACGCACATTCTCCAATTCCCATTTTTTTTTTTCACTACCATTGTGTGCGCCAACCATTCTGGGTAGAATACCTCTTTGATCGCCACTGCCTTCTTAAGTTTCTGGACCTCCTCCTTAACTGCATCGGCGTGTTCCTGTGACGAACACCGAGGTGGTTGTCTCTGCGGTACTGTTGCTAGATTAACGTTGAGGTGATGACAAATGAAATTTGGGTCGACTCCTGGAGCCTCGTAGGCATCCCACGCGAATACATCAATGTTTCGTTTTAAAAATGTAACCAGTTCTTCTTTTTCTTGGGGAGGCAGTTGACTTCCTACCTGGAAAAATTTCTCCATATCATCTGCAATAATTACCTTCTCTAAATCCTCACATCTAGGCTCTTTAACCTCAACCAACTCTGGTTTGGCCGAGGATGTTAGTTGCTATAAACTTCTCTTGGCTAAAGTCTGGGTTTCTTACCTCGTCTGACGCATAATTGCTGTGGTTGTGCATTGCCTTGCCATGGACTGGCTACCAACTATCTCCTCAATTCCATCCTCATACGGGAACTTCACCTTAACATGTAGAGTTGATGATACTGCTCCTAAGGCGTGCAACCATGGTCTTGCCACTATGGCTGTATAAGGGGAGTAGGCGTCCACTACGATAAAATCCACATCTACCACTACTGGCCCTGACTGTACAGGTAATCGGATCAACCCCTTCGGAATGACAGCCTTCCCTTCAAAGCTTATCAACGGATAGTCATAGGCTGTAAGATCTTCAGGCTTCAAATTAAGTCCCTTAAACAAATCCGGGTACATAATATCAGCCCCACTCCCTTGGTCAACCATCACTCTCTTTACGTCATATCCTCCTATCCTTAGCGTGATGACTAGCGCGTCATCATGCGGTTGAATAGTACCAAGCTTATCCTCCTCGAAAAATCCCAAAATGGGCGGAGGATTCTTCTTAATTCTCTTCGGCTCCAAGCTGAGGTCCTCGGCAGAGGGACGCAATACTGACATTACCCTGGTGGGGCAAGACCTCGTCCGACCTAGCGCGGCAAAAATGACATTGATTGTGCCCAATGGGGACCTCATAGTGTTACTTCTTTGATTCACAGAACCAGATTGTGTTCCTTGTTCGTTAGGCCGATTCATGAATTGCCTTAATTTTCCTTCTTTCACCAGTTGATCCAAGTAAATCCATAAGTTCTTGCAGTTTTCCGTGGTGTGACCCTTATCTTGATGGTAATTGTAGTAGAGGTTCTGATTACGTTTCGCAGGGTCTCCTATCATTCTATTGGGCCACCTGAAGTACGGTTCTCGGCAAATCTTCTCCAACACTTGCTGTACTGGCTCACAAAACACAGCGTTTACTGTCTGGGGTGGGGTCGACCTAGCCTGGCTAGTAAAATCCCTCCGTGGCCATTTGCTACTGTATCTCTCTGCCTTGAAATCCCTACTCTCCTGAGGGACAATCTTCATTTTCTCCTTACTTTGCTGCTGATCCTCCTCAACTCTCTTATATTCGTCAATACGATCCATAAGCCGACAAACAGTTTTTACAAGTTTCTTGGTTAAGGATTTTCTTAAGTCATGTTCGACTGGAAGGCCAACTTTAAAAGTATTAACGGCTACCTCATCAAAGTCACCGTCAATCTCATTGAACACTTCCCAGTATCTATTCGAGTAGGTTTTCAATGTCTCGCCCTCCCTCATGGTCATGGCTAATAACGAATCCAGCAGCCGAGGTACCCTGCTGCATGTAACGAAGCGAGACCCAAACGCCATCGTAAGGTCCATGTAGGAATTGATGGAGTCTGCTTTCAAGCCGTTAAACCATCTCATCGCAACGGGCCCTAAGCTCGAGGGAAACATTTTGCACATCAAAGTTTCATTCTGTGAGTAAACCGCCATGCGTTGGTTAAAATGACTCACGTGCTCCACTGGGTTTGTTCTGCCGTTATAAATGGTGAAGTTTGGTTGAGTGAATCGACGAGGAAGCTTCCCTTTCTCAATCCGACACGTGAAAGGTGATTTAGAAAGCTGGTGCAAAACCTTTCCCATGGCGTCACTGCCTAAGCCCCTGGGAGTCGTCCCTCTGCTCCTCCTGTCATGAATACTTTTCTCTTGGTACGAGAAAGTTTCACTAGGAGGGGCTCTAGACCTGGGTTTATAACCACTGCTCTGGGAGTCGTCCGAGGAAGGGTCAGACACAGATGGAGTTCGTTTCTGCTTAGCGCGGCGCAGCTTTCTTTTCAGTTGATCAATCTCCCTCTGCATGGCCTTAATATTTCCTTCATCAGAGCCCCTACTTCTGCCCTGCGGATCATTACCGACAGTTCGCCCCGAATGCACACTGCCTTCTCGATCTCCCAACTGCTCTAACTGTTGAAAAGGATCTTCGTGCTGAGATCCTAGAGATTCTGCATAGTCTGGATCAAACCCGCCATCAAGTTATCTGCGCCAAAACACAAGAATTCCCACAGACGGCGCCAATTATAAGGACACAAATCAAACTGGACCAGAGTTGACCCTTCAGTCCAGCCCGATGAGCTCTAAATGATGAATTTATAGAGAGTGTGCTTCTAATCTAGGTTTTTAAGACGATAGATAACACAGAGGTTGGGCTAAATTATGAAGTTCATATATAAATCTTATACATAGACGTAACAATCCTCTGTTTACATGGATGCCGAGGACAATTCTTGGTTTTTCCTTCCAAGTTTCCCCCGCCTCTATTTCTTCTCTCTTCACCCTTTATAGGCCTACCTCCCTCCTCCTCTCCTCAACGTGTAGTCTTGATCTTCCCCTCTTGGATACTTGTCCCATCACTTCTCCTTACTAAAGCCTCTAGCAGTTAGGATGAGGTTGAATTTCAATGTTCAGGCATCACTTCTTTATTAATGCGGCCAGAGAGGTAGGTATAATGCCTTCAATGTGGTGGTAGCAACTTTTTCTCTGATATTTGTCTATCAACTTCCTTTATACCTTATCCTCGTTCTCTTAGTTATTGTATATAAGGTGCTTAGTACAAGAGTCCTTGAACTGCCAGATCAGTAATATTGTCCTCGGCAGCATGCTGCCGAGGACAAGATCATCCTCGGACATCATGTCTCGTGGCGTTCTGCCCATGTATGGCACCTTCCTTTGTCACGTGTCATTGTAGGCTAGAGTTATTATGTCTTCGGACCATTTCATGTTGTCGGTTTGGACTTTCCTCTTTGCGGGAGCCTTTGGGCTGGCCCAATACGTGCTTTGGGCCCATAGGCACTACAAGTGTAAATTGGTAAATTATCGAAATTATATATTATTATACAATAAAAGTTTAAGTTTATTGTGTCAAATTGTTATTATTTTTTAATTTTTAAATGACTTGTTAGTCGTTAGTTACCACCCCTTCGCATCAAGTGTCTACAAATTTTATTAGAGATTTTTTTTTTTTTTTTTAATTCCAACTAACAGTTCTCAGTTCTCACACGTTCCATAGTTAAAAGAAAATATTTAATAATTTTTTATAGGATAACCTTATTCATGCAATAATTTTAATAGCTTTCATTTATTTGAAAAAGGGTTAGAAAAACTAGTTTTACAGGTTACTATGATAGTTAAATTCAATCTTTTCCTAAATTAGTATTTTGTGAACAAAAAAAATGTTCATTTATTATTATTTTGAATTTCAATACAACCTGAATGAATGAATAGAATTAAATATCTTGGAAAAAATAAAATAAGATTGAATTATTAGAACTATCAAAGATAATCTTCTAAAAGAAAAGGAACAATCAAAGATAATGCTCGACCTCATAAGATGTTTCAAATTGAAAATGATGATATTAGAAAGTTTGACAATTATAATGAAAGAGAAAGAATATGACCTCCATAAACGAAAATAAACAGGATCTCTAAGTTGAAATAAAGTATTGGAAATTCTGATGATTATAATAAAAGAAAAAAGAATAGGTTAGAGAAAAGAAAAATAAAATTTTGTCACTCTACAACTTTATCAGTAACAATAATATGTAATATTTATATGATGGTTCTCGATCCAAGAAAATAACATTTTATGGCACAACCTTTTTTTTTTTTTTTTTTTTAAGAATATTTTATGGCACAACCTCACTCACCAAATAAGATTTTAATTAGATCATTGGTCCATTGTATGAGATTTTTGAAATTATATAATAATCAATTATTTAGTTATTATTACCAAAGTATTCAAAATAAAAATAAATATTATATATATATATATATATATTTTCATCTCCAAAACCGTTTTAGCGCACAAACCTCTGACTATATCAATATTAAGATCTACTTTTGATTGGAAAAAAAATAATATAAAATTAAAGCAAACCCATCTGAAAAAAAAAAAAAAAAAAAAAAAAAAAAATTCATCAAAGATCACGATTTTCTTTTTCACTATATTATAATAATAAGAAACCCCGCTTGTAAACTGAAATTCAAGTCCATAGCCCATGTGTCAAAAACAACCTGATCATCATTACTTGGTGAAATCCATATGCTCAAATGTATTCAAAGTACTTCACACAACAATTATTTAATGAAAAATAAACCATCAATGAACGTTGCAATCCAGAAGTAAAGGAGTACACGATAATTTTCTAACTTTCATTGATGTCACCAACCAGTCGGAGATGTCTAGGGTTTGGACCAGACTAAAATATATAACAGCCTAGGCTGTCAGCCTTATTAATGGTCCTGTGAATGTTAGTCTGGCTTTACCCCAAATCAAATCGTACAGTTCACAAGCACTGCACGCTAAGCTATAGCATATATTGATGATGATATATACCATGACGCACGCATGTGACATGAAGATTTTGGCCAAACAATTATTTGTACATGGCATTGTGATTTACCAACATTATTATGTACAATTCAAAAAAAATTTGGTCACAAAATTTCAATTATTTCTTGGGCCTATAAACAACAAAGTGGCCAGGCGTTATAATTTGAAGTGGGCATCATAGTTCATAGTGGACCAAATTCAAGAACTCAGCGGATACTTATTGTATTTGTATGACTAATCAAAGCCCTCACGGGACTAGGACTCGTCGTCGTAGCCCGAGCTCGAACAAAACATGAATGGTTTTACGGAAGCCCGTGCCACGCTTTATCAACCTTCAGGAGACCACTGACCTAAACATGGGCCTTCCAAATTGGTAAATCTTCAATAGAAAAAATAAAAAAATAAAAAAAAATTAACCTTTTAGAATAAAGCTAAACATGAGTACAATTTATAACTCATGAAGTGTTGTAATTTACAATATGTTGGTTGCATGAAAGTGGAGGGAAGAGAAGAGAAACGTGTAAAAAAAGGGAAAGGCAAAAAAAAAAAAAAAAAAAAAAAAAAAAAAAACCTCCCCATATGTGTGGTTTAAAGTAAAGGGGAAGTGAAAGGAAACATAGATATCATCTCCCTTTCCTGCCCTCCCCTTCCATGCAACCAAACGTAACCCTAAGTTCTCAAATTAATTTTAAGTACATAGTTGCAATTAATTTAATTATTGCCTAAATTGCCTTTCACACCTTGGGGTAGTTTTGATTTCACCCCCCTTGAGTTTCATAATTTTAGTCCCTACCCCTAACGTTACGAAGCATTTAGAGGGTGAAAAAAGAAGCATTTTTGTCTGTATTTGCTGGTGAGTTGTTCGTTAAATGCGAACTTATCACAAAATGACATAGTTTTAAGAAATCATCTAAGTCTAAATAAGGGAAGATCCTCGCATTCAAACAAAGCTTTTATTCCTTAATTAAGTACCACACATATCTCACATTCGCGAAAAAGAACCGACATATTGATGTGTCATAAAAGGAGATACAGTTCATAGAACTTACAAAACCTTTTGCCTCTAGTCCACTCAGCTAAGGATTATTCCTTAAAAGCACAGCGATTGTGCATAATTTATGTGGGGTGGGGCGCTTGTGCCCACAAAGGGGTTTCCTCAAAAATGCCACACAGTTTTTTTTTTTTTTTTACTCAAAAACACCTCACACAGTTTAGGTTTTAGGTTTTGTTTTTCAAAAACTCAAAATCTTTTTTTCACTTCCAAATAAAAAAAAGAATTTCACTTGTTACAAACATTTTATTTATTTTTTTTGAATAATTAAAATCAATAAAGAACACCCTTTCAAAAAGAAAAAGAAAAAGAAAAAGGAGCACTCTAAGTTTCTGCATCTCTACCATGTCTTGTTCTTGTCATTAACATTCTGTAGAGAAAGGAAGCTGGAGCGCATACCAAAAGAGAGCAAAGAAGTAAAGAAAAGCCAATAATGAGAAAGCTCTCCAAGATCTCTTTTCAACTTTTTGTGCAAATTCTTCCAACCTTTTGTCAATTTGATACTTATCTTGAGCAACCTCATTTTAGTTTGAGTGTAAAACACATTTTCTATATATAAAATAAAAAAAATTTTTAAAAAAAAAAACGTAAAAGTTGAGACAGAAAAAGTACAATATCAAATTCTTTATCCAACATTCATTTTTCGAAAAAAATATTAGATAAAGAAGGATAACTGTTGATACTATACTTTATTTGGACCTGATTAGCATGTCAAAATGCTAGTTTAAGCTCTAAAAGCATAAATTGTGCTTTTAAATGTAAGAAAATAAGGAATTGCATGGAAAAGCCTTTGGGATAAACCATTTTAATGATCAAAGAGTACAAAATCCCAAACATGTCATCTTTGGCTAAGTTTGGACAACATTGACAAAACTCTAATCGGAATTAGTCAAAAAGTTTTTAATCGAGATTTATTTTTATCAATCTTAAAGATCATGAGCCAAACTGTACCAATTAAAGGTATTATTTTTCAGGTTAAAGGATTGTTTTGGAGCATTTCCGCGCAATAAACTGTACCGGCCCAGTCACAAAGGGTGCAAAATGACTAGTCCATATTGAATTATGATGAGTTAGCTACCCTATATAAAAAGAGCTCGATGACACTTTGGGATTAGGAGGAATTAATTTTCTAAGAAAAGTGCTACAAAATTTTTAACACCGCATCACTTACCTTCAAAGTGCAATATCTAGACATTTGTAGCTCCAAATTGAATGAAGTTAGAAACTATAAACACCAGACATTCATTCCTTTGTGGAAACACTAGGTTTGAAGAAATCCAAGGTTTTGAATACCTCCAAATAGCAGTTTGAAAATTAGAAAATAGGAAAAGGAGTGGTTAAGGATCAAACTAGGCAGCAAGCCCCTGGGATTCTTTCCTCCCCAATTTTTTTTTGTATAAATACCCCCCCCCCCCCCCACCCTCATCTCTCCTCTTGAAAATTTGTGAAGAAAAATCCCAAAAATTCTCTACCTCTCCCATTTTCTCTGGGTTTCTCTCTGAACCCATTTTCTCTCTGTCCCTCCCTAGAATAGTTCTCTTAAAACTCAACCCAAAAAAAAAAAAAAAAAAAACATGGATTTTCACTTTCAAAACCTTTCTTCACCAAAAAAAAAAAAAAAAAAAAAAAAACCATGAAAACCATTTTTTTAATATAAAACCTTTTTTCTTAAATAAATTTTGTTTTAATCTCAAATATGGTTTTCTAAAAATGAGTTTTTCTTAAAATAAGTTTCCCTTTCCTTATTTTAAAATCATATTTTCAAATGATTTTAATCTTAAACTTTTTTCCATAAAATGCATAAATATCCCTCTTTTTTGTTACTTTATCAAAGTACTTCTTTATTAAAAATTGTTCTCTGTTTGTGCTTTCTCATAAAAAAAATTAAAAAAAAAACCCCTTTTTTTCCATTAATAAAAATCAAGAGAAGCCTTCTTTTAAAAAATCCCTTTTCTAAAAAATTTTAGCCTTTGTTTCTAAATAAGCATTTTCCCCAAAAAGTCATGTGTTTTTCTAAAAGAAAAAAACTCATCTTTTCAAATGTAAATAAATTTTTTTTCTTTTATATATTTTTTTCCCTCTATATAGCCTAATTTTAATGTGGTTTTACGTGTCTATGATTCACCTCCATTGAATAAATTGATTACAATCAAAGATAACACATCCCCCCCCCCCCCCCCCCTCCCTCTTCTGGGTTGTTGTGTTTGTGCATGAGAATGAAACTTGGAGAATAAAATTGGCCTAAATACATATTAACCAATCCCCCCTAGTCTTTTCTTCTTCTTTATTTTATTTTATTTTATTTTTTTAACTTTACGTTGTAGAGTAATGTATTCACATGATAAATACATAATAAATATTATTCACATGTTATATATGTATGTATGTATGTATGTATGTATAATTCTTGCAATCTAGTAAATAAGAACCTTCACATGCTATTTATACACATCATATTTACTCATACATATTCTTTGGAATAATATTTACATGTTATTTAATATGTAAATAGATATTCACATGATAAGTACACACACACACACACAAAAAACTCTTTCCAAACCGAAATGCCAAGTATTTAATTTACATGTCTAAAATATAAACATTGTGATTAAATTAAAATAAAGTACTATCCTTTGGATAGGCGGTATAAGGTGCATAACACCTTCCCCACCTATAACCAAACTTCTAAGTCTATCTTTGATTCGAAACTTTAATTTACCTTAATTAATTTGAAGATCCTTGAATTAGTTTTAGTTAATTTAGTAAAATGAATTCGATAAATAGGTGACCACTCACACCTAGAATAAAACTAATGGTTGGTGACAGCTCCTTAAAATGAACTAAGAAAAGAGACATACACACACACCTCACCTGAGAAACATATACACACATAAACATGTTGCCAAGCACTCAATGTGGAAAAACTTGGGGGAAAACACACTTTTTGTTTATGCTCCCTCCTCCGGAAGGGCGTCCACACCACTAAGTTTTCTCCATCACTCACAATTGAGCACATCAAAGTTATGGTACAAAAGTCATGTGCATAGACTTTCTCTTAATATAAGTTAGAATTATAAAAAATTTCACAAATAGTTTATTGTGGTTGAGGTGACGAATTATTAATGGTAATTTACAAAGTAATGTTAGTGATGGACATTGACATGCCCCTTGACCTCTCTATAACTCCTCTATATTGCTCAAATAATAACTTAATAGTTTATCATTGAATACTTAACCAAATAATAGGAAAGTGGCAACTATTATTTGTTTCGGCTCTCAATGATAAATTATAGGGTAAATTATATATTTGTTTCGGCTCTCAATGAAAATGGTCCTTGTCATTAAGTAAGGGATGGAAAATGTTGACATGGCTAACGGTCAAAATAAAAAACTATTTTCATGCCACATGTATTGCCACGTTAGAAGTTAGAACTAAAAAAAAAAAAAAACATATTCTCTCTTTCCCTCTCCTTTTCTTTCTCTTTTGGCATCCCTGTGTTCTATACCTAGTTGTAGGGCTGGTATACACCCAATGGATTGAGATCAAGTGCAATACCTGGGTATTGCACCTAATGCAATACCTATGAATGATTGAGATTGATAGTTGCAAAAAGCAGTTTTCAATCTCAACCATTGATTAAAGAAGTTAAGAAAACAAAGTGAAGAGAAGTAAAAAGTAAAAGTTAAAAAATTAAAAAGTAAAATTTTTTAGTGAGAGATGATTGGGTGAATTGTACCTGGTATTGCATCGAATACTAATCATACACCCAGAAGTCACTCAACACAAGGTCCGATTTGAAAAGTGGCAATAGATTACAAAGAACTAGAAAGGCCAATGGTTATTTTGTATAGTGCAACCAAAATCCCTTACAAATATAATCTAATCTAAGGGTTCATTTAGGAATAGCTTGTTTAGCTAAAATTGAATTTTTTTTTTCCTGAAAGTACCGTAGATAAAAGCTAAAAAGTAGCTGAAATAGTACAATGAGATCCATAAGAGCATTCTTATCAAAAGGGGTAAATGCTATTTATGCTAAAATTTAAGATACAAAATGCTATAATTACTAAAAGCCATACTCCATCAAACCTCTCAAATTTTATTTTTTTTGCAATCCAGCTACAGTGGGCTGCTATGTCTAGCAGCCCACTGTAGCAATATTGTAAAAAAAAAAAATAGTTGTTTAATGGTAGTTATTGGTAGTTATTTGAAAACATAAAAAGAAAGAATAAAAAAAACATAAAGAAAGAATAAAAAAAAGAGAATTTAAATGAAATGGTAAAATAATAGAAGTTTTGATGTTTGGTGAATTGTAAAGTGGTATGCTAAAATTGATAAAGTAAGATTTTAAAATGGTAAATGCTAAATATTTTAGCATTCTTGATAAGAATGTTCTAAATAGTACCAAAAATAAGCTGAATAGTAGTAAAAATAAACTAAATAGTAAAAAAAACTAGCTTTTTAAGCCAATGTCAAACACAACTTAAGTCATTCATTTGCTAAGTGTAAACTAATGGGTCCTTAATAGGTTGCCATGAACATTCAAATGAGTCAACAAGTAGCTTGCAAAAGCCATGTGCATTGATCTGGTAATGGTTCACAGGTAACTGATAAGAGAAAGACAACAGAAGCAACCTCCTCACTCAACGCGAGGTGCTGTTGGAGATTTCCATGTTCATCAACAACTTCTTCAATTTCATTGGTGGTAATAGAAATCAATAGAAGACAAACCATAAACTTAAATTACCTTGCTCAGCTATGTACCGACCCTACAACTGGGTACAGACTGAAGAACAGAAGACCAAAGATTATTTTGATGAAGACAATGGAAATGATGTCGTCTTGAATACCAATAATCAAATGCACTGTATCACTTTAAATTCCTGAGTTTTGTAGTTATGCGCTAAATGCATCGTTTCATTCATGTTCAATTATTAGAGCATTCACATCAGCTCATGTAAAATTCCCATCTATTTTACACCAAAAAACTTACTTTTTCTAATTTACACACCCATTTTTACAATACACCCACATCAGTTCATCTATTTTACACATCTTCTAATTAAATAATCAATTTTTTCACATTTTTTATTATTTTTCCCAACGAACCCCGTATAACACGCGCGCGCTCTCTCACTGTTTCTCATTTCTGATTTTGCTCTCTCTCTCTCCACACCCATCTCTCCCTCTCCATCAACGCTCCCTCTCCATCAGCTCTCCCTCTCCCTCTCCGATCCACCATCTCGGATCACCGGTCCTCTCCATCAATCCACCCTCTCCATCAACTTTCCCTCTCCGATCACCATCTCAGATCAACTCTCTCTCTCCGATCCACCATCCCCGTGGCTCCGATCCACCATCCCGTGGCTCTGATCCACTCCCCGCGGCTCCGATCCACCATCCCCGCGGTTCCGATCCACCATCCCGCGGCTCCGATCCACCATCCCCGCGGTTCCGATCCACCATCCCGCGGCTCCGATCCACTCCCCGCGGCTCCGATCCACCATCCCTGCAGCTCCGATCCACCATCCCGCGGCTCCGATCCACCATCCCCGCGGTTCCGATCCACTCCCCGCAGCTCCAATCCACCATCCCCGCGGCTCCGATCTGTCTGTGTATCACTTTTTTTTTTTTTTAAGTGTATCTTTGTTGTTTGTCCGTGTGGGTGTGTTTGTGTATCTCTGTGAGTTTTTTTTTTTAGCAAGTGTCTCTGTTGATTTGTCTGGATGTTGAAGAGGTTGTTGGACACGGAGAAGAGAGAGAAAAAAACGAGCGAATGGAAATTAATAAATTATTGTATAAACGAGCTACAGTGCCCGTGTAAATTTACACGGGCACTGTAGCAACGTGAATAATATTGATGATTTTAGATAAGTTTGCACCCATTGATGTGGGCAGTTTTTTGATCAAAATGTGTAAAATTAATAATTTTTTATCATTTTACACATTTATGCACTATTATGCATTCACTGATGTGAATGCTCTTAGCTTTTAAACCTTACTTTCTCACATGTGTAACAAGTGGTTAATTTGTTAATTCTATTATAATAAAATCCCACCATTTTAGCTACGCTTTCTCTCTCCTTTGTGACTTTATAAATAGAGTTGGACTTAATGATGTAATTAGCTAGCCATTTTATGCAATAGAGAAACCTTTCTATTTAGTCTTCTTCATGGTATTTGAGTTTTGCTTCCATGGCGTTCGCAAATACAAATCCATCTTCAACCTCATCGTCTACCTCAACCACTCCACCTACAATGGCTAACTTTATCACTCATATCAATCCCTCACTTTTTTTACTCTCGAATATGTCATCTATGATGACCGTCAAGCTTGATTACTCCAATTACATTGTCTGGAAGCATCAGATTGAAGTAATTTTGGAGCCTTTCTCTATGATTGATTCTATAGATGATATTGCTATGGCCCCAGATTAGTTCTTGAAGGTTCTTCTAGTAATTTCACAGCAGAAGTCAATCCAACTTTTCTTACTTGGAGAAATCACGAACAAACATTGCTTACATTTATCAATTACAAACTCTCTCCTTCTCTTCTTGCTCTTACTATGAGACAAAAATCTAGTAGAGGTGTTTGGAAAGTTTTGGAGAAACCATTTACCTCAATTTTTAGGTCTTGTGCAATGAGCCTTAGAAATTAATTGAATGCTGTGAAGATAGGCATAGATTCAATTGATGTTTACTTTCAAAGAATTAAGCAAATCAGAGATAAATTGACTGCAATGTCAATCATTCTTGATGATGAAGATCTACTTCATGTTGCACTTAATGGTCTGCCATCAAAATATGACTCATTTAGTTTTGCCATAAGGACTTGCAATGATATTATTATAGTTAAAGAGCTTAATACTCTTCTCAATGCTGAGGAGAGAGCTATTAGGAAGATATTTGGTATGTTTGATGCAACCTCTATGGCTATGGTTGCTAATTACCAATCTCAAGGGTTTGGTCGAGGTAGAGGCAGAATTAACAATCAGAGAGGTCATGGTAATTAAGGAAGAGACAACAATTTTGGTGCTAGTGGTGGCTATAATACCAAGTCCAATGGTAACATCAATAACAATAATTTCTCCTCTCCATACAATAAATCTCAATCTAATCCATCGAGATCTCCAAGGTTTCAAGGTCAAACTCAAAGGCCACATTGTCAAATATGTGGGAAGAATGGACATGTGGCTCTTGATTGTTATCACAGGATGGACTTTGCTTTTCAAGGCAAGCATGCTCCATCAAAACTTGCCGATATGGTGGCTAATTCCTCTCAAGTTCATATGGCTAATGGTTGGCTCATAGATACAGGGTATTCAGATCATGTGACACCTAATCTAGCCAATCTTTCATTGCAAGAACAACCTACACTAGGTTCTGGGACTGTGATTGTTGGAAATGGTCAAAAACTCCTTGTCACTCATATTGGTAATGGTGAGTTATGCACTTCCTCTCACAACTTTAAGCTTGATGGTATACTTTGAGTTCCTGATCTTGCTTCCAATTTGTTATCAGTCCATAAACTTTGTTTGCAAAACAATAATTTTTTCTATTTTGATGCTTATAGATTCTTTAATTAGGATTTACCAACAGGGAAGATCCTTTATGAAGGATTGAGTAAAGATAGTGTACATCCCATTCTTGCACCATCTTTTTTGCACTCATCCAATTCCACTGCTTATTCTACCTCCCAAGTTCATCAATCTCCACAACTTTCTGTTAATTCTGCTCAAATTTCCCTTTGGCATAACAGGCTTAGGCATCCAAGTGCCAAACTACTTCATTCTACTATTCAATTTGTTGATCATGCTTTTACATTCAATAAAATTGATGAATGTCGTTCTTGTAAATCTTGCATAAGTGCAAAGTTGCACAAACTTCCTTTGAGCAAACATGAAATTCAGTCTACTTCTATGCTTCAAATTGTGCATTTTGATGTTTGGATTCCAGCACCAATCTATTCTTTGCTTGGTTATAAATACCATGCTGTGTTCATTGATGATTTCACCAGGTTTACTTAGTTCTTTCTTCTTAAACAAAAGAGTGAGTTATTTGCTGTGTTTAAGCATTTTAAGAACCTAGTGGGAATTCAATATTCCTCAGAAATCAAAGTGCTTAGGCCTGACAATGGTAGAGTATTTCAATTCCCAATTCCAAACCTTCTATTCTAATCATAGAATCCTTCATTAGAACTTTTTCCCACACACTCCCCAACAAAATGAAATATCAAAAAGGAAACGAAGACATATTGTGGAAATCGGTCTTGCTTTACTATATTAGTCTTACTTGCCATTGAAATTCTGGTCTTATGCTTTTTCAGCAGCCTCTTTTCTTATCAATAGGCTTCCCACTTTTGTCCTAAACTTTATTTCTCTTTGAGAAAAGTTCAATTTTATTTCACCTCCTCTTTTAGCTCTTAAGACTTTTGGCTGTGCCTGCTACCCATATCTCAGACCTTATAATAGGCACAAACTTCAACCTAGATTTGTGAAGTGTGTGTTCCTAGGTTATCCTCCTTTATCCAAACGGTACATGTGTTTGGAATCCACTATCATTAAGGTCTATACTACTTGTTAGAGCATTCTTATCAAACCTTTCAAATGCTAAAAATTTTATTTTTTAGCATTTGAAAGGTTTAAGCTCCTCCATCAAACATTTTATATTGTAAAATTTTTGCAATTGGTGAATAGTGCCATTTCAAAAATGAAATGGCACTATTCACCAATTGCAAAACTTTAAATTATTTTTTATTCAATGGGACCCACAAAGGAGAGAGAGGAAAAATAAAAAAATTAATGAAAAATAATAAAGAAACAATATTTAAATAAAATTTTTAAAAAAATAGAAGTTTTGATATAGGTTGGATTGGAAAGTGGTATTGTATATGTTATAAATATAGGTTTTGAGAGAGTAAATGCTAAATTTTTTACAATGCTTGATAAGAATGCTCTTATGCTTTGTTAAATGAAAATGTCTTTCCTTTTGCTGTTAACCCTAACCTTACACAAGCTCATATCTCTTTCTCTTCTGATGTTTCTAATGCTCAATGGTTTTCTATCAACACTACTTCACTTGATTCACATCTACTTCTTCTTTTCCTTCTTCATCCTCCACTTCTTTTGATTCCTTTCCTTTTGACCTTTTTCAACCCTTGTTTCCCATTTCCTATGTGCCTAGTCCTCCTTTGGCTTCTCTTTTTGCTTCCTCATCCATTCCTAGTTCTATACCTGCTGTCACTTCTCTTTCTAGTTCTTCCTCAGCTCCTTCTCGTTCTATAATTCCTGCTTCTTCTACTGCTATATCTGATCCAAATAATTCTACTGTTCTTGTCAATACTCATCCTATGATTACAAGATCAAAATTTGGTATCCATAAGCCTAAGGTTCTTAAGGTTGTTGTTGATTACACTTATCAAGAACCTTCCTCCTTTGTTGTGGCTTCTAGTCATCCTCAGTGGGTGGCTACCATGGATTTAGAATTTTATTCTCTTCTATAGCAGCAGACATGATCCCTTGTTCCCCCTCCTCCTAATAAGAACATTGTCACTTGTAAGTGGGTGTTTAAGCTAAAAAGAAATAGTGATGGGACAATAGCCATATATAAGCCCAGGTTAGTTGCTAAAGGTTACCTTCAACAATATGGCTTGGACTATGAAAAAAACTTTTAGTCCTGTAGTTAAGCCTACTACTGTCAGATTGCTTCTTGCTTTTGTTGTGAACAATGGTTGGGTTTTAAAACAGTTAGATGTAGGAAATGCCTTTTTACTTGGCATTCTCAAGGAAGTGGTGTATATGGCCCAACCTCAAGCCTATATGGATCAATCCTATTCTGATCATGTTTGTTTGTTGCATAAGGCCTTGTATGGTTTGAAACAGGCCGCTTGAGCCTAGTTTGAGAGGTTTAGTACTCAACTGCTTCATGTTGACTTTCTTACTGTTGGTGCAAATGGGAACTTGTATGTCTATAATCATGATTCTCATATTGTCTTCTTATTCCTCTATGTGGATGATATTATTGTTACTGGTAATCATCCCAGCTTTATTACCTCTCTTATTGCTACTTTGGGTCAACAATTTGATCTTAAAGACCTGGGGAGATTGAATTACTTCTTGGGGCTTCAGATTGATTATACTCCTGTTAGGCTATTTGTTCATCAGAAAAAGTATACACTTGATCTTCTTCACAAGTTTTCCATGTTTGATTGCAAGCCTTGTAAAACCCCTTGTACTCCTAATGCTCATCTTCTTGCTAATGAGAGCCCTTTCTTACTTGATCCCACTATCTATAGGGGTATGGTGAGGGCTTTACAATATCTTACTTTCACCCGGCTTGATCTATCCATTGCTGTGCGGCAAGCTTGCCAGTTCATGAGTTCCCTTGCTTCTAATCATCTCCTAGCTACTAAGTGTATTTTGAGGTATCTGTAAGGGACAATTCATCGTGGCTTGGCTTTCACTCAAGGTCCTTTAACTCTCTCTGCCTTGAGTGGTGCAGACTAGGCTGGTGATCCTATGGATAAGGAGTCCATTTTTGGTATTTTAGTGTTTCTTGGTGATTCTCCAACAACTTGGTCTGCTAAGAAACAACCTACAGTTTCTTAATCTTCTACTAAGGCAGAATACAAGGCTCTAGCCTCTTTAGCATCTGAACTATGTTGGATTCATCTGTTGCTCAAGGATTTTGGTGTTTTTCTTCATGATCCTTCCATTTTGTGGTGTGACAATGTCTTTGCTGTCACCATTGCCACCAATCCTATTATTTATGCTCAAACCAAGCACATAGAGGTCGATTACCACTTTGTTCATGAGAGAGTCCTTTGCCACGATCTTCAAGTTAAATTTGTTTCTTCTCATGATCATTTGGCTGATATTTTGACTAAAGGGATTGGCCTCTCCTCTGTTTCACTGGTTGATTTCCAAGCTCATGTAGTGTTTCCCAATGACCTTGAGGGGGGATGAAGAACAAAAGACCAAAGATGATTTTGATAAAGATAGTGGAAACAGTTTCGTCTTGTATACCAATGATCAAATGCACCGTATCACTTTAAATTCTTGAGTTTTGTAGTAAAGCGCAAAACGCCGTTTCATTTATGTTCAATTATTAGCTTTTAATCCTTGCTTTCTCACACATGTAATAGGTGGTTAATTTGTTAATTTTGTTATAACAGAATCTTACCTTTTCAGCTATGCCTTCTCTCTCCTTTGTGACTATATAAATAGAGCTGGACTCAATGATGTAATTAGCTAGCCATTTTATGCAATACAGAAACCTTTCTATTTAGTTTTCTTCACAGACCACAAAGAGGCCAAAGAGAGAGAGAGAGAGAGAGAGAGAGAGAGAGAGAGAGAGATAGGGAGAATGTTTCAGTTTATTTATTTATTTTTATAAGAAGTTTATTTATATTTTATTTTTATGTTTATGCTGATGTAGCAATGCTTGTGACATGGAAATAATATTTTATTTTGGCTATTAGTCATGTCAGTATTTTTTAGCTATCACATAATAACAAAGATCATTTTGATACAATATCAAAAGTTTATAGACAAAATTGACACATTTAAAAGTTCATAAATATCAAATTGAAATATAATATAAAAATTAAGGACCAAATATATAATATACTCTAACTTATAATAATAGACCACAAATTTTCAAATACATATATGACTCCTACGTGTGATGTGGTGACCTGTTGCTAAGCGCAAAGTGCTGTTGGCTGTATTCCCATGGATTCACTATATCTAATTATGAATTATCTATGAGAGAAAAAGTGAAACCCTCGCATTGGGAGGGCAGTTTATCTGAGATTTGAGGCAACACCAAGCTAATGAAGAGCACACCAAAGACCAAACTATTTGTTCGGATATACCAATACAAAATTTTCGATTTAACAAACTAGCCGGTTTTCCCTCAAAAAAAAAAAAAAAAAAAAAAAAAAAAAAAAAAACCTAGCCGGTTAAACTTAAAATAATTTTTAGAAAATATTTACTTATGTCTTATTTTCTCACAGCAGTAAATTCCTAACGCCCTCAATTCCCCCACTAGTCTCTTTCTCTTCAATGTTTTATATAAATTTTTAACAGTTTTCAATTTTTTTTTTTAAATTCTACATAATTTTTTCAAACAATCAAGTCAATGAAGTAATATACAACTTTTAAGATATAATGTTATATCTTTAATAGTACATTAACCTAGGTATGAAAATAAATTATTGCTATATTAGATTATATTTTGTATGATGATTGCATTATTTTTATTAAAATAGATTAATACTTTTTGGATTAATTTGTTTCCAGTTTTACTCTTTAAAAACTAAAAATCTTGATTCTACCCTTGAGCATAGTTTTAAAAACCGGACCGGACCAGTTGGTTTGACCGGTTCAACCAGGAATCGGCCTTAGATTCGGTCCGGTTACGATATAAAACCGAAAATAATATAAAAAACGCTAAACAGTACAAACTGGCTAGTTCAACCTTAAAAACCGTAAAATCGGGCAGTTGAACCGGTTTTGCTTACAGACCAAAATGCTAGATCTGACTCCTTTACACTAAATGTTTGGTTCCTCTTGATGTGATACTGTTTAACAATAGCTTGTAGTTCATCCTTATTAGCAAAAAGCAATCCCACAAAAAACTCTTAGGTAGGGTCCCAAGTACTTTGAATGGGCTTTTCAAATGGTAGGATTGGATCAATCATATTATCCCACGTGTTCTGTGACAAGCTTAGTGATGAAGGTTGATGGAACGCCATTGCTGGACTGCTTTCATGATTAGGTTCATTGGGAAGCTCCTGTTCATCTCTAACATCGTCAAGGACCTTGTAGTTATCAAGTTGGTTATCACTATCCATGGCCCGCATCCTTTCTAATAATGTATGGACCGCATTTTTAGTAGTAGCAACTATGCGGTGTGTATCATTGGGATCATTAGCAGTTCTCTGAGTAGCGGTTTGATCATACTGAGCTTTAAATTCTGATGCAACATGCTCAGTTGGGTTATCATAGTCAGCATCACTGGTGTTCATTGGCCAATAAGGAGTATGTTGGTCCTCAGTTGCAGCATGGGTATATGAAGCATGATAGTCAACACCACCAATATTGATTGGGGAACGAACCACATCTTCAGAATAATGACCAGCATGAGTGGCATATGAATCATGAAAGTGCCCACCATGTGAATAACTAAATGATGCACTCGGTCCTTCATTGGCATATCGAATGGGAAAAACATCTTGGTAGCTTATTATGGGCTCCACATCCACGTACAACTCTGTACCTACAAAACCATATTGGCAGCCTAACATATCAAATATTTCATTGACACCATTATCATCTTCTACCAAAACTTGCTAGTAATTCACAGGATGTAGATGATATTGAAAAGGAAATTTATATCAAATAGTAAGTTTTGAATCTTCTCTGTTTATATGAAGCGTGGATGCTACTTTATCACATGGATCTTCAAATGTCACATCCTAGCTTAATGGAAGCATAGAAGGAGGAGGCCCTTCATAATAAACCCTAATTTTGCCATGTTTAATTATTCCACCGAAATGGATGAGAAAAATGATCAACTTTTCTGCCATTCACACTAAAACATAAAAGTAGTATTAATATATTAACACTACACAACCATTAAAATGCAATACAAGAAGGTAATCTATTAAAAATATTCAACGTTTAAATAACTACAGCTGAGCTAGAAGATGGGCTGGCCTATTGCCTACCCTTTTAATGTGAGAAAAATCAAAAGAACGAAAAGCTTGAAGATGATAAAGCAATGGTTCACTGATAATTTATTATTTGTCCATCATAGTAGTTAAAATTATTTAGAATGATCTGTTATGGTTACATAAATTATTTTATGTAGCTTTTCATTTTGCTTCTTCTAAAACAAGATAGATTATATTTCTCATGTATTCACATGATAATAGATAAATATTTCTAATATCGTACAATTTTCATTATTATTATTATACCTAAAACTTAGATTTTTGATTTAGGAGCATATACTAACCCTTTTTTTGGGTTTCCTTATAGCATACATTTATATTAAAGGCTAACAAAGTAAGAATTTCTTTAAGGAAAATTTATCTTAATTTTGAAATATATTTTTTCTATATGAAATTTTAGGCAAGACACATAATTTAAAATATATCATACAAATTAGTTCATGTTGCAAAACACATAATACAAAAACAAGATTTTCATGAACAAATAGTTTAACAAAAACAAGATTTTCATGCTTAGCTATGTCCCTAAAACATATCAACATGAATATTATAAAAAGAAAAGTAACTACTTAAGAGATGTAACTCACCTTGTAAGAGATAAAGAATGGATAGGTATTTGCAAGTGTTGTTTGTTATAGCTGTTTGTAGAATGTATGGCACGCATGAATTGAAAATGGTTGATAGAATTATGAAGGGAATAAGAGTGGAGAAGTAGGCTGATAGAATTTTTAGGGGAAAAAGAGTAGAAAATAAGAAACATGAAAACTAAAGTAACATTAGTGTTGTTTAAAAGGATGCAAGTTTCGTATAAGTTAAATTCTTAGATTTTAAACTATACTAATAGATACGCGAATTGACCATATACAACATAGATCAAGATGTGATAGAATCTTTACAAAAAATCTCAGTGTCTTTGTTTTTTTTTTTTTTTTTTTTTTTTGTTTTGTTTACAGTGCACATCAATCATTTATAAATCTCTGCAAATCATACAAAGAATCTCTGCAAAATTCTCAGGTTTTTTTTGTTTGTTTTTTTGTTTACACCGTGCACATCAATCATTTTTTCTTCCATAAATTTCTTTCATGCATGGATAAGAATTTGAATAAGAATATCTATGTACTTTTCTTAGAACAAGAATCAATGTACTTTTGTTTAAGAGTAGAAAATAAGAATCAATGCTTCAATGATGGTGTCTGTCTTTTATAACCAAAGAGAGAAATGAAAAGACAAAAAAAAAAAAAAAAAATAAGAATCCATGATAGAGATTCATATTAGTAGACTAGGTTTTATTGGGAATGATCAAGAAATATATTCCAAAGTACTTGGAGAAGACAATAAGAGTCAGAGGAAGAGAGGAAGAAGTGAGGGGATTAACTTCTTCCAATTTTTTTTTAACCGGACATCTCTCTCTCTCTCTCTCTCTCTCTCTCCCTCCTCCCATTTTCGGCAACTTGGTTGCCACAATTCTCTTTTTTTTCCTCCCATTTTTAGCAATATGTTGCCACAATTGGTTTCTCTTTTTTTTTCCCCTTCCATTTTCGGCAACTTGGTTGCCACAATTCATATTTTCTCTCTCCTCACTCCTCTACAATTTCGGCAACTAGATTGCCACAATTGGTTTCCTTTGAGCACTCCACCTTACATAGCACTTCGGGCACACTTCTGGGTAGTAAGTTGGGCAGCAAGAATTTAGGTAATGAGATTACCGAAATTCAAATTCTGGCATCACCTTACTGTCTTTTTTTCCCTTATACTTTTTGTTACAATTTCGGCAACACCGTTGCCGAAATTCGGTCGCTTTCCTCATTTTATCAAATAACTTTGAATAGTGTCTATAACACCAAAAAACTTCATTTTTTGCAATATTTAGCCAAAAAACTCTCTCTCTCTCTCTCTCTCTCTCTCTCTCTCTCTCTCTATATATATATATATATATATATATATATATCTCCTTTTTGTTTTTTGGGTTGAAAAAAATAGTTATGATGGGATAGTGGCACGCCTAACTTGCTCCGAACAAAACCATATTTTTATAAAGTATAAGGGGCGTCATTGCTTCGCTTGTGGGAAACTCCGGAAAGGGACTTGAAACATATATTTCTAACCTGAAAAAATATGCAATAATTAATTCAATTCTTAAGATATCATGTTGCAATTTGTAACAAGTAACAAGTAACAAATTATATTCAAGCTCAATTCATGTGTTTTTCTTAGATATATACTCAACTCTTTGTGACTTCCCTCTCCAAAAAAACCTCTTTGTGAGTTCGAGTAAACCTAATACGACTCGTCTCTTTTTTTCTTTAAATGTTTTTATTAATTAGTTAACATGAAACATATTAAACATCTAATATCCTTTACTTAATTAACATGAAAATTCAATTCATTTCAATAAATTTTATCACTTACTAAAAAAATAGTAAAATATGGGTATTCATATGTTAACACTATGGATGCTTGGGAAAAATTATCCTTGAAGTTTCACACATTGGGTGCCTTGGCAATGTATATTATGTGTGCATATGTTTTTTGGGTGAGGTGTGTGTGTGAGAGAGAGAGAGTTTCTTTATTTATTAGTTTATTATAAGGAGTCACCACTAACTATTAGCTTTGTATTAGGTGTGATTGGTCACCTATTTGTCTAATCCATTTTTCCTAATTAACTAAAAAATTGATTCAATGGTTATTAATTAATTATGGTAAACTAACATCTCAAACCAAAGATCCTTGGACTTGGAAGTTTGGTTATGGGTGGCGATGGTATTAGACACCCACACTGCCTATCCAAAGGATAGTATCTTATTTTAATTTAACTCCAACATTCATGTTTCTCTGACCTAGGGGGCGGCTCCCAAACCCTAGTTGCGTCAGTAGAAGGTTGTGCTTGCTTCCGAGCAAGCTATTTTGTTCTCCTCATTGCTGGCAGCGTGTGAAAGGTTGCTGGAATTTAGTTTGGGTAAAGCGGCATGGAGAATCTTTCGATGTTGTGGGAGAAACTCTCCCTATCTGAAGAGGAAGGAAACCTATACTAGTCAAGGTCTATGGAACAATTCGGTGGTAAGGTATTGGCTACCAAATTTTTTATGCACGGAACCCTTAACATGGAGGCTATAGCTCGTACGTTTAAGCCTCTTTGGCATACAAAAAGGGGTTTCAAGGTGAAAGACATGGGTAACCACATAGTTATTTTTGTTTTGTTGAGGAGTCTGATGCTGATAGAGTCTTCATGGGGGAGCCATGGAGTTACGATAAACATCTGATTTCTCTTCAAAAGATGGACAAGAACATGCCGATTAAAGACTTAGCTTTTACCAAAACTCTCTTTTGGATTTAGATTCATGACTTGCCGCTAGGAGATATGAACCCGAGTGCGGCTTGTGCGATTGGTAGCAATATAGGCATGGTTCAGGAAGGTCTTAAGGAATGGGGTACAGAGGACGGAAGTAGCTTCATGCGTATTAGGGTCTTGGTGGACACATCGAAACCTCTCTGTTAGGTAGGAAAATTTGTAGTGATGATGGTAAGGTAGGTTGGATTAGATTCAAGTATGAAAGGCTGCCTAACCTTTGCCTCTGGTGTGGACTTTTATCCCACAGTGATAAGGACTGTGACTTGTGGGTGCAAAGTAGAGGCACGCTCACTGAACAAGACCAACATTTTGGAGGTTGGTTGAGAGCACCACCCATCATTGCGAAGAAGTGGTTAGTTGTCAGGGAAGAAGATTTTGGGGCTGCCATAGAAGACGAGGAGCGACATGCCGAGATGAATGTTGAGGAACCAATGGACATGTCCAAGGTGCAAGTCTGTGGGAATCTAGGGGGATCACTAGTTGAAGAAGAACCAAATCGGGTTGACAAAGGTGAATTCGAAGTACCTATTCAGGCCAGTGAGGAATTCGTGGAGCCATTGCATACAGGTCTAGGGAATTATGATGGGTGGGGTGTACTTTCTAATGATCAATTCCAGGAAAAACTTAAGGAAATAGACGAAGAGTTGGTAAAGTTTGACTCCTCTGAGTGTGGAGATCCTTCTCTGCTTCTCGTTGAAGAACAACATATTACTCTTGCACGGGTGGATCAACAACATATGAAGGATACGAAGGAAGAGTGTGACATTCCTAGAGGTCTCACTAGAGGGTGGAAATGTTTGCTTAGGTTTAAGGGGGTCACCTCAGCAGACCCACCCTCAATCATTCTAAAAGAAGAGTGTAGGAGATTTTAGAGGAAGATGATGATTTTTTTCCCTTGAAAAAATGCTGTGCTAGCTCTAAAAGCAATGAAACGATGGAGGCTAATGCTCAGCCCCGTCAGGAGCAATGAGTTGCCTACTTTGGAATTGCCATGGGCTAAGGAAACGGCGTGTTAGGAAAGAGATTGAAGATTTGATTCAAGCACAAGATCCCCTAATTGTGTTCTTGTCAAAGACTTGTTCAGATAAGGATCAGTTAGAAAAAATTTAGTGCAACATTAAAAATGCTGGTCTTTTTGTTGTTTTGAAGCAAGATATGGGTGGTGGTTTGGCTCACTTATGGAAGCATGGTATTATAGTTTAGGTTTATAGTTTCTCTCGGTTTCATATTGATGCTATAGTTCATGGTGGTTTAGCTGATGCTTGGAGATTTACGAGATTTTATGGTGCTCTCAATACTCAGGATAGAGACGATGCATGGGCCATGATGCGGATGCTTAACTCGAAGCCTCATATCATAGATTTGCATTGGTGATTTCAACAAGATTTTATTCAGGGAGGAGAAGAAAGAAGGATGGGTTTGGCCTTACAATCAAATGCAGGCTTTTAGGGATACCTTGGATGTTTGTGGCCTTGTTGATTTAGGCTTCACAGGTCCCGAATTCAGTTGGTATGGTAATAGGCATGGTCACACCATATGGGAAAGGTTGGATAGAGGGATTGTGAATCATGATTGGTTGGTAAAATACCCAACTGCTTCAATCTGACACCTGCACTATATAGAGTCAAATCATAGGCCTATCTTGTTGGTTTTGGATTCGAATGGTGAATTTCATCGGTGGAAGCAAAAATCCTTTAGGTAGGAGGAGATTTGGTTGGCGGATAGAGGTTGCAGTGACACGATTCTCAAGGCTTGGGAGTCTTGGCCTAGGGATCATCCCATGTTCAAGGTGTCTTCAAAGCTTAAGAAGTGTAAGAAGATGTTGAGTGCTTGGAGCAAGGACCATTTTGGTAGTGTTCAGAAGCAGATAGCACAAAAGAAAGAGCTTTTTAGGAAAGCTGAGGAAGCTTCATCCAAGGGAGGGTCTCATGAGGTAGTGGTTCATTTGAGGCGTGAATTGAATGTATTGTTGGATAAGGAAAATTGCATGTGGTCTCAAAGATCCCGTGTTTAATGGCTAACCAATGGGGATAGAAATAAAAACTATGTTCATGGAGTAGCTACCCAACGGAAACGCAAGAACTTCATAAAGGGTATCCAACCTTCTTTTGGTGAGTGGGTAACGAATGAGACTGTTGTGTCTGATATTTTTGTTGAATTTTATTGCAGGTTGTTTACCTCTTCAAGGCTGCATGACATTGATAGAGTATTGGAAGGTGGTGAGTGAGTTCATCCATGAATGTTGAATTGATTAAGCCATATACTAGGGAGGAAGTGGACATGACAGTAAAAAACATGGCTCCGATGACTGCCCCTAGCCCTAATGGGATGGTTTCCATCTTCTACCAGACCTTTTGGCCAGATATTGGATTGAAGGTTTCCGATACTGTCCTTTCATGCCTCAATTTAGGTACTTTGCTGAAATCAATCAACCATACTTTCATTACTCTCATCCCCAATGTAGATAATCCTGAATCAGTGTCAGAATTTTGACTAATTAGTCTTTACAATGTTATCTATAAAATTCTAAGCAAAGTCATAGCAAATAGGTTGAAGCCTATTCTTAATTCTATTACCTCTGAAGCTCAAAGTGCTTTTATTGCAGATCTCTTCATTATCGATAATATTTTAATTGTAATTGAATCTTTACATCACATGAAAACTCAGAGCTTAGGGAAGGAAGGGTTTATGGCTTTCAAGCTCAACACGAGTAAGGCCTATGATAAGGTGGAGTGACTTTTCTCTAAAAAAATTCTTTTGAAGATGGTTTTTCAAGATTCTTGGGCGAGAATGATCATGGAATGCATCACCACAGTTTCTTACACTATTTTGGTGAATGGTGAGCCTAAAGGTTTGATCAGACCCTTTTGGGGTCTTCACCAAGGGGATTCTCTCTCCCCTTTACTCTTTCTTTTTTGCCCCGAGGGTCTTCATTCCCTAATTTCCAAAGTGGCCAATGAGGGGGAGATTCGAGGATACTCTTTGTGTAGAGCTAGAACAAAAATTACTCACCATTTTTTTGCAGATGATTGTCTGCTATTTTGCAGGGCTAATTATTTGGAGTGTGGCAAAATATTATAGATCCTTTCATAGTATAAAGAGGCTTCGAAGCAAAAAGTGAACACTGATAAAACAACATACTTCTTTAGTCGAAACACCTTTGAGGAAACAAAGGAGGAGTTGAGAGTGATGTTAGGTGTCCCAATCATCAAAGACTACGAGAAATATCTGGGGCTTCCTTCGTTTATGGGTCATTAGAAAAAAGCTTGCTTTAATAAGGTCAAGGAACACGTTTGGGCTAAAATGGAAGGGTGGAAGGAGAAGTTGTTATCTCAAGCCGAGAAAGAGATGATGATCAAAGTCGTGGTCCAATCAATCCCCACATACTCCATGAGCATGTTTCACTTACCTATTGGCCTTCTAAAAGATATTGAGGCAATGATTCAGAAGTTTTGATGGGGTTGTGCTAAGAATTCCCGGAAAATTCATTGGGTGTAATGGGAGAAGTTGTGTTCTTCCAAGTTGGATGGAGGTATGGGGTTCCGAGATTTTTGCCAGTTTAATGACGTGTTGCTTGGGAAACAAGTGTGGCGTCTATTTCACAAAAAGGGGACTCTTCTATACAAGGTGTTTTAAGTACTTTCCTATGAGTGATATCTTTGGGGCTGCTTTAAATCTTAGAAACTCCTTCGCTTGGAAGAGTATCATGCAAGCGAGGGAGGTGATCTTTAATGGCGCCAGGTGGAGGATTGGGGATGGGAAGGATATTTAGATTTGGCAGCACTGTTGGCTTCCATCTTCAAGGGGTGGGAAGGTTTTGTCTCCTTGGCTGGACCAGTCTTTGGAAGTTGTTCAGGATTTGTTATCCCAAGGACAAAAGTGTTAGGACATATGTAGTTCAAGTTGTTGACATATGTCACTATTTTATGTAATTGGCTTATCCTTAGACAAAATTCACTTTACTTGTAATTAGGTAGAGTTAGGATGTATTTAACACTTCAAGAAACAGTGTTTCAAGATTCAGTATTGAAGTCATCACGTCTGTCCAAGAAACAAGCAAGGAAGTGCAAGTTACTAAAGCTCGACACCTGGTCTCGACACATGCATCTATCGAGCTTTAAAAACTGTTTCAGCCCCGAGGCTCGACAGCTTCTCGACAGATCCTCGACACCTCTATCTATCGAGATTTAAAGAAAACAGATTTTAAGTTTTGTTTTAATTCCAATCCGTGAATGTGTCTCTGGGATTTCTTTTCTCCTAACCCTAGACATATAAAAGGATTGTTTTAAGGGCCGTCAAATAGATGCAAGTTGCATAAGCATTGAGTAATTTTTGTTCATGCAATTTGTGATAAAAAAGACAAAGTTCATGCCCTAGTTCATCTTTTGTGAAGAAGTTGCTGTGTAATGTGCACCGTAGGATTTTGTAATCAAGCATCTTTCTAATCTTCATCGTGTGGATGATTTGAAGAACTTTGCAGCCAACAACTCTCTCTCTAGTTGGTGAATTGAAGTCGCGTACTAGGATCCACGCAATTGGTTAGTCACTACTTGGGAGTCGTGCATTGAAAGGAGAAACTGTTACTACAGAGCAAGTCCAATTAGGTATTGGGTAAGGGTTCAACTGTAGGTTGGTAAGGTACTTGTAATCGCTTGCTGTGATAATAGTGGAGTTTTGGGAGTGGTGACCTTAAATCACCCAGTGGGGTTTTTGCCATCAGGTTTTCCCTATTCGTAAACAAATCACCGTGTCTTTTATTTTTCCGCTGCATACTTTAGTTTTGGTGATTTGTTTGTGCTGCCACGTGATTTTACATGTTAACTTGATTAATTAATAACTTAGCTAATTAATCAATTTAATTTATCACTATGGGTCAACGCGTTTGTGGCCTGTCAAGTGGTATCAGAGCTGGCACACTCTGATTAGGGTTTAATCCTTGTGTGTGATCCATTGACCCCTGCTGTCATGGATAGAGGTCAGTCTCTTACTTGAAGAGATCTGTGTTATCAAATACATCTTGTTTTTCTAATCTCTATTTCTTTGAGTGTCACAGAAAACACAAATCTAAAAGTTATTTGATTTCCTCTGTAATGATTATTGGAAAGGATCTCAGTTTATACAAGTAGGAACTAGACTATCTCAAAATCAAAATGTGTAAAGGAGTTTGTCTAAACAGAGCTAAAATTAAAGGCCTAGCTCGGAAAAAGCAGATGAGAGAAAATACCATTCCCACTGATTTGTCATCTAAGCACGAGGTGTGTTTTATGATGAAGTCCGCCTTTAAAGTGATGGACACGTGCTTGTGGTACCTTGACAGTGGTTGCTCAAGACACATGACTAGAGACCGATCCCTCTTCAAAGTCTTCGAGTCTAAGAAAGGTGAAAATGTCACTTTTGGTGATGGAAGCAAATCACAGATAAAAGGGAAAGGAACTATCTCTTTACCTGGACTACCGGACATCGCAAATGTTCTCTATGTGGACGGCCTAAGAGTGAACCTTCTGCGTATAAGTCAGATATGTGATCAAGACTTCATGGTGCTAATCTCTAAAGGAAAGTGTCTTGTTATGGATGAGTCTGGGAAGAAACTCATAAGTGGTGTTCGTACTCTAGACAACTGTTATGGATTGGTACTTGATGCTGATATTGTATGCAATAGTATTCGGTTGCCAAATGAAGATTTGTGACACCAGCGGATGGGACATGCTAGTTACAAACATCTCTCTATTGTATCTAAGCATGAATTGGTTTTAGGGATGCTAAAGCTGAGTAGACTAAACAATGTTGTGTATGGACCATGTCAACTTGGGAAACAGACAAAAACTGAGCATCCAAGCACTCAGACATCAGCTACATCTAGACCATTGGAGCTATTGCATTTAGATCTTATGGGTCCTACAAGAACCGAATCTCTTGGAGGTAAGAGATACATCATAATTGTAGTAGATGACTTCACTAGGTACACTTGGGTCACCCTTCTACGATCCAAGTCTGATGCTCCTGAGCACATTGAAGCACTGTGTACAAGACTGCAAAATGAAAAGAGCCTGAAAATTGACCGAATTCGAAGTGATCATGGTAAAGAGTTTGAAAACTCATACATGGAGTCATTCTGCATAAGATTAGGTATATCTCAAGAATTCTCTACTCCTCTTACTCCTCAGCAGAATGGTGTAGTAGAAAGAAAGAACAGGGTTATCCAGGAGATGGCTAGAGCCATGTTGCACAGTAAGGATGTGGCTAGAAATTTATGGGGAGAAGCAGTCAACACTGCATGTCATACGATGAACAAAGTGTACTTCAGACCCAGCACCAAAAAGACTCCATATGAGTTGTGGAAAGGAAGAAAGCCAAATGTGAAGTGTTTCAGAATTTTTGGAAGTACTTGTTTCATCCTAAAAGATAGAGAGAATGTGGGAAAGTTTGATTCCAGAAGTGATGAAGGGATATTTCTAGGATACTCTTCTACAAGCAAGACTTATCGAGTATATAACAAAAAAACCATGAAGGTCATGGAAACAGTTAATGTTGTTATTGATGAGTCTTCAGATGTTAGTTTTGAGAAAATTGATGAGGAACTCCCTAAAGAAATCCTTCCTCATGAACCTAGGAGAGCTCCGGAACTCATGGAACAAGAGCCCACATCACCAAGTACTCTTGGTACTCCAAGTGTTGCAGAAGAGTCAGTAGACATGCCTACATCACCAGATTCTAAATGTCATGAAGACAAAGGACCTTCCTCCATAATCAAACTAAATCATCCTCCAGAAATTATTGTGGGAAATATGAATGAACTCACATTGCGGAAACGCACAGTTGATAAGTATGTTGCTAACTTTGTGTCATACTCTTGTTATTTGTCACAGGTTGAACCCACTAAGGTTGAGGAAGCTCTTCAGGATGAAAGTTGGGTTGAAGCAATGCATGATGAACTGCTTCAGTTTCAGAGGAATGATGTGTGGACTTTAGTTCCTAGACCAGAGGGCGAGCATGTCATCGGCACAAAGTGGATATTTCGAAATAAGACTGATAAGAAGGGCAATGTAATCCGCAACAAGGCTCGGCTTGTAGCTCAAGGATACACTCAAATAGAGGGAATAGACTATGATGAAACATTTGCCCCAGTTGCTCGCATGGAGTCCATCAGAATTCTTCTCGCCTTAGCTTGTCACTTGAAGTTCAAATTTTACCAGATAGATGTGAAAATAGCTTTCTTGAATGGATTACTTAAAGAGAGTGTCTATGTGGCTCAACCTAAAGGGTTCATTGATTCACACTTTTCGGATCATGTGTTGTATCTTAAGAGGCCCTCTATGGATTAAAGCAAGCACCCAGAGCTTGGTATGATCGATTGACTCAATACTTGATATCCCATGGGTTCACAAGAGGAAAGGCTGATCAGACTCTCTTCATTAAAAGAAAAGCTGGTGAGCTGGTGGTTGCTCAAGTCTATGTTGATGATATCATCTTTGGATCAACTAAGGATGAACTTGCTCAAGACTTCTCAAAACTCATGCAAGCAGAGTTCGAGATGAGCATGATTGGAGAGCTATCTCACTTCCTTGGACTACAGATTCGTCAACAAGATTCAGGTATATTCATCTCTTAATCTAAATATGCTAAGAATCTTGTGAAAAAGTTTGGATTAGAATCTGCTAGTTCTGTTAGAACTTTCATGAGCCCAAATGTTAAACTCACTGTTGACATGTTAGGTAAAAGTGTAAACTCTTCACTTTATAGAAGCATGATAGGTAGTCTTCTTTACCTTATTGCTAGTAGACCTGACATCAGTTACAGTGTAGGAGTGTATGCTAGATATCGGGCAAATCCTAAAGAGTCACATATGACTGCCTTAAAAAGAATCATAAAGTATGTCAAGACTACTGCCAACTTTGGTGTGTGGTATAGCAAAGACATAAATAATGTCTTAGCTGGATATTCTGACGCTGATTGAGTTGGGAATGCTGATGATAGAAAAAGTACTTCAGGGGGTTGTTTTTATTTAGGTAATAATCTGGTCTCTTGGATGAGCAAAAAGCAAAACTCCATCTCTTTATCCACTGCTGAAGCTGACTACATTGCTGCTGGTAGCTATTACACCCAACTCCTATGGATGCAAAAACTCCTTCATGATTATGGTATTTGTCAAGAACATCTCACCATCTACTGTGACAATACCAGTGCCATCAATATCTCTAAGAATCCGATTCAACATTCTCAAACTAAGCACATAGAGATTCAACATCACTTCATTAGGGAGCTTATCGAAGATGGTGTTCTCACCCTTGAGTTTATTCACACTGATGACCAAAAAGCTGATTTGTTCACCAAACCTCTAGATAGCAAACATTTTGAATTCCTTCTTCAAAACATTGGTGTCATCTCCATGGATTGATCTCCTTCTATCTTTCTTCTACCTCATGCATTTGCATCTAGTTTTATGCATTGTTTTGCTTTCTTTAACTTGTTTTTGTTTGTGTGTTTTCAGTTTTGTGTTTTATTTTTTCTTTTCTGATAAAATAAAATAAAAAAATTGAAAAATTGAAAAATACAAAAAACAGTGTGTGTTTGTGTGCATTGGTTCTTGTGAACTTTTAAAATGGCCATTGAAACAGAGTTTTCTAAACTTTGTATCACCTGTAACTTAGATAAGCATTCTTCTACACAACTAAGCAAGTGAGCTTTGTAGCTCTTTATTTGTGATGAGTAAGGTTAAGTGATCTCTTCTACTTAACACTCGTATCACTCTTTTTGACGGGTAGGACTAGAAAATCCTAAGAGAAAGGCATAAATAACCATCTCACCACTGTTACTCGCCAATCATGATATGACATCTGTATGCTTTGGCATAGCAAAAGTGCAATGTCAATGACATTTGTATGCTTCGGCATAGCAAAAGTGCAATGTCAAAAGCTTAACATAATTAGGTATTTCTTTTCTTTCTCTTATATGCCCATGCATGATATGCTTAATAAAAGAAAATATGCAAAGAAATAAAAAGCAAAAAGATCAAAATGCTTTAAAATATGGTTGCAAGCGTGTTTTCTAGGAGATGTGGGAGTTATAGGATGTACCTCGAAAGTGAAAGTCCCTATCAAACAGTTATGATTGTGTGTGATTTAAAGTGATTTTCTCATATCTCAAATCATCATAACTTTGAGATACTTATGCAATCTTGCGATATTTTCACACACAACACGCAATACTCTTTGCTACTCTTAATACATGTGCAAGTACAATGTGATTTGGTCATCACAAAGTTTACATGCGTTAATGTATGCTCACTAAACTGTCTTAACTCATTTTTGAAATATAAAATTGGTTAGACTTGTTTAGTGTGTGTGTACGTGTTTTGGGATCCATGTGCTTTAAAATTCTTGATGAGAGATGTTGTTGAGAGCTAAATGTGTTGTTTGGATCTTTGGTTGAGTTGCATGCATGATTGCATTCATGTCTGTATTTTTCCTCTCTTGAAAAACTGTTTTTAAAGGCATCTCGACACCTCCTCGACACCTTCTCGACACCTAACTGTTTGTCGAGCTTCTTAGTGTTTCTCTAATCGTAGTCTCGACACATTCTTGACACCTGGTGGATCGATCGAGAAACTTTTTGTCTGCTCGATAGATTCTCGACAGCTTCTGGATCGATCGATTGAAGTTCTTAAGTGGTTGATCTTTCCTTCTCGATACATGGTCACGATAGTTGTATCTGTCGAAGTGCATTTTCTCGACACCTACCTCAATAGCTGTCTCGACACCTATCGATATCTGCATCTATCGAGAATTACTGAAGGGCTATTTAAAGGTTCTGTCGCGATTTTCTCTCATTTTACTCGATCTCTCTCTCTCGATAGTTGGTGTTTTCTCTCCCAAAACCTTTCTCACTCTCTCCAAACCCCTCCCTAAGGATTCTTCAAGTGATTTTCTAGATCTTCCTCACTTGGTAAGCATCTATCCCCTCATTCTTCATGCATTTCATGATTTACAAGCCTAGGTTTTGAGGTTTTTGAGAATTTTTGGGTTTTTCAAAATTATTGAGAGTTTCATGAAATTTTTTGGTTGGTTTTATAGATTTGATCTTTAAAACTACATGCATTGCATCACATTAGCATTCTAAGTGTATTTTCATGCATTTAGATGTGTGCAAACTTGTTGTGTGCTGTTAGGTTTGGATTGGGCTGAGCCCATGATGTTTTTATTTTTGCATGTCACATGTTCATGCATTTCCCATGCATACGTTCTATCTTTTCAATATTTCTCTTCCTATATTGAACTGTTTGGGACTTTTCTGTGTGTTTCTCTTCCTCTCCCTCTCTCTATGTTTGCGTTAGCAGTGTCTATGGCACCTAAACATAAATCTATTCCATCCCAGAACCCTCTGCGTTCAAAGGGATCTTCCTCTTCTTCAGATTCTACTCCTTTGTCTATCCGGTTCCGTGATGAGAAAGCCCATAAGGACTTCTTGGAGAATTTCTCTAAACGAGGTGTTCATTCGGAACGCCACGTTGTCCTGACAGACTTTGCGGACACTGACCTACCCGATGTCATTCACAGTCGGGCTTGGGAGTCACTGTGTGACGTCCCGGTCACTTGTCCTCTCGTGTTGATACAAGAGTTTAACTCCAACATCCATGGGATTGATTCTTTAGTACCTCTCTTCTATTCTAGCATTCGAGGTACGCGCTTTGCTGTCACTCCGGAGTTAGTCTCCGAGGTTCTTCATGTTCCAAGGGTGGACCTTCCTGATTACCCCGGATGTGAGCATCTATGGACTATGTCCAAAGACGAGATGATCTCAGCGTTCTGTGAGCGTCCTTCCTCTTAGGGAGATCATCAGTACACACCATGTCGGCCCTTTGCTAAAGGTCCTCGTTTCCTTAACATGGTGATGACTTTTGTATTGCACCCACTCTCTAACTATAACTCTATCACGGAGCCTCGTGCTCGATTTTTGTTGTCTCTTCTTGAGCATCTCACTATAGACTTCCCTTCACACTTTATCTTCTCTACCATAGATGTCTATAGAGATACGGCCACCCGTGATAAGCTCATTTTCTCTTCCGCTATCACGAGGATACTTCGCCGTTTTTCCATCCCCTTTCCTTCGTCCGATCCGTTTCATGCCATGTCCGCCATAGACGCCGCTACCATAAAACGTAGCGAGGCACAATTCAGATCGAGACAGTCGAATGCTGCTGCTCCTTCCTCCCGTCTGACTACATCCAAATCTGCTCGAGCGACATCTGCTCCTTCTTCTTCAAGCAATATCACTCTTGGAGACATCATGGTGCAGCTTCAGCGCATGGATGCTCACCTTGATACTCTCTCCACGGAATTGTATCAAGTGAACGTTAGTATTGGTCGCATTGTTAGGCGACAGGCGAGTTTGGGCGGCTTTGCTCCAAAGGCTTCTCCTCCGCCTCCTCATGTCACTTCTGAGACTGAGGATGATGATGACGATGATGCTTCGGATGATGATGATGGAGATGCGAGCTCTTCTGATGAGATGTCTACTTGACACTCTACCCTTTGTCACTCATGACAAAAAGGAGAAGTAGTTTTGGTGTATGAGAGTAGTCATACATAGGGGGAGAGCTAGTATAGGACATTTTTGAGAGGGGGAGTGTTGATATGAGGGATGTAGTGAGGATTACATGTATTTCTTTTCTTTTCTATCTTTTTAGAGATACATTGATCATGTATTGACATACATTGTACTTATTTCTTGATATATATGTTGATGTATGTTTCTTTCACCTATCTTTCCTTGTGTTGTTTCTTTTCTGTCTTTATACACATGTTTCTTTTACTTGTATGCAATCTTTTATTTCTGATTCACACAAAGATGCCTTGATGTGTTTTGTTTATAAATGTTTCAAAAATACAGGTTATCAAAGTCTACTTGCCATAAACTCTCTTCTTGCAAAGTTTTTCAAGAGTTTGTGTTAGGATAGATTTTACTGTATGTAACAAGTGAATATGAGTTAAAATGTTTTATGACTTCTCTCATATCTTCATTTGTTTGTTGTGGTTTTGTCATGGATTGCCAAAGGAGGAGATTGTTATGACATATGTAGTTCAAGTTGTTGACATATATCACTATTTTATGTAATTGGCTTATCCTTAGACAAAACGCATTTTACTTGTAATTGGGTAGAGTTAGGATGTGTTTAACACTTCAAGAAACAGCGTTTCAAGATTTAGTGTTGAAGTCATCACGTCTGTCCAAGAAATAAGCAAGGAAGTGCAAGTTACTAAAGCTCGACACCTGGTCTCGACACATGCATCTATCGAGCTTTAAAAGCTGTTTTAGCCCTGAGGCTTGACAGCTTCTCGACAGATCCTCGACACCTCTATCTATCGAGATTTAAAGAAAACAGATTTTAAGTTCTGTTTTAATTTCAATCCGTGAATGTGTCTCTGGGACTTCTTTTCTCCTAACCCTAGACATATAAAAGGATTGTTTTAAGGGCCGTCAAACAGATGCAAGTTGCACAAGTATTGAGTAATTCTTGTTCATGCAATTTGTGATAAAAAAGACAAAGTTCATGCCCTCTAGTTCATCTTTTGTGAAGAAGTTGCTGTGTAATGTGCACCGTAGGGTTTTGTAACCAAGCATCTTCCTGATCTTCATCGTGTGGATGATTTGAAGAACTTTGTAGCCAACAACTCTCTCTCTAGTTGGTGAATTGAAGTCGCGTACTGGGATCTGCGCAATTGGTTAGTCACGTACTTGGGAGCTGTGCATTGAAAGGAGAAACTGTCACTACAGAGCAAGTCCAATTGGATATTGGGGTAAGGGTTCAATTGTAGGTTGGTAAGGTACTTGGGATTCCTTGCTTGTAATCGCTTGCTGTGATAATAGTAGAGTTTCGGGAGTGGTGACCTTAAATCACCCAGTGGGGTTTTTGCCGTCAGGTTTGCCCCATTCGTAAACAAATCACCGTGTCTTTTATTTTTCCGTTGCATACTTTAGTTTTGGTGATTTGTTTGTGCTGCCATATGATTTTGCATGTTAACTTGATTAATTAATAACTTGGCTAATTAATCAATTTAATTTATCACTAGGGGTCAACACGTTTGTGGCCTATCAAAAAAATTGGGACTTCAAGCTTATTGATCGACATTTTCTTCGGTGGGAGCTTGACTGTATTAAGAGCATCCCAATCAATGCTCATATCCATTATGATTTACTGGTTTAGTTGCACACTTCGGATGGTTGTTATTCGGTTAGACTCAAGACTTGCCTAGTTCGTGTGACGTTGATTCTAGCAAGAGGTTGTGGAAGGGGGGTGTGAAGTATGGAAGTTCCTAATAAAGTGCATTATTTTATTTGGAGGGCGGTTGGTGAGTCTCTTCCCACGAAGAAGAATTTGCTGAAGAGGTGTGTTGTTGCAGTGGTATTTGTAGTCTTTGTGAGGATGGGGTAGAGGATAGCATCCACACGTTATGGCTTTGTGATAGTGTGAAGCCAATATGGGAGCGTCTATATAGATTAAGGGAGCATCAGTCTGTTTGGGATGTTAGGGCTGTAGTGGATAGAGCGTCGGAGCTATTACGAGAATTTCATGATGTGCAAAAGCAGTTTCTAAGGAGGAGTGTGCCTAGTGAGGTTGTCAAATGGTCTCCGCCAGTTGAAGGGTCTGTATAAAGTTAACTTTGATAGGGCTATCTTTGAGGATCAAGCTTTCGCTGGGTTAAGGGTGGTGATTAGGGGCTCTGTAAGTTTGATTATTGGTGCTCTTAGTCAAAAGATTAGGCTCCCAAGCTCGGTGGTGATGGTGGAGGCTCTAGCTGCCAGTTGGGCTATTTTGTTTGCTGGGGAGATCAGCATCCTTTGAGTTATGGTGGCAGGTGATTCTCTGCAAGTTATCAAGGCCATCAATGCTTCGAAACCCTCCAAGGCTCCATTTGGGCATATATCATTGATGAGATTAAATTGTTGTCTTCTTTTTTGCCTTGCTGTAGTTTTGTTCATGCTGAGCGTGAGGGTAATAAGTTAGCACATGCCCTTATGCGTAGAGCAGTTTTATTTGCAGATACTGATGTGTAGTTAGAAGATCTACCACTTGACTTAGATGATGTTTTTTAGTTTGATTTACTTTAATAAACTTTCTTTCCCGGTTTCTCAAAAAAGAAAAAAAAGTAACTTAGACACTCGGCATTAGATTTTTGAAAGATATTTGTCCGAATATTCATATGATTATTTATTTATACAATAAATAGCATATGAATATTTGCAAAGAAATATACATAAGCAAGAACATGTGAAAAATATATGTACATATCATGTGAAAACTATATTCACATGTTATTTAATGTATAAACAAATACTAACATCACACACACACACACACAAAACATGTGAATAACATACTACATATTTAGCAAAAAGAATATGCCTATTTTACAACATAAAAAGGAGAGCTTAAAAGGGGCTTCTCTTGGTTTTACATGTAAGCTTGATAGGAGTCTATTGATTCAATGGAAGCAAATCATAAACACAAACCTCAACAAAAATGTCCCAAGAATCAAAACAACTTATGTAAAAAGATTTATAAAAAAAACCCTTTAATTTTCTTATGAAAAAATGAGTGTTTTCTTTAAGAAAAATCTCATGACTTTTAGAAAAATGTTTACTTTAAAACTAAGGTTAAGCTTTGTTGGAGGAGAGCTTAAAAAGGGGCTTCTCTTGGTTTTACATGAAAAAAAAAAAAAAAAAAAGGGTTTTTCTTTGATGAAAAAACATAAAATGTTGCTAATTTTTTTTTTTAAATGGATTATGGGAAAGTAAAAGGAACTTTTATGAACAAAAATTTAAAGGAAAAAACTTTAAAATTCAAAACCTTTTCCAAATCTTATATTTTTTAGGAAAAAAAGGGTTTCCAAACTCTGGGAAGAACATACCCAAGATTAAAAAGAAAGGTTTTTCTAAAAAACGAATTCCATGATTTTAACAAAAACCATGGTTTTTGTTCATCTTTTAAGATAGAAAAACTTAGTTGAAAGATAAAAAGTTTAAGATCAAAACATTTTTTTGGGGATAAGGAATTCCCATGTTTTTTGAAAGAAATTTCCCAAAACTTAGGTCAAATTTATTTTTAAAAAGAACAATTTTTAAGAAAAGGGTTTACAAGGTTTTTACAAAAACCATGGTATTTTATTCACTTGTGTGTAAGAAAGAACCAAACTTGACCTCTTTTCAAAAAAGGGTTTGGAAAATGGCATTCATTGAGATTTTTGAATCATGTTCCTTTGAAAGGTATTTTGCTAAAAGAAACTCAAAAGAAAGTTGCATTTCATTCCTTGAAAATACCAACTTTAGAAAAAAGTGGATGGCCATTGGAGCCCTTTTTTATTTTTAAGAAAACACATTTTTGGAGGGTTTTACCCAAGCTTCTCATTATTTGGTAATCTAGGGCTAGAGAGCTAGCACCCTTGAACTTTTGTACCCATGAGAATAATAACAAGAAAAAAAAAATTAAAGGAAAAGGATATGAATTAAAGCAATGAAGAACATAATTTAAAGAACTTGAATGTTAAAGAAAAATTTATAAGCAAGAACATAATTTAAAGGACTTGAAAATAAAGGCAATTTATAAGTAAGAATATAATTAAAAAGTCTTGAAATTAAAGACAATTTATAAGCAAGAACATAATTGAAAAGACATATTTCAAAACATTTTTTAAGAAGCAAATCTCCCTTAAAGGAACCCTAAAACTCATAAGAGCCATACTTGTAGGCACTCTCCCATAATGAAAGAGGAAATCTTGGGACCCCCTCTTTCAAGTGATCCTATCCCAATTTTCGGAAGCATTCCCACATTGTGCTAGGAAAGTAATTTATAATTCATTTGAGGAAAATCCACTGATGTTAAATCTTCATTTCCCACTGATGAGAATATTCCTCCACATACTGTCTAGCTAGGAATATGAAGGTTTACAAAGATATTCGGTTGTTTTCTTTCTTTAAACCCAAGGGATTTAAAGAGAGAAAACAACAAAGAAAAAGATTAAAAATTTTGGATTAGGAATCCTCCCTAAATAAATCCTAAAACATGTAAGAGCCAAGCTTGTGGGCTCACTCCTATGATGAGAAAAGGGAGTCTCAGGGACCCTTCTTTCGGATGAACCTATCCCATTTCCTAGAAGCATTCCCACATTTCATGCTTGGAAATAAGATTAAGATTCATTTAAGGAGAATCCTCCAAAATTAAATCTTCATTTTCCCACTAAGGTTTACCGAAGGTGTTGGGTTGTTTTTTTAATTTAAACCCAAAGAATTTAAAGAGACAAGACAACAAAGGAAAAATGATTAGAAAGAAAAACAAATTGTACAACAAGTATAAAATGGTTGGAAAGTAAAGAACGTAAACATAACGAGACACAAATATGGAAATATAACAAAAATATAGAAGAACAATGGAAATAAAAGAATATAACAAGAGAGATTTTCATATATATATATATATATATATATATATTAAATGGTATTCACAACATAAAGAGGAAGATGGTGTAGCTATGGAAGAAGCAACACCATCCCACCTTTTACAAAATGCTTTAGAAGCTCACCTATGGGCTTTTAAAGGTGAAAAAGGAGGAGAGGAGGGGCTGGAGTTTCAGGTTTAGAGGGTTTTTCTAAGAAGGAAGAAAGAGAAAATAGATCTAGAGAAAATCCTAGAGAGAGAGAGAGAGAAAGAGAGAGAGAGGGGAATTTTTTGGGAATTTCGTGCATAGATCGGATGCCAACAAATGAGGAGAGGGGGGGGGGGGGAATATATATACAATAAGATGAGGGGCATATGGCTCACACCATGGTGTCCACCAACTATAGTGCCAACTTCCAATCCTTATTCTTTTAGAAGCTTCTTAATTCTTCTTTTTTGATTTTCTAATTTTTTCTCTTTTTTGACCCTATTGTCAAAATGCTATTCAGAGGTTTTCTTGAACTCGAATTTCTTCAAACATAGTGTCTCTGGAATGGTCTTGATGTCTAATATTTTGCACGAAAATGCCCCAAAAACAACCATTGACTTGAAAAATAATACATTTAATTAGGGTTTTGTTGTTTTCTTGATAGTTTATTTATTTGAGCATCGATTTTGTCCTACAAATTGTTGTTTTGAAGGGAATTGAATGATCTTTAAGTGGCTGAATTTTACCTCGATCGAACAGTCGAATCAAATAGTAAAAATTTTGACTAATTTCGGTTAGGGTTAATCAATGTTGGTCAAACTTAGCCAAAAATGGCAAGTTTGGGATTTTGAAATCCTACAGGATTTTTTAAGATGCTCAATCAGGATAAAATTTTTTTTTTCATGTATTTCCTCATTTTCTTACGTTTTAAAGCATAATTCTCACTTTTTAAGGCTTGAACCAACATTTTGGCGCTCTTATCGAGGCTGGGCAGAATACGGTATCAATAAACACCTTAAAAGGTACTTAGAAAAAATGATTTAAAAGTTATTTCTGATAGGCCAAAAATGTATTGACCTGTTGTAATGAATTAATTAATTAATTACCCAAGTTTATTAATTAATCAAATTAACATGCAATGTACGTGGCAATACAAACAAATCACCAAATAACTAAATATGCAACGGAAATTAAATGACACGGTGATTTGTTTATAAATGGGGAAAACCTACACGGCAAAAACCCCGCCGGGTGATTTTAAAAATCACCACTCTCGAGAATCCATTATTATTAAAATAAGCGGTTACAAGTAAAGGAATCCCAGTTCTTTATACCAACCTACAGCTGAACTTTTACCCCAATACGCAATTAGACTTGTTCTGTAGTGACAATCTCTCCTTGTGCTCCTAGCACATGACTAACTAATAGATGCGCGGATCCTAGTACGCGACTTGATTACCAACTTGAGAAGGATGTTAGCTGTAAAGTTCTTCAGTTCCTCAACCGATGAAGACCATGAAGTTGCTTGGTCACAAAGCCCTACGGTGTACAAACACAACAGCTTTTTCAAGATGAACTAGGGCAACTAAGTTTCCAGTCACACTTTTCTTCACACTTGTGGAATTATGCTCTTGTGTAACTATGCTACCTATGATAGTTCATAAAATAATCCTTATATATGTTAAGGGTTGTGAGAAAAGAAAACTTAAACACATACTCACGAATTGGATAAAAAGCATATCTGAAAAACTAAGTTTCATAAACCTCGATTAATAGCCATCTATCGAGATAGCTATTAAGCCACGGGCTTTAGCAACTTATAAACCTCAATAGATACTAGCTATCGAGTTTTAATGAACAACACTTCCTTACTTGATTCTTGGACAGACTTGCATGGTTTTAACACTTAAACTTGAAACCTTGTCCCTTGAAGTATTAAACACATCCTAGATCTACCCAATTACAAGTAAAGTGCATTTTGTCAAAGGATTTGCCAATACAAAGAATGTTGACAAATGTTCCTAACATCAAATCACATACTGTCCTAACAATCTCCCCCTTTGGCAATCCATGACAAAACCACAACAAATAAATGAACATATGAGAGAAGTCATAAATCATCACTCAACTCATATTCACTTGTTGAATACAATAAAATCTATCATAACACAAACTCTTGAAAAACTTTGCAAGAAGAGAGTTCATGGAAAGTAGGCTTTGACAACCTATATTTTTGAAGCACTTTAAACATAACTCATTAAGGCATCTTAATGTGAAACAGAAATAAAAGATTGCATACAATAAATAAAAAATATGTATATAAAGAGAGAAAAAAGCAACACATGAAAAGAGAGGTAAAAAAACTGTAATAACAACCTTAAATGTATGTATATCAACAAGTACAAGGTTTGTTATCACAATATGATCATAAGATCTAAGGTACATGAACAATGTCTCTAAAATAGAAAGAAAATAAATAGAAACATAAAAATCCTCACTATATCCCTAAAAAATATGAACACTCCCCCTATCTCCTAAACTAACCCTCCCCCTATGAGTATGACTACTTTCATCTCAAAACTACTCCCCCTTTTTGTCAAAAGTGACAAAAGGGTAAGTACATCAAGTAGACATCTCATCATCACTAGGCGAGCCAGCATCATTATCCTCATCAGCATCATCATTGTCGGAGCCATCGTCATTCTCATTCTCGGATGCTGATTGTCATAGTGCGATACGACCAACGCGAGTGTTCACTTGACACAACTCATCACTAAATGTGTCAAGTCAAGCATCTATATGCACAAGCTGTATCATGATGGCCTCAAGAGTCACATTGCCCTTAGAAGATGAAGAAGCAGATGTGGATGGAGCGATAGAAGCTGGAGAAGCAACTGTCTTGGTCTGAGTCTGCCTTGAGTGAAGCTATGCAAAACTCCACTTAATGGTAGCAACATCAATGGCACACATGAATGTGAAATGGGGAGACTCAGGATAGGAGACAAAAAGATGGTGCAGGAGCCGTGTGATAGCTGAAGGAATAATGAGCTTATCACGGGTCGTCATATCCTTATAGACATCTATAAAGGAGAGTATAAAGTGAGAAAGGAAATCAATTTAAAGATCCTCAATGAGGGATAACAAAAGGCGAGCATGAGGCACTGTGATGGTGTTATAGTGAGACAATGGATGTAGAACAAAGGTCATCAACATGTTAATGAACCTCAAACCTTTAGCAAAGGCCGGGCAAGGGGTGTATTGAGGTCACACCAAGAAGAAGGTGTCTCACAGAATAGTGACAAGAGTTCGTCTTTGGACACTATCCTTAGACGCTCATAGCCAGGGTAATCAAGATGCACTATCCTAGGAATGTGTAGTACCTTGGATACAATACCCGAAGTAACTACCAAGCGTATACCCTTAACGCTAATGACAAACTAGGGTATAGAATAATCAAATCTGTGCGTATTGGAGTAGAACTCCTGCATGATCATGGAAGGGCACATGACCAGGACGCCACATAGTGACTCCTAACCCCTACTGTAGATGACAATGGGTAGGTTAGTGTCAGAAAATTCTAATAGAATGACTTGGCGTTCTGAATGAATGCCTCGTCGTGAAAAGTTCTCTAAGAAGTCCAATTTGGCCTTCTCATCATGGAATCATACGTGAAAAGGAGTGAGGTCAGGAGGAGAATAAGAAGAAGATGCCCCGAAATGAAAAGAGTTTCGGGACAGAGTGAATTTACGTTTAGGTGCCACGACGCAACTAACGTAAAAGGGAGAAAAAGAGAGAAAGAGAGGGAGACAATTAGAAAATTACCAAACAACAAATATATCAAAATATATAGAATTGAAGGTACTTATGCATGAGAATGCATGAACATGTGACATGCAAATATAAATTCATCATGGGCTCAGCCCAAACCAAAACTACCAACATACAGCATAGCAACAAGGTAAACACACATCTAAAATGTATGAAAAATTGTTATAATGCATATGTGATGCAATGCATGAAGTTTACACATCATTTTGGCAAATCCATCCCAAAAATTGAGCAAAAATGTAACTAATTTTGAAAAATCTCAGAACATATGAAATGCATGATGAAGAGAGGGATTAAGGACCTTACTAGTAAAGAAAAGCAAGATTAAGGTTGAAGAAAGCTTGAGAATGAAGTTTGAATTGAGCGAGAGGTGTTTGGGAGGTGAAAAGTCTCAAAGCAGTCGAGAGAGATCAAGGAGAATAGATCTAAAATCGTGAGGCGCATATATATAGAAACTTCATAAACCTCGATCGATCAAGAGCTATCGAGCTTCAAAAAGGCATGTTTTAGCTATCGAACTAGCTATCAAGGATCTAATGAGACGTTTCCAAAGCAAAGAAGCTCGATGGATTGAGGTAGCTATCGAGGAGCTATCGAGGAGACAGAAAGTTTCTCAATGGATCGAACTAGCTATCGAGAGCTATCGAGAATGCGATAAAAAGCAGTTGAAGGGTCTTGATAGATAGCTTATCCGTTGAGAGCTATCAAGAAGCTATCAAGATTGCTTCAAAACAGTTTTTCAAGGAAGTGAAAAACACATATATGAATGCAATCAAGCATGCTACTCAACCAAAGATCCAACCAACATTTTAAGCGCTCAAAATCATCTCTCAACCAAGAAAAATGTAATACATTTAGATCCAAAACACACACACACACACACACACACACACAAAACAAGTCTAACCAAATTTATATTTCAAACAACAAGTTAAGAGAGTTTAGTGAGCATACATTAGTGCATGTAAACCTTGTGATGGCTAAATCACATTGTACCTGCACATGAACCGAAAGTAGCAAAAGAATATTGTGTGTTGTGTGTGAAAACATCACAAGATTGCATAAGTGTCTACATGTTATGACAATTTGAGGTACGAGTAAATCAATTGAACTCACACACAATCATAACTGCTTGATAGGGACTATCACCTTCGAGGTACATCCTGTAACTCCCACATATCCTAAAATACACGCTTGCAATCATGTTTTAAAGCATTTTGATATTTTTGCTTTGATTTTTCTTTGCATATTTTTCTTTTATTGAGCATATCATACATACGCATATAAGAGAGAGAAAAGAAATACTCAATTATGTTAAGCTTTTTGACATTGCACTTTTGCTATGCCGAAGCATACAGATGTCATTTCATGATGGGTGGGCAACAATAGTGAGATGGTTATTTATGTCTTTCTCTTAGGATTTTCTAGTCCTTCTCGTCAAAAAGAGTGATACGAGTATATAGAGATGCCACAAAGCTCACTAAACCTTACTCATCACAAACACGAGCCACAAAGTTCACTTGCTTAGTTATACATACAGATGCTCATCTAAGCTACAAAAAATACAAAGTTTAGAAAACTTTATTTTATTGGCCATTCAAGGTACACAAGCACCAATGTACACAAACACACACTGTTTATGTATGTTTTTAATTTTTCAATTTTTTTTTATGAATGAAAAATAAAATAAAACAAAACAAAATCAAAAAATAACCAAACAAAAACATGTCAAATAAAGCAATGCATAAAAACTAGACTGTCCCAAAAAAGGAGACAAAACACATAAGTAATGCAAACACAACAAAAGAGGGAGAGAGAGAACAAGTGAATAAATCATTTGGAGCCATTTTCCTTCCACACCTTGGAAGAACCTTTCCTTTTGGCGAACCCTTGAATTGGCAGAGAAGGGAAAGAATTGCACCCATTCAAGTTCATAAGGAATATGAGGGCTTTGAGGAGATCTCTAAGAGGTACAAGAAAGGATGGAAACTGACTCAGGTTTCCTGCCGAGACCATCTTGTTGCTCTTCTGAGTGGCTTACCACTTGTAGCAATTTGGTAAAGTGTGTCCAGCTGCTCTATAGTGATAACAGAGATGTTGCTTCTTCTTTTTGGACTTTTGAGCATTACTCTTCTTAGCCTTAGGATTTTTGATTTCTTTATTAGCAAGCTTAGGGGGTGTTCCTAAGATAGATTTATCCTTATCTATGTTCTCACTAGCTATCACATTTTTAGCATCATTATTTTCAGATTCAATAATATTAGCAAGAGAAACAAATACAGTAGTACTAGAATAAGCAATATTAGGAGAAGAAAAATCATACCCTAAACCGGTTCAATCAGAGGTAGTTTTTCCATGCTGAGCATCTCATCAAGCCTTGCACTCAAGGTCCTCTCCAACTGAGTTCTCACTTGGAATAGTTTCACCTCAAGCTTCTTGGTTCTCTCAGCCAAGAAATTGTTTTCAAATCTTGGTGCTCCAATAGTCTGATTTGCTTCATCAAACTTTATGGAGAGTTGTTCATGTTCAAGCTTCACATCACTAAGCTTCTTGGTGGCTAACCTATATAGCTTCTCATGTTTCTCTGAGACCTTGTATAACTTTGCATAGGTTATGTGGATGTCATCTTGCTCATCCATCTTCTCAAATTTTGATTCCACCAATTTTTCTTCTTCATCCATATCTTTTACAATCCCCTCAGTAGGATTGACCATGGCGGCGAAGGCATTTAGGATTCCGTCATCTTCATTTTTGAAATCATTCTCAAGTTCAGTGTCACTCAAAGTTGCAGCAAGTGCCTTGCTTTTCCCAATGGAATTGAGATAGGTAGGGCACTCTTATTTCATGTGACCGAAGCCTTGACACTCGAAACACTTAGGTCCTAAGAGAACAGTGTATTGACCGCCATCTTTAACATCCTTCTTCCCTTTGTCTTGGCTCTTAGACTGAAAAGAACTTGATTGTCTACGATCATTGTCAAAGCCCTTTGCGTTGGCATTCTTCATGAACTTGTTGAATTGCCTGGTGATATAGGACTTCATTTTAGAATCTTCATCATTGAAAGACTCATCCATATCACTATTCTTGGCCTTCAATGCCATGCTCTTGCCCTTACCCGACTTGCCAATCCTTATCAAACCTAACTCATAGGTCTGCAAATTTCCAATGAGCTCTATCAAAGGAATCTTATCAATATCCTTTGATTCCTTAATAGCGGTGATTTTGGCATGAAATCTCTAGGGCAGAGATCTGAGCACCTTTCTCACAATCTTGGGTTCGAGAATAGTTTCCCTAAGATTAAAAGCTGAGTTTACTATGTCCTTGAGCCTAGCATAGAACTCATCAAATGACTCATCCTCCTCCATCTAGATTTCTTCAAATCTAGTAGTGAGCCTCTGAAATTTTGAATCCTTGATAGCCTTGGTTCCTTCATAGGCTGTCTGGAGAATGGTCCAAGCCTTCTTGTAGTTTCAGTAAAGGATATCTACTTGAACTCCTCATTTGTGACTACACTGAATAAAGCATTTAATGCCCTTCTGTTGAAGTTTTCCACCTTGATCTTTGCATCATCCCAATCGGCCGGGGCGTCCTGCAGCTTGGTCCAGCCTATCTCCATAACTTGCCACACTTTCTTATCTAATGACTGCAAGAAATCTCTCACACATACTTTCCAGTTTGCATAATTAATACCATCAAATAAAGGAGGTAAAATGAGTGACTATCCTCTATCCATGACAAAAAGGGTCAATGGATCTCACAGCAAAGATAATACCTTAATTAGAGTGCGTCTGCTCTAATACCACTTGATTGGCCAAAAATGTATTCACCCCTTGTGATGAATTAATTGATTAATTATCCAAGTTTATTAATTAATCAAATTAACATGCAATGTACATAGCACTACAAAAAAATCACCAAATAACTAAATATGCAGTGGAGATTAAATGACACAATGATTTGTTTACGATGGAAAAAACCTACACGGAAAAAACCCTACCGAGTGATTTGAAGGTCACCACTCTCGAGAATCCACTATTATCAAGACAAGCGGTTACAAGTAAAGAAATCCTAGTATCTTATACCAACCTACAGTTGAACCCTTACCCCAATACCCAATTGGACTTATTCTGTAGTGACAATCTCTCCTTGTATTGCATGACTTCCCGTACGTGACTAACCAACAGATGCACGAATCTCAGTATGCAACTTAATCACCAACTTGAGAAGGATGTTGGCTGCAAAGTTCTTCAGTTCATCAACTGATGAAGATCATGAAGTTGCTTGGTCACAAAACCCTATGGTATACAAACACAGCAACTTCTTCAAGATGAAGTAGGGGAACTAGGTTTCCGATCACACTTTTCTTCACACTTGTGGAATTGTGCTATTGTGAAACTGTGCTACCTATGATGGCCCTTAAAATAATCCTTATATATGTCTAGGGTTGTGAGAAAAGAAAGCCTAAACACATACTCACGGATTGGATGAAAAATAGCTCTGAAAAATTGAGTTTCATAAACCTGGATACTAGCTATTGAGCTTTAATAAACAGCACTTCCTTACTTGATTCTTGGATAGACTTGCATGGCTTTAACACTTGAACTTGAAACTTTATTCTTTGAAGCATTAAACACATCCTAGATTTACCAAATTACAAGTAAAGTATGTTTTGTCAAAAGATAAGTCAATATATAAAATGTTGACATATGTTCCTAACATCAAATCACATATGTCCTAACAATTTCAATTAAACCTATTGTTCTTTAAACCTTTTCCTTGTCACCCATTATTACTTTTAACACTTTGTAAAAAGTTTTAGTCAAAAGTTTTCAAATTTTACTACCAATTTTATCACAATAACCTTATAAATTAGCATAGTTAATGAAAGTGTATCATGTCACTTTAACAGTATAATAAATCAATATCTTTTTTTTTTTAAGAAGAAGGTTGTAAACTTTAATAAGTAGGTGAAGCTAAATTGACTAAAATTACAGCACTAAGTTGTGGACAAACATCCTCCATCCACATCGATAAATCTCTAACTTGTGTAGCATCTCAAGCAAGATTGTAAGCTACAAAATTTCCATGTCTATGGGTATGGGAACAACAAAAAATAGCAAATGAATTTTGTGAGAAACCGCAACTTCTTAAGAGGGTGCTCCCAAAAAAGAGATTTGAGTGATTTTTCAGGGCACCTCTTTTTTTGGGTAAGTGGTGTGGAGTCACCACTTTTTTTTTATACAAAAAAATAAGAAAATATAAATACAAATTTACATGATCAAAATGTTTCATTGTCATTGATTGCATAAAAATAAAGACAATCTTGATCAATTGAACCTTACAATATTTTGAGTCCTATTTACAATCTACCAAAAAAATAAATTGAACCTTACAAGATTTTAAATCGATGTTACATGCATCAAACAAAAATCATCTCAATTTTTGACTCCCCCTTTTAAATTTCAAAATCTGCTATTTTGTGACAATGAAAATTTTCTTTAAAAAAATCAGATCTGTATTTAATGAAAATACTAATAAGTTTTTATGTGTAAAAAAATTAGATCGGTATTTAATGAAAATGCAGATCAATTTTGTGTGTTAAAAAATATGATCTGTATTTAATAAAAATACAAATCAGTTTTGTGTGATTTAAAAAAATTAGATTTGTATTCAATGAAAATACAGACCAGTTTTTAGTGTAAAAAAATTAGATTTGCATTTAATGGAAATACAAATCCGTTTTTATGTGTAAAAAAAATTAGATTTGTATCTGATGAAAATACAGATTAGCTTTGTGTGTAAAAAAATTAGATCTGTATTTAATTAAAATATAGATCAGTTTTGTGTGATTTAAAAAAATTAGATCTGTATTCAATGAAAATACATATCAATTTTTAGTGTAAAAAAATCAGATCTGCATTTAATGAAAATACAAATCAATTTTAATGTGTAAAAAAAATCAGTTCTGTATTTAATGAAAATACAGATCAGTTTTGTGTGTTAAAAAAATCAGATCTATATTTAATGAAAATATAGATCAGTTTTGAGTTTTGTAAAAAAATCTTTGTTAATTAGCAGGTTTTTGAAACTCAAAAGAAAAATCATAAAAATATACCAAGAACATGTTTTAAGAAAGGTTTAAACAATACATGGCAATAACATCAGAAATCAGAAATAATAAAAACACCTTAAATCTATTCATGCATCATCAAGTAGAATTAATGGAAAGGAACCAAAAAAAGGGAAAGAAAAACTACCTCTTGCATGAGCATGCTCTTCTTAGTGAAGTAATATTTTAGGGTTCAAAGAGATTTATTCAATTCTCTTCGAAACCTAAAATATTTTTCTTACAGAAAAGAAATTTCTAAGGCCAGAGCCTCCAGAACATCTTTAATGTAGAGAGAAAAGAAAAGAAGAGAAGGGCCAGAAAGAGAGGAGTTAGAAAGCGTGAAAAAGTGTGCTAAATTTTGAGAGACATCTTCTGTTGTCTCCAGAAATTAAGAACATTATTAATGAAGTCAGCTTTCAGACTTTTTTTCAAGCTTTGCTGAACTAGGAAACTCATGAGTACAAGGATCTCTAGTTACTCCTTGCTTTGTCAAAACAGTTTTGGGATACCACGTGCACATTTCATTTTCCAGGCATTGGTGAAGTGATGCTGACACCTTACTGTTAGGACACATGTGATTCATGTTAGGAACATATTTCATCATGTATTGGCTAATCCTTTGAAAAAACGCAATTTACTTGTAATTTGTTAGATCTAGGATGTGTTTAATACTTCAAGGAACAATGTTTCAAGTTCAAGTGTTAAAGTCATGAAAGTCTATTCAAGAATCAAGTGATAAAGTGATGGATTTTAAATCTCAACAGCTAATATCTATCGAGATTTGAAAAGATGTTCAAGCCCGATGCTTGATAGCTGCTTAACGGATAAGGTATCTATCAAGAACTACGAAAATCATTTTCAGTTCTGATTTCATTCCAATCCGTGGTAGGTGTTTGGGCCTTCTTTTCTCACAACCCTAAACATATATAAGGATTATTTTAAGGGCCATCACAGTGAGCACAGTTGCATATATGTGAAGCGAAGAGTTGTTCATGCAAATTGTGACCAGAAACCTAGTTTGCCTTACTTCTTCTTTCTCTTGAAGAAGCTACTGTGTTTGTACACCGTAGGGTTTTGTGACCAAGCAACTTCGTGATCTTCATTGTGTGATGAACTGAAGAACTTTGCAGCTAACATCCTTCTCAAGTTGGTGATTAAGTTGCGTACTGGGATCTGCGCATCTATTGGTTAGTCATGTACTAGGAGTTGTGCTTTAAAATGAGAGATTGTCACTACAAAACAAGTCAAATTAGGTATTGGGGAAAGGGTTCAACTGTTGGTTCGTATAAAGCACTGAGATTCCTTTACTTGTAACAACTTATTGTGATAATAATGAATTCTTGAGAATGGTGACCTTAAAATCACTTGGTGGAGTTTTTGCCTTAGAAGTTTTCTCCATTTGAAAACAAATCACATTGTCAACCTTCTTTTCTGCTGCATTTTATTTTAGTTGGTGATTTATTTGTGCTGCCATGTACATTGCAAGTTAATTTAATTAATTAATAAACTTGGCTAATTAATCAATTAATTCAACACATGGGGTCAATACATTCTTGGCCAATCACTTACAACTTCTCCGTCATTACTGGCTTGAGATTGGGAGGTGAAAGAATCAAAGTCAATGATTCCCATACTTCGAAAGAGATTAAGATCAATGATTCCCTTCTAAATTCAAAATGTATTTCATCTTGTATGCTCATCCACCATATTTTGGCCTTGTGACAATATTTGTACGTTGCACTTTTAGGCTCATCTTCTGAAGAAGAGGAAGAGGAATAAGAGAATCCCCTTCCTAGTTATGCTAGCGGCTCTTCTAGTTCTTTCATGGAGACCTATCCACACTTTACTTCACAGCAATATAAAGTGATGAATCTTGATGGATCGTATAGTTCCATGACTTTAGACAGGCTAGAGTACAACCCAAATGTCCATTGGACTAATCCAGTGTGTTCTTGAATCTTTTAGTTTCTTGTCCTCTTTTTTTTTGGGATCACTGAGTTGCTCATGAACTAATGGATTTGTACTTCAGTCGATGTTGATCTTGTGGAAGAAAGTATGCAGATGATTGGAGGCTTGCAACTGGTAGCACGTACTCAGTCTTCCCAATATGTGATCAATGAAGCGAGTTGGGTAAAAGATGATACTTTTTTAGTGTTTTTTTTCTCGGACTTTCCTTATGATTGATCTAACGCTTATCTTTGTTGATTTTCCAGGTGAGTCAAATGGCATTGGTTGATGCCCACACAAGATCATTGGAGGAAATGATCAGAAATCTTGAGCTTGAGAACTAGTAGTAAGAATCTTAGTTTTATGCAAGTTAAGAAGGAAACACTGAGGGCGGCTCCTCTAGAGGTGGGTCAAGGAGATCTTTGAGCAAGCAGACCCGAAGTCCCAATGATGCTTGATTTATGTTTTTAATTTTATTACAAGAAAAGAAGAAGAAGAAGAAGAAGAAGAAGAAGAAGAAGAAGAAGAAGTGTTTCTTAGACTAACTTGTATTAGTTTAAGCTTTTAGCTTTTTGTCCTTTGAATTGGTTTTGATCTTGTTGGAACTTTAAATGAGACAAGTTTAGAATTCACCTGATGAGGTCTTGTAGTACAAATTTAAACTTATCTTGACCCATTTTGATGGAATTTGCTCTTACTTGAATAAGGCAGAGCTAAATGCCCCTAGTTTAGAAATGAATGCATGATTTTTGTAAATCTTGATTTTTTTTTTTTTTTTTAATGAAAAGATGATGATGATGGTCCCTTTTTTAAAAAAAATGAAAGGGGCATGGTCGAATGCCTCTAGTTTGAGATATGAATTCATGGTTTGAAAAATCTTAATTTGATCAATTTTTCTCTCTTTTCCTTTTTTTGAAAGTAGTGATGCAATTGATGATTTTTTTTTAAGACAAATGGGTAAGGCATGTCTGAATGGCCTAGTTTAACCAAAATATATTTTTTAGTGTTTAATAGGGTCAAAAACGAATCTAAAGAGTACCTAAAAATGCAAAACAGGATAAATGAGCGTTAGTGGAGTTGAGTGCCAATCGGCACTTGGGGGGTGCCGAATGGCACTTTAATGTGCCGACTAGCTTACCCCGTAGTGAGCCAACTCCTCACTCATTTTCAACGCGTGTTTTGCGTTTTTAAGTTTTTTTTTTTTTTGAAAAATATTTTCTTCATTTGTGACCATGAAACACTTTCCTACTCGGCTACAAACTCTTGAAACTTATTTAAACCTGTTTAAGAACTGAAGTACCTTACTTTAGCAATCTATCCTACAAAAAAATCTATGCATCAAGGTCATCAAGCAACAATAATCACAAGCAAGAGTTATCCATGGCTAACAATCAAAATTTTTCTCATTCAAAAATTCATGATATCAACAGATGGATTCGTAGCTTTGGTTTTAGCACCAAGACCAATTTTACAGCCTACAAACTAGAGGGAAGTTCTGGGATACTAAAGACCTTGTATTTCGGTTTCAAACTACTGAACTTTGTCCCACCATTGAAGAAGTTTCAGCTATCCTGGGTATGATGCTAGCAAGGAATTCGTAACAGTTTCTTGTGATCCTAGGCATAGGGAAAATTTATATGATGCTTTAGGACTTATTACTTCAATTACCAGTAGCATGATTGAAGGGCACATGGTGAATCTTCATACAGTTATTTCTAGATTGATCAATAAACGTACTCACAGAGTGACTGACAGCATGTAGAAGAATTTTGGCTTAGCTCTTTGCTTTGTGGGAAAATTCTTGCTTTTTATTGGAAGGCCCGATTTTGTGTATGCTTAAGCCATAAGTGTTGTGAATCAGATAAAAGATGGTGATAATCTTGTTCCTCTGATCTTAGCAGAAGCTCTTATTAGATTAGACTTCGTATTCCATGGTGGAGAGTCACAGAACTTTCTTGGGAGTCCCTTGGCTTTGCAAATATGGTTGATGGAAAGATTGGACATTATTGCCACGCCTACTATTGTTGATTATGGTCCTGGCAATTTTCTCAGTGGGGTTGTCCTCAAAATCGAGTGTCAAACTGAGAGTGACTGGGTGAAACTTTTGAACAAGAAATCCAGGGCCTACATTCAGTGGAATTGTTATTGGTCGAAGTGCCCACCCCCTTTGTTGCGGTCTCTGGGATTAGATCATATTTTCCTAATTGGGTTAAGGAAAGCAACTTTCTATAGGGCTGATAGGCTCTTGAGGCAATTCTAATATGAGCAAGGAATGCCTGGTGAGAAAAGAAGAAAACATTTTATTCTTATGGACACAAATTCTACTTCTATAAGGAACATGTCGTTGGGCTTAAAGATGGCTAACCGAGTAGATCAGTCCTTTGTCAAGGTTCACTTTCAATGGATGACCACAGACTACTCTTACTGGCTAGTGAACAAGATTGTGGACAATGAGGCTGACATGGATGTTATGAGAAAACAATTCTTCAAAGACAACTGAGAAAGACACGAGACTAACAACTATAAATTTAAAATGAGGGACCCAGATGACAAGGTACCTAACACAAATGAAAGTAATGAACGATCCAAGGAGAAACGACTAAAGAAAAAATGACCATCTTATTTTTTTTGGCTTTGAACATGCTTTATTTTAAAAGTGGATGTGAAACTTATAGGTTTAGGAATTATTCAAGACTTTCAAGTTAAGGGTTCTATTTAAGGTGTAGGTTTTTAAGGATTGGTTTTTTTAGGATTTGGTTTAGGGTTTGGGTTTTGAGGGTTAGTTTTTCAAGGTTTTTTGCAATGATTGGGTTTTGAGGGTTTGGTTTTTTGCAATGATGGAATGGTTGAATTTTTTAAATTTTTTTTTAAGGCGTAAATGGTGGGTTTGGGGAAATTGTGACGGGACCAATGCATGATTGCCTACGTACCCTCTTGGCAGAAGGATCAAGTCATCATGTAATTCATTTTTTATTTGTCTTAACTTTTGCCTAGGCCGCCCTTTCGAGTTTTCAACCTAGCAGGTTCTCTCTCTCTCTCTCTCTCTCTCTCTCTCTCTCTCTCTCTCTCTCTCTCTCTCATTTTGCATAGATTGCACTTTCAGGTTTCCAACCTACCTTTTTGCATAGATTGCACTTTCAGGTTTCCAACCTACCTTTTTTTTTTAACAAGCTTAGGATGGGAAATAACATAATTTACAACCACTTCAAATGTGGTGCTTTGAGACTACCAGCTCAAACGTGGTATTTCTTCAATTGATCCATATTAGTTGGCTTAGGAACGGGTTTGCATCTAAATCCATCAACCTTACTGCTCTCCCAAAGTATATCTATTTGATCATATAAGGACCTGCCCAATTTTACTTGAACTTTCCATTTGCATCTTGAATCAGAGCTCGAATCTCTTTTGGCACTAAATCCCCCAACTTCAATTCTCCGGTTCTTACTTTCTTGTCAAAAGCTTTCCTAAGCCTCTTTTGGTAACCTTGAATATGATACAAGGCTTTAATTCTCTTCTTGTCCTCATGCATAATTGGTCATATCTACTTTGCAACCAATCTACTTCAAGGATTTCACTCTCTAGCACTATTCTCAATGAATGAACACCCATTTCAATAGGGTGGACTGCTTCCATCCCATACACCAATGAATAAGGAGTGGCTCATATGGACGATCGAATTGATTTCCTATACCCCCAAAGTGTATAGGGTAATTGTAGGTGCCAGTCCTTGTAGTTTTTTGTGCTTTTCTTCAAAATTCACCCTATATTTTTGTTAGAAACCTCAACTATTCTATATTTTTGGTGCTAAATGTTGAACTGTCGTAGTAGCTTCTTTGTTTCTCCCTTGAAATGCAACCCATTATCTAAGATAATTTCATGTGGTACCCCATATCTGCAAATGATATTGGTCTGAATGAATTAAGCAACTTTCTTTGAATTCAAAACCTTGTATGAGGCCACTTCTACCCATTTAGTGAAGTAAATAATGGCTACGAGTATGAATTCATGGCCATTAGATGTTGTTGGGTGAATCTTCCCAACAATGTCTATCCCCCATATAGAGAACAGCCAGGGTGATTTCATGGTATGTAATGGCATAGGTGGTATGTGTTTCAAATCTCCATGAACTTGGCATTGATAGCATTTCTTAACATGAGTTGCATAGGTAGCTTCCTTGGCGATCACACAAAGGAGATGAATTTCATCATATGATCTTCTGTAAAGCCTCTCACCACAAATAATATAATTAGTAGACAACCTCCTAATGGTCAATTGGTCATTCTTGTCTGCAGACTTTGGGTATGTCTCATCCTTAAGGTATTGTAGGATATCTGAATACCATTCAACTTCTCCATTCTTTTCCTTATTTTCTTCTATGGTCATGCAAGAAGCTGACTCTTCTTTTTGTTCCACTACTATTGGTCTAGCTTCATCTTCATTTGGCCCATCCATCATAGATGCCATTGTTGCTAAAGCATCTGTAATCTGATTTTGCATTCTTGGTACATATTGGTACTAGATCCTGCTAAATTTCAAGGCCCACTTCTGAAGACATTCATGACAAGGCATCAGACATTCATGATAGACACTCGATTTTGCAACCATGATTTAATCATGGAGAATGACTCGAATGACCATCCATGTACCCAAAAAAATAATAATTGCATCACATGCATCATTCCGTTCTTGCATTACATACATCATTTTGTCTTTGCATTACCTGCATCATGTCATTCATTACATATCATGAAAATGATCTTGAGATTCTAACATTCGCAACGGTGTTCTCAGTTTCCAAATCAAATCATCGGATAGAAAGATATCGCATGATCAAATTTGCATAGTCCATATGCATTGTGTCTAGGAAGATTCAACCACATATGATTAATTTAAATTAATTCTGATTGGTTAAAAAATTAAAATTAATTAGATAATTTTGTGATTGGTTAATAATTAGTGTTTAAGATAAAGATGCATGCATAGGAATAAAATAGATAATTGGATAACAATAAAATTGTGGATAATCTAAACTTTATCAAGATCTATTTCAAGGGATTTATCTACAAGATAATGGGTCAAGATAATGGTTCAAGATTATTGTTCTTAAAAAGCCTGAATTATCCAAAAAAGAGACAATAAAAAAAATCATAGATGGAGAATGAAAACGCGTCCAGGTACAAGGACCGGCCATAAAACCCTAGAAAGAGAGTCTAATTTGCACCCAAATACAAAAGTGCGTTCGGCATCCAAGGGCCAATTCGACACATTTGGAGTGCCAAATTGCAATCATGTGGGCTTTGGCCCAACTGCCTTTAGGTGACGATAATGCACACTTTTTTCGACCTTTTAGCAAAAGGATGCATCTGGATTCAAACTCTAATCGTCCATACCTATTTTTTAGGGATTTTTGACCTCTATAAATAGAGGTTGAACCTCAGAATTCAACACCTTTTTTCTACGCTCTGTAAGGCATACGTTTTAGGCTCAAAAATTGCCCATATTTTCAGATCCTCTCTCTGAGCGTTGCTGCTTCAATTAGGGTTTTTAGGTTTCAAAGATAACTAAATTGTTTCTTTGAATCGTAAAACATCCTCTCAAGAACAAGGAGTACTCATGCAAAAGGTTGTTTTCAATCGCCCTATTTTTTATGCTATCTAGTTATGGTGATGAATGTTTTGTCCATAGCATGAATTGTTAATTGTTGTTTTGTTTAAAGCATGATTGTTTTTTTATGTGATTGTCATAATCTCTTTCTTGAATGTCAATAATCTACATGTGAGCAATTCTTTTTCTTAAAATAAAACAGATCTATATCTTTATTAGGTGTAGATCTAAATTTTTCTCAAATAAAAACAGACCTGCATCTTTAATGAGATGTAGATCAAAATTTTGTCTCAAATAAAAATGAATCTGCATCTTTATGAGATGTAGGTTTGAATTTTTCTCAATTAAAAAACTGATTTGTATCTTTCTTAGATACAGATCTAATTTTTCTTTAATACATGCAAATTTGAAATAAAGAAAAAGATTAAACATAATTGTGTTTGTGTTTGTGTTTGTATTCTTTAATTCATGTTGCATAAATTTAGATAATGAGTGAAACTCTCTTCTTAAAAAATTTTTTTCATTCTTTCGTTAACATAAACAAACTAGATCTAATTTTTCTATTATCAAAGAAACATTTTTTTTTATTATCTTTAAACAAATCTGATCTTTTATAAATCCAAAAACCTTTTTTTTTTATGTAATCAAAATAGATTTGAATTTTTATCTCTTAAAACCACTTTTTCTACATACTACAAAATAGATATGGTATTTTGACAAATTAAAATCAATTTTTTTTACCAATCAAAATAGACCTGAATTTTTTTAAAACAAAAGAAGATATTTCATTCATAAATAATTTTGTGTGATTTGATTTTATTTCACATGTTCAACATATCATTCATGACATGTATAAAATGGTACATTGGTCACAAGAGTCAAGAATACCAGACTCTGTCTGGGCGGAATGGGTGCCTAACACCTTCCCATTCCGTAACCTAGACTCCGAATTTAGGTCTTTGGATTAGTAGGTCTAAGCCTTGTCTTTATTTTTATTTTGGGTAGAATGTAACTAGGACAAAAAGCCATGTAATTATTTGGTAGTTTGTAACTAGGACCCAAAGCCATGTAATTTTTCAAATTTTCAAATATGTAATTTTTTATTCAATCAATGAATGAAACAATTCAGTCATGTATTTGTATATTTTTTTTTTCTTATTTTTTTGTATAAACAAGAAGTGGCAACTCCACACCACTTACCCAAAAAGAGAGGCGCCCTAAAAAGCATGCAAAAATCTCTCTTTTTTTAGAGGCAATTTCCTGGTCTCTCACACAGTCCTTGGAGGCTTCATCTCTACAATTGCTTTAATTTTGTCAGGGTCGACTTTAATTCCTCTCTGACTTACCATAAACCCTAGTAGTTTCCAGGATGTAACTTTGAAAGTGCACTTCTTTGGATTTAGCTGCAACTTGTAGAATTGGATTCTTTTAAAGAACTACCACAAAGCTGGTATATCCCTTCATGGCCTTTGGACTTCACTATCATGTCATCAACATAAACCTCTCCTTCTTTAAGGATCAAATCATGCAACAAAGTAGTGGCGGCACGTTGGCAGGTAGCACCAGCATTCTTAAGGCCAAATGGCATGACCTTGTAGCAATATGTCCTCCAGAAAGTAATGAATGAGGTTTATTCCATATCTTCTAAAGCAATCTTAATCTGATTGTATCCTAAAAATCCATGCATAAATGATAGCAGGGCATGTCTTACTACGTTGTCTACCAGGATGTCAATGTGAGGCAAAGGAAAATCATCCCTTGGGCTGGCCTTATTCAGATCTTGGAAGTTTACACACATTCTCACTTTCTCATCTTTCTTTGGCACTAGAACCACATTATCTAACGACTTTGGATAGTTGACCACCCTCAGGAATTCGGCATTGTACTGTTTCTCGACTTCTTCCTTGATCTTATGAGTCCACTCTAGCTTCATTCTTCTCAATTTCTGCTTGACCAGCTTCACAATTGGATCTGTTTAGATGCAATGTTGTACTATATCTACATTAATCCCAGGCATATCTTCGTATGTCCATGCAAATACCTCTTTGAACTTTGTCAGTAGAGCAACTAATGCATCTTTCTCAGAGGTGGTTAAGGTATCGCCCACTTGTATCATTTTAGGTTCATCATCAATTCCTAGGTTAATAGGTTGGGTTTCTTCTTTTATGGGTTCTAGATGCCCTTGTTTTAATTCCTTGTTATTAAGAGTTTCTTTACCAATTTCATGAATAAAAACATTCAAAGCCAATAAATAAGTAGAATCAGAAATCATATTATAAGGAAAGAGTTCTCAACAAACTCAACAGGTATACTATCATAAACAGAATTGACTAGAATAGTAATACTAGTAGAAATAGACTTGATAAGGATAGAAACAATGTTCTTGGCAGGGTTGACTGGCTTAATGGTCTTGATTTTCTTCACGGAGTCCTCTATAGGGTGGGTGGTTCCCTCTCATGCCCAGTTCTTCAACTAGGTCATGGATTCAACAATGGTAGGTGGCTCCTAGTGAGTTCCTTCTTCCCTCAGCAATAGTACCATGAGATCTTCATCCATATAATCTGTGGCTTCATCATCCATCTCCATATCCATGGGCTTGTCAGTTACAAAAGCATCTAGGCACTTTATGCTATCCATCCAATCACCAAAAAAATCTTACTTCACCATGTTGTTCAATTGGGTGTATTGAGGGAGGTATTCTAACTCATTCCCTTCCATCTTCTCATTATCATCTTCAGGACTCTCTAGTGTTATGTTTCTGAGACCGTGGACCATCAGTTTTTGGTCTAGAGTACCCAATCTAGCATCTATGTCAAGCTCTTCTTCGGTATATGTGGTCAGTGAGCCAAGTTCTGAATTGTGGAATGACCCCAACTCAGGTTTCTCTCTACCATGCTTGTCATATTGAGGACTGACATTGAACTAACATCAATGATACAGCTCCAATCCAAGAGATGCCCATAGTTTACATTATCCGCTTCTCCAATCTCCTTTCTTGCAGCTTCTAACACATTTTCTAGCCTGTATTGATCACTGTCAACCTCGCTCCCCATGTCGGCATCATCCTCTATATCTTCATCATAGTAATCTACATCATCATTATAGTCTTCATAATAAAGCCCATCATCACGTTTATATTCTCTATCACTAGGGGGCCCACCCCAATCATTGCCACTATATTAGCTATCGTTGCTTTCACTATCACCGTCGCTATCATCTTCAATATCTCCACTGTCATTGCTGCTGCTATCACTAATACTATCACTCTCACTATTGCTACCCTTATCATCATCGCTAGGGGCTTCTCCCCCTTCCTCATCTTTATCACTTGTTGTTGCTTCATATCGGCTCATTAAGGCATGTTGGCAAGCCTTCCAATACTCTTCTTCTTCTATATTCTAAATCGCATCTCCTAGAAGTGTAGTCATTGCCCTTATCATCATCACTAGGTGCTTCTCCCCCTTCTTCATCTTTATCACTTGTTCTTGCTTCATATCGACTCTTTAATGCATGTTGGCAAGCCTCCCAATTCTCTTCTTCTTCTATATTCTAAATGGCATCACCCAGAAGCATAGTCATTGCATCAGGGTCCATATAATCAGCCCAATCAATAGGAACGCAGGTTGTACCTTCCTCCTTCAGTTCTGGAAGCTTATTGTTGCAATCAAGTAGTAGCTCAAACCCAGGAATCATAGTTTTGGTCTCAGGATCAAATCTTGGTTTAGGAAATCCCCAATAGTGTTAACTATCTCCACCTTTGATAGACTTTCCATTCAATGTAGGAGTATAGGGCTTTAGGGATCCTAGAGGACAAAGAAGTCCTTTTGCTTTGGCTTTGGCCCAGGCCATTCTTCTCACCTCCATCTCTAACAAGTAATCATCAGTGGGCTTATAGCCTAGCCCAAAAAGTGGTATGGCAGTAGGAATCATCGAGACTTGAATAGTAGGCTTCTTCATAGTCTTCCCCAAGTTCATCCCCGAAAGGTAATTCATTCTCCTCATCATTGCTACCACATTATTGTTGTTATAGGGAGCAAAGTCCATAGGAATCTTCTCCACCTCCTCTTCCCTTTTTTCAAAGCCAGGCCTCTCAATTTCAAAGCCATCCAAAGTCAATGGCTCCTTCTCAGAATCAATACCAAAGATGAGCTTAGGTGCAGTCAAGGTATCGACATACATGGTAATTATGGCTCCTTCATGTGGAAGCTGAACCTTTTGGTATAGGGACGAATGTACAGCTTCTCTGTCATGGATCCATGGTCGTCCAAGGAGCATATTGAAGCATGATGCTATATTCAAGACTTGAAATTCCACCTTCTTGATTATCGGCCCTATAGTGAGCCCTAGTATTACAGTTTCCAAGACCTCCCTTCTACTATTGTCATATGCCCTCACATGCTGGTCAGTTAGCACAAAATCTTCAATACTTAGACGCAAGCAACTTTCAGTCTTTAAAGGACACACATTCAAGGCACTTCCATCATCAATTAAAACCATCAGAACCCTCTTGCCTTTGGCATCTATAGTAATGCGCAATAAGTCGTTGTGGAGCTTCCCCTTTTTTATCAAATCTTTGTCAGAGTAGGAAATAGTGAGCTCCCTACTTATCGACCCAATCATAACGTTCAAATCTTGAGAAGTTGCAGTAGTAAGGGTATGGATTTGATTGAGAAGGTCCACCAAATCCTGGTGGTGCTTGTCTAAGGCCATGAGTAAACTCCATAAAGATATGTTGGCTTGTGTCTTCTATAATTGCTTGGGGACTTCATCTTCTTCAATGGGCGTTTGTTGGGTAGATCTATTCAAGGCTTCTATTGGGTTGTCAATCTCCAAATGTGGGGTGTTGAAGTGTCTCCCCCCACCCCCCCTTTGTAATGTAGGCAATTTTTGTTGGGTCATTAGGATTAATATCTTGAGGTTTGAAGTGTCTCCCCCCAATTATGGATGCCGGGTTACTTGATTGGACTTCGAAGTGTCCCTCCATATAAAGGTGCTTGATTATTTGATTGGAGTTTGAAGTGCCTCCCCCCGTTTGTGGATGTTAGGTAATTTGATTGGAGTTTGAAGTGTCTTCCCCCATTAGTAGATGTTTGGTAATTTTTGGTTTTTGGTACATCTTCACTCCATATATCATATCCTGTAGTGGACGTCATACCCATCAACTTGTCCCATGTCATCATAAAGCACTTGTGTAGGTCATAGATTAATTTAGATGTGTCCTCTTTACTTTCCTCTTGAGTCATCAAGCAATTAGTCCTCGTTCCTCTCCCAAAAATTATGGTTGGGCAAGAGATTATTAGTGATGCTAGGCCTTGTAGGTGGTGCAATCACCTTATTGTCTATTAAGTCTAAAATTGCATGACAAAAGCCAAAACACTTGTCGATATCATGGCCAAGGCCTTAGTGGTAGTCACATCTCTTAGTCACATCAAATCTTGCAAGTAGCGGGTTTGGAATTGGTCTTAGGTCTAAGGGCTATAATAACCCTTTTGCTTTTATCTTCTCAAATACTTGACTCACAGGCATATACAACTCATGAAACTCCCTCTTAGGCCTTGGGAGTGGCCCTTGTGATATTTGCACGGGTGCAATGGGTGCAATAAGTAGATAAGGATCATTTTTATAGATATTAGAAACTTCAACAGTTTTAAAACTAGATCCTAAATTCTTTTTAAACCTGAATAGGTCCTCATTCTTTATAGTGCCATTATGTATTACATCTTCAATTTGGGTTCCAATAGCTATGAAAGCTTTAAAATTAGGAAAATATTAGGCAAACGAGTACTTATGGTATACATGAATTAAATTCTTTACAACCATAACTAATTGTTCTTCTTCACTTGGCCTATTCCTTATCTGTGTAGCTTTGGACCTCCACTTGGTAATGAAGGTAGAGAAGGATTCTTTCGGCTCTTCCTTCATGGTCTCAAGATCCCTCTTTGTTATATCCACCATTATATTATACTTGTATTGATTGTGAAACTCATGACAAATGTCCTTCCAACTCCTTGCTCTAGCATCATCTAGGTTGACGAACCACCTAAGAGTGGCTCTAGTCAGAGTGTTTTGGAACATTTGAGCAAGTAGTTCATCAGTCACTCCCAAGGGTTACATGACCCTTATATATATCTTTAGATGGGACTTTGGGTAGCCGATCCCGTCAAACTTTTCCAAGGTAAGCATCTTGAACTTGGGAGGCAATCTCACATCAGGGAAAAGTGAGAGTGATTTGTAGTTTATGAGGTCTTCCATCTTACGAGCTCTCCTAATCATCTCTTCCACCTTGTTTATTCTCTCATTGATCTTCTTCTCTCCCTCCATGGTTAGGAAATTATGGTCAGTCTTGTTCTCCTCTTGACCATTCTTCAGGCTCTAAACTGTTGTATCATAAGGTTCATGTCCTACTTTAGCTGGATTTGACTAGCTACCATGGTGTTCAGTAACTCTTGAGTGTTCATGGGTTCTTCAGTGTTTAGATGTCCTCCCTCTTCCACCATTGTGACAGTATCTTCAATCTTCTTATGTTTTTGAACTGTCTTGTAGGTAAATTATGAGATTGTGATGTTGTAGTAGTGGAGTGTCTTCTATGCTCACGGGCTTCAGTACCGTGATGGGAGTGACAAGCTTGGAACTGGAACTACGAGCTTGAGTATCGGTCTTAGGTTCTCTTTGGAGACTTCCCTCTAATCTTGGCCAAATTTTCCCCCAAGAAATGGCTTGGTCAAGTCAATCACAGCTAAGTCCCCATCTATATCAATCAATCAAACAAACACACACAACATGCAATGCAATTTTAACATAGATCGACCTAAAGGTAGGTTCTAAGTCATTATGTTGTAAGGTGAGTTTGTTGTTTTATTGTTTTCCATAGCTAGGATGCTACACCTCCCAATTTGTAGTGTAATGAACATTGTGTTGGTCCAAACGACATGGTCTATCCTTTACAGTCAACAAGAAATGATCCAGTGACTTTGGACTATGAGTTGGTGAGTTTGCCACTGGGTACCCGAATCTAATGAAGACCAGTGATTCATGGTTACTACCACCATATTATTGAGATAGGTGCATACATATTTGTTGTTTTGATAGCACATATTATGACAGTTAGGGAAAGCTATTAACAAACAATACAAACAAAAATATCATACAACATCTCAAGACATAAACAAATAAACAACAATATCATGCAAAGCCATGCAAAAGACAAGGGTATATATTTCGTCACTTAAGTCTAACACGAAATTTAGCCCTTGACATCCCCAACGGAGTCGCCACTGTGAGAAACCACAACTTCTTGAGAAGGTGCTCTTAAAAAAAAAAGATTTGGGTGCTTTTTCAGGGCACCTCTCTTTTTGGGTAAGTGGTGTGCAATTGCCACTTATTTTTTATACAAAAAAATAAATACAAATTTACATGATCAAAATGCTTCATTGTCATTGATTGAATAAAAATAAATACAATCTTGATAAACTGAACCTTACAAGGCTTTGAGTCCTAGTTACAATCTACCAAAAGAATACATGGCTTTTTATCCTAATTACAATCTACCCAAAAATAAAAAAGAAAGACAAAGCATAGGTCTACCTATCCAAAAGAACTAAGTTCGAAGGCTCGGTTATAAAATGGGAAGGTGTTAGGCACCCATTTCGCCCAAACAGAGTCTGGTCTTCTAAACTCTAATGACCAATATACCCTTTTTCCATGATATGAATGATATGTTGAACATTCATGACACACTTAACCAAAACTAGGTCACATAAATCTATCTATGAATGTATCCTCTTTTTTAGAAAAAATAATTTAGATCTGTTTTTGTAAATAAAAAAATTGATTTGATTCATTAAAAAGAAACCAAATCTATTTTTTGAGTAGATAAAAATTAATTTTGTAAAGAAAATTAGACCTGTTTTTATGTAAAGAAAGAACAAGGTATTGGCTAAAAAATATCAGATCTGTTTTGGAGCAAAGTTAAAAGTGGTGATTTTTATTAAGAAATATCATATCTGTTTTGTAAATAAGAAAATCCAGATTTGTAGAGTTGTTTTTTATATAAAAAAAAAAAAAAAAATTTAGAAGATGAACTTCACTCATGAAATAAATCTATGTTACATGCATCAAACAAAAACCATCACAATTTTTGACTCCCTCTTTTAAATTTCAAAATCTGTTATTTTGTGAATTTTCTTTAAAAAAATTAGATCTGTATTTAATGAAAATACAGATCACTTTTATGTGTAAAAAAATCAGATCTATATTTAATGAAAATATAGATAAGCTTTGTGTGTTAAAAAAAAAAAAAATTAGATCTGTATTTAATGAAATTACAAATCAGTTTTTATTGTAAAAAAAAATCAGATCTACGTTTAATAAAAATATAGATCGGTTTTTATGTTTAAAAAAACTCAGATTTGTATTTAATGAAAATACAGATTAGTTTTGTGTGTTAAAAAAATCAGATCTATATTTAATAAAAATACATATTAGTTTTAATTTTTTTTAAATCTTTATTATTTAGCAGGTTTTTGAGACTCAAAAGAAAAATCATAAAAATATACCAAGAACAAGTTTTAAGAAAGGATTAAACAACACATGGCAATAACATAAGAAATTAGAAATTAAAAAAAAAAAAAAAAAAAAAAAAAAAAAAAAAAAAACCTTAAATCTATTCATGCATCATCAAATAAAATTAATGGAAAGGAACTGAAAAAGGGAAGAAAAACTACCTCTTGCATGAGTGTGCTCTTCTTAATGAAGGAATATTTTAGGGTTCAAAGAAATTTATTCAATTCCCTTTGAAACCTAAAATATTTTGCTTACAGAAAATAAATTCCTAAGCCTAGAGCATTCAGAACATCTTTAATGTAAGAAAAAAAAGAAAAGAAGAGAAGGGCCAAAAAGAGGGGAGTTAGAGAGCATGAAAAAGTGTGTTGAATTTTGAGAGATATCCTCTATTAATAGAGGCTGAGATGTTTGAAAAATTAGCTAAATGATCAGAATACAAACTGAGACACGTTCTTATGTCTAAAAAATAAAAAAGGATGAGTTTTATCTCAATCCAAGTGCCCTCGGGCCGTGGCCCACATTTGTTCCAATCGACACTTGGAAAGTGCTGAATGGCCCTTTTGGGTGCTGGTCCCATGTTTGAGTTTTATTCCACTTTGGACTCCTTTTTGAGGTTTTTTTAGCCAGGACTTACACTTAAACGCGTTTTTAATCCATATTCTAAAAAGTAAACTCCTTTTCTGATGATTTAGGTCTCTACAGCAATGATTATCTTGTAGATAAACACTCCCAAAAGTCTTGATTATCCACAATTTTATTGTTATCTGATTATCCTCTTTATTCTCATGCAAGCAAGCCTATTTTTTATACTAATTAACAACCAATCACAAAATTATTTAATTAATTTTAATTGTCTAGTCAATCAGAATTAATTTAAATTAATCATGTGTGGTTGGTTCTACCTAAACAAAATGGATGCAAACCGTGCAAATTTGATCGTGCAATATCTTTCAATCCGACGATCCGATTTGGAAATAGGGCATACCATCGTGACTGTTAGAACCTCAAGATTAGTTTTATGATATGCATGAATAAATTAATTCAAGTAATGCATTTATGAATTTTAGGTATATGAATGGTCACTCTAGTCACCTTCCTTGATTAAATTATGGGTGCAAAATCGAGTTTCTACAAATATAGTAAATATTTTTCCTCTTCGATTAAATTACCATAAGAAGTAAAAGATTCATGATTGCTTTTCAAAGATTTGATGATAACTTCAAAATCACCCTCAAGAAAGGTATAAGATATGCCAATCTCCTATGCAAAAACCAAAGCTTTCATAGCCGCCAAAGATTCAACCTCATCCACAGATTGGAGGAGAAAGATCTTTTCAGACATGAACGCAATAACCATCCCCTTTTCAGACATGAACGCAATAACCATCCCCTGTTCATCTTGAATTACAACTCTAATAGTTGTAAAAATTTCCTCCTTGAGAATAGCTCCATCAGAAATTTACCTTGAAGAAAGATGAAAGAGGTGGAAACCAACTCATTGTAGAGGGTACATGGCTAGAAGGGCTAATCAGGTTACTAGTAGAGATCAAATGAAATCAGACTGAGTAACCAATGCATTAGGTACTACCTGACCAATTGGGTAACTTTTGTTGCTGGTTCTTGACAAATTTTTCTATACCAAATAGTGCAAATAATTTAAGCAAAAAGTTCTAAATCCTTCCTCTCATCTATAATATGTGAAACCAAATCACTAAAATGGGGAAAATGGGTGGAATTCCAAAAATTCCACATTAGATTAGGGTCCCATGCTGTTGACACTCATAATGAACTATCATATAATAATTCAAAATTTGAAAACTTTTAAAATAAAATTGTAAATTTCATGTATTAATTTTTTTTTTTTTTTTTTTTTGTTGATAACTCAATATATTCAAGGTCTATTTTCATTAAAAAAATTTAATGACCTCCCTAAACAAAATTCCCGAAACCGCCACTACTTGATTATGCCATGTTGTTTGCTTTAGATGCATGTTAGAGTGTGTGTGAGTTAGAACAACATGTTAAATATGCCTTTAACGAGATTAAGACTTGGAACACAATGAGTGGAAGCTGACCCACGAGTGGTGTGGGGTTAGGTGCTTAACACCTTCTCATCCCCACACCCAAACTTTGAAAACGTGCTCTGGTAAAGATCAGCCCTTCCACAAAGTGTGCCATATATATGGTTCCTAGACCTACACTAGGTGGCAACTCCATTTATACACTCCGCCATGGTCCACCCTAGGCCAAGGCATACTCTCCCACGTAAGACCGTTGTGGGCGCTTGCGCCCACAGACCTCCACTTATTGTGTTCCACATCCTAATTCCATCAAAGAGTCCTCTAATAAGTTAATTTACACACGCACACACACATAACATATCCTAACATGCATCTAACATCCAACATGACATCTTATCATATTCATGACTCATATCCTAACATTCATCTAACAATTCATGTTTTATATCCAAGGGCAGCAAGAATCATATGATAACAACATCAACAAGGCAGTGAGTTATGAACAAAATAAACCAAGCACAATCACACATTCTTAGTATCACATCCATCATGCACATCATATTCATCATCCAAATCCAATGCATGTTTATGCAATTATGCATGATTTACCTTACTCACCTCACTGCACCAATGTCATCTCAGCATGTATGCATCAATGCATGTTTATGTTGTTTATGCATGTTCATGTTATTCATTAAAACACATAAACCCTAATTGCCAATCTAACAATCAAAGTTTGCAAAACTTGTTATTCCACCGACCCTAGACCTAAACATGTGAAATCTAAGCCATACAGAACATAAAAACATAATTAAAACTAAGCAAAACTGCAAAACAATAAAAACCCTAAATTTAGGGTTTCTAGACACAAGTATGCGTGTGCATGCATAAAGCATATGTAAGCATACCTAATGTGGACACAAAGAAGGAGTCACTACCTAGTTTTGCAATGGCCTAGGAACCATGAATATAACATCCTTTCGAGGAAGGACCATTAATCTTACTACTAGAGATATGAGTTCAAAGTTAAGGTACGATCTTAAGAAGGCGTTAGGCACCCAAAACCACCAAACCCTAAGGTTGCCTTCCTCTCATTGTGTCTTGCGTCCAAATCCTATTAAAGGCATGTCCAATATGTTTATCTAACTCACGCACATGCTAGCATACATCTAACAATCAACATGGCATCAAACATTTGTAAACATACACTTATCATGCTTCCATCATGCTATATCACAACCCAAACCTAGCACACATCTATCATGCTTCACAAAACATCATACCATACATCTAGTATGGCATCTCATATCAAAGCATAAACTCTAACATCCATCTAGTATGACAAACATGTTAACTCATAAACCATAGCATACATCTAGCATCATATCCATCCAAGGCAGCAAACATACATACAATATGTTAAGGCAGAAACGTAAACATGGCAGCATCATAAGATCATACTGAAAGCATCAAGAACACACACATGCTTATTCAAACCACTATATCATGCTCTTCAAAACTAAATAAGATTATATCCAAACAAATGCATGTACATGTGAACGCATGACTTACCTTACTTGTCTCACCGCATCATAGCACCTATGACATCAATGCATAAACATGTGAATGCGTGTTTATAGCATTTAAACAAAGAAATGAAAACAAACCCTAATTTAAACATGTTAAAGGTAAACCAACAACCGACATGTGAAACAAAGACTCAAAACTATATACAGATATATGGGGAATCAAAGTAGGAGTATAGCATGTGAAATAAATAAATAAAACAAAGCAAAAAATGGAATAGGGTTTCTAGACAACGATCTGCATACGCATAGAGAAGCCTACGTACGCAGGCCAAATACTTGACCTACATACACATGCATAGAGCATGCGTGTGCAGGGTTGTTCAAAAATCTTAACCTAGAAATAGCAGACACAAAAACAGAGCAATACTTAAAAGTGTAAATCAAACACCCTAATATGCTTTAAAATAGAAATAAGACTAAACCTAGGCTAAACAAACTTGTTATAACATAAACAAATCAAATAAGCAAGATTAAAACAAAAGGTAAAGGCAGAAAAGAAAGAAAAGTTTGAAATATATACCTCAAAGCAAAAAGCTCCTAGGTTTGATCTTTGACCGTTCCCCTCAATCAAATCTATTCACAATCATAAAGAAATTATTAGTAAACTTCAAAACTCAAAAATCAAGGCTAGAATAGGCCCCAATCAAATAAATTGACTCAATGGTGTTTCATGAAAAAAAAATCCCTTTTTGATACACTATTTCTAGCGAATCTTAGGTTTTTTCCTTAGGCTTTCTGTGTGTTTTTGAAAAGGTACCATGTATGGCTATTTATATTATGAAAATGGAGGTTTGGAACGGCTCCTAGACGATGTGGGATTCATTCGAAACCTCAATTTTTAATGTAGAAAACTTGCCTTTCATAGGTTTTTGAACTCTACCTGTGTGCACAAGCTCGTGCTTGCGTATGCAAGCTTTGAGGCTATGTACACAGGCCAAGGGTTTTCTTTGGCTTTTATTTTCCAAAAATAGATTTTTTGCTCACTAAAAAGTTATATTTTCCATTTTAACACCTCTCAAGTCAATTTGTAATTTGATTGGGCCTTAAACTGACCTTGGGTCTTAGAATTTTGGCATCATTAGGGAACGGGGGCCCGAGTCGTAAAGGGATACAAAATGCAATGTCTACACTTGCCTAGAAACTCAATTTTGGGACAACAATCAAACACAACTAAAAAGGTTTGACCCTTGAGCTTTTATTTGACTGTTCCCTCAATCAATCTAATTAAGACAAAACCATAAGATTAGTAAACTTATAACCCAAAAGTCAAGGCCAAAATAGGTTCCAACCAAGTAAACTTTAACACGAGGATATTTTAGAATAAAAACTCATTCTTTGATTCACTATTTTCTGGTGAATTCGGAGTGTTTTGTGCAAAGAACCTTTGAGGCGTTTTATAGTGATCAGAGAGGGGTGTAGGGCGGCTCCCAGCTGATATGGAATTAGCTCTACACAAAATTTACATAAAAAACTTTCCATAGAGGTGTTCTAAAGCCCTACATGCGTGTGCATGCTTATAGCATGCGTTGACATACTTAGGGATTTTGTATGTTTTTCTTTCACCAAAACATCCTCCAAGCTAAAAACTAACAATATTGGGCTCTATACTAGCCTTGGGCCTCCAAGTAATATTGTCAATGGAAAACGAGGGCATAAATCATAAGGGGTACAAATGAGGTGTCTACACTATGCAAGCCTCTATCTTAGGTTTGCAAAGATCTTCCCATCTATCCCAATGAATTTTTCTCCAGTTTCCTCTTTGTTGCCAACAAAATATCTTAATCAAGCTTCCAATGGCAATTCAAAACAACTTATAGTTTAGGTTGTAATGGCCTGCACTACTGCTATAATCAAAACTCCGCTACAAGCCTGAGATAACAATTGTTTCTCCCATCCGTGTAACTTCATCAATACCCTCTCCTTAAAGGAATAAAAACTAGCTTTTTTCCTTTTTCTTTCCCAACAAAAATGGTAAACCCAAGTATTTTTCATATTGCTTGATTTTGGACACCCCCAATGCATCCTTGAAAAGTTTTCTTCCATCCTCTAAAGTGGATTTGCTAGAAAAAAATGGTGGTCTTATTTTCATTAATTTTTTGCTCCGAGCACTTTTCATAGGTACTTAAAATGTCCAAGACTTTTTTGCATTCTTTAGAATTGGATCTGCAAAAAAGAAGGTTGTCATCTAGAAAAAGATGAGTTAAGCTTGGGCTTCTCATGCTCAAAGAATAGCCATGAATATCTCACTTGATAATTGTCTGTGAAATAAGTCCATGAAGACCTTTGGTACACAAAAAAAAAATAGAAATAGAGAATCTCCTTGTCAAGTACCTCTAGATGGTTTATTCATGCCTTTTCTCCTCAGAGTTTCTTTCATCGTGAACTGCCCACAAGGATCTTGACCTCTAAAACCACGTGTGCTTCCTCATCTAATTAATCATTCACTTCATCTCTTTGTGCTCTAACACGAAAATTAGTACCTGTCTGCAGAGCTTCCTTTTCAGGATGGAAAAGCCATTTTTGTTTCTTCTCTTGATCTCTTCTAACATTCCCAAAACATTGATGACTCCATTTACTAAAAGCTTTACCACACTTCTCTACTTTGTGAACTACCCAATCACTTGGGTCAGCATACTCTTGATTAGCCCACGCATCTTTCAATGTTTCAGAATAGTCTTTATCAAACAAACGCGCCTCTTCAAAGTGAAAACTTTTAGTATATAGAATAGGTTTAAATCCCTCTGGCACAATCCATAAAGTAATGTGATCCGAGGCACTACAGTTCAAATGCTTGGACCAGCAAACTTCAACTACGATTCATAGCAAAATCATGGTCTAATCGTGCCTCTTATGTGGTAATGGGTTCACCATCAAAGCCAATGAACCTCCAAGCGTCCTCAGTACCCTTTCTAATAATGGAATCAATGTGATTTCTATTAAAATTTTCAATCAAAACATCAATCAAACTCTTCGATTATAACACTAATTCTCCACCTCTATTATTCCTTGGTGAAAAAAACATGTTGTCAAAATGTAATAAATCAATATATCTAAATTCATTACTGGTGGTAAAAAAAAATACTAAAAAGTAAAGCATAGCATTTATTGTTACTACTTTCTCATTGTGCCTCATCATCAACCTATATCCTACCATCTCTCTCCTATAGCTTTTTTTTTTTTTTTTTGGTGAAAAGGAATTATAATAAAAGCTAATGGGGAAACGAGAGATCAGGACAAAGCCTGTTGAAATACATCCCTTGGCAATCTGCCTCAACAAAAGGAATTAAGTCCACTAGCGGACAATGGTGAATAACAAAATCCAAAGATTGACTAAGACCTAGGCTAGCTAAACGATCAGCACACCTATTGCCTTCACGATAGCTATGTTTGATGCTTAAGTAGGGAATATGTGCAGCCAATTGCTTGCAGCCCTCAAACAGCAGAGATATGACAGAATTAGAGTATGAAGGATTGTTGAGAGCATCAACTAACACCTTGGCATTAAGCTCAATTATAACAGTGTTCAGATTTAACTTATGGCAGAGAAGAAGTCCATCTCTTAGGGCCCAGGTCTTAACCATGAAGCTGTTTGCATTCCCAATTTTCCTCGTGAAGCCTAATAACCAATTGCCCCAATCATCTCTAATCAGGCCTCCTCCCCCTATTGAGACCAAGGAAGCATTAGAAGACCCGTCCGTGTTGCGTTTCATCCAACCCGAACTGGGCTTTTCCCATCTAACTTGTCTAATAACCATACAATTGTTACACCTTGGCTGGGTAGCACACAGCATATACTCCATAGCTTGAGATAATATTACTTTGGTGAGGCTTGGATTGACTCCCTTGTTGTTAAAGACAACCTGATTCTGATGTTTCCATAAAGACCAAATGGCAAAAGGAAAGAGAATGTGCCAGGGAACACCTTTTATGGTTTGAGTGGTCTTAACACTAGTATTCGAGGCTAGCCAAGTTCTAATAACTTGAGAAAAGAATAGAGAGTTGGAATTATGGATACCTAGGTGAAGCCATACAGGTTTAATTACTTGGCAGTCTCGAAGAGCATGGGAGATAGATTCAACTTGATCATGACATAGAGGGCAAAAAGTATCTATAGGAATACCTTGGTTAGCTAGATAACTCTTTACCCCGATGCTATTGTGGATGCATTTCCAAATGAACATTTGGATTCTAGGTAGAGTCTAAAGCTTCCAAATCCATGAGCCTGAAAAAGACTCAACCTCCATCAGATTTGAAGCTAACAAGTATGCAATCTTCAAGTTAAACTCACCTTTGGTAGAGAATTTCCAAGCCAACATATCATTGCTCCTCAATCTAATGGGGCCGCGGCTAGACCAGCAATCAGACCAGAAGTTGAGTTTGCTCTCATGCCTTAGTACCCACTTAATCCCTTCCCTAAAAATAGCTTCACCTTTCTTCAACCCTTTCCAGGTGGGAGAGCTTGAGAGCTTTGATTCATTTCTAGAATTAACCCTCTACCTAGGACAATACTTGAACCTAAGGACTTTTGCCCATTGTGCTTCCTTCTCGGTGTGAAATCTCCAATTCAGCTTAGCTAGTAACGCCATATTTCGTCCTCTTGCAGATTGAAGGCCCAATCCACTAGTTTCCTTAGGTTTAGTCACTTTCCCCAGTTGACCCAATGCATCTTCCTTTTATGATCTGAGGACCCCCAAAGAAAATTTCTGTTGACTTTATCAATGCCTTCTGATAGGCCAAAAATGTATTCACCCCTTGTGATAAATTAACCAATTAATTAGCCAAGTGACTTAATTAGGATCAATTATATGCAACAAGTGTGGTAGCACAAAAAAATCACCAATTAATTAAATATGCAGCGAAAATTAAATGACACGGAAATTTGTTTATGAATAGAGAAAACCTACACGGCAAAAACCTCACTAAGTGATTTTAAGATCACCACTCTTGAGAATTCACTATTATCAAAACAAGCGGTTACAAGTAAAGGAATCCCAAAACCTTACACCAACCTATAGTTGAACCCTTACCCCAATACCCAATTGAACTTGTTCTGTAGTGACAATCTCTTCTTGTATTGCACGGCTTCTAGTACGTGACTAACCAATAGATGCGCAGATCTTAGTATGCGACTTTATCACCAACTTAAGAAAAACGTTGGCTGCAAAGTTCTTTTGTTCATCAACAGATGAAGATCATGAAGTTGCTTGGTCATAAAACCCTACGGTGTACAAACACAGTAACTTCTTCAAGAACTAGGGCAAACTAGGTTTCTAGTCACACTTGAGAAATTATGCACTTATGCAATTGTGCTCTTGGCTGTGCAATCTAATACGGCCCTTAAAATAATCGTTATATATGTTTAGGGTTGTGAGAAAAGAAAGCCCAAACACATATTCACGGATTGGATGAAAATCAGAACTGAAAATTTGTTTTTCATAAACCTCGACAAATACCCTATCTATCGAGCAATTGTCGAGCCTTGGCTTTAAACAGCTCTTTTAAACCTTGATAAATGTTAGCTGTCGAGTTTTAATGAACAGCACTTCTTCGCTTGTTTCTTGGACAGACTTGCATAGCTTTAACACTTGAACTTAAAACCTTGTTTCTTGAAGCATTAAACACATCCTAGATCTACCCAATTACAAGTAAAGTGCATTTTATCAAAGGATTAGCCAATACATAAAATGTTGACATATGTTCCTAACATCCAATCACATATGTCCTAACACCTTCCAAAACCTTATTAGGCAGAAAGCTACTTTGCATAACATAGCTGGGAATGGCCGAGGATAAAGCTTGGATGAGGACCATTTTACCAGCCATGGAGAGCAAATTGGCCTTCCAACCAACCAGCTTTTTCTTAACTCTTTCTAACACGAAGTTGAAATCTTGACTCTGCCTCCCTAAGTGTTTTATAAGGAAACCTAATACTTGCCAAGTTTGGTGGTGGAGTTAAACCCCAGGATACCAGTGAGCACTTCTCTTTGGTCCGGTTCAACATTGGGTGAGAAGAAAACACGGGACTAGGTTTCACTCACTTTTTGCCCAGATCTTGCACAAAAATCTTGGAGAACAGAATTAATGGCAACACAATTTTCCAGATTTGCATTAGCAAACAAGGCTAAATCGTCCGCAAAAAAGAGATGGGAGAAGGCCGAACCATTTCTAGATGCCTTGATAGGGGTCCAAAGTTTGGTAGCACATTTTTTCTGAATTAAGTAACCCAAAAACTCCATGAAAAGAATCAAGAGATAGGGGGAGAGGGGATCACCTTGCCTAATACCTCTTGAAGGCTTAAAAGATTCAAGGTAGCCCCCCATTAAACAGAAGAGAGGTGGACACCAAGGTTACACAACTAATGATGATATCAACGAGATTATCTCGGAAGTTGTAATTAATGAGTATCTCTCTGATGAAGCTCCACTCAACCCTGTCATACACCTTTTCTAGGTCGATCTTGATGGCCATGAATCCTTTTTTCCCCTTAGCTCTTCCAATTTTATGAATTAACTCTTGGACTATGATGGTATTGTCAACTCCTTTCCTTCTTGGAATAAAGGAAATCTAGTAGGGTGAAACAAGAGTATCCAAATGCGGCCTAATCGTAGCAACTATGACCTTGGTAATGATCTTGTAGACTGAGATGCAAAGACTAATAGGTCTATAGTTCCTTATAATTTCTGGTCCCTAAATCTTAGGGATGAGAACAATATGAGTTTTGTTTAGGTACTCAGGAACTTTCCTCTCAATGAAGACTTTTTCAACTTCCTCCCTCACTGACTCCCCCACTATGAGCCAAAATCTTTAGAAAAAGTCGGCATGAAGCCCATCCGGACCCAGAGTCTTATAAGGTTTCATAGGCCACAGTGCCTCCTTGATTTCTTCTATGGAGATCACAGCATCCAAGGACTGCTTTGCTTCATCCAAAAGTTGCACTTGCCACTGGTCAGAGCAAGGTGGTTTCCAGGAGACTTCCTCTTAAGTGGTGGTGTAATAGGCATTAAAACCTTTCCTAAAATACTCCATAACTTCCCTTTCCTCCGTGATCCACATTTCCCTGACATCTTTAATTGAGGCAATGTGGTTTCTTTTCCTACGGGCCAGGATAGACATATGGTAAAATGAGGTATTATGATCCCCTTGGATCAACCAATTCAGCCTAGATTTCAACATCCAAAGGTCAGGTTCTTGGACCAAGATGATCTCAAGCTCTTGTTGAAGATGATTTTCCAGGTTGATCAAAGAGTTGCTCAGGTTATAGGACAAAACCTTCCAAGTTGATCTGTATATGGTACGTAGTTTTTGTTGTTGTTACATTTGACCGGTGTGCTTTGGAAGTTTCCACCAAGTCCCTAAATGAAGAGAAGGCTCTAACATAGGTTACAAATGTTTCAAAAAAACTTTTTATAAGTAACAAAAGTGAGCTTTTTTTGGGGTCAAAATAGCTAAAAATGTATTCAAGGCTAATGCTCTAACAAATGTCTCAAAATAAGACAAGTTGTTGATGATTACAATGATTGAGTGTGATTAATTTAAACATGAAACTATAAGATACTGGAACTCTTCAAACTGCCGACCCAAAATTTTGATACTAGTAGGCTGGACAAGTTTTCTGGTTGTATTGGTTAATAACAATCTTTGTGGAATCGATTAGAATATATCTTCTTCATATTAGACAAACAGTACTCTGTCACTTTCCACCATTATTTCACTAAATTTAAAGAACAATGAATGAGTACATTTCTAAACACACAGACGTGCATGCATTTTTAGCCATGATCTGAAGTACCAAGATTGAGCTATATACTCTGTTGATCTATGACATCAGTTTTAGATGGAACTTACATACAGAAAGGATCTTCATCAGTGCAAAGTCTACGGTGTGATTGTAAATGATGTGCTCTGAAATGATGATCACAAAATGTAATCTTTTAGCTAGAATGTTAGACCTTGGTTTTCAAAAGAAGCATGATTTGTATATGGTATTTAATTACGTTTAGTTAGCAGCCTTGTCCACAATTCTGGCAATAATTCTTCCTCTTTTTTCTGGTGGATGTTGCCAAAGTGGTTTCTATTCCACGTTGTTGTTTCCCTCGAGAAGCTTTCAATAGCCTCAGCTAAATTCGTACTTCTGTTCCAGACCTTAGAAACAATGTTGGGGAAGGATATGTCAGATAAACAAAACTCTTGGAATCTAAATGGCCTGGTGAGGTTCAATGATCTAGTAGGAAGGGCTTCCATAAGAACCAAATAGTGGTCAAACCGGCATCTTGGGAGGTGAGTAACTCTGGCATCTGGGTAAAGGACACACCAACTCGGGTTCATGAAGAATCTATCTATTCTTTCCAAAATTAAATTGCCAATGTCTCTGTTATTAATCTAAGTAAATCTCGGACCCAAAAACCCCATATCCACCATGCTACATCTATCAAGACATTCCTTAAAAGCCAGAGACCAATTAACACTTATACCTCTACCCCCAAATTTATCTTCCTCAACCAAAAGCTCATTAAAATCTCTAGCCATGATCCATGGCAAGTTGTGTAAATCCACAACTTTGGCTTGATTCTCCCACAGAATGCATCTCTCCTCACTCCTAGGACTAGCATAGATAGCAAAGAAAATCCAAGCAAGGCTAGAAGATTGTACCTTGACTTCAACATGAATTTTTTGTTCTGTTTTGGCCAACAATTCCACCTCCACTTCACTTGGATTCCATAGTAACCATAACCCGCTAGAGTAACCGATGGACTCTGCATGAATGGCCCCATCCATCGGTCTGCATGAATGGCCCCATCCATCGGTAACTTGTCAGTAATTGCTTCAACTCTATCACCACCTAGCTTGGTCTCCATCACCAAGAAAATGGTTGGGTCATGCTCTTGCACTAAGTCATGGATATGACCCTGAAAATTAGGCTTCAGGGCAACCCTACTATTCCAAATTAGAATATTCATGATGAAATGGAGGTGGATGGCGTGGATCATACTTCAGGAGGAGGGAAGGGCTCTACTTCCCTCTTCAAAAACCATCTGGTCATCTTCAATACTCTCACCTCTACTGTCCGAGTACAGTGGTGGCAATAGAGCTTCAACTTTGTCATTGGCACCACCTTCATGTATCCCTTTATAAGTAAGAAGGGTGAGCTCCTCACACCTTCCATCCTGAGCTTGAATCGATACTTCACTTGCCTGAAATACTTCCTTGTTTCCGAGAGCATGACCTTCGAAGCTCCGCTCTCCAAACCTTTCAATCTTGCATTCCTTCTCAGTTTTTGTCGATGTCTTGAATTCAAAAGTGGGGTTTTAGGTTTGATTAGGACCATGGATAGAAGGGACGGGTGGAAAGGAGGAAAGGGAGATGAGTCTTTCAGCTAGGCCTGATAACCAAGAGGTAGCGGCGTAATTGTGAGGAGTATCAGAAGCTTTGCCTCTTGCAATGACCTTTTTGCCCTTCACTAAGGAAGGATAGGTTATGTGTTTCCATGATGGTAGGACTGGACTTGTGCCTTGCTCTTAGTTAGCTTCAGCACACATAGGACTTCCACAGGCCATAAGGTTCTCAGTTGGGCTTAAACTCATCATAACATGATGTTTTGCAGGTTAAGGGGTTAGTGGACTTGGGAATTTGGAGGCCCAGTTCATCTCCCCTTATTGGAGTTGGCCATATCCTTAAGATTATCATCCCTCCGTGGAAAAATTTTGCTGGGACCAACAGAGGACATTGTTGACACCTTATTTTGCAACCCGCATTTAACCTTACTTGGATGGTAAAAGGGTAATTTCGCTTTGGAAATATGCATCTTGATTCTAGTTATTAGATCCTTAATCTCATTTTACCAAAACGATCTTGATGTTTTAATGATCAAATCGACTAGTCATAAGCCCTAATCGGACCATCAGATTGAAAGTTATCATCAAATCAAATTTTAATGGCCGAGGTGCACTATTACAAATTAAGTCCGACTACATGTAATTATGAACAATTGATTCCAATTGGTTATAATTATAATCAATTTAAGATTAATGATGTGTCATAATTTGATTGGTTAGGACTACATTTTATGGTAAGGTTACACACACCTAATTAATTAGATAGTTAAACATTAATTATTCAATGAGTAATTTGTGCAATTATCTTTTAATTAGAGTAAATTTGGAACCAATTAAGTCTAAAATGGGAGTGATTGGAGCCATTTAATGTTAATTGGGAGATAATTTGGGACCTATTAAAGTTAATTGTGCTGAAACCATTTTTTAACAAATAACCTCTGCTCAGCATCTCATCGATATCTCTCAAAATATTTTGAATCTATGAATGTGGTTAATTTTTCCAGAAATTAGACATCCGAGACTTCAACTTGAGCATAAGAACAAAACAATTCCGATTAGAATTGAGTCAGATATGATTTTTCGAAGTTGGTTCTATAGGCTGTTACAACAGCTAGAATTTTGGCTTGCTCCTCACTCAGACAAATCTCTACATTTAATACTCTAGATTTCCCCCAAAGCTAAAATGAGGTCTAAGTTCATGATTCTTTGCAACCCTCATTAATGGCCTTTCATTCATATTTCCTCCACCACTACTATATAAACCCCTCCCCCCTCTCTTTCATTCCAAGACACACAAAAACCCCCCTCTCTTCTCCTCTCTTGAGTTCTAAAAATTTGAGTAGTCTTGTCATATTTTGGTCTTCAAGAGACTCAAGGAACTGAGTGAGATTCACTCTTCCTCTTCTAACTCTTCTTCTTCTCTTCCACTCTTAGGACCTCCCTCAAGAGTCTCCTCATCCACCATATGGATCTTGCATGAAGGTATAATCCATTTCCCTAATTGTTTTTTTGTATTTCCATGATGAGAGTTTAAGATTAAAGCATGATAATAATCATTTAAATTCCTTTGAATATGTGTGAATGTTTTTAATTGTTCTTATATGTTCTTCACATGTTCTTGGTTGTTCTTTACATGTTCATGCATAACACTAGTTTTGATCTTAAATTCACATCAAAAACATGAAAAATATGTTTGTTTAATAATTCTTTTAAATTCTTGAATCTAAGATATCACCATCCACACACATTCACTAGAATTTATTTTTCAATCCAAATGAAATGCTTAATAAATTGAATTAGGGTTTACCACATGCACACACTTCAAATTCAACATGCAAATTGATTGATAACATATTGGATGATGTGATATGAATGTTGGCCACCATAGTCTAGAAGACCGATTTCACTAGGCAAGGTGGGTGTCTAATACCTTCTCACCTTGTAACATAGCCTCCGAGTTTAGATCAAGGGTTAGTAGATCAAATACTTATCCATGTAATTTTTTATTTTTAGATTGTAACTAGGAAACAAAGCCATGTACTTTATCTTAGATTGTATCTAGAACCAAAGCCATGTAATTTCCTATGATCAATGTAAATTCAATTTCAAATAAATAAAATGAGGAATTTTTCAATTTTGGTTTTCTTATTTATTCCAATAATTAAATAAGTTGCAACTCCATTTTAAAACCCTTAATCTAAAGGAGAAAATATAATTAGTCGAACCTCCATTTTGAAAAATAATAACAAAACTCCACCCATTCACATGGGTTTGGCCCAACACCAACCATATAAAATGGGCTGAGGGCGGGGTCTCTCACAGACATGTTCACTCTATCCGAAATTTTTGAATCAAAGTGGGGTGGTGAATTCTAGGTTAAGCTGCTAGTACCTCCTGTACTATGGTCGGTCCTTGTCCCCTTTTGTCCATGTCGTTTCCTGCTCACAATCACCCAAGGCCCACACTGCCCTTCTGTGTCTGTTTCCTCGCATGCATTATGCATGTCAAGATTTTTGTGACCATCGTTGTCATCATTGACCTGAGAACCTTGCACTTCCTCCATCAAGATTAGCAGATCCTTCCCCTTTCAGATAGTGTATGAACATGGTTCAACTTTGCCCTACTCTGCCACAAGAGAAACACAATCTTTGGATGCCCTTGTAAGTAACCACTTGTTCAAACTGACCAATAAGAATGGTATTGATTAGAGGCCTGTTGATATCTATTTGGACGCATAGCCTGGCATATCTGCCATGCGCCTCTATGGCCGTATGTGAACCAATCCTCAACACCTTCCCAATAGCTTCATAAATTTCCTTTAGCACCTTCATGTCATAGAGTTCAATGGGGAGCTCATTGAGCCTAATCCAGGAGACGATTAATGAAACCTTTGCGGAAGATGGTTTAAAGAATGGTTCCCACAGTCTCAAGGAGAGAAAGTGGTCTCCTATGAACCATGAGCCCCTCTTAATCACCATCTCAAGGTCTTAATTAGAGTAGAACCTGACTAGGAAGAACCCATATCCAAGGTAGATGCAGTCCAACCTCCCTTCAGGCCTTCATATCTGGTTTAGCTTGCTCTGCATGTAGTTAAAACCCACTGTTTTCCCAATTAGTTTGACAATAGTGGCCTTTGCCCATGGCCCTCGTATGCGTCGTTTTGTTTCCTTGGACAACTTGACTTTCACTACTCCTTCACAGTTGGAACTAATGGTTTCACCAATATCATCGTTCGAGTCCACATCTTTATCCATTTGATCAGTCAACGTATGCTCTCGGTATTTCTCCAATAAGTTTGTCCATGAAGGATGTTTTGGTAGTAAATTCAAAATACTGGTTTTCTGGTGAAGGAGAACCTGTCCGAGTCTTGCCGTTGAATTCGGCATGGCTGATCTCTTTCACATTTTTATTACTACGGGCTAGCTCGGCCTCCTCTTCTCTAGAGAGTGTGCATGGCTGCATGTTTTCTTTCCCGTGTCCTCTCCTATAGCCTTTTTAACTTATTGTTATACTCTCTCTAATATTTTCTCGTCTATTTTTCCTTTCCATCTTCCCACTACTCTTTACCTTAATGTCATTATTTTATTTTATCTATTCTTATTTTCATTATCTTACTATAAATTTGTAATTATTTCTCCCATTCTATGCAAATTTTTCCCACACAAAAGGTTCTCTCTCTCTCTCTCTCTCTCTCTCTCTCTCTCTCTCTCTCTCAATTTGTTTTTCATTTTTTCCTAGAATTTTTAATTTTTCTTGAATCTCTACCTTAGGTTAATGAATTGTGTGTTCTTTTGAACTCTACTTTAGGTTGATGCTCTACTTTAGGTTGATGCAATTTAGTTTTATATCTGTAAGTTGTTATATATATTTTTTATTTTCTTTTGTTAGGACATGTGTTTCAACTTGTTTTGACTTATGTCATTATTTTATGTAACTGGCTTATCCTTTGACAAAACACACTCAGCTTGTTTTTGGGTAGCTCTAGGATGATTTTAATACTTTAAGAAAAAAAGTTTCAAGATCAAGTGTTAAAGCCATGCAAGTTGTCCAAGATTCAAGTTGAAGAATTGTTAGTTTTTAAAGCTCGACACCTGTCTCGACACCTGCATCTATCGAGCTTTAAGAAGCTATTCAGCCCTGAAGCTCGACAGCTGCTCGACAGCACCTCGACACCTTTAGCTGTCGAGATTTAAGAAAAATAGATTTTAAGTTCTGTTTTGATTCCAATCCGTACATGTGTCTTTGAGACTTCTTTTCTTCTAACCCTAGACATATAAAAGGATTATTTTAAGGGCCGTCAAAGAGTACACAAATTGCACAAGTATTGAGAAATCCTTGTTCAAGCAATTTGTGACCAGAGACAAAGTTCATGCCCTAGTTCATCTCTTGTGAAGAAGTTGCTGTGTAATGTGCACCGTAGGGTTTTGTAACCAAGCATCTTCTTGATCTTTATCGTGTGGATGAATTGAAGAATTTTGCAACCAACAACTCTCTCTAGTTGGTGATTGAAGTCGTGTACTGGGATCCGCACAATTGGTTAGTCACGTACTGGGAGCCATGCATCAAAAGGAGAAACTGTCACTACAGAACAAGTCCAATTGGGTATTGGGGTAAGGGTTCAACTGTAGGTTGGTAAGGTGCTTGGGATTCCTTTACTTGTAACTTCTTGTTGTGATAATAGTAGAGTTTCGGGAGTGGTGACCTTAAATCACCCGATGGGGTTTTTGCTGTGTAGATTTTCCCCATTCGTAAATAAATCATCGTGTCAATTTATTTTCTGCTGCATACTTTAGTTTATCGGTGATTTGTTTGTACTACCATGCAATTTGCTTGTTAACTTGATTAATTAAAAAACTTGGCTAATTAATCAACTTAATTCATCACAAGGGGTCAACGCATTTGTGGCCTATCATCTTTGATTATTATATGTTATCCTATTGCATTATAAATATAGTATATAAGAACATAATGTTAAAATGGCTTGGACAATTTGAAATTTATATTTTTTATTTTTACTCTTTTTCTTCTAATCTTATTTTCTATGAATTTACTATTCTCTCTCACATTCTCTCTTGAAAAAGAGATTATTCTCTCTCTCTCTCTCTCTCTCTCTCTCTCTCTCTCTCTCTCTCTCTCTCTCGCTCAATTTTTTATTCTTTCTTGCACCTCTAGTTTAGGTTGATGAATCATTGTTTTTTTAATAACTCTATTCTAGGTTAATATGTTTTGGTGTATTGATGTCATCTAAATTTTGTAACGGAAATTGTAGTGTAGCTAAAGTTGTCGTTCTACCAAAAAAAAGGAAAATAAGTACATGTCAAAAGCACCAATAATATGTAAAATATATATATATATATATATATATATACATGATTGAAATTAGGTCAAAGAAATTTTGGTGAAATCAAATAATTAAAATCACTAGGGTGTTAGGTTTTGTCCACTAATATTGTTAAGCATCCACTACCAATCCAATTTAGAATACAATTGGGTAAGTAAACACATAAACTATAAAGTTGTGATTTACAACTATGTTTTATGTTGAATTTATTCCATAACAAAAAGTGTCGTAATTGCAATAAACTATTTCCTTATATTTTGTGGGATTTTATTGTATTGGGTTTAGTATTAAGTTAGTGAAGAATCGAGCATGAAATGAAGATTAGTGCAGTTTTGCGACTAACTCACAAGAAGTTTGCGAGAAAGGTAATTGCGAAAAGGGCACGTAAGAAGCACATTATGGAAGCTAAAGAGTCAAGTGACAGGCTGTATTTCACAAGTACTTTGCAAGACGGGCCATCTCACGAAGTACCCACGAAACTTTCTGCCTGGAGGATTTTAACTGTAAATTTCTTACCCTTCACCCATACTATATATACTCTCATTACCCACAAAAGTAAAGGAAGATATTCAATGAGAAAACCCTATATAGGTTTCTACAACACAACACAACACACACACCTTTTAAAGAAAGAGCTATTCATCCTTAGTGAGAAATCTTTGTAGTCTCTTCTCCTTTCCCTCTCTCATTGTCATACCTTGAGAGGAGATTTGTACCCAAACACAACTCACTCCTGTTTAAAGTGAAGAGTGTGTTTTGGAACTTGGGAAATTTTGGGGATTTGCCAAAAGAAGCTAGTGAGGCAGATGCAATCAAGCGGTATAGCAGGATTCGGAAAGCTAGTGAAGACAAGATTTTGAGAAGTCCGTTGGTAGCAAGAGCTTGGAGGGCTCAAGTACATTGGGTAGACGAGGCTTGGAGGGTCTTTTGTTATTTATGTACTCCAACTTATTCACTACTGGATTGATTTCAACTTGGAGGGTTGTAGAGAGGTTTTTCACCAAGTTCATCGAATTTCTCTTCAATAACACATCTTGATATTATCTTATATTTGCATCTCTCTTCCCTTACTCTTTAAGCTTTCATTTTATTGTTGCTTGTTTGCTTATGGCTTAGAGAGTAGATCCGGTAATTGTGCTTCATTTACTCTTATTCCGCACTTAAATTAGTTAGAGTAAAAGCAATTAAGCCATAATTTTAATATTGGGGTTCTAAACAAACTCATGCATTTTCACACAAATCTAAGCTTTCATAAACTATCGATCAAAAGATATAGAAATAAGATTTATTAATAAAACTCTCTTTGGTTGATTATACTCATCAATTGTTCCAAAAATTTAGTCTAGAAAATAATAACTTTGCTAGAAAAACTCAAGAACATCTTATACCGTAGAGGCAATACTATGGTAAAAGCAATATCTAACCAAATTACTACATTTTGCTAGAGAGATTATAAAGCCCTATTTTAACAATAAGAAAAATTTATGAATAGACTTATGAAAGAATTAGAAATTAAATATCAATCTAATAAAAAAATAATGAAAAAAGAATAATTGATGTCAATAATCAAAACGTGAAAAAACATGCTTAGATTGATAAGTGGACAACTTACGAAAAATAAGATTTTCTAGCATCCAAAAAATATGGCTGCTCTTGTATCACTTTAATATGTATAACATTCAAAATCCTAAAACACATGCTTTCCAAAAAGGAAAATAAAAAATGTCAATTCTTGTTTTTCAACAGTGGAACAAATTACAAGTTGGTTTTGGCCTTGAAAATGGCAAATTATGAAGTTTTGATAATATACAAAATTTTAGATCTTCCAGTCCTCTTTCCATGGCTGCAAAAATCAAGTCAATCCGATATCATAGTAAAAAGAGATGGTGAAAATACCAAAACTAGTTAGAATATTTCCACGTCAAGATTTTTCCATCTTTGGCTTAAACAAATTTCTCTCTTTCTTTTTATGTTTCCACACATCTTTGACTCATTAAATTCTTCAAAAGCCACTTCTCAATTGATCTTCACCCTTAGATTCTCTTGGTTTCATGTGTGTATGCTTAACTCATTATTTTGAATCTCCTAGAATAGAAAAATACATTTAATGAGTCTCTCTACCTCTTATATCTTTGGTTTGATAGTTGTTTGATTTAATACTTAGTTATTTTGAAAGTGATGATTTGAATTTTTATCAAAACACAATCTTAGTTATGCGTTTGAATGTGCCTATCAATTAAAAATTTTAGTTGTACAAAAATAATTAGGAAAAAATAGAGCACTATAGCATAATTTCAAGGAATATCAACCACCTCAAAAATAAATAATATCAATCAAACAAATTGAAAATAATTGAATGATATATTGGTAGAGATAAAAAGAAGGAAAATAATTTTACAAATAGTTTAATTTTTTTGGAGAACAAATTATCTTCAACAAATCATATATTATACCATAATTACAAAAAAAAAAAAAAAAAAAAAAAAAATAGCTATTCCTATGTATTGCGTGGGTCTACAACTAGTGAATGTAATTAGTGTCACTTCAATAACTATTAAATAACTATCTAAATTTTTGTTGTGATTACACATGAATTTGTAAGGTTTATGGATTCTAAAGACAAAGTATGAATTATATAGTAAAAATTGTACTATCGCGCTACAAAAAATTGTTTATTTTCAACGGTTGAAATTACCATTGAGAACTGTCACTAAAAACCTTGTTGAAAATAATTTTCTACAATCTATGTGACTATTAAATACAGTTTTCAACCTTTATCAACAATTACTAATCAATTTTGGCATATTATTTCAAATTCAATGCTTTATTCAAGAGAAAATTCAGAAAACAAAAACCACAAAGTTCAAAGTCCTCCAAGCGAATATCAAAGAATGGACATAATTAAGTCCAAGAAAAAACAAATTGATCAGATAATGTGTTTCTAAAATGACAAAATATTTGAGAAAACAAGACAAATTGAAAAAGATCATCAGAGGGTTTGGATAAGGATATGTGTGAATGTATAGAAGATCTTGATGAAATAGTACCAACTTGGTAAATCTTAAGCAAAGCAAAATCAATTTGATGACAAAGATCTTTGTAAGGACTTACAAAGGATAGATTTAAATCAAAACAAAAATCATGAAAAAATATATATAGATTCATTCAGTCAAGAACTCTATTTGGTTGTCAAGAAAATAATAAAAAGAGAAATAGAAAGGTTTTCTCAACAATTGCACAGAGAGAGAGAGAGAGAGAGAGAGAGAGAGAGAGAGAGAGCCTGTAAGTCAAGAATTCATACCTAATTGGAGGAGCTGAGACCACCGCATCGAGAGAGACAATGAAACACAAACAACTAGGCCGAAAGAGATGAAGAGTTATATGATTGCCATGATCACTGAGATCAAATCTTTGAAATTTCCATGATTAAGATTTAGAGCTATGAAATTGGATTTAAAATTTCAGAGAGAGAGAGAGAGTTAAAGGAACTTTGGCTTGTGAGATGTTCTAGCTCATATTTAATCTTGATGTGGTATAAACAAGTGCAACTCTGAATTTGTCCATGGAGATCGTCCAGGATGAACCAGGTGCTCAAGATGAGGTAAGCTGCCCTGGCTTCCTCAAGACGAGGTAGGCTATCTTGGCTTCCTCAAGACGAGGTAAACCGTCTTGGCTTCCTCAAGACGAGGTAAGCTGCCTTGGCTTGCTCAAGACGAGGGAAATTGCCCTGGCCTGATCAAGACGAGGTAAGCTATCTTGAAGACCTCGGGACGAGGAAGCATGGACGACACGTGAGCACTTAGAAAATTTACGATATAAAATGTCTCCGTATTGTACGAGTAACCTCCAAGTGACCGTTGCGCGTAAAAATGGTAACCCCTAAACAGTTGGAAGAATATATTCAAATACAAACCTCCTCAATTCAAGGGGAGGTTACAAATCCAATAACCGCTCTTAAGACACTATATAATCACTGGTTCAGACCAGAAAAAGGTACGTGAAATCATCCCTAGAAAATTGAACTTTAAAATAATTGAGAGAAAAACTAACTTTATCATCGGAGGGTTATTAGCCGGCAACCCCGGTCCCCTTTGATCACTTCTCTTTCTTTTTCAGGCTATCACGAGCAAGCGTTAGCCCTCTCTAATCTGAAGCATCCAGCCTACTGATTTTCACACCATCATCAGTTGGCGCCGTCTGTGGGAACTTAGAAAATAATTTTTGTTTTTGTTTCGTTCTTTTGATCATTCTTTGTTCCTAGACAAAAGGCTGAATGGTTCAAACAAGATCAGGGGCTACCAGCCCAGGCCACCAGGAAAGTAGGGATGCTTCTAGTAATCCCTACCGTGATCGCCAGTCAGGGCCTGCCGCCGTCCCTTCAACAAGTGCAGTCCATGGCTGCTGCTATAGCGGAACTGACCTGCCAAAATCAGGAGTTGAATCGGGAGATCAACATAAGGAGGCAATACCATGAAGGACATGCGGAAGGATGACCCCAGGGTCAGGAAGGTAGAGGAGAAAATATTGAGTCCGAGGATCAAACAAGGGGTACTACTTCGAGAAGAGTGCCACATTTGGAGAGAGAAATGGACCAGATGAGAAAAGTCATGGAAGAAATGAAGGAGAAAATGAGGCGGGCAAACCCCGTGGAAGATTTGGTTCACCGAACAGACTCCCCATTCATGGCTTCCATCAATAGCCATCCTTTACCCTCTAAGTTAAAAATGCCTTCCCTGGATTCGTACGATGAAAATCGCGATCCGTGTGACCATATTGCTACCTTTAAGACAACCATGCACTTCCAAGGAGTTCCAGACGAGATCATATGTAGAGCGTTTCCTACCACACTTAAGGGACCGGCAAGGGTGTGGTTCAGCAAGATGCCTCCAAATTCAGTCGGGTCATTCGAGGAGTTGAGTAAGATGTTTGTTAACAACTTTATCGGAGGGCAACGCCACAAGCGTTCCTCTTCCAGTTTGTTAACCATCGAACAAGGGGAGCATGAGAGTCTACGGTCCTTCATCACCCGATTCAACAGGGAGGCCTTAACGGTGGACGAGATGGACGATAAGTTGATGTTGGCTGCTTTCCATAATGGGGTTAATTCTGACTTGTTCATTCATAAATTGCACGAGTAGGAACCTCAGACCATGGCTGAACTCGTCCATTCAGCCCAAAATTTCATGAACGTCGAGGACGCAATAATAGCCAAGAAGAGGAAAAGGTCAGAACGCTCGGAAGCTGGTCACCGACATTCAGATCAAGCTCCTCGTCCTAAGAAGGCCCAGGTAGGAGAAAAAAGGGATAGGGATGGTAGGAAGGCAAGTTCATCCTCAAGAAGTCAACAGTACACTTTCCTGAATACCCCGCTAGAGCAGGTTCTTATGCAAATCAAGGATGATCCGTCCTTGAAGTGGCCGAAGAAAATGAAGGGAGACCCTAACAAGCGCAACAAGAACAAGTATTGTCGCTTTCACAGGGACCATGGGCACGACACGGACGAGTGTTTCAATTTAAAGCAGCAGGTAGAGAACCTCATCAGGCAGGAAAAGTTGAGGAATTTCCTTAGACGAGACCACAAGGATGAGAAGTTGAAAGCCAAGGTGGAAGAGTCCTCACGACCCCCGCTAGGAGAAATAAGAGTTATTGTAGGAGGAACCTCAGCAGTGCAGTCATGTAAATCGAGGAAGACATACCTAAAGGTGGTGCAAAACGTCCAGTTGTTAGGATGATCTCCAAGGACGAAGGAAGCTGACGAGCAAGCAATCACGTTCACGGACGAGGATGCTGGAAGAATTCACCAACCCCATGACGATGCAATTGTCATTACCTTACTTATTGCCGACTATACGACCAGAAGGGTGTTGGTAGACAATGGCAGCTCGGCGGACATTCTGTATTACCCTGCTTTCCAACAAATGAGGCTAGGACGAGATCAGCTTCGTCCAGTGAGTTCGCCCTTGGTAGGATTTGGGGGAATGAAAGTACAACCGGTGGGCACCGTCACACTGCCCGTAGTGATTGGGGCATACCCACAACAGATAGCCAGAGAGGTAAACTTCCTCGTAGTCGATTGTTCATCGTCATATAACGCTATTATTGGAAGGCCTACTTTGAATAGTTAGAAGGCGGTAACCTCTACCTACCATTTATCCGTCAAATTCCCAACTGAGCATGGCGCGGGTCAGGTGCAAGGAGATCAGTTGGCTGCCAGAGAATGTTACCTAGCCATGTTGGCGATGGACGAGAATTTACAGACGATGAGCATAGACAATGGAAGAACCATAGCGGAGCCTGTGGAGGTGTTAGAAGATGTCCCCCTAAACGATAGTAGAGCTGAGAAGTTTACTAGAATAGGGGCGAGCATGGAAGAAGAGGCGAAGAATGCGTTGGTCCAGTTTTTGAAGAGAAGCCTTGACGTCTTCGCATGGAGCCATGAAGACATGCCTGGCATTGATCCAAGTGTTATTACCCACCGCCTGAATGTATGTCCTTTCACCAAACCCGTGCGTCAAAAGAAAAGGGTATTCGCTCCTAAGCGAGACAACGCCATCAAAGAAGAAGTCTAGAAATTGATTACAGCGAAGTTCATCAGAGAAGTCTATTATCCGAATTGGTTGGCGAATGTAGTCATAGTGAAGAAAGCCAGTGGCAAGTGGCGAATGTGTGTAGACTTTACCGACTTAAACAAAGCCTGTCCCAAGGACAGTTATCCACTGCCGCGTATTGACCAGCTGGTGGACTCAACGGCAGGCCACAGGCTGCTGAGCTTCATGGACGCCCTTTCAAGCTACAATCAAATAAGGATGGACGAGGCAGACCAAAAGAAGACTTCATTCATCACCAACCAGGGGTTTTTTTGTTACAAGGTAATGCCTTTCGGATTGAAGAACGCAGGGGCAACTTACCAGAGGTTGGTGAACCAAATGTTTCGTCCTTAAATTAGGAGAAATGTAAAGGTCTACGTTGATGATATGCTGGTAAAAAGTTTGGACAAGGGAAAAAATCTGGACGACCTTCAAGAGACCTTTGACACCCTACGACGGTACAACATGAAACTTAATCCAAGCAAGTGTGCCTTCGGGGTTTCATCAGGGAAGTTCTTGGGGTTCATGGTTTCACATAGAGGCATTGAGGCAAATCCAGATAAGATCCAAGCAATACTCAACATGGAACCGCCAAAAAACATCAAAGAAGTCCAGTCCCTTACAGGACGAGTTGCCGCCCTCAACAGGTTTGTTTCGAAAGCTACTGACAAATGTTTACCGTTCTTTAAAATCCTCAGGAAGGCATTTGAATGGACGGACGAGTGTCAAAGGGCCTTCCAAGATCTGAAGACTTACCTCACAAAGGCACCGTTACTAAGTCCATCCGTACCTGGCGAAGAGCTGTATTTGTATTTGGCGGTATCCCCGCATGCCATAAGTTCCGCACTGGTTAGGGAAGAGGAACGAGTGCAGAAACCGGTATACTATATCAGCCGAGCACTCAGAAGAGCGGAGGGACGCTACCCAATGATAGAGAAGTTAACCTTTGCCTTGGTCACGGCTTCAAGGAAGCTGAGACACTACTTTCAAGCTTATGTCATCATTGTCTTAACGGATCATCCCCTAAAGAAAGCAATGAACAAATTGGAAGCTGCAGGACGGCTAGTCCAATGGGCAGTGGAACTCAGTGAATTTGATGTCAAGTACCAGCCAAGGAATGCAGTAAAGGCGCAGGTGCTGGCGGACTTCATTGCGGAGTTCACTCCAGGCCAAGACGAGCTAGTCAATAACAAGGGAGCCAGAAGGTGGGTCATAGACGTGGATGGGTCATCTTCGATGTACGCAGGAGGGATTGGATGTTGGGATATATGTCTTATGTATTTTATTATGTTAGACATTATGTATGACTTAATGTTTTGGTTAATAAAGTTGTATTAATATTTGAAAATATTGGTAACATGAATATTGGGACATTATCATATAGTCCATGAGATGCATAGTATGTGATTTATGTGATTTAGTCACAGAAGATATAAATCACAAGTTCTTTGTAAACTCAGAATTATAGTTCGTAGTCGGTGATGAAATTGGGCATTTCATCTGCGAAGGCTATAACATATCAACTAAGATGATTTGTCTTGATCATGGAAATGGAGATTTCTAGTTGATATGTTGATATGTTTTAAGAGTTAAGACATATTGAACTGGACCGGCGTGAGATTTATTATTCTCCTAACGACTGTCAATTGAATAATAAACTCACGACTTATATTTGCATGAACTCTTAATCCTGAGAGGATAATGGACCTGATCATGAAGTGTAGGTTGCTTTGATATATCAGGAGTGAGATCTATGGTTAAGGTCAAAATCTCAGTATGTTGGGCAGCCACATTTAGTGTTGATGGAACATATATTCTCAAGATGGAATTCATAGTCTCTTAACGGAGATATAAAATATTCCCTTGAGATAAGTTTAATGTGTTTGTTATTCAGAGAGTTGGGCCTAACCACTTTAGTAAGGAGTTACTAAAGTATATATTTATGGAATTGGATTTCATAAATATATGATGAATAACTTAAAGAATTAAACCGGGTACTCAAGGAATTAAGATGTAGTAATAAACAAAGTGGCAGTCTCCTTTCATGACTTTGTGTTACTATGAATATTTTATGAAGGGGTTGCATGTATAATAAAGTCTTGGGATATAATTTATTAATAAGGCCTAGAGTGCAACTATATTTATATAGTGGTATTAAATATAGTTAATGGTAACTTTGGACTTGTCAAGAGTTGACAGAAAAGCCCAAGGCCCATTGGAGCTAGTGTCTTATTGGTCCCTTTTGGTCCCACTCCAAGCCACACACTTAAGCCCAATTGGAAAGGCCCAAAAGCCGGCCCAATTAGATAGTCAGTTAGATACAAAGGGAGAAACACATAGAATTTTTCTGTAGAGATTCTGAAGATAATTGAGAGAGTTTGAAAGAACACTCGTGTGAAGTGGTGTAATGTGTTAGACACTTTTGAACATTCTCCCTTTGGAACTGATTGAGAGACCACACATCTTGGGCGTTAGTGGAATTGGAGTGAAGATTGAAAGTATTCCCAAGAGCCTCTTATCTTCAAGTTTTGAAATTCACCGCTCCAAGGTACACTCTCTTGTTCTCTAATTCTGAAACTTAAATAGCCCATGTTAACTTGTATGTATGAAGTAGATCCGTTTACATTACATTTATTCTTCCGCTGCGTATCATGTATGATTCCATCATTGGAGTCATACTTAAATCCCCAGAGGGAGATAAGCTAGAGTATGTAGCCCGTCTACAATACCAAACTACCAACAATGAAGCTGAATATGAAGCATTACTCAAAGGGCTAGAATTGGCTAAGTCCTTAGGAGCAGAGTCAGTAATAGTTAGAGGAGATTCTCAGCTAATCATCAACCAGGTGAATGGAATGTGTGACGCCAAGGAAGATCAAATGAAGAGATACCTCAGCAAAGTGAGGAGGCTTGTGCAAAAGTTTTCAGAAGTGAGTTTTGTTCAACTCCCGAGGGAAGAAAACATAGAAGCAGACGCGTTGGCGAGGACAGCATCGGCAGGCGAAATTATGGACGAGTATAGCAAAGTCCAATACATACCGAGCATAGACCTCCCGGAAATACAGCAAATTGGAGAAGAAGAAAATTGGATGAGTCCAATTGTAATCTATCTGAAGGACGGGAAGCTTCCAAAAGACAAGAACGAAGCTAGGAAACTAAGGGTTAGGGCTGCAAAGTACGTGCTTATAAATGAAGTGCTTTACAAGCGAGGCTTATCTCAGCCCTACCTAAGGTGCTTGGCTCCGGATGAAGCGAATTATGTTTTGAGGGAGGTTCATGAAGGAGCATGTGGTAATCACTCGGGGGCAAGATCACTCATCCATAAGATCATACGTGCCGGCTACTATTGGCCCACGGTGCAGGCAGACGCTAAGGCTTATGTCAAGGTGTGCGACCAATGTCAGCACTACAGCAACGTCCCTAGGCAGCTGTCGGAGTACCAAACCCCGATGATGGCCCCCTGGCCCTTTGCGTAGTAGGGACTGGATATCCTAGGTCCTTTCCCCCCAAGAACCAGACAAATGAAGTTTTTGGTAGTAGGAATTGACTACTTTACTAAGTGGGTGGAGGCTGAACCCCTCGCAAAAATTACACAGCAAAATGTCAAGAATTTTGTTTGGAAGAATATTCTGTGTAGGTTCGGAGTACCGAGGGTACTGGTATCGGACAATGGACGACAGTTCGACAACACACCGTTCAGGGACTTCTGTGAGCATTTTGGAATCAAGAATCATTACTCCTCACCCTCCCACCCATAGGCAAATGGACAGGCAGAAGTAGCAAACTGATCCTTGCTGAAAATCATCAAGACTCGGCTTGAGGGGGCAAAGGGGGTATGGCTAGATGAGTTACCAAGCGTTTTTTGGGCCTACAGAACTACTGTGAGAACCCCGACAGGAGAAACTCCCTTCAAGTTAGCCTACGGAAGTGAAGCGGTCATACCGGCAGAAGTTCATATGGCTAGCCATCGAGTAATGAAGTATCAGGAGAGGGAAAATGAAGAATTGCTTCGTCTTGACCTCGATCTTATTGATGAAGTAAGGATGGAGGCGGAGCGAAGAACAGTAAGGTACAAGAATCTTATGGCCAGGCAGCATGATGCCATGGTGAAACCTAGGCGCTTCAGCGTAGGGGACCTCGTTCTCAAAAGAGTATCCTTGGCAACTAGGAATCCGGCTCATGGAAAAGTGGGACCCAATTGGGAAGGACCATACAGGGTAGTCAACTGCAAGAGGCAAGGGTCGTATTACTTGGAAGCTCTGGACGGACGAAAGCTGGAGCATCCTTGGAATGTGGAGCACCTGAGAAGGTACTATCAGTAATGGACTTGGACGAGGTTAATCAAAGACGAGGTCACTATCATGGACGACTCTACTGCTATGTTTAATATCTACTTTTGTGTTCTTATTACTACTATGGTGTGTACTAAGAATAAAGGTGCACTAGTTCTTAAACTTTTGCACCGTCTACGAACAAATTTGTGAAAGACAAGGTTATGTATTTTAAGTATTTTCCTAAGTACTTTCATAAGGCGCTAGCTTCTAAGCAGGTGCCATGTTTATGAACAATGCTTATGTAATGATATAGTTTGGATTTTCAATGTATTTTATGCATAAAATCTAACTCCCATGGTCAAACCCACGAGGGGGGCCAAAACCTTAAGATGAATGAAAAATCATTGGACGCAGGGATGTAACGTTCACTGGCTTTCCTCAAGACGAGGATAAAGTGCAAAGCCAAGGCAAAAAGAAATTATTACAAGTCCATGGACGAGCATCTGAAGGAGACACAGGTGCTCTAGGACGAGTTAAACGCTAGAACGTCCCTGACAAAGGTCCAACGCAAAGCTAATGGACGAGGCAAATGGACCAAACCTATGGATAAGGGAAACATCTAGTGTCATCAACTCGTCTATAGAAAAACAAATGGATGAACCAAATAGCATCGTCCATAAGCAAGATATAAGGACGACCCTTTAATACTCGGGAAATTTTCAAATCTCAATTACAACAATCATAAAGGGTAAGCACGTCCATACACAAACAAACAATGAAATAAAAATAGACATTCATTGAAATAGAGAAAAAGGGTAGACGACCATCGTCCAAAAACCCTTACATAAACTAAGCCTTTAAGCAATTGTTAATGAACCCATCTATAACCCTCTAGACGAGGTAATTGTACTCGAATACATTTCAATTAAAAAAAACAAACAAACAATAAAGCAAATTACATCAAAGCATAGATATTTTAAACAGATGGTGTGTTTGCGTTAGGCTTGTCTTGAGGCGGCCGAGTGGTAGCGTCGTCCTCCACGTTGATATCTTCAGAACTGGTCTGGACGAGGGAGCTCGTGGACGCCCCACCAAGGTTGAGCTTTGTCGAGCTGAAGTCCACCTCTGGGAATTTTTCCATGGCGTCCATCCTAAAATCTTCGAAGCCAGCTGCATAGTTGGAGTCCATTGAATCAGTAAATTCTTTGGACACCTTGAACATTGCAACGGCATCTCCTTTAGCTCTTTCCAGAAGGACGTCCAGCTCTTCATTCCTCTTTTGAAGGAAGTCAAGACGAGCGTCCTTCCTAAGGACTTCAACTTCCAGCTCAGCGACGTGATTCTTCAAATGTTCCGCCTCGTCCTTGGACTTAGCCGCTACCTCTGCCCACCTCTTGGACTCGTCCCTTCCTTTCTGGACTGTCTTCTCCAACAACACCCTCGTCTTGTCTAGTTCCGTTGCTTGCCTAGACGCTGCAATGAACTTAGACATTGCCTGCATAGATCAAAGCTTCATTAGAATGCATGCATAAGCTGATTACAAGACGAGACAAAGATATAAAATCTACATACCTTAAAAAGGTCATGAACGCCGGAGCGTTCAAAATCCTTCAACGACATGTTGTAGCATGCCGTTATGTCTTCGTCCGTTATAGCCTTCTCAAATTTCTCCCAAGCCAAGTCCTCGTCCTCTTGAAGATTGTGAGGAACTTGGGTGGAAGGTTGAGACGAGGTTGGAACCGTAGACGGGATGGGCGGAGAAGGAAGCTCTAGATCGATGTCCAAAATTTGAACATGATGGCTGGGAGGGACGAGGAGAGAGCCAGGTTAATCCTTGGCTTGGACGTCTTGAGGCTTGGACGACTTGTGCCTGGCCTTCTTTTCCTTGCGCCTACTTGGGAGGTTTCCCAAGTCTACGCCTAGGGAGAGGCTCTTCCGTTTTTCGCCAGAAGCTGGACGAGTATGGGACTTAGCCCCAGGCCTAGCTCCCTCGTCCATCACGTCCTTGCCTTTGTTCTGCTTCATCGTCGCCATCCCTACAAGTAAAGACGTCAGTAAAAAAAAAAAACAGATGAAGAAAAACGAAAAGGAAAGGACGACTTACGTCTTCTGACAGTAACTTCGTGAGCAATGGCCTCGTCTGAAGGCTTAGGACCTAGACCCCAAGTGGCAAGACGCCTTAAAGTCAACAAAAAATGAAAGGCCCTATCGCTATAAAGATGAGCTTTTTGGACTCGTTCCAATTGGAGCCTATCCAAATGAAGTCGTCTAACACCTTCAAAACAAAAAAAAAACAAAAACACGTTAGACGACCATTAACAAAGACAAGTGCGATAAACATAATCACAAATGCATACCTTCAGGACGAAGGTTCCCTATCTCGCCTGTATAGGGAGGAAATGGATCCTGGCAATTTCACTAGGACGACCAGCCCAGCAACCAGAGACGAAGAAAAACTCCGTCTTCCAGTTTCTGTCTGACATGACTAGTGACTCAATCAATCTACAATCTGTCCCTCTGGCTGTAAATTGATAAAAGCCAAGGGACTGGTTAATTTCGGAGGGTTTATAGCAGTAGAGGAACTCGTCCACGGAAAGAGGACGTTTCCCCTCAAACACCTCCCTCCACAAAACTTGCATAGCTACTATTAGACGCCATGCATTGGGGTTAAGTTGGCCTATACCTATACCTAACCTAGAAAGCAACTCCCTAGCGAAGGCATTTAGGGGCAACCTCAAACCTCCTAGGAGGTAAGCCTCATAAATACCAACGCCGAAACGGGGTTGACAACACCATTCGCCACGGACGGGTAGCCTAGGGTTTAAGCTATCAGGGATTTGGTACCTCGTCTTTAGAAGGTCCAACTTCTTCTCGTCTATCTTAGAGCCAACCCCTATAGCACAAGTGTAAACTACCTCCTCCTCCTCGTCTTGAGCAGAAGACGAGGGAGCACTTATGCCAGCCCTAGAACCAGACTTGACCCTCGTCCTATGTTGTTCCCTAAACACCTCTAAAGGAACTGACAGGCCACAAATGCGTTGACCCCTTGTGATAACTTAGATTAATTAATTAGCCCAGTTTTTAATTAATCAAATTAACATGCAATATCACGTGGCAGCACAACAAATCACCGAAACTAAGTTATGCAGCGGAAAATAAATAACACGGTGATTTGTTCACGAATGGGGAAAACCCTTACGGCAAAAACCCCACCGGGTGATTTAAGGTCACCACTCCCGAAACTCCACTATTATCATAACAAGCAGTTACAAGTAAGGAATCCCAAGTACCTCACCAACCTACAGTTGAACTCTTACCCCAATACCCAATTGGACTTGTTCTGTAGTGACAGTTTCTCCTTTCAATGCACGGCTCCCAAGTACGTGACTAACCAGATGCGCGGATCCCAGTACGTGACTTCAAACACCAACTAAAGAGAGAGAGAGTTGGCTACAAAGTTCTTCAAATCATCAGAGATGAACTAGGGCACGAACTTTGTCTTTCTGATCACAAATTGCATGAACAACAAGTTCTCAAAGAATGTGCAACTTGTATCTTCTGCAAAACCTTGACGGCCCTTAAAATAATCCTTTTATATGTCTAGGGTTAGGAGAAAAGAATTCCCAAAGACACACTCATGGATTAGACTTGAAACAGACTTGGAAATCTATTTTCTTTAATTCTCGACAGATAGAGGTGTCGAGAGGTGTCGAGAAGCTGTCGAGGCTCAGGCAAAACAGCTTCTTTAAAGCTCGATAGATGCATCTGTCGAGGTATGTGTCGAGCTTTAAAAACTTACACTTCCTTGCTTGTTTCTTGGACAGACTTTAACGGCTTCAACACTTAATCTTAAACCACTATTTCTTGAAGTGTTAAACTCATCCTAAATCTACCCAATTACAAGTAAAGTGCGTTTTGTCTAAGGATAAGCCAATTACATAAAATAGCGACATATGTTCACAGACTTGAACTACATATGTCCTAACAGGAACCCCTGGGACACCAGACGTGTACTCGTCTGTAGTGTTCCCATCACTACTGCTATTACTACTCCTAGAACTATCACTAGAGCCACTAAAGCTACTTGGGTCTTGGTACTCGTCTATGGCTTTGACTGTGCTATCGCTAGACGAGGAAAGGACTAACTCGGACATTTTTAAGGAAGAAACTTAAAATCTAAGGACGAAGGTTGAAGAAAGTACCTGGGACTAGACGAGAGGAGACTAACTGACGCAGGAAACTTCTAGATGAGGCGCTAAGACGAGAAAGGTCGGAGAAGAAAATTTGAGAAAATGAGGAGGGTAGCAGAGGAATTCAACTATTTATAGGCATTGACCCCAGTACACGAAGTGACGCGACCAGCCAAAAAGTGACAAATGGCACGTCCCTCAAAAAACGAGCTGACATGATTGGTCTCCAGTTAAATCATGACAAGTGGCACCTACAACAGCTGGCATAAGGACGCTCGTCCAAACAACGGCGCTAGTGGATGTGAGTCCTAGACGACCCATGGACAAGGGGACAACTGATGTGGTATAACAAGTGCAACTCTGAATTTGTCCATGGAGATCGTCCAGGACGAACCAGGTGCTCAAGACGAGGTAAGCTGCCTTGGCTTCCTCAAGACGAGGTAGGCTGTCTTGACTTCCTCAAGACGAGGTAAACCGTCTTGGCTTCCTCAAGACGAGGTAAGCTGCCTTGGCTTACTCAAGACGAGGGAAATTGCCCTGGCTTGATCAAGACAAGGTAAGCCATCTTGAAGACCTCGGGACGAGGAAGCATGGACGACACGTGAGCACTTAGAAAATTTACGATATAAAATGTCTCTGTATTGTACGAGTAACCTCCAAGTGACCATTGCGCGTAAAAAGGGTAACCCCTAAACAGTTGGAAGAATATATTCAAATACAAACCTCCTTAATTCAAGGGGAGGTTACAAATCCAATAACCGCTCTTAAGACACTATATAAACAGTGGTTCAGACCAGAAAAAGGTACGTGAAATCATCCCTAGAAAATTGGAACTTTAAAATAATTGAGAGAAAAACTGACTTTATCATCGGAGGGTTATTGGCCGGCAACCCCGGTCCCCTTTGATCACTTCTCTTTCTTTTTCAGGCTATCACGAGCAAGCGTTAGCCCTCTCTGATCTGAAGCATCCAGCCTACTGATTTTCACACCATCATCAAATCTAAAACAGTCTCTATAGCTGTTGGTGTTCTTGATCTTCAACATTTACAATCGTTGATAAAAGATTTAATTTATTTTGTCTACATTCATCAAGCCATTGGTAAAAACATTTTGTGTTTTTTTTTTTTTTTTTTTTTTGGAAGGAAAACACTCCACAACGATAGGTCTAGTTTTTCTAACACTTATTTCAATGATTATGCTAACCATAGAAATAAGTATGTGAATTTCCTTACTTTTACTCAACAATTGAGTACAATTATAGAAACTTAAGGTTTTTAGTAATGTTATTCAGTGGCCGTTGAAAAATATATACTAAAAAAACTCAAGTTTGTTATAGTGTCACTAGCATCATTTTTTTATATAATTAATGACGCATCAATTTATAATACTTATAAAATAAAATTTTTAATATTACTCCTAAAGTATTACTTCAACGAAAGCTTTTAGTAATGAGCAAAAAAATAAAAATAAAAATAAAAACAAAAATTCTAGCTCCTCTCATCTTCTATTACTTTAGTTGCTAAAATTTCCCTTTCCTATACCCTCCCCAACAAATGTGCGTGTTTGGCCTTTTTTTTTTTTTTTTGAACAAAAATTAGGTACAGTACCTTAAATGTTGTTCCTTAGGTTCCTCTTTTAAAATTCAGCCTCGTGACTTTTTTCGCATTGGATGAAAGTGTACTTTTAATTAAGAAACCACATGGCTAAATATCGAAAGAATAATCTAAGGAACAACACCTAAGTACTAAACCTAAGTTTAAGAGAGGATAACATATTATATTCATTTGTTGAATGTTGAAAGCTCGATTAGTGTAGAAACACTAAAACTTGTTTAGATCCCCAATTTCAAATTACAACTTAGTTGTTTTTACTCTAACTTAGCTAAGTGTAGAATAAGAGTAAAAGATGCACAATAAACCGAAACACTACTCCAAGGCATAAGCAAGTACAATATGAGTTAAATGTAAAGCTTAAATGTAAAGCTTAAAGAGAAGTGCAAATACAAAATAATACAAAGACGTGTTATCAAAAAGGGAACCAAAGTATTTGGTGAAAAACCTCTCCACAGACCTCTAAGCCAAAATCGATCCACTAGTAGATCCACTAAATAAGTTAGAGTACACGAATATCAAAAAGACCCTCCAAGCCGAATCTACCCAATGTACTTGAGCCCTCTAAACTCTAGCTACCAACAGACTTCTTGGAGTTTTGCCTTCACTAGTTATTCGAATCCTGCAATTAGGCCCGATTGCATCTGCCACTTAATGGCTTCTTCCAATACCTCCCATAAGCACCAAAACTTCTCTCAACACTCAAAATGTGTGAGGTAAGTGTTTGGATTAATAACCTCTCAAGGATGTATAGATAGAAATGTAGGATTAACTTTAGAGAAATGATGTAGAGGATTGTGGGTATACAATTTCTAACTCTTAATTGTTTGGCTAAGGTTTTCTTTCTCAAAAGTTTCTTGTAAAGACTCCTTGTCCTTCTTACATTTCGTTGATAATGAGGGTTTATATAGAATTAGTAAAGGAATGTGAAAAGACACAATCAAGATAATCAAGCAAAGAGTTTCGCAGGTCACTCATGAGTTGGCCTAAGTTGCCAATGACTCACAAAATCCATCCTGTTAAAAACTCTTCAAATTCCAACATGTGCTTCTCACATGGCCTGTTTTGAGGGTTGGCACTCTCGAGCCAGTCAGGAGCAAGTTGTGAATTCTTCTTCTTCAGAGATTTTTCACCAAACTCTCACACACAACCCTTACACTAAATCCCACAAAAATACAAGGAAATGATTGAACAGAATTACAATAAAATTTGACATGGAATTAAAGCCAACATAAAACATAGTTGTAAATCACAACTTTATAAATGTATATTATGTCATCAAGAGTATGTTTTATAATGCATTGGGGAGTTTCAACATATATATCACCATACAATTCAACATGTATCAGTAATATCACTCTCTCAGATTCTCAGGTATACATCCAACATGTAATGAAGTCAAGTACTTTGAAATCCCAATAACACATAGTAAATAGCTAAACCTAGATTCAGTACCAAACAAAAACAAAGAAAACCAACAAAAATTAAACTTAAGTATCTAACATAGCTATTGAGTATTGAGTCCTGACCCATCACTTCCAAGTGCCAATATACCAACGACAACAATCAATAAAAATATATATATATATATATATATATATATATATATAATTAACAAATTTGTCATATACAAGCTACCAATAGATTAACTTTAACAAAGAAAAACTTGAATTGAACACATATAAAGAGATAAATACCACAATAGTAAAAGTAACTAGTGCAACGGCATTGAGTAGTCTAGTGGCAATTCAAGCGGAAGTGTGGTGGCTAGGCTCTGACTTCTGAGGGCTAAGAGAGTGATAAGTTTTTTTTTTTTTTTTTTACTAACAGAGCAATGAGATACAGCTAAGATATTAAATTATTAACATATTTTTTCCTTTTATATATAATATAAAATAAATAAATAAATATATTAATATATATAAAGGGTGAGGTACAATGCAGTTTGTGCGGTTTTCAAACTATAAAACCGCAAACCGCACTATATCATGCGATGTGGTACGATGCAGTTATGCTATTTTGTGGACGATTTTGGTGCAGTTTATGCAGTTTGGTGAACAACCCCAGTTTGCGAGGTTTGATGATGGTGGATGTTGGCTATGGCAGTTGGTCTAGTTTGGCTGGGTTTTATGGGTCAGTGGTGGTGTGGATGGATCTCATGGTGGCAGTTTGGCTAGCTTTCATAGGTTTGGCATGGTTTTTTGGTGGCGGGTTTGGCTGGATTTCATGGGTCAGTGGTGGCGTGGTTATGTTGGTGGTGGTGATGGGTTTCGTTGATTTTGGCAGTGGGTTGTGGGTGTGATGGGTTGTTGATCGAGTCATGATACGGTTGATTTGTGTGATGGTTTTTGGCTAATTTGGGTTTTTTAGCAGTGGTTGTGAGTGGTTGTTCTTGGCTTGCTAATTGCTATTGGGTGGTTGTTCTTAGTTGGCAGTGTTTGTGGTTTGTGTCATTGATTGCTTTGTGTGGTGGTTTCTGGCAGTGGGTTGTACATGATGGCAGTTAGTGGTTGTTGGGTGTGGTGGTTGTTGGTAGTCTGGGTTTTGGGTGGCTAGCTGGTGTGGTGGTGGCAGATCTAGGTTTTGTGGTTAGGTTGTGATGGGTGGTGACTAGTAGTAGCTAACAAAAGATTTGTGTGGTTGGTTGGTATGGTGGTAGCAGAGAGGGTTTTGTGGGTTTGCTCTTTGCTGGGATGTTTGCTTTGTATCAGATAAGAGAGAGGCAAAGAGGAAGAGAGAGAAAGAGATGAGGAAGACTAAAAAAAAAAAGGCAAAAACACCATTTTGGTCCTTATATTTTGGGATCATAGTCAAATTGGTTCGTACATTTTGGTAGTAGTCAATTTAGTCCCTGTTATTTTAAACTTGCAATCAATTTGATCACTATTGTTAACTTACTAACGGAAAATACCTATGTGGCTAATGGTATGCATAATTGGCAAATTTCATGCATATGGCTAATAAAATATTATTAATTTTTTTTAATAAACATTAAAAAATTCCACATAAGTATTTCAATCGAAAGACAAATCAAAAACAAAATTATTTATTTATTTATGTATTTAATAGATATAAAAACAAAAATGAAAGAGCAATCCAATTTTTCTAACACTTTCTTGCTAACCAAACACAAAACTCAAACTCAGATTTGGACTAGATCTAAACAAACTCATCAATTATGAATCACTCTCGTATGTTTTGCTCATACAAATACACAGCCAATCAAATTTAACACTAAAAAAAATTAGATTTATAAATCTCAAACACAAAAATCAACTAGTAACTAAATCAAATTTACCAAAATTAGACCCAAATATGAACAAACACACACAAGCAAATTTTGGCCCTGAGCAAGACAATTACACAAGAAAATTTGAACAAAGCCATATCCCCAACTAGGTTTTTCTTTACCCAGGGTAAAAAGTTTGTCTTCTTCTCTCTTAGGCATAAGCACATATGGCTTCCTTCTAACATATCTCTCTCTCTCAAAGAAACCCATTGTAAAATCTATACATTCTAAAACAAATGAATAGCACCTCTATTGGGTTCAAATCTTTGATTTCCTTGGTGAGCTCTAGACCATATAGAGATCAAGACTAAGAGGGTAAGAAACAGAGAAGGGAAAAGAGTGAGTAAGGACTTTGGCTATGAAGGTAGATTTGTGGTTTGAAAATAGAAGGTTCAGTTGTAGATTATAGAGTGAGAGCTTGGGTTTGCAAGTGAGGAAGAGAGATAGTGAGATAAAGAAAGAGAAGCAAGTGGTGAGAGGAAGAAAATGAGAACTTTACGTTTGTTGTTTGTTCGAATCTGGGTTTCAGTTTTGTGTTTGGTTGGCAAGAAAGTATTAGAAAATTTGGAATTGATCTTTTCATTTTTGTGTTTTTATCTTTTTAATTCAATTTGGCAAGAAAGTTTCTTTTTTTAATTTTTTTCCAATTTAATTGCTTACATGTCGTTTTTAATAATATTTTATAAGCCACGTAGACGTGAAGTGTGCCAACTATGCATACTGTTAGCTACGTAAGCATTTTCTATTAGTGAATTAACAGTAGTGACCAAATTGACTGCAAGTTAGAAATAACAAAGACCAAATTGATTGCTACCAAAATTTGGAGACCAATTTAACTATAACCTCAAAATGTAGGGACTAAAATAATGTTTTTGCCCAAAAAAATTAAATAAAGTAGTTGAAAAAAAGAATAATTGATGTTAAGTGTGTTATAAAATGAAGTGTTAAAATAAATAAAGTAATTTTTATAAGTTGTTAAAAACTAAATTTTTGTCTCTACCGTTGCGAATGCTCTAAGAGCATTCACAATATGGGTGATAAAAATTATAACTTTTTTTTTTGGGAAAAAAAATTAAAATACTACTTTATTTATTTTAACAACCCAATTTATAATACCATCTACAAATTTTATATTTTTTATTACTTCATTAAAATATCATTCCTTTATTATTTTTTTAATTATTTTTTATTCCCAATTTCATCTCATCCTCTCTCTGTCTCTTCCCCTCTCTTTCTTTGTGTATTTCTCATTTTCCAAACAAAAATTACCAAAACCCGCTCTCTCAACAATAAACACTGCTAACCACCACCACTATCAGACACCGCCAAGCCATCAACCACCATCAGAAATCCACTACAAAAACCACACCCACTGCCACCAACCACTTCCCACAACCTCAACCCAAATCAAAACCCAATCACATACCCCAAAACCCACCAAGTCAACCAAAACCACCAGATTAACTAAAACCCAAACAAAACCGAAATTATCAGGTCATTCAAGCTTAGATTCAATCTAGAAAGAGAAAACAATGGAGAAAAAGAGAGTCAGCCCACCACCGTCGCACCACCGCTATCATTTAACCAGCCATTCACGACCCTACACAAAACCGTGCCAAATCTCAGCTGCGATCTACAATCCACCACCACCAAGATCCACTAGTTATAGGGGAAAAGAACCGGTGAGAAGAGAGAAGGAAAAAATAAAATAAAAAGGGCAATGAACAAAGGATAAGAAAAGAGAGGAAAAGAAGAAAGAAAAAATGGATCAGTGAAAGAAAAAAAAAAAACTAAGAGGGAGAAACGGCAGCAAAGAGAGAAGAGATAAAGAAGAAAGAAAAAGAGTAAGTAGGGGTGTTTCGGTTCGGTTTCGGTTGGTTTTTTTTTAACTGGCCAACCAAAACCGAAATTTTCGGTTTCCAAAATTGTCAACCGAAACCGGCCAAAATAGTTGAAACACCGACGGTTTCGATTTGTTTCGGTTTTGGTCAGTTTTTCGATCGGTGTTCGGTTTCAGTAACATCACAGATTCACAATCACAAATAGAAAAAAAAACAACTCAACATAAGAAAATAACAATCACAAATTCACAGATTCAGTATTAAACAAAATACAGAATACAAAAAAGACAATCACAGATTCACAGATTCAATATTAAACAAAATACAAAATACAAAAAAGAGGAAGGGTTATCGAGAAATGTCACTAAGAAACTGAGAATGAACAGATCAAGCCGGCATGGGGAGGCCGGCGTGTGGAGGTGGCGACAGAGGCCAATTCGTATGGAGGCGGTGGCAGAGGTAGATCGAGGCGATGACAAAGGCAGATCGATGCAGATCGAGGTCTGCGTGTGGAGGCGGGGCAGGGGCATTTGACTTAGAGAGAAGAGAGAGGCACGACCATGGGAATCAGAGAAAGAATCAAAGGAAAAAAAATATATATATATATATATATATATGAGGAGGCGCTGAACTACTGAAGCTAGAAGGGTAGAGACTAGAGAGAGACAGAAAATTGGGGAAGGGGGCGGCTTGAAGGTCCATGAGACTCAGAGAAAGAAAAAAAAAAAAAAAGTGGCGATGAAGTGATGAACTGCTGAAGAGAGACAAAGAAGTTGGAAGAGAAGAGGGGATTAGGTGGTATTTATATAAACTACTAGGGTTTTAAAAAATAACATTGCAAAAAAAGAGAGCCCACGCAAAGGCTCAACCCAGGGATCAATTAGCCAACACGCAGAGACTCTACCACTAAGCCACTATTGAGTTACGTTTTAAAAGCTACATAAATATATACATATATATATATATATATATATATTCGGTTCGGTTCGGTTGGTTTTGGGGTGAAAAAATCCAACACCGAAACCGAACTGAAATATTTCAGTTTTCTAAAATTCAAACTGAAACCGAACCGCACCAAAACTAAACCAAAAAATTGAACTCGGTTCGGTTGATTTCGACCGGTTTTTTCGGTTCATCGGTTTTTTTGCACACCCCTAAGGGTAAGGGAAAATATTTGTTTAAATAAAGCAAGAGAGAGAATAAATAAAATATTAGTTTTATTTATAAGTTTGGAGCTACAATAAGTTGTCAAAGATGACAACTTACTGTAGTTCTATAGCTAAATTTTTCAAGTATAGCTCCTTTGTTGTAGTTTGCTTTTTTTTTTTTGGTATTTTAGTTGCTAAAGTAGCATATTAGTAGTTATAGCATATTTACTGTGAGGTAAGAATAATTTGTTGAATTTAAGACAATACCATCCTCACTCAAAGAGTTTGTTAATGGGTTGGCAAATTTATCTTTAAGATATAGCTAAAAGTCTAAAATAGATTACTACAAGTAGAAAACTTGAAAAATACTTTAATTTTTCTCTAATGTTGTAAAATTTGTATTTTTAAAAATAAATAAATTATAAAAAACAACAACCACTGCTATTACTACTACGGCATATGGAAGTCTTTTTTTTATAAACAATGTAAGAGTTGCCTTTGAAAAGACATAATTGAAGGGCCACTTTAGTAAACACAAGTCCTCTGAAATGTGCCTCAAATTTTACTGGCTATCAAAGAAAGAAAAAGTCTAATTTTTCTCATTTTTCTACAAAACCCATAACATTGTGTTTGTCTCTCTCGAGCAAGAAGAGCCTTGCTTGAGTTAACTCCCCACATCTCACCTAAGCGAATATCAAGCGAGTCCTCATCCAAGAGCACTCGTACTCACACGTACCTTCGTTTGTCCTAACTTAAGTAGGTTCACTAAGTTGTCATTTTGAACACTAAATTTTCTATTCAGGGGTTCTATTTTCATAATTGCACTTTGCTTACGCTGTGGCTTTGCTTGAGAGGACCTTGAGCTCACTCAAGCGAAACACTCAAGCACAATTTTCTAATTTTATTATCTCTTCATTATTTTACTTTCAAAGTAAGATCGCCTATCTCTCTCTCTCTCTATATATATATATATATATATATAGAGAGAGAGAGAGAGAGAGAGAGAGAGAGAGAGAGTTACATTTGGTGTAACTCTGAGCAATGTTACACCACTCAATATTTTTTAATTGGATGCGAATATTGACAAATCCATCGTTAGATTACATTATCTTTGTATATTCTTCATGCTTACAAAATTTAAAGATGATCAAAGATTAATAATCATGTCATCAACCAATTGTTAAAATTCATATTTTTGTGGTTTAAAATAATGCATAAAAGATGGGTTTATGAATAAAATGGTAAATAACATCCAATTGATATGAAAATTGACATGTATGTTAAGAACATATAGATCATATAATTCAACAGTAGGTTTCTTAAAATATTAATTCAATAATAAGTTATTAAGTGGTGATCAAAAATTAATGACAATATCATCAATCAATTGTTTAAATTCTAATTTTTGTAATAATATATAAAAGATGAGTTTATAGATTTAATGGTAAATTAAATCCAATTGGATTGAATTGCATATAGAACATGTAATTTAACGGTGGGATTCTCAAAAGATTAATTCAATAACAAGTTATTTGGTGGTGTAACATTGCTTAAAACTAATCCCACCGTTAAATTACATGTTCTATATGTAATTCAATCCAATTGGATTTAATTTTCCATTAAATCCATAAAATCATCTTTTATACATTATTTTAAACTATAAGAACTAGAGTTTAAACAATTGATTAATGACATTGCCATTGACATTTTATCATCTTTAAATTTTGCAAAAATGGAGAACATACGAAGATAATATAATCTAACGATAGATTTGTCAAAATTCGCATCCAATTAAAAAATATTGAGTGGTCTTACATTACTTAAAGTTACACTAAGTGTAATTTAAACCCAACTCTATAAGTTCAACAAAATCTAGTTTGTTTGTATTTGTATTGATTTTAATGGATGTATCTTTATACAAAACTAATGACTCTTTAGGCAAAGTTTAAAATTGATATATAAAATATTGCTTTTAAGATTCTCAATAATAGCATTATTTCAAATATTTATTTTTTATTGCTATTAAAAAAAGCGTTTTAAACATGTAATAAAACAACTACTAAAAATATAACACTTCTAAATTCTTTAATTTGTTCTAGAGATGCTTAAGGTCTTGTGATATTCATAATGTATTGGATTAAAAACTTCTAACCAACATTTGAATAGTTTAGCTTTTGAAGAGCTTTAAGCACTAGCATTAGTGAAAATGTAATTTGTAAAAGTGTTATTTGATTTAGTTCAAATTTATTTATTTATTGAGCGTTGACATAATAAATTATATCTGGAAAAAAAATTATAAAAAAGTACATAAGCCAATAAACTAATAAAATAACATAAAATGCTAATTCCAATAGGCTTATTAGTATTGCTTTTGACAATTAAACATGGAAAAAGGAAAGAAATAATGCACCTAATGAATAGTGATTAAGGCTGTGTTTGTTTCAACTGAAAATCAATTTCGGAAATTATTTTCCGTAAAATGTGTTGTTTGGTTGCCTTGGAAAATTCGGTCAAACTGAAAACGTTTTCAGTTTGACCGAAAATTTTCCTTGGAACGATGAAAATGCAAAATAAAACTGAAAATTGGCACGCGAGAGAGAGAGAGAGAGAGAGAGAGAGAGAGAGAACACGAAGAGAGGGAGACAGAGAACGAAGAGAGAGCACGAACAGTGAGAGAGCGATCTCGCGCGACGCCGGCGATCGCGAGATCGCGCGACGCCTGGCGATCGCGAGATCGCGCGACGCCTGGCGATCGTGATCTCACCTCCCTCTTGATCTGTTTTGATTTTTGTTTTGTTTAAAAGTTGATGATTGTAATTTTGTATTATAAAATTTGTTTGGAATGTGAGAAAATGGCTGAGAAAATATGAGAAATCAGTAAAAAATTTACATTTTCAGAATGTTACCAAACACTTGAAAATATTTTCCGAAGTATTTTCTAAAATGCTACCAAACACCTAAACATATTTTCCTTTCCCGAAAATATATTCCTGAAAATATTTTCCTTTCCTGAAAATGATTACCGTTTAACCAAACACAGCCTAAGATTCCATCTAGTGCTTATGTGTATTGGATGCTGATGCTAACACAGATCTGACGCATGACCATTTTAGAAAAAAAAAATGTCACATTCTTATCTTCACTGATGCACAGAGTACTAAGGTAACCTAAAGGCATAAATATTTGCATGCTCCAATATTATTTTAGTATCGCTTTGTAAGTTTTTTGAAAATAGGTATGGGTAAAAAATATTTTTAAAATATGTATTATGTTGTTTAAACAATAAAAACTATTGTTTAAATACCCCATTTCTTTCAAGGAACATCATGTATGGTAAAGTCTAAAAATGCGTTTGGATCTAGATTATTGCTGCATCTGTGCGTATGTGGTTTCTCTTTTTTTTTCTTTTTTCGTTTCTGCTATATGGGGACAAAACGTGCAGTGCATGCACTGTACGTTCACATATTTAAAAATTATTTTGTTAGTGTTTTCATTTTTTAACAAAAATCCTATCCAAACAGACCCTAAATCTTTGGTTACATGAAAATACTTAATTAAATTCTAATTTTTTTTGCCCCTTTTTAATTATTTCAATTCCTAAAAGAACTATAAATAAATAGAACCCCAACACATCCCACCAGCCCCCACCATTGGTCACCACCACAAACCTTCACCGACAATGACGATCACCACCACCACCGACGGCGAAGTTGAGTTTTTGAAATCCAATGAGTCGTTAGACCACTTATTAGTAATTACATGACTAACAATCATTGCATGTTAAAGATTGAATGGCTAGTCTTGCAAGGTGCCCAAAGGAGGCATTTGCAATGAGTCAACCAAAATGGTCTGTGTCAAGGCCCACTATTTGTTTAATGAAAGTTTAAGGAGCTTTCTTGGTTGTGGAGACGATGAGTGTTCAAGCCATGAAAGGCGGCCAAAGTTTGTGGATCTCAACCCCATAAAAAGCGTGGATGCAGATCTATGGGAGAAAATGGGCAATTGGCCACAATTTCCCAACAATAGAGTTAGTAGGCACCAAAACGAAACTATATACTATACTAACATCTCGACTCTTAGAGAGTCGATTTTGCTTAAGAAATCGAGTCTTAGAGACTCGGTTATATTGATCTATTCTGGTATGATGTGGCAGTTTCGTCCACCTGGAAATCGAGTCTTTAAGACTCGATTTATATATCGACTCTTAAAGACTCGATTTGAGTCTGATGTGTATTACCCAGCTGGAAACCGAGTCTGTGAGACTCGATTTTCAATAGGTTTTTTTCAAATTACCTCTAAGTCTAACGCCTCCTCACTCTCACACAGACCTCCCCGCCTCTCTCTGTCATTCACCCTCTGACTCTCCCTCTCTCACGCCTCTCTCACAACCTTTGTCTCACGCCTTCGTCTTCGTCTCGCGCCTTCGTCTCCAGCAAGTATCATCGCGCCTTCGTCTCTGGCAAGTGTCATCATGCCTTCGTCTCCGGCAAGTGTCATCGCGCCTTCGTCTCCGCCTTCGTCTCACGCCTTCGCCTTCGTCTCACGCCTACGCCTTCGTCTCCGCCTTCGACATCACGCCTCTCCAGTTCTCTCAGGTATGATTTTCGTGTTATTTTTTCATGTGGGGTTTATGGTGTTTGTTCGAAATGATGATTGTTTTGATTGTCTCTCTCCACTCTCACTCAGTTCTCAAGCTTAATCACTAGTTCTTTTTTTTGTACTGGACTATTTAACTTGAAGTGATGAAAAACAGCAATTCTATTTCAAAGCTTAGAAGGTTGTTCAAGGAAATTCTAAATTTGCAAATAAAAGGTAATCTAAAAATCTATTACATTCCAAAGTGTAATCTGGACTTGTAGACATAGGGGAAAAATTACAGAAAAGGAGTGACTTGACTTGAATTTGAGCCTTGTAGTTTGACTGTGAAACATGGCTAGCAGTGCCGCGCACTGAAAAATCAATGCCAAAGGCCATTTCATCAAATATTTTAGAAATAGCATTGTCAAATCTCATGATTCAAAACCAAACATTAAAAAAATTTCAGCATTGTGAAGCACAAACTAACTATACCCAAAATAAAGTCACAATTATTTGTTGCAAAATATTTGAATAAGATTGAATATAACCACCAACCCCCAAGAAATATGGCATCAACAAGATCCTAGTGAAGGCACAAGAACAAACTGTACTAATAAGAATTTTTATCTGTAGCCTACATTTTGAAATGATCAATTGATCATTACCCTCTGCTGGCCATCAACATCAATTCCTGCAAAACAGAATTTTTATCTTTAAGTAATATGGTTTTTATTCTATAATTTGGCTAGGTGTACTTCAAGGTTAATCAACTAAATACTTACATGCACCTTTTATGTTTTAAGTCTTCCTTTTCACTATTTGCTCAAATCATATGTGCTGCATGCCTTTCTATGCATTCCAACCTTAGGAAAACCCTGAAGAGGAAATCGAAAGAAAAGATAGGTTAGAAGTCTTGTCAATTATGGTTAGGGTTATTGTTGGTATTTTTGCTATGTTTTGAGTGTGGTTTCCATTACCTTGTGCATTAGTTGCGTTGCGAAAATGCATTTTTCATTTACTGTGTGTGGAGCACATAATCAATATGAAAATGCTAGTTTTTTGCTGATTCGTTGTATTACGTGCTAATTGCTTATCATTTCTTGTGTAGTATGGCTGCTGCAAATGCTGGACAGATTGACCATGCGCAGCCTGGCCCCATTGACCCGTCGGTGTTGACGTTGCAGCCCAACCGTAGGTCAAAAGCTATTTGGAATAGGCAGGTAAAACACAACACTACACTTTTAACGAATGTACACGCATTTAATTCATACAATGTACACGCACTTCCCTAGTTTGTATTAATCCATGGTTTTGTTCTGTGCAGGATCCAGGGTCCCTTAAATGACGTGCCTGTAATGAAGAGTTCTCCGATCGAGAGCCAATGGTGGACAACCGAGTCCTTGACATCATTAAGGCACTTGGTTTGGAGGGACTCCTTAGGACCCCAGGGAGAGAGATTGACCACGGCCTGATAACGGCCTTAATGGAGCGATGGCGGCAGGAGACTCACACCTTCCACATGCCACATGGTGAGGTCACCATCACATTGCAAGATGTAGAGGTCCTTCTCGGGCTTCCTGTTGATGGCGAGGCTATTACAGGGATCACGCAAAAAGATTGGGATAATGTGTGCAAGGAATTCCTTGGCTTCCGACCTGTAAATGATCAGAGAAAGCAACTTCATGGCTAGAGGATTCTCATCCAACGGCTTTTGGAAGCTGTTGCCAATCCATTGTCGCCTAATGCTGAAGAGGATCAAGTGCATAAGTATGCACGATGCTACATCCTAGCGCTACTAGGGGACATGATCTTCATGGACAAATCCGGCGATATGGTGCATCTAATGTGGATGCAGCAGTTGGAAGACCTTCGCAACCCACGAAGGTACAGTTGGGGAAGTGCTTGCCTTGCATGGTTGTACCGGGAGTTATGCAAGGCAAGCGATAAGAAAGCTAATCAGATTGGTGGGTGCTTGCTGTTGGTGCAGTATTAGGCATGGGCCAGGTTCCCATATCTGTGCCCGACGGTTGAACATGGCCCGCCAGTTGGTGCTTATGGTCCTCCAGTGCATGGTCCACTGTCCCTGAAGAAAGTCTGTACCTCATACACGTAACAAATATTTATTTATTTATTTTCAAAGCTACTAGGAATTATTTAAGTTAATTTCAAAGGTACTAGGTTAATATATTTGTTACTTATAGGCATGGGCCAGCATAAGAAAGTATGTTTGTAATGATTAGTTGAAAAGCTGGTGGGTAGGCTAAGATTAGAAATAGTTGACCATCCATAGTAAACTTTACATTGTAGTTTTAATTATATTATTTTCTACGTGGGAAAGTTGTACAAAGTTAATGATCCCTTGATCTTGATTGTAGGTGGTTGTGGGTCCTAAATAAGAAAAACAGGCCCACCCACATCTTCCTAGATAGGTATCGCGAGCAAATAGCTTCCATGTTGCCAGGCCAGGTATGAAAATGCCTTGTTTAACATGTTTAGGAACAAGATCTAGGTTTGGTGAACTTTGAAATATAAACATTGTTGGCTAATGTGTTGCGCACTTCTTTTTTGGTTGTTGTAGGTGGTGTGGCAGCCGTACGAAGCTGAATTCGAGGACCTTCCATCGTGATGCGTTGCAGGAAAGGCTATATGGATGGCAACGGTGCCGCTTGTATGTTTCCACCTAGTAGAAAAACATACACCGGATCGTGTCGTCCGTTAATTTGGGATGATCCAAGAAGTTCCCTGTAATGTTGACACCGATATAGTGCTTCATGGCATTGACTTGCGGGGGAAGGTTGGCGTTGATTGGATGCGAAAACATGCTACGCATATTATGGAGTGGGGTAATCGCCTTCAACGGCGTTGTGAGGCAGTGCTTGGTGATATGCCTCTAGAACACGAGTACTTCGATTGGTACAAAAGGGTAACTCGGAGGTTCATCAATGTCCTCGGTGCTAGATTGATTCTAATGGTAACTTTAAATTTCTGTTCGTTTGAATTTTTAATTAGCATGGCTGATTTCGTATTGCATTACTAATATACCTGGTTTTTTCATGTCCAGATTGAAGGATACGCTCGTTTGTTGAGGCGTCACCCAGTGGGCACGAAGGACCACAATTTAATTACTGGTGTGCTGACGGCAGTGCAGGAGATTGGCCGTGTACAACCTCCTATCCCCGAGGGCCCGAACGAGGAGGCAACTACTCCTACAGCTGCGCTTACTCAGAGCCCAAGCACTTCTGAGAGGCCAAGCACGAGTAGAGCTCCTGCCGGACGTGGCTCTCGTCTGCCTGTTGCTACACCGAGAGTTGTCCCTACCCCTGATCCCCACCCATCCACCACACATCCATCTCCTAGCCCCACCACCATCCCTTCACCCACTCCACATCCATGTCCTGGGTCTGACATCTGTCTACCCACCCCACGATCATTTCCTGAGCTATCACCCATTCCATCCTCTGACTTAGGTCTTGATCCAACCCCTCCTGACATGCACATGCAGCCACCCTCCCACAGTACGTCCACTGGCCCTTCTTCACCCACCCCACATCCATTCCCTAGCCCCACAATCCCTTCACCCACCCCACATCCATGTCCTGCGTTTGACATCCGTCCACCCACCCCACGGTCATTTCCTGAGTTGTCACCCATTCCATCCTTTGACCTCGGTCTTGATCTAACCCCTTCTGACATGCACACATAGCCACCCTCCCACAGTACATCCACTGCACCTTCTTTACCCACAGACCCACCCCATGTTCAGGCTGAGCAACCAATTGGGTTAGCTGTAGAGCCAGCAGGTCCGCCGAAGCGCATATTAAAGGCACCTCCTTGTAGGACAGGGGGCACAAACATGGACACAAAGCTGGACCCGAGGCATCTGACGAAGGACATGCAAGACCTCCTCCTCATTATACGAGACGGCGTAAGATTCAAAAAAGGTAATTAGATAGAAGAAAGACAAAGATTTCTATGTTAGATAGGCACATACTCCTTATATATTTGTCTTCTATTTATTATGGTTAATATGATCTGTACTAACTACTACATGGTGTTCTCTAATACTTAATGTTCAAGTGTAATGCTAATAATAGTTGCTTCGATGGTTTTAAAAAAAAATATAATGTCAGTGTGTGTTTCACTTGTCTTGCTCCCTCTCCTTTTTGTTTACATTTTGAATTGGTTAAAAAAAAACATTTTTAATAGGTTTTCTTGTTAGCATCAATTTTCAAATCTAGTTGACATTCAGTAGCAGTGATACAAGCGTCATGTCTTAAACAGGCAAGAATAGCTGAGAACGGAGGAGATTTCTTAAGAATGCAGAAACAGCAGTATAAGGACTGCGTATGTGGTCAAAGTTCGCTCACGAAATGACCGCAGAGTTTCGTGGTCTTTCTGCTGAAGAGGTATTGTAAATGACTCATCAACATTCATGGGATGGGCTTTTGGTTAATAACTAGAAGATTTATGTTCTTCCAAGTGGCAACTTAGTTTTTCTTATGCTTTTTCTTCGAAAACTTGGACTTAGGCTTATTTGCAGCAACAGCTAGAAAAACCTCATGGCTTGAGAAATAAAGTGAAGTTAGATTAGGTGCGCATCCGCATGACCTTTAATAAAGGCCTTATTGAATTCCCATGTGTGTTTGTTTGTATGTGTGTGTATAACCAAGTCATTCTGCTTTTATTTCTTCTCATCTTTGAACTTATTACTTGCTATGTCTAGTTGCCAATATGTGTGCCTGTTTCTTGATATTAGCTTAAATTATGTTCAATGTTCTTTGCTTATATAAAAAGTGATGGGTTTTTATTTATTTATTTATTTTACAGTAAATAATAATTTTATTAAAAGAGTAGAATGGTTCAGTGGACAGTGACTATACTTGAACAACTCCTAAACTAAGAAAGCAGTGAAAGTTTCATTTTCATCTCTCATAAGAATTATCCAGTTGAAATTTTGTAGACTAAGATAGGAAAATTATAGTTTTATTGCTTCTGATTGATATTTTTATAACTGAAGGAAGTCAGTGACTTCATTTTTTGCTGCCTATGATGCCCTCTGTGAAGAAGGAACTGCAACACCTGTATGTAAGGCTCTTGATGAAGTTAAAGATATATCTATACCAGGTAATGTTTTAAGCGCAATGTGCTTCTATTACTTAGCTTGGGATTTTGTGAGGCCTCATTTGGTTCTCCCTCAATGAAAAATTGTTAGTTTAAAAAATGTCTATTGGAAGACAATTTCTAATCATGCTTGCTGGGAATGATGACCACTCTTTTCTGCCTCAACCGCTTAATTTAAGCAAGAAGTACCCTCTGCAACTTAAGAGGAGGGGGAAAAAAAATCTCTTGAAACATAAATGAAAAAATGGATAGTTCACATTGCCTCTTGCCATAACATCCTTACCATTTTATGCTGCTGCCCCGCTTTTTTGTATCCCCATAAGTTGGATGGCACTATGCTATTTCCATGCTTGTATAAGGCTAATTTACTTTTCTTGTTGGAGCTATAGCAATTCGTTTTAATCAATTCAATCAAGAAGGAATGGATTTGGATATATCTTCCAAAGACGCCCTTGGTATTAGATTTGGTATCTTAGTCCATTGTGTGGTTGTCATATTAAGTAGATTATCATTTTTTTCTTCTGGTGTGTTTGATTCTTTACTTCGAATGATTTGTTATGTGATCTTTTCTTTCTCATGAAAAAATTGGTTGTTAGCCAAAGTTAAAAATGTGGCTCTTTTTAAGTGAGCTATTAGTGAGACTAGAGCATCTTAACTCAGCTTTAACTTAATATGCAGGTTCAAAAGATCATATAAAGGTTCAGGGTGAAATTTTAGAAGGTCTTGTGGCTCGTATTGTAAGTCAAGAGAGGTCAAAATATATGGAGAAAGTTTTAAAAGAGTCTCCTCCTCCGCCAACTGAGGGAGGTATGAGTTTGTTTTTTTTGCTATTGGTTACCTTAGTTAGGAAATTTTTTGGTTCTATGTTTGTTTTTCATTGTTAATTGCTTACTCTCAAAATTTTTCCATGTTATCTAGTGTGTGTTACAGGGACCCCCTCATTCACTTTTTGATAAGGTGTTTTTTTCCCCGGCGATGTTATATATTCTCATAGTGAACTGATAGGTTATGTTCAGACTGGTGCACATGATATAAAATTATAATTTCTGCTTTGTAGAACCAGTATGTTGGTGCAAATATAATGAGCAAAAAATGAATCTATCAGAAGCAGATATTATTACACTCCTGGAACTTTGCGGAGTTGGATTGTTACTTATAATGCATTACATGCTATATAGGTGGTGGAAGCTGCCCTCTCCAAAGATTGTTTTCATGGCCATTGATTGAACGATATCTTTAAATAAATACTATTTTGCATTAGTTATGGGATTGTTTTTTTAAAGATAGATTCCTGAGAAAGGGGGGACGGGTTGGTTCAAGGATATGTTGGTCAAAGGAAAGATGGGGGATCCCTGTATGTAAATCTACTGTCGCTTGCACTACGTAATTCCTTTTAAATCATTGTATAGCTGATTTGCATCGCTGCATTGCTGAATGTTTTCATTGGAGCAGTTGATTATATAGCCTGTAGAATTAAACTGCAAATTTGGAATTATTGTACAATTATTGAAACTACTTCCTTTTGCAGATAAGTTTAATAGAGCGAAATTGTGAAATTCCTCATGAGACATGGACAGTCAGTCCATGTGGACCGGGTTGGCTCTTTAGGTCCAGGGTCACTTCAGAGGTAATATGACATGTTCTCAAGACTCAACTTTAACAGGATAGTTTGTTCTCCAACTTAAGAATATTTGCTCTTGTGCAGTTCAATCGCATAAACAATTTGGATCTGGTTTGTCGAGCACACCAACTTGTACAAGAAGGCCTTAAGTACATGTTTGAAGATAAAGGCTTAGTAACTGTGAAACTCTACTTTTTATTTTAGTTTTGCTGGTTAATTATTTATCACTAAATTATTTATTAAAAAAGAAAATAGTTAGGTTGAAAAGGGTACTTTAAAATTTAGGGATGAAAAATGAAATTTGTGCAAACTTTAAGGATGGAAACAATATTTTAGTGTATTTGTTTCTTTGCTAAATATGTGCTGGATTGGTGTTTATAGATGGGAAGCATCCTGGCTGTGATGAGTCCTATTTCGGCCGGCGTGAATTTTCATTTACATTAGATAACGACATTTATCTGCGCTTCCAGTCTTTCAACAGCGCATCCCAACTTGAAAATTCCATCAAGGAGAAGTGTACATTTAAAATAGATGTCGGGCCAGTGTACAGCATTGATGTAAGTTGAACTGTTTTCGCTGTTAGTGAGCATGATTTAGTAGATAATTTAGTTATATCTAGTTGGTTTTCCAAGTTTATACTTGCTTGTTTAAATGAAAGATAGCAACAATTTTGGTTTAATACATACTTGCCACATGTTAAAAGTTTTCAATTTTCTTATAGTACATGTAATGACTTCGCTTTGTAATTAGTTCATGCATGATTTTGCAATCAATTTTGTGTATTGATGTTTGTTAAGCATAACAAAGCCTGGAACTAAATGCTACGGTTCCTCACTGTGGTAATGTGGTTTATTGTGAATTGCAATTTCTGCCCTTGTTTGCCTATGTATTAACAGCCCTTTTCTTTTTTTAATCACTTATGTTCTGTAGCCTGCAAAGAGGCACGCGTATGCACAAAGTGGTAATAATGTTTCCACTCCGGTGGAGAAGGAGCTTGTTTTTGATATAGTAAGTTGATCAAGACTTTTGGATTTTTTTAAAAATTGTTTGATCATTAAGCTACAAATGCACCAGTGGATGGTGGGATGGTCTTGAACTCACTATCTCACTCTCCACTTCGCTTTTGTAGGAGGAGGCGCCATTTGAGCTAGTGCTCATTGGCAAATGTTTTGGGAGTTATTAAATAGACAGTATTTTATTGAATGTTTAAGTGTGTCAACTTGTTTGAGATGTTTGACGTAGACTTATATCCACAGGATATGACAGACTATGATGATGTTAGATACTGCTGCTCTGGAGCTGATGTTTGCTTAAAATGCTGGACACTAATGACAATTGCCATCAAAGTGATTGATCCTGCCCTCAGAGGTATGGGTTTTTTTTTTTTTTTAACCCATATACATCAAGTAAATAGAGTAATAATAATTAGAATCTGATGTCTTATATTGACAAGATAGATGGATGTTAGATCTTTCAGGGACTGTGTTTTAAATATACACAATGAAAGAGGCTCCATGGTAAACATTTTAGGGGGCTATTTATGTGGAGACATTGCTTGAAAGTTACTCCCCAATTCTATAATTTTCAACCTACATTAATGAGGAGAGCTATTATGTAGAGTCAAAAGCTCTCCATACTTGACTTGCTTTATGAGATCTAAAAGAAACACTAGTTCTTATGCTTTTTCTAACAAGAATCCATACATTAAGGAGGATATTAAACGCTGGCTTTTTCATATTTGGTAAACAAATACCCATAGATGAGGCTGTATTTTTTTTGTCATTGCTGTTTTGTTTTTCCTGTTCAGATTGCATGACCCATTCTTAATTTGTCATTAACAGATAACCTATGGCGATCCATCAGTAAGGATGCCTCATTTGATCCGACCAGTATACAATTGGAAAACTCTGCTGTACATTATACGTAAGTTTTGCTTCTCAAATGATCAAGCTATTCAAATATCCTTGTTTCTCTTTGTTCCTTTAGTTTTCTAGAAGTCAGTCAAGGCACAAGCTTCCAGCTTGTTATTTCATTTTCTTTTCCTCTTTCAACAATTGTAGTGAATCTAGGTTGCATTATATTCCTTGTTTCTGTCTGGTTCCAAATGTATATATTTTGTGTTGCTTGGATGGTGGATGTTGCATGGAGTTAAGTGGCTTTTAGCTGTTTACACTTGTGGTCTTCTTTTTTAATGGTTAGTCTCGCATGTGCACCCGTGCACCCGATGGGTCTTATAAGGTGGAGGAGGTGCTAGTTGCGCTAGAGCTCATTGGCTTCCAATTGTGGTTTGTTTACTTATGAAACCGTTGTTTTCTCAAATATTCATGATTATATCATAATAATAAGCCAAATGGCCCTATTTTTTGGATTAACATATACTAACTTAAAGGTCCAAATTGTTATTTTTGTAGTTCACTTTGTTTCACTCTTGTATAATATGATTAAGTGTTGTTGGGGAAAGGGACTAGTGTGATTGTGCAATTGATTAAGGATAGGTTACAGGGGAAGGCAGGTGATGGGATTGAGAGATGGGTCGAGGATCTTTTGTTGTTTTTGGACCCAAAGGACCGGGAGTTTGATAGCTTGTTGAAGAAACTAAAGGAGATTGTAGAAACCAATGAAAGTAGAAGATTGCCCAAGCTTCCAAAGGTAATGACATTCCTGAAATTTTATCACTTAACTCTCATTGAATGATGCGTGTATTATTATTATCAATTATGTGCTCTGTATAAAGATGGGAAAAACATTTTATACTTGTGTCAACATTGGAGTAATTCTTGGAGAATGTTGCATAAAAAATGTTTTTAGAATTTAGTGCTAGAAGTGGAGAATTGTTTAAATATGTTGACAGCTTATTGTAATTTGCCTGTAATTTTGTTGCATGCTTTTGAGCAACCTGTTGAGTTTATTGTTGATATAGCTGCTCTTTGGAGCTGTTTGTACTTTTGTACACTGTTTAGTTAATATACTTCTAATTCAAGGACCAAAAAAATGGCATATTGCAAGGAGCTGTTTGCAATTTTATACTTTTTTTAATCAATCACAATTTCAATACTCACTTATTTTGTTTTAATTTATGATCATACTATTGTGTTCATATTCTTATTTAAGAAATTATTTTATTTCTGATCCTTGAATGCATCACTAGCATGCTGACTGGAACCATATTATGGTACAAATTAGGGTACTCGTGATTTTGCAAAAGAACAAATGACAATAAGAAAGAGAGCATTTTCAATTATTGAGGATGTTTTTGAGAGGCATGGTGCTCCCGCATTGGATACTCCAGTGTTTGAACTGAGAGAAACTCTCATGGGAAAGTATGGGGAAGATTCAAAGTTGGTATATGATCTTGCTGACCAGGTAATTATTTCATATTAGTTAATTCATTTAAGTCATTTCCTTTTATGCTATTTTTAATTTTAGGAATTTTCGCCTGTTCAATCAAGTTGTTACTTCATGTAGTTGATATTTGAGTCACCTAGCTATCTATCTATCTATCTATCTATCTATCTATCTATATATATATATATATATATATATATCGTTATATATATATATATATATATATTTTCATATATATTGGTAGAATATCCACGGAATCTTGTAACTCATTTAGTTTTTTTAGATTTGATTCTAACCTTTTCTTACTCTTATTAAATTCAGGTGCTGGATTTGACGATGAAAAATCGCTACTCATGTCCCAAATGAGCCTGGAGAAAAGGTTTGGTCAGTCTGCTGTTTTTGTTGCTTTTACACCAATGGAGAATGGTGGCGTTCCACAATCTGCAACACCAGAAACTCTTCTTAAAGAGGCTATTCATGTCATCAGCTGTGGTTACGAGGACAAATCAGAATGGGGAACTAAGGTATGATGTCTTGTAATTTATTTCTTTAACTTTATTATTGGTCTTTTGATTTACGAAAATGTCCTTTAAGCAGAATATGCCTCTGGCTTTAGAGATTTACAAACATTTTTATATGTGCCTGAAAGGAACAGGAACAATACCTACTTTTGGAAAATACTGTTATACATACTTTTAATATCATGATGTGTTTAGATGCCTAGAAAAAGGAGAAAAATAAACAAGACCCTTAGTTTTTATAGTATAGGCAACTGCAAGTTATTGGCAATTAAAATTTGGTATGCATTTTCTTCCCTAAACTTTGAGTAAGGTAGAAGTTTACTTGTTTAAAGATTGGTGCACACCACACACAATGAATTTGTCCACATCTATAAGGACTCCTTGTTGCTTGCCACATCATATCGGCTAATAAGAAATATCCTCCACTAAGGCACTCCCAAAGTTTATTACCTACCTTGAAATTTCTCAGCATTTCTGCACTGGTATTTGTTTCCTCTAGTAACCATCTATTCATTGACAAACAAGATATCGTGGCTTATAGAGTGCGTGTATTTATGTGCGTGCAGTCTTCCCATTTCTGCACATGGTGGATCAGGTTTTTGATAATTTTTGTAAATTGCTGTTTTATTTCATTTTCCCTAATCAATATATGTGTCTTGAACTACAGATTGGATGGATTTATGGCTCTGTTACTGAAGATATTCTAACAGGATTTAAGATGCATGCTCGTGGTTGGCGGTCAATATACTGCATGCCCAAGCACCCAGCCTTTAAAGGGTCTGCTCCTATTAATCTCCCAGATCGTTTGAACCAAGTGCTTCGATGGGCTTTGGGTTCTATGGAAAGGTTGTTACTCATTGGCAAGTTCCAAGTTCCAACTTGCCTCTGCAAAACGTAATATTATTACATGGTTAAAATAAGTGAGTTAACAATGGACAAGAAGTTTGAATAAAATCTATACCCAGATTGCTTGCTTGAAGGCACATACATGTTTGAGCCAATATGTAGCATGCTACATTTACCTTTGGGTCATTCCATGCAATTTAGGATTGGGTGAGTTACAATTAGGACTCTTTAGAATTGTTAATATAATTAATAATTACCGAATGAACACTCGATGTGGAATTCAGTACATGTTTGTGCATGACTTTACTTATTCGAGGTCCAATTATTGTTTATTAATTCCACTTCATGAGTCCAGGTGTTCACAGTACACAAACCATATGGCCTTCAAATCCAGGGACTACTTTTTAGTAAAAATTAAAATTTATTTGAGCTAAAAAGGGGTCCAAAGGACCAAAGCTTCGTGGCCATTTCAAAAGAAAAAACCCCTCTAATATTAGAGCATTCACATCCAGAAATGCTATCCCATCTGATTTTACCATCTCAAAAAACTATTTTATCAATTATATCATACTATTTTACAAAACACCCAACATTCTAAAACTCTATTATTTTACCATTTTATTAAAATATTATTTTTTAATCGTGTAAACATAAACTATGATACCTTTCAAGTGTCTGTTACAATTTTAAAATTTTTAAACTAAACTATTTTAATTAGTTGAGTTTCAAATTACGCATTGAAAGTTTAAAGATAGATAGGTACAACAAGTTCAATTTTATAGTGTTGTTAGTTTAATACAGGTCTTGAAAAAAAAATAAAAAATAAACAAAAAAAACCAAAGTATAACTTGAGTATTAAACACTCGATTTGAGTAAGGAAATCAACTGTAAGACAGTCGATTTCACGTGACCTCACCCACGGCCAGGCAGAGAGTTGGAAAAAATTTACGGCCAACTGCCATTGGGAAAATTCCCAGTGGAAATCGAGTCTCTAAATCTCGATTTCCATAGCAGTGGCTCTTTGGTAAATACTTCCTATATAAATCGATCCTTTAAAACTCGAATTTTAAAGAAAATCGACTTCTAGAGACTCGATTTCCACTGGGTTTTTCTTTTTTTGTTACTCCTTTCCACTGCAGCAGTAAAGCAGAATATTTTTTCTTTTTTTCCCCTGCAGCTGTAATCCAGATCCAGAACACATCACATGGGCAATGTATAGAAACACTGAATGAAGAGTACATTGAATGCAAGAAAATGGATTACTCGGAGATTTAAGTACTAGCTACTAATGCCAAAGTACTACTACGGTTGCTGGTATTATAGGTAAAAGTTGCAAAACGCAACTAATGTAACGAGTACATGGATAGCTACTAGTTCAATTACAACAACATTCAGCAATAAAGAAAATTATGTAAACTCGATACAACATAGTCTACATAATCAGGACACTTGTCCATATTGATACAACATGGCCGCCTAGCACTTGTCCATACTGATACAACATGGTCGCCTAGCACTTGTCCATACTGATACAACATGGTCGCCTACCACTTATCCATACTGATACAACATGGTCGCCCTGCTACATCCTACCGAAGATAACCACAACTCCCACGCACAATGCTGTGCCAAAATCGAGCATCCGCTCACCTGAAAAACATTAGAAATACGGTTGTTAGTTCCTAAATGCGAAGAACGAAAACCAAATGAAATTCTGAGCATATTATATCAAAACAACAAAGGCACTTGCCTAGTTTGTAGCACTACAGCCTGTTGAAGCCCCACGGGAACCGCTTGTTGAAGCCCTACGGGAATTGGGACATCTTCTGCAGTTATGCCCCTCTTCATGACACACTCCGCATCGTTGCCTCGGTTGAGTCTCCCTCAAGTTCGAATCTGGGTTCGGGCTTCCCCATTTTCACCGTACCCCATCCATTTCATTCCTTATTCTTGACTTCACAGGACAACCTTTGGCCCGTAACAGACTTGGGTCAGGCACCCACCGTGATCCGCGAACGTCCCTCCATTCAAACTTTGACTTTGGCACCACAAATTGATATGAATATGTGTGAATGGTGTTGTCCAAACTGTAACATGGGTCAATATAGCTGGTTGCTTTGAGACGCAATTGCTGCAAAACTTTAATTGCATGTGAACAAGGGATCTTAAGGTTTTGCCACTTTCCACAGCCACATGTTCTATCCAATACGCGCACTTCATGACTGTGGTTTCCCCCTCCACCTCTATGATCGTTGTACGGGGTAACCACTTGATATACACCAGTTTCATGATTAAATTCCCTCAGACTGTGTCCTGAAGTTTTATCGACATTTTTGGTATAGATCTCCATTGCATAATCACTCCACACCTTACCTCGAGAGAGATCAGAAGTAATATTTTTATGTCGATCGTGGAAATATGCAACAAGTTTGGACCAAGTGAACTCAACCATTCCAGCAATGGGCAAACCACGAGCACCTTTAAGTACCCCATTAAAACACTCAGAGATATTGGTTGTCATTGCCCCATAACGTCTTCCACCATCATGTGGCTGGGTCCATTTCTCCACATCCTCACTCATTAAATATGTGTATGGCATATAGCGTTCAAGATGAGGATCATTAGGGTCTACACTCCTCCGTGCATTGATCTCGACATCCGTAATAGTTTGCATTATGGACTCAAATTTAGCTTCACTCGTCGCATATCCAACTTTCAAGGCCAATGCCTTTAGAGTCGGGTCATCAAAGTGTGTGTTGAAGTTGCTAGCAACATGTCGAAGGCAATATCGGTGAGATACCTGTTCTGCGCCGTCCTCACCTCTAGGCCACTCTACAATGACGCATTTGATACCTTTATGTCGATCAGAAATAATGCAAATGCCCTCGTTTGGTATCACATGCTCTATCGAAGTCCTGAGACACTCTAAAAACCACCCCCAACTAGGCCCTAACTCCTTGTCCACAATAGCAAAGGCGAGAGGTAAAACCTTTTGGTTAGCATCGGTTGCCATTGCAATCATCAACACCCCTCGATATTTACCATACAAATGAGTCCCATCAATACTGATCACAGGCCTGCAATATCTGAATGCAGCAATGCATGGAGCGAATGCCCAAAATACATAGCGCAGTAACGTAGTACCATCTATGGGCCTAGGTATGGTCCAATAGTTGTACTAGGTACCCAAATCCTGATCCAAGAATGCCAACAACAACTTTTGCAACCTTTGGTAAGACTCCTCCCAATCCCCATATATCTTAGCAATTACCTTTTGTTTTGCGTCCCATACCTTATAGTAAGAAAGGTCATGATTATACTTAGTATGCATGATCTCCCAAAGCTCATCAATACGAGCAGTGTGCTTTTGTCGCAATTTTTCCACAATTTCTGATGCAACAAAATTAGAATCCATCATTTTACCGTCTCTTCGCAGGCCAAAGGGTATACAACTATGTGGACCCACATAGGACGTGACCATCCACAAACCATTAAGTTTAACCTTCATGAATGCCCCAACGTACCACTTACAGTTGGTGTCAATGCATGCGGCGCATAATTTAGTTTTGGTCGACCTCCGGATTATAAAATTTCTATTATCCTTTGCTGCGTATATTATCAATGCACGCTTCACCGCCTCTTTATTTGCAAAAGTCAACCCTTTATTAAAATGCATCCCATCTTCCCAAGTAGAAACAAATGGAATCTGAAGACGTGAAGGATCAACCATATTTTCCCAAGTATTTGCGTAGAATGACTCGGCAGGAGGTGTGTAGGCAGTGGTCGTATTTGTAACATGCTGGACTCCAATATCCTCGTCTGCATCACCTTCATCATGGCACTCCATATTTTCCTCTTCAAAATTGGGAGCAAGTTCATGATCATCCACATCCTTCTCAAAGTCACCTCGCTCAATCCTCTCTTCGTACTCATCCATATCATCAAGATTTTCATCATTATTCACAAAATGAGGTTGGAGTGTTTCACAGGTATTGGCAGCATAATCTTCAGATGATAGTGTGTAACCTCCCATTGTAGTGCATCCATCATCTAAGGCTATAAGTTGCAAAGATGTAGTTGTTTGTTGCAACTCCTCAACATCAACTTCTACAAGCCGCTTGGAACTTACATACAACTCAATAGCATTTACTTGGGGCATTTTACGGATCTTATTAAACATGATCTTTACATGTTTATCTTCTTTGATCGCCATATACTTGTAATTTATCCGTTCATGAAGGATTTCTTGTGGGCAACGATAAATAATATTTATGTCATAACAAGTAGGGCTCAAACTCAGTTCTTCCATGATTTTCATCTTCAAATCATTCAATGTCTTCAACTTACGACGTATAATCATGTAATAGCATTCGATACTCGGCCCTTGAAATGGGAATCCGTCAATCTGTTCAGGAATGAAAAGAGGTCCACCGTAGTATACATTTATGTCAATATTCTTTAGAGATTGTGAACCTATTACAGTCAAGGTAATATGTTAGCGACATATTTTAACACAATTACAAAACTTTTTATGTACTCAAAGCACAAAAATTACAACTTCTTATATCAAACACACCCCACATTTGCAAATACTCACTCCACATCACATACAAATACACTCAATCATTATCATTTCATTCTCAAACAAATAAAAAAACTAAAGACCCAACTCACCCCCACTACAAAATTTCATATCATTCTAACAAAAAAATAATGAAAAATATTAAACCAAACAACAACAAAAATAGCCATGAAAAAAGGCTAACAATACAAATATATCTTAAATATTTTTTACTTTTTATAAAAAATAAAAAAAAAAAAACCCTGCCAAATATATACACTAGTTACATCATATGCATATACAAACCCCACATTTGCATATATACTCAACCATTATCATTTGTTTCTAAACAATAAAAAAAACATTTATCATACTCCAATAAAAAAAAGAACTAAACACACAAATCTTAAATCATGCTATCAAAAATATAAAGAAAAATAACAAACCAAACAAAAAAACTCATGATACATACTCACAAAAAAAATCTAACATTACATATATGTAACTAACAACTACCCATTAAAAAACCCTAACATTACATATATGTAACTAACAACTATTCAGCAAAAAAAAAAAAACCTAACAACTAGAGAGAGTGTAAGCTATAAAAACCTTACCTGACATGAGGATGTGTAAATAGAGGATAAGTTTGATTTAAAATTTTGTATGAGAGTGAGAGAGAGAGAGAGAGTGAGTGAGGAAGAGAGAGCTGCTGCCCCCAGACAATAGAATTTGGTGTGGGAAACGGCAGAACCCACAAAACATAAAATGGGAGACCAAAGAGCAGTTGCCCTAAGCAAGTGAGGTAAATGGACTACAGCTCAAAAATCGACTCTCTGAGAGTCAATTTTACTTTAAACAAACCGACTCTCTGAGAGTCGATTTCTAGCTGGAGTCCACGTGACTCAAATGCCAATATAATGGAGTATTTTTAATTGTTCATATGGAAATCGAGTTTATAAAACTCGATTTCCAGGTGGCTGCCATGTGGAAAATCTCCACATCGGACATGACCAAACCAAGGAAATCGACCGTTTGATACTCGATTTCTTTAGGCAAAATCGACTCTCTAAGAGTCGAGATGTTAGTATTATATATACTTCCATTCTGGTGCTTACTAACTATATTGTTAGAAAATCGTGGCCAATTGTCCATTTTCTCTCAGATCTGTGTTATATATATCAACTCTTAATGGTGGTGGCCAACTTGGATTTCACAGATTTAGAGTTTGAGAAGAGCATATGAGTTGATTCGGCTGGGTCACTGTAGGGTTGTCGTCCTTTGATAGGTCAACTTCGCCGGCGCCTATAGTGGATGGTCGTTGGCACCAATGAAGGTTGGTGGTCATGTGCCAGTTGGGATGTGTTTGGAGTTTTATTTATTTCTTTTAGAAAGTGAAATAAGAAAGTTCAGAAAAGGATAAGAAACTTATGAAGGGTCACAATTTTGTTGCTGCCATGAAGGTTGGTAGTGGTGATCGATGGTGGGAGCTGGTGGGATGTGTTTGAGTTTTTTTTTTTTTTTTAGTAAGTGAAATAAGAAAAAGGAAAAAAAAATAGAATTTAATTAAATGCAATGATATATGTCAAGTTTTTATTCATAAAATATAGAGTAGAGCAGGACATTTTTATTTTTATTTTTGTTAGAAGAAGAAGAAGAGCAATTCAGCCAAAAAAAAAAAAGAAGAAGAAAGAAGAAGAGCAGGAAAAAATGTGTAACATGAGATTTGGCCTCTATACGATAAGCTAGACTCTGAGCAATTCTAGGTGGTTAATGAATAAACCAAGTTTGTATTTTCATTCATTGGGAAAAAATAAAAAATAAAAAAAATATAATAAACCAAAAAACAGAAACCAAAAATATAATAATTACAATTGTACAATGTGACAAGGAAATGACTGTAAAGCAAGTCCACAGCATAAGAACCTTTATTATCATATTTTGGAAAGTAACTTGTCTATTATGTCATCTAATCTTTAAGCAGCGTTTCAGAGTTGCAGGGAAAAGGGTGGGGGAAAAATAGACATGAGAGTTGAATTATCAATTGCATGAATAATTGAAAGAAACATCTAAAAGGAACAGTAAAAAAGAATTCTGAAATCACTGTTAGATGCTGTTATAACCGAAAGAACTTTTCAAACCATGAAAAGGAAGAAATAAAGGCGGGTTGTATTTGCAGGAGCCTCAGCCATTTCTCAATTGGTTAACAAAGTGAAAGTACAACAAAAAAATTGATATCAGTTATGGGTTCTGCTTTAATGATGAAATAAAACAATGTGCAAATGCAAAGGCAGATGATTTGTTTCTCTTTACATGTCACAGCCAGTTTTTTTGGTCCTGGGATTTAAGAGAGTAATAATATAAATGGTGGTATGGTACCATTTGTTATTTATATTTATTTACTTCGGTTTTGAAGTGAAAATGAAGGGAGAGGAAACAGTTGCAAAGAATAGAAAAAAGTGGGTCTGGAAAAAGGGTAGCATGTATTAATGTAACTTCACGAGATTGTCAGAGGAGGAGGACACTGCGGTATCTTTCTTTTTGAGGACACGTCGCTCCAGAAAGTAATAAGAGAGAAAAGAGTGAGTGTGAGAGAGAGTATTTTTTCACTGTTGGTGATCTTTTTCATTTATAAAAGACAAAGCTTTTTCTGAGTTTCTGATTGGCGGGAGTGAGAATTCGAGCGTTTCACTCTCATTCTGTTTTGCTTTGTTTCTTTTCTGAACCTCTTATATTATTTTCAATCTCAGAATTTTTTTTTTTAAATAATTATAATATGCTGCTAATTTTACAATTTAAACTTTTTTTTTTTTAGACCCTCAAACACTCTGTACATAAAAAAGTGCCAATTCAATTACAAACTTTGTCCTCAAAATCTGATTCTACCAAGGTTGGTTACTTTTTCAAGCCTTTGTCCTCAAAATCTGATTCTACCAAGGTTGGTTACTTTTTCTATCCGATTATTTTACCATATTTTCTCTAATCTTATCGTTCCACTTTCTTGTAACTTCCAATTAAGTTACTGTAATTAAATTACTTTATATTTATTTTTAGACAGCCTGTACGTTCCAGCGGCAAGTTTTTGTCATGTAATACAGAATTTCACGAGGCCTTGACAGAGGTTTTTTCTTTTCCCTTCTTATCTTTTTCTACCCAAAAAAAAAAACAGTCAAATACTACTGAACTTGTATTTATTTTAGTTATAAAATCTTTTACAATTTTTTCAAATATAGGCGGTTTCTTGAAGACTTTTTTCTTTTGACAACTCTGTTCCACCACTCTGCGGAACATGGAAAGAGCCTAAGATTGTGAGCTGTAAACCTGCAATACCCTTTTCGCTTCTTCTCTTTCTTAACATTTCTTGGTTTTCCCCTCACTTACTCTTTCGCTGAGAGAAGATGGGTAGGGCAACAAGGTGGCTCAAGGGGTTGTTTGGGATAAAGAAAGACAAAGAGAATTCCAATTCCAGTAACCGGAGAGACAAGAAATGTTGTAGTAGTATAGGCAGCAACTCTGGGAAAGACTCTGTGGCCTTGTGTCATAATCCAGGGACTATACCCCCAAATATATCAGTTGCCGAGGCTGCTTGGCTAAAATCATACTACAGTACAGAATCAGAGAAGGAGAAGAACAAGCACGCCATTGCTGTGGCAGCAGCAACGGCAGCTGCAGCTGATGCTGCAGTGGCTGCTGCTCAAGCTGCTGTGGCTGTAGTGAGGCTTACAAGCCATGGAAGGGGCACCATTTTTGGTGGTGGACATGAGAGGTGGGCTGCTGTGAAGATTCAAACTTTCTTTAGGGGATATTTGGTAAGTGGGTCTTAGCTAATTTTGTACCAAAACAACATTTGTGGTTTCAATTAGTGGTTTTGCTGCTTCTAGTTAGTTGGAATTTTGTGAGTTTAATTGTGTAGGTTTGGTTGGTTGTACAGCTTTATGAATTTGTTTACTTAATGGTGAACTAAAACGTCCATAATTAGTTTCTGTAAATTAAGACTTACATATATGATATGGGTCTTAGTTTGTTGCTAGAAGTCTAATTTTTGGTTTGGTATTCTTCAACAATATTATTAACTTTGTTATAGAACTAGTAAGTCTTGAATGCTCCAGTTTTCTACTTTCGAATTTTGTTTGGAAGTCTGTGAATTGAAATTTTTTTTTTTTCTTGGATTTTGGTTTGGATTCTAATCAGTCCAGAAAAGCGCTGCGAGCACTGAAAGGACTGGTGAAGTTACAGGCACTTGTTAGAGGCTATTTAGTGCGCAAGCAGGCCACTGCAACTCTTCACAGTATGCAGGCACTTATTAGAGCTCAAGCCACTGTTCGGGCCCAGAAAGCTCGCGGGCTCATCAATAAAGAAACTAATAGATTTGAAATCCGAGCACGAAAATCCATGGTAATTAGAGAGACCCCAATTTTAAAATCTAGTGAAAGAAAAGGAAAAAACACGAGTACATTTTCTTTACATAGCATTTATATCTCATAATTATTCACTGTAATTTTGCAGGAGAGATTTGAAGACACAAGAAGTGAGCAGCAGACAGCTTCAATCCACAGCAGAAGGCTATCAGCTCCACTGGACGCCACAAGTAACAGCATTGACGAAAGCCCAAAAATTGTGGAGGTTGATACAGGTACGCCTAAATCAAGATCTCGCAGAACAAACACTTCTGTTTCAGACTTTGGCGATGACACACATTATCAAGCACTCTCTTCGCCACTCCCAAATCGAATTCCTGCCCGTTTAGTGATACCTGATTGCCGGAACTTCCAAGACTATGATTGGGGCTTAACTGGCGAGGAATATAGGTTCTCCACCGCGCAAAGCACCCCACGTTTTGTGAATCCAGGAGGGTCTAATGCACCGGTCACGCCTGCTAAGAGTGTCTGTGCTGACAACTTCTTCAGGGGATATGGGAATTTTCCCAACTACATGGCTAGTACTCAATCTTTTAAGGCTAAGTTGAGGTCTTATAGTGCACCTAAGCAAAGACCTGAGCCAGGGCCAAAGAAAAGGTTTTCACTTAATGAAATGATGGAGTCAAGGAGTAGTTTGAGTGGGGTTAGGATGCAAAGGTCATGTTCCCAGGTACAAGAAGCTATTAGTTTCAAGAATGCTGTAATGTGCAAACTTGAGAGGTCCTCAGAGTTTGTTAGAGAGCCAGAGAGATATTACTTGCAGAGGAAGTGGTGAATATACGAAGAGCATAAGATAGAGATCCTGGTGTTACTTCTAAGTTGCTCACAGTCTACAGCTCTTGGATATTTTTGGATGCCAATATGTAAGATTGTTAAATAGAAGAGAAGAAAATGTGAGTGGATTTACATATGATCTAATTAGAACACCGTCCTAGAACTTATGTCAGATGTTGGTATTTAGTGAGGGATCCTTTTTATACATTAATCAAGTGAATTGCAATTGTAGAACAGTAATAAGGGTCAACATTTTGCCAAGTGAGTTCTAGGCTTTTAGGCTTTAGCTTCTTTCCGATGTTTATATATTTAGAGCATTAAAGCATTCACATCAGCTCATAAATACCTCTTTTTATACATTTTGATAAAAAAAACACCCACATCAGTGGGTGTAAAGGTGTACAAATTATACACCCAACCGTGTAAATGAACAGTAACCGTGTAAATATATACGGTTATTATTCACTTTCAAACAATTTTTTTATTCTTTTTTTCTCTCTCATCGATCAAACTGTTTCTCTTTCCCAACCATTGCAACAACCCAGCGCGCCAAAATAACCACCAAATCCAGCGCCACCACCAAACACTACAACCTAGCACAGAGAATTAACTCAAAATCAACAGAACATTAACCCAAAATCAACATAAAATTAACCCAAAATCAACAGAAAAGCATACCTATCGGAAAACCCAGCCCAAGCCATATCCCTCGGAAAATTAACCCATCAGAAATGCCCAACGGAGCTGGAAGGTTCTGCAGCTTCGAGTCTGCTTTTCGCTTGGTGGGGGGTGTACTCAAATGAGGTGACCGATTTGCTGTCGTTTTTCGGAAATGCCCAACGGAGCTGGACTTCCATTGCTGTGTGTCGGGTCTTCCATTGCTGTTGTCAGTTGGGGGTAGGAGGCGAAGGGTCGGTGGTGGAGGAGAGAGGGAAGGGCGAAGGAAAGAGGGAGGCTGAATCGGTGGAGGGCTGAGTCGGCGAGCTGGATCGACGGCGACGACGGGCTGGGTGAGGCGGCTGTGAGGGAGAGAATGAGTGAAGGAGAGGAATGGGTGAGATTGAGAGTTTTTTTTTTTTTTTTTTTTTTTTGAGAATCTTGAGATTGAGAGAGCTGAAAGAGTATAAAGGTAGAGGAACCGGAGAGAGAGTGAGTTTTAATAAATAATAATAAATAATATTATTTAATTAAAATAGATGTGTAAAATAAATGAACTGATGTGGTTGTTTTGAAAATGTGGTAATGTAAAATAGAAAAAGTAGGTTTTTAGTATAAAATAGATGAAAATTTTAAACGAGCTGATGTGAATACTCTTAGTAATGGAATTGTGAAAAGTTTTATTTCACCATCTAAAAACTTGTTTTATCTATTACACCAACTCACTTTGTAATACATCTTACATTTCAGTTTTTATTTTTACATACGATCGATTAAAATAATATAAACTATCCATCCAATAAAGAATAAAAGAATTAAAAAAAAAAAAAAAAAAAAGGTCTGGGAGTAAGAGAGAGCGTGATTAAAAAATGATTTTTTTCCTTCCAATCTCATAAACAGTGAGGTTGCATATATGCAACCTCACTGTAGCTGGGATGTAAAATTTTTTGCGTTTGCATACCTGGATGGAGTATGAATTTAAAGATTTAGTTGCAAAAATAGCAACCAGAGGTTTTTTTTTTTTTTTTTTTTTTAGATGGAAAACTTTCAACTTCATTAAAACCTCAAACCAACAACAACATCATGGAAAAGAACTTGTTCAAGAAAACAAGGAGTCTCTTCGATCCAAACTGAGAAATTAACAATGCTAGAAGCATGTTTGGCTAATAAATGAGCAGGTTTTTACAACCCAATGCTAGAGCCCTTTCTGAGTGACTGAGTCTTATTTTTATAATGTTAACTTTTTCTTTTTTCTTTTTTCTTTTTTCTAGTAAGGGAATGAGCAAGCTAGTTGCCCTCCCATTTTATATATCTAAAACTATATTCATGAAAACATCTAACATCATTCAAATCTCTTCAATAACATAGCATGACCAAACATAGTTTTTGAAGACGCCTGGTTATTGATAGCTATGACAATTCTTTTACCATCTCCTTCAAACTCAACCTTAGAAATGCAATGTTCTCTAGCAAAACTTGCTGCCCTACTAGCTGCCAAGGCTTCCACCAAGTTTACTGAGTGAGGTGTTGGAATTTTTTTGTTAAGGGCTGCTATTACATTCCCACTAGAATCGAATTACCACACCAATACTAGCTAGGGAAAACTCGGAGAAAATCGCTCTATCAAAATTTATTTTATGCATTCCTTCGCTTGGAGGGTTCCACCTAATCGAACACCTCAGTTGCACATCTCTATGAGGTTTTTGTTGCACATCAAGGGATTCAGTGAGCAGTTCCTTCACTTTCAATGTTACCTTGTCAAAGCCCACGTTGGTTGCTTTTCTCTGATCATATTTCTTCTTTGCCAAAGACACCGGGTGATCATAGAAAATTTAGCAATAAAAAAAGTGTTACCTTTAGTTTAGGTATTTTATATTGGTTGAACAGGTTTCAATTAATTCAATTGGTAAAATTTACTGTTATTAACTAAAGAATAAAAGATAAAATTTTGCTTAATATTCTGCTCTGAGAAATATATATATATATATATATATATATATATATATATATATATTTAGAGCAGAATTCAGATATTCAGATTCTAATGATTTTTTTCTTTTTTCTTTTTTTTTTGAGAAACCAGACCAAGAAACTGTATTGAACTGAATTAAGATGCATCATACCTAAATCCGCGGGGACCCTGTTAGGTTGCATTCAATACCAATGCTAATTGAATAGATATATCTTTTTTTTGGTAAACGAATAGATATATCATATATGTCTTATTCGTGACATGTCTTATACCTAAATCACTGATTTTCAGCTATGGGGCCCCAGCAATTCGGAAGCCGGAAAAGACAAAATGTAAGACAATGGACGCGGTTGAAAAAATGTAAATAATTGAGCCGTTCATTCCAAAAAACATAATTGTAAATAATTGAAAGTTTGAAACGAGGCACCATTCATGTTTCCCCATCATCCAATATATTCTTTAATCTTTATAGGGACTATTTATGTTGGGGTGCGTGTGCGCGCCGGAATGTCGTGTTGGTGAGCTTCAGTTTTCTTGATAGGGAGGGCTCACCGACGAATGAAGATGTGCAGAATTATATGAATTTCAACCAATTTTAAATTTGTACAAACAGTTATAAATAATGAAAAAGTTAAGGATGCTCTTAAACTATTTATTTAGAAAATATTTTTTAAATTTTTTATGAAAAATAAAACTAACTACTTTTTTTTTTTTTTACAACTCTTTATGTTTCTTATTAAAACTAAATCAAAACTTTTTTAAAATAGTCAATTAAAAAATACTGTAAAGGCATCCGTTAACTGAATCCTATAAGTAATACTAGCCTATGAGGATGATGCTCTTTTTTTCTTTTTCTTTTTTCCTAAAGACAAATAATTTTAACAGATATACAAAGCGAATGCACAAATAAGCAAATTGCAAAAAAGTACTTAAAAAAAGATTGAAAAATTCCCAATGAAAGTTGACTTTTTATTACATTAATATTGTAAAAACATAAAGAAGAAGAAAACCCAACCAAATAAAAAAAATTTTAAAAATTTTTTTTTTAAAAAAATTAAAAGTCTTTTGAACCACACAGTAAAATAATTATAAAATTTGAGGTTGCCACCTACAAAAATTCTTGGATCCTATTGCATTTCTTTTCTTTTCTTTTTTTTTTTTCTTTTTTTTGTTTGACATAATCTACTACTTTTTCTGAGTTTGTGGTGGTTAACATTAAAAATTATCATAATTTTTGTTATTGAAGTTTTTATAGCAAATGATTATGGGAAGTTCTTATTTTTTTTATTTTTTATTTCTTTTTTACAAATGAGAGTGACCAAACCTCTCTTTGAGTATATGATAATCTCATTAGGGTGGCCCTAAGATAAGAGCAAGAGGTTTTGAACCCAAGATCTTATAGATATTACTAAGCCAAACCTTTGGGGTTGTGGGAAGTTTTGAGAATAACACATACATGAAAACTAAAACTTAATTCTCTTTTTTAACACTAAAAAAGTAAGTGGGTAAGAAACGTGAGTTAGTGAGATTTTAAAATGGAACACAATTTTACATATTTATTGTAGTAAGTGAATAATATATACATAAATATAGATAAATAAGCAATAAATAAAAACAACAGTAATTGTTTGTTTTAATTTTTTTAATAATATTTTTTTTAGAATTTAATTTATATGTAAATAAAGTAATTTGAAAACTAACAAGAGAATGGTCACGTTTTGTAAATAGTGTTTTAGTAGGAACTAAAGATGTATTTTTGCCAGGTTATCATTCAATTTTATCTATACTTAAACGTAGAGTGTAAGAGTATTTTTGAACCACACAAAAATCCATCTCAAACAAGATAAACCTGTTAAATAGCACTATATACTAGAATTAACAAAGAGATTCATAAATAAATCAAAACTTCTATTTCAAAGCTTCTAAAGTTTCTACAAAAGACAAGTTTGGATAGAGTTCTTCCTACAATAAAAAAGATTAAAATATAAAATGAAAATTTTAGATAGAGCTACAAAGAAACTAAATTTCTAGAAATTGAAAGAATATAAAATGTTTGAAATAAATTTTGTGCAAACCCAAGACCAACACTAAGGCAACAAAGGGCTCACAATTTATTTGTAAGTGGATGTGGTGCTCAATCCTACTAAGCGAGGCCCCAAACCAGTAACAATACTCTCCCTCAATTCCCTGAGTACCCCAGAATGGCACCTCCCTCTATTTCTCCATGTGTATGCCTTACTTCCCTCTCCCCAAAAAAATCCAACCCCCACTACCTTGGCTTCGACCTCCTTTTATAACCTTCCATGAATGGGGTGGTCATCATTTCCTTCCCCACTTACTCATGCATTCCCAAGCCTAACAGAATCCCAAGGGATCCTCACAAATTCAGAAGATTCTCTTGGAACTTGTTCTAGACACCATACAGTTTTCGGTAGTGGGTTCCTTTTCAGAATCGATAGTTCTCGATGACTAACCTATGGTGATTGTGCCTAGGTTTTCTTTATGGTCAACTCAGACACCGACCTTTTGGGAAACCCTCGAAGTGCGGTATCCCCAATTCCCGACAGCTAACTAAAGTTCGAGCCCAACATGATGAAGCCCAGGGTTATCTCTCCCTTGTACGTTGGGCCTTCATTGCCTAGTGGGCCTTGGGCTTCGTATTGGGCTTTGCCCGGGCAAGCCAGCTTGGTTCATCGAGCCCAACTCTCCCACAATAGCCCCCCACGATCCTATTCTTGTGTAGTAGGGATAGGATTGGGGTTTTGCTGGCTCATGGTCAGCGCGTTGTTCCCCGCATAGTCCCCAGGGATTGAGCATGCACACCTCAGGAAGACCAATAGACCACCTTTTAATGCGATAGATTGGACAGCCTGCCCCATCTAGAAATGGCGTGGCAGGGCTCGATGCATCCAACAACCCAGATAACCTGACACTTCGCTAACCAATGCACGCGTGATGTGTAATGATGGTACGCATTTATTTCCATGTGACAGTTACCATTAATGGCACCCTTTCTTCTATAAATACCCACCACGATCACTGTTTTTGTCTCTTTTCATTTATATCCTATTTATTCTAGCGCTATTACTCCTCCCTCCATTCCCAAGCCTTCATCTTCTTTAAGAGACCTCATTCCCTCCTCCATAAGAAAAAATCTTGTAAGTCTCTCTTCCTTCTCCCCTCTCAACTTAAATTTAGACAGCATGCCTTTTTCTTATCTATTAAAAACTAAGGAAAATGTGGCAGCATTCAAAACTAGATTTAACATCCCTCGAGATGTTAAAATCTCGTACTGTGATAAGGGTGCTATAGAAGACCAAAGGCGTACACACGTAATTTTCTTCCCATTGATGTCCATTTTAGAGGGTGGGGTTAGGTTCCCAGTAAACCCTTTACTTCTTAGGACTCTTAGTTTCTACGGTTTAAGCCCCAACCAGTATCTACCTAACTTTTATAAGGTAGTGAATTGTGTGGGGTGCCACAACTGTTTTTACGGCCTGAGCCTTTCCCATCATGATATTAACTTCATTTACCCCATTTGGAGGAGTTTAGACCTTGGGTACTATTTTCAAACTCAAAGCACTATGGTCCAGTTGATATCCTGCCTCCCCGATTCCAATAGGAACAAGGCAGGGGAATTTGTGAAGGTAAGTGACAATTGGCTAAACGGAGAGCTGACTTGCCTAACCTCACCACGCCAATTATGTGGATACTTCCTACTCCTGACCCCTAAACTTGTGTGTGACTTGTCCCCCCCTCCCCCCTGGTAATTTACTTGTGTGTTTAAGCATTTTTGTATAGTGATCATTACTTGTGTTTCACTTACTCATGGTTGGCAACCTTTTTTTAACTTTGATTGTTCTTGGTGCAATTTCCAAGAAATTCCAGCTAGACCTAAGCGTCGTGCAGGTCAAAGAGCTCAACTTCATCCTCTGCTCCGAAATCTTCGTACATTACAACGGGCAGTTGAGGGCTTCCCACCTAATCCTAGGTTGCGTGCCTTCCTACACGAGCCACTAGGATTCATCAAGCTCCCACATAGTCGGTAGCCCGTTTCTATCTTATTTGGACGTACAGTTGCCTGGATTTTTGCCGCGCGATCTAACATCCGAGGAAGCCAAACAACTTGGTCCCTGAATAGCGAGGCACAACTCTCTCAAACCCATACAGGACAATTCGAGGGACAGAGTCTTCCAAGGTAAGGCGGTTCACATCCCCTTGGATGCACCAGCCTTAGAAGATCCCACAGAAGAGGACCCTATTCGTGAGGAATCAAACCCTGTTACATCCGCACTACCAACCCCTAACCACAGACATGGTTCAAAAAAGATCCATGGCACTGGATCGTTGGTTCCTGACTTCATGGGCATCGGGCGGCCAGCTTTCCACACAACCCACTCCTAAGTAGACCACCCTTCCTACCTCCCAGAAAGGCGACAATGGTGTTGCTGTAGTAGGCAGCACCCTTCCCGCTTAGCCCACTGCACCCCTCTCTAGTCGGGAGTCTGCCCAAACAGCCAAAAAGACCCACTGGGAGACTCAACCCATGAAACAATCAATATTGATTGGCTCCCAGGTTGCAGCCTCCTCCTCAGGCTCGGCGGCCCCTTAGGAATGCTCTTTCCAGCTGAGGGATGAAGCCTTGCCCTCCAGCTTGTACCTCCGAACTTGGAAGAAAGGTAAGGGGGGAGACGTGTTTGACAGCCTTGAGCCCTACTACTCCCGGGTGACATGGAGCATTACACCCGCTGTAAAGCTAAAGTGGCACACCCTGGCGGTATGTTCTACTTCCACCCGAGCCTTTTGTCACTGCCTATCCATTTTTTTATCTGTTTCACTTCTTTTCATTGTATTTTTGTTATAAAAATTCACAATTATTACTAGTCGGTCTAGGATTACCCTAATCTTGCCCTTTGGTTGATTTAGGCCACCCAATTGACCCATGTGGTGGTGGATCAGTTAAAGGATGCACAGGAGGAGGCTAACAAGGAGAAAGCCCTCAAATAGGTGGCCAAGGCGAGCCTAAAAGAGAAGACCTCAGGGCTGAACGTCATGGAGAGGCATGCAACAATTGACGACAAAGCATTGGAGCATGCCAAACAAAAAGCCAATGAAACCTTGGGCAAGCTTGGGGAGGCCAAGCTTAAACTCGCCGAGACTGCCAGTGTCCTCTTTGCCCAGGATAAAGAGTTTGCTGACTATAAGGGGAGGCAAGAATGCTCAGAAGCAAACTTACTATAACAAAGGCTTCAAGCATGCCGAGGACTCGGCGGGGCCTATGATCTTTCAGGCTTGAAAGTTTGGGTTTATTGAGGAATGGATGGTTGCTGTTAATGCCATCGGGCTCCCTGAAGACTCAGTATTCAGGAAGGCCGACAAAGTGCCTGTTCCGGAGGACCTTATGGTTAAGGCCCAAAATGAAGAAAATGAGGAGGACAATAGGGATGATGAGGAGGGCAATGAGAGCCCCGAGTCCCAGGAGCTGTCTCGACAAATTGACACCCACGTCGTGGTACTTAATGATGAACAGCCGAGGACTAAGACCACTGCACCCGCCCAGACTGCTCAACTACCAACCACCTCCATCCCCCTGCTAGAAAACCCGTCAGCCAAGTTAGCCGCACCCGCATCAACTCCCCCGGCTAGCACCACCCCGGGAGTTTAGACTTAGGAAATAAATTTGTAACCTGCTTTTTGATTTGTATCGCCTAGTTCATGTGGTTTGTTTGTTCTCTTTTCTTTTCTTTTTTTTTTTTAAGGAAATCTGTATAAGACTATGAGTTTTAACTTTCTATCTATTAAGTCAAATTTACATTAGAAAGAACAGCGCTCCTTAATTATTTTCATCAAGTCTTCCTCTTCCTCTTCTTCTCTTTTTTTTTTTTTTTTTAAAAACAAAATCAGTAGCGTGACTTATGGCTTTGTGACTGCTTGGTTATTGGATATTTGGTAGCAAGGTCGGACCCATGCATCATAATAAAATTTTGCTTAAGTGTCATTGCTCGATGACTCTACATGTAATCCACATTTCTTGTAATACGCTACACCCGTGCACATTCACAACTCAAATAAGGATATTATCGTAGTTACCAGACACATTGTTGAGTCTCATTTTCATGCAAATGCCAAGGCCAAGATGGGCTTCTGTCTTTAGTAGAAGTCACTAAGGTTTCCATCTAGTTGGTGACCGGGGTCAGGCCGAGCCAGACTTCCGTCCTTAGAAAAATTTGTTAAGGTTTCCATCTAGTCAATGACCGGAGTCAAGCCGAGCCAGACTTCTGTCCATAGAAAAATTTGTTAAGGTTTCCATCTGGACAATGACCAGCGTCAGGCCGAGCCAGACTTCTATCCTTAGAAAAATTTGTTAAGGTTTTCATCTGGTCAGTGATTAGGGTCAGGCCAGGCCAGACTTCTGTCCTTATAAGAAAGTAGGTACTCCTAAATCATAAATGACATCAAATAGATAAAGCCACGTAGTTTCATTATCATTGCCACCTTATAGGTCAAATCCACACTTACATATATCTCATTACATTTGCTAATAATATTTCCTCAAATTGTGAATGTTCCATGGTCGGGGCAAGGGCCTTTCCTCCAAATCTTCTAAATAGTAGGCTCCTGTCTTGGCAAGAGCTGTCACTCAGTAGGGCCCTTCTCAGTTCTAGGCCAATTTGCCAACACTATGATCCTTCGCACTTCAAACAGCCTTCCATAGAACAAGATCCCTTGGCACAAATTCTCGACACTTAACCTTTTTGTTGCATCCCCACGACAATCTTTGTTGATAATCGGCAAGTCACATAGCTACCATGCTCCCACGTTCCTCCAAATGCTCCTACTCAAAATTGGCAACCCTAGAGCTCAATAAACAAACTTCTACTGATACAACTGCTTCGGCTCTATAGGTCATGGAAAAGGGGGTCTCGCCTGTTGACCTTATGGGCGTTGTTCGATAAGTCCACAGTATATTAGGTAGCTCTTCAACCCAATAGTCTTATTCGTCGCCTTGGCTTGCCAATTACTCTATAGGTAGGCGGGAGATGAGTACATGTTGTTATGCCATGGTCAGCCAGTGGCGGCTCCAGGAATTTTTTTCGAAATGTTCCTCAACAAACATAAATTACACAATGTAATAAAAATAAAAATTTGTATTTCCTTCAGGTTGTCAGGCAAGCGTAGCTGTTGGATGGCTATTATTTGATCGGGGTTTATTTCTATGCCCCGAGTAGTAATCATGAATCCTAAGAATTCTTCCAATCTCACCCCAAAGGCGCACTTCTCGGGGTTGAGGCAAAACTTATGTTGCTTTAAGATATCGAACACACTCTGCAAGTCAAGCGCGCGCTGCCCTTCCTCCTTTGTCTTTACCACCATGTCATCAATGTAGACCTCCACCGTCCTACTAATCAGTTCCTCAAACATACGCGTCACCATCTACTAGTATGTGGCCCCCATATTCTTCAATCCAAAAAGGATGATCGTATAGTGATAATTCCCCTCAGGTGTTATAAATGCTGTCTTTTCTTGGTCCTTAGAAGCTAGAGTTATTTGGTGATAGCCTTAAAATGCATCCAAAAAGCTTAAGTATTGGTGCCCAACCATAGCATCTATCAGCTAATCAATCTTCAGCACCAGGAAGGGGTCCTTCGGACACGCCTGATTCAAATCTATAAAATCAACACAGACTCTCCACTTTTCTTCTTCTTTTTCACCACCACCGTCTTAGCTAGCCATTCGGGAAAGAACACCTCTCTTACAGCCCCAGACCGCTTCAACTTCTCCACTTCTTCTCTTACGACTTCCTCATGCAGTGTCACAGACCTCCTCGGCCTTTGCTTTTTAGGCACAATCTTAGGGTCTACATTTAGTCTATGAATTATAAAATTTGAATCTACCCTAGGTACATCATATGGACTCCATGCGAATGCCTCCATGTTCTGTACTAGTGTCAACAAAATCTCTAGACAGTCTTCATCAGGCAGGCTCTTCCCGACCCAGAACCATTTGTCAGTGTATGGCAGAATGGGTCTCGACGCTATCCACCCCTGCTGATTCATCAAGCTTCAGTAATTGCTATAACGGCTCGAGATTAACATGTTCCTTCTGCTTAATCTCATGGTTGATGGCTGCCACCAAGCACTGTCTAGCCATCTTCTAGATGGCTCGGACTACTACGACACCGTCCTCAGTGGGAAATTTAATCTTCTGATGTAGTGTCGATGGCATCGCCCCCATGGCGTGGATCCAAGGCCTTTCAAGGATAGCCATGTAGGGAGAGAAGGCACTGACCACAATAAAATTGACCTCTACTTCCTTACCTTTGGTTAACACTGACAGTTTTACCTGCCCCTCAGGTTTCATGACCTTCCCATTGAATCCCACAAGTGGGGTATCGTACATGCTCAGACCCTCGGGTTTTAGCCCCAGTCCCTTGTAAAGATCAGGGTACATTATTTCTGCTCCACTCCTTTGATCTACCATTAGCTGTGTAGGGAGAGAAGGTATTGACCACAATAAAATTGACCTCTACTTCCTTACCTTTGGTTAACACTGACAGCTTTACCTGCCCCTTAGGCATCATGACCTTCCCATCGTATCCCACAAGTAGGGTATCATACATGCTCAAACACTCAGGTTTTAGCCCCAATCCCTTGTAAAGATCAGGGTACATTATTTCTGCTCCACTCCTTTGATCTACCATTACACTCTTCACCAAAAACCCCCCTATCTAGAAGGTCACAACTAACACATCATCGTGTAGCTGAAACATTCCTTCCAAGTCTGTTTCCCCGAAGGTGATCGGTACGGTGATCCTTTAAGGCCTCTTGTTGGGTCGTTTTGTAGTCTCCACCTCAGATGGGGGCGTCACGCTGAGTATTCCCTGCCGAGTGTTAAAGTTCACCCCCCGAGACGTTGCATGGATAACTTCGATAATCCCCAAAGGAGGTGGGAGGTCTAAGACATTTCTGCCCCCCGATCCTTGTCCCCCGCTCCCCCCTTCCTGACCAACTAGAAACTTTTTTCAGGTGCCCTACTTTCACCAATTGCTCTAAGTGGTCCTTCAACACCCGACACTGCTCAGTAGTGTGCCATTTCTCTCGGTGATAGGTACAATATAAACTCTAATTTCTCCGTGTCGGGTCTCCACCCATCTTCCCCGGCCATCGAAAATAAGGCTAATTTTTTATGTGCTTGAGGGTCTTGTACACCGGCTCTTTAAAGGAAACGTTAACTCCCTCTGCGCACTATTCTGAGCCCTTCTTGGGGGCTCTTGGCTCTCTTTGACTTCTCAGCTGGAATTTTTTCGAGTGAAAATCTTTGTGATATTGAACCGAGGCTGGGGCCTTGCCTTTGCCCTGCAAATGGTCATCCTCCAACCTCTTGTACTCCTCAATCCTCCTTATTAATTGATGCATGTCTTCGAGAGGACACATGGTTAGTGAGTCCTCCAACGTTGATTCCTCGGGAAGGCCCATTCAGAAAGTGCTAGCAGCGACCTGCTCATTCCCCCCTCCGATCTCATTGTAAAGCACCCAATACCAGTTCGTGTATGCCCGGACAGTTTCCCCACTCCTCATCCTCATGGATAATAAAGAACCTATCTGTTGGGGACTTTGCTACATGACATGAATTGCACCCCAAACAATTGTATTAACTATCCAAACCTGCGAATAGACCCCTTCCTCAGACCATTATACCATCTCATAGTTGTTGACCCAAGGCTTGATGGAAACACCTTGCACATTAACACATCATTGTGCGAATATAGGGACATCATTTGTATGTAGTGGCTCACATGCTCTATTAGATCTGTTTTCCTATCGTAAATGGTGAACGGCAGCCATGTGAACCTCATCGGCATTTCAGTGTGCTCAATGTCATCAATGAAGGGTGACCCTTCTCAACGCCTGGATCATGGCATCCAGAGCAACGTTACGATGCCTATGCCTTTTATGAGGAGGGGATTCCTGGTTGCGTTCTCTGGTGTCCTGCAATCGATCTCTTGATCAACGTGAATCATTACCTTGGGATGATCTGTGTGGCTCATAATCCGGATCGTCAGACGGGCCCTCCCGAACTCTCCTCCGGTTTCGGCCTCTTAACTCCATTTCCAGATCGTTAACTTGCTTACGTAGGTTCTCAAGTTCCCTTAAATGGTCACTTCGGTGGGACCACTCGGGGATATACGACATAGTTCGTTCCTCGTGAGAAGACCCCTCATTAGAATCCACTCTGATCTCCTGCCCCTCTTGCATATGCTACTGCTCCCTCCTATGTTCCCTCTCATGCTTCCTTCGGCCCCTAGAGGAAGCCCCTGACTGATTCCCAACTGCAGATCCCTCGCCTTGATGAGGACCTTTCATACTCTGGAGTCACTAAACACGTTCAAAGCCTCTGGTGGAGTACGATTCCCACAGACAACACCAATTGTGTGAGCCCAAGACCAACACTAAAGCAACAAAGGGCTCACAATTTATTTGTAGTGGGTGTGGTGCTCAATCCTACTAAGCAAGGCCCCAAACCAGTAACAGTACTCTGCCTCGATTCCCCTAATTCCCCTGAGTACCCCAGAATGGCACCTCCCTCTATTTCTCTCTGTGTATGCCTTACTTCCCTCTCCCCAAAAAATCCAACCCCCATTACCTTGGCTTCGACCTCCTTTTATAGCCCTCTGTGAGTGGGGTGGTCATCATTTCCTTCCCCACTTACTCATCCATTCCCAAGCCTAACAGAATCCCAAAGGATCCTCACGAATTTAGAGGATTCTCTTGGAACTTGTTCTAGATGCTAGACAATGTTCGATAGTTGATTTCTTTTTAGAATCGATAGTTCTTGGTGACTGACCCATGGTGACCACGCCTACGTTTTCTTTATGGTCAGCTTAGACACCGACCTCTTGGGAAACCCTCGAAGCGCGATATCCCCAATACCCGACACCTAGCTAAAGTTTGGGCCCAATGTGATAAAGCCCAGGGTTATCTCTCCCTTGTATGTTGGACCTTCATTGCCTAGTAGGCCTTGGGCTTCACGTTGGGCTTTGCCCGTGCAGACCATCTTGGTTTGTCGGGCCCAACTCTCCCACAAATTTAAATATATCTAAAAATAAACTATAAGTTCCAATAAAATCAATTGGAGCTTTGAACTTCATTTCGCATCCATACAAAATTCTTATTTGTATTTATGGTAAATATTGTAAAAAACGATCAGTTTTCGTTATTACCACTAATATTCCATGTGATAAAAATTTTAAAAAGCACATGTAAATAAAAATAATAATAATTATATGGGAATAGAAGAAGATATTTTATAAATATTATCGAAACTATATTATTAATTAGTAAGCCATTCTATGTGTAATTCATATATATATATATATATATATATATTCACTTGGCTCAAACATAGTGCGCATAGTGTGTAAATTTTATTTTATTAAAATAAAATTATGTATTTTTATTGATATATGATCAAATTAATTAAAATAAATATTAAATTTTATTTTATATTATATGTAGCTTTGTTAATAGAATTGTAATTGAATTATACTTTTAAATTTCTTGAAACTTTGATAATAGAGTTTTATCTAGAGTAACTTAAATAAGTTACTTGATATTTTGGTAATAGATCTTAATTTAAAGAAACTACACTAATAATTCATGAGAGTATAGCACTTGTAGTCAAGAGAGGATTGCCACTTGGAGCAACTAAATATAAATATTTTCACAATTTTTTTTCACAACACGCTAAAGAGGCAAATTATAACTGAAGAAACATTACTTTTATTATTTTATATGAATACATCCCTAAAACTTTTATATACACCAGTCATAACTGTGCATGTAAGTAGTTATAATAATAATCTTGTATGATTGTGTGTCTAGATTTATCAATTCTTTATTATATTTAAACCTTAATTTTAAGGGTATATAACATATTAGACACTAACATTTCAAAAATTAATGAACTAAACTCTCATCTTATATCAAACTCCATATACATTGTCACTCCCCTTAAAGGGGGTTGAGGTTTAATTTGTTAATTTGCTAAATTATAAATTACACCATTAAAGTTTGGGGCGGTTTTGGCCCCCTTTTATAATTTTTATTCGTTCCTCTAACCTTACATAGTGTTTGGGTATACTTCCTTCCATCCAAACACCATTATAGTTATCCATTGAGTGTCACCCCAACTAAAAAAAAGTAGTTTTTAATGCGGGTAAAATGACGTCATTTTGTCCATATCAATAAGAAAAATTATTATTATTATTATTATTATTATTATTATTATTATTATTATTATTATTATTATTATTATTATTATTATATTGATGGGAATATATGTACAATATTCTCAGATTTATGAGATGCAAAAAAAAAAAATAAATAAATAAATGCCAAAAAAAAAAATCACTCATAAGACAGTATTTACATGACTCAGCAATTTGCCTATGTCCATAGAGTTGCAAGGATTTTACTATTTTTGGGGAAAAAAACAGAGTATGGCAATACAGTTTTATTTCTTTCAAAAACATCGAAACCCCAGTCTCCAAAAACAACAATTTTTATATCCTACATTCAGGATTCACAATGGGCTACAAAAACAGGCCAAAAAATTTTCTCGGTGGCAACAGCTCAAGCCGTAGTGCTCATGGACTAAGCCTCAAAAATCTCTCGTTAAAAACTATAATAATATTATTTCGGGTCAGCTCATAATCTGGATTAAACACAATTGGGCCCCACAAAGCCCAACATATATATATATATATATATATATATATATATATATTAGGGGTGTCCATGCAAACTGAAGCCCTGCTGGATCCGACCCATCACGGCCAGGCTAACATCTTCGACAGGGTCGATGACGGGTCTGAACAGTCAAAACCTGACTCTAGCTGGTCGAGTGGTAGGTTTCGTCCTCAAAAACCCGAGCCACCCAACCCGCCCAACAAAAAATCAAAGAACAACAAAAATCACCTAGATCCGGTGACAATTTGGCTCTTCTCAACTCCAATCTGTCAATGTTTGGGCTTCCTTCACTTAGATCAGCTTAAATCCGGCCAAGATCTGGTCTCTTCCTTACTCAAATCCGACAAATCCAGCCCAGATCTACTCAAACTCAGCCAAAACTTCGGTAAGCCCGACTCCAACTCGGCCAAATCTTGGCCAAATTTTCATAGATCTGAAGAAATATAGCCTAACTCTTGTTAGATCCGAGCAGATCTGACAAGATCCGGCCAGATTTCGGCCAAAAACTGGCGAATCAAAAAATCCAAGACTAACCGATTCACACTTGAAACCCGATGCGACCCGACCTGATTGATCAAAAACTTTATTCGGGTCGATTGCAGGTCGAAATCTTCCCCACCTGATACTTTCGAGTCGAGTCCGGGTTGGGCACAAACCCGACCCGGCCCGGCTCGTGGACATCCCTAATATATATATATATATATATATATATATATATAATTTGACTATTTCTATTTTCCATTACTTTTTTTTCGTTTGAAAACAAACTCACACAGATCAAATTGGATGTAACAAATAAAAATCCAAAAAATCCTAACTTTAAACAATTCTCTCTCAATTTACCACCAAAAAAAAAAAAAAAAACCAAATCTCTCTTGCTCAATTACCAAGCTTTAAGCATCCCTAATTGAGGTTTACGGATTTGCGTTTTTCGGTATTCAGTTCCTTGCTTTTCACGTTCTCCCAATTTGACGATGTCTTACTAGAATACCTATCAAAGCATAAAGAGTGATGCTTAACAAGACAAAGTTGGTTTTGTGAAGATCACATTTTAATACTAAACTAGGCTAAACCTAAGAGTCTTAGAAATTCTTAGGGGTGTCTTGTGTACTTGTGTATGTATGTATATGGAGTTGCCACTTATTTTATTAAGGGAAAAAAAATCATTCATGAATATACACCTTTATTGATAATTGAATGAATTACATCAGTAATTCAAAAAAGGAAATTACATTACTTTGATCCTAGTTACATTCTATGGAAGGAAAAAAAAAAGTATAAGGGTTTTTTTTTAATCCTAGTTACATTATATAAGACACAAATTTGCATCACGTTGTTTCCTAATTATAATCTAGAAAATGATAACAAAAAATGATAAGGGCTTGGTCTTCAAACTAGATTCAAATTCAAAGGTTGGGTTACAGAGTTGGGAAGGTGTTAGTGATGCAAGGAAATATGATGGGGTGTAATATGAATTAGAACTAGATGGAATGATTTTTTTAGAAGAAATTGATAGGTGGTTAGGCAACCCTACAAAAACACTAATAAGTTCTCAAGTAAAAGCTCTCAAGTCTAATTTTCATTCACATATACAAACTGATTTACAAAGAGCTAACATTCTACTACATATACTAGTTTTTTGGCATTGGCGGCCTTTAGATGGTTGAAAAGAGTCTAAATTGTATTGGCTAATGCTTAAGAAGTCATCTAACTAACTAACTAATTAGTTACAAGAGAATTAAGATATAGCTACTTGAAATGCCCTGCATCAAGACTCCCCCACTTAAGAAGCACTTGACCTTAAGTTGTCTTGGTTGCCACAAGATTTATATGATGTTCTAGGATGATAGAGCTACCTGTTGTCATGACTTTGTTGTTGTTGCAACTTGCTACTGCATAATCAGTTTAACACAAATGAAACACTAACGAAGATGCATTTGCATTATGAGGACTCCCTTTCTTAAAAACACCTGTCCTTATGTTTGGTTAACCCTCCAATTTTAAAGCCTACTTCATCTTGACTTACTTTCCCCTTCTTTGGTTGCAATGAGTAATGAAACACTATCTTGTACAAACTATGTGGTGCACTTGAATCTGTCCAGCAATTGTGCAAGTTGCCATAGTGGGTTTGGATGTCGTTGTAAGGAAAAAGTTGCTTCCTAAGTTTCTATTTCAGCTTCTCCAAAGTTTGAATCTTGGTTTTTCCTTCCCTCAATCTTTGAATCTTCAACTACTCCCACCAAGGTCTTGATTTACTTCTCACACTAGTTGCTGTCAATTTAACTTTCATGGATTCTGGCATATCATAGCAAACAAAGATCTCATCAACTTGGTTAAACCAATCCACAAACTCCTCATGATCCAAGCTACCATCTATAGATATCTCATTTTGTACCCCTTATGGCCCTAGCCCCCGTTCCCTAATGACGACATCACTCAGAGGCCCAAGATTACTTTAAGCTCCAATCTTGTAAACTTTGACTTGAAGGATGGTTTTGGTAAAGAAAATGTATAGGGAAAACCTTATGCATGCGCACGCATGCCTTTAAGTATGCGCATGCATACACGGAGCATGTGCATGTATGCCCTGTATGCACACGCATGTAGGGTTTCTGAATACCTATAAGGAAATTTTTTAGACATAAAATCGTGTAGAATAAATCCCACATCATTTGGGTACTGCTCTACACCCCTCTATGATCTCTATAAAAAGGCCCTAAAGGCTCTTTTACCAAAAACATGCCGAATTCACTAAAAAGTAGTGAATCCCACATCCTCAAGTTATAGTTTACTTGGTTGGAACTTATTTTGGTCTTGACTTTCGAGTTTTATACTTAGTAACCTTCTTAATTTTTTTCTTAATTAGGTTGATTAAGAAGAACAGTCAAATCAAAGCTCTAAAGAATTCTAGTGTTTAAGGTAAAGGTTCAAACTTTATCTCTTTCATTTTCGTTTGTTTATTTGTTTTCTTTTATGTTTAAGTGCTTTAATATATTTGTCTTTAGTTTAGGTTGTTTAGTCTTTGTATTATAAGCATGATAGGGTTAGATTTCCATTTTTGTTTGTCTGTGCTTGTAGTTTCTGGGTTTGTGTTTCTAGGCATGTATGTGTGTGCATGCTTCATGCATGTATACGCATGCACATGGGATGCACACGCATAACCCGTGCATGTGCATTCATGCTCATGCCCAGAATCCCAAATTTAGGTTCCTTCAAGTTCTCTTTGTTTTATACAGCTTTCTTTCACATATTTTGTTTCTATTTGGTTTAGATTTGCATGATTAGGTCTTTAAATTAGTAGGATAACTTGTTTTACCTTGTTTATTAGATTAAAGATTAGGGTTTCACATGCTTGGATAATAACATGAACATGCATAGAATATTATCATGCATTGATGTATAGGTGTTATAATGTCATGAGGTAAGTCATGCATAATCATATGAACATGAATTTGATTTGGAAAATGAACATGCTTGCTTGATGTACATGACAAGTATGCTTGCTTGATGAACATAATGAGTATTCTTGATGCTACTGCCTCCTTGATATACAGCCTTGTGATATACTTGCTGCCTTTGTATATACATATGCTAGATGAATGGTAGGATTTTATACTATGTAATGCAATGGAATGATATGCCATGTTGATTGATTTAGATGCATGTTAAAGTGTGTGTGTGTGTGTGTGTGAGTCTAGAATAACATGTTAGAGAACCTTTTTATTGGGACTAGGATTTGAAACACAATGAGTGGAGACCGACCTACGAGTCAAGTAGGGTTGGGTGTCAAACACCTTCTCATCCCCATACATAAACTCTGGACACGTGCTCTAGTGAAGATCAGTCATTCCACAAGAATGCTATGTATATGGTTGCTAGATCTAATCTAGGTAGCAACTTCATTGACACCCTCCGCTTGATCCACCCTAAGCTGAGGTGTACTTCCCACAAGAAAATCATGCGTTGAGGGCACTTGTGCCCACACCATCAAATTCATGGAATTCAATCTTAAATCTTGATTCCCAATTCTGGTTTGGCATCTTTGGTTGAACCATCACAAGATTGCAGTTATGCCACTCTTGTTTTTGCTTTGGAAAATGAACAAAGGATTGCACGTAATCCTCCCCAATTGAAGTTGCACTTCCATCAACATCATGCTAATTGTGTTGTTGTTTCCTATCTCTTCCCAATTGTTTAGTCAATGCTTTTAATTGTCTCCTTAATAATTCCTCTTCAAATTCTAAGCCATTTTGATCCCTTCGACCCCTTGGTCAATTAGCTACAATATATTCTTATTTGTTGCAAAAACAATATGCTTGTTGCTCTTATCCTTCCTTATCTTCTTAAACACCATGGCTTCTTACACTACAAACTAATTGCTAGCATAAAAGAAGGTTGTGGTTTTGGTAAGAAAGGTTTTCTAAGATCAGAATTAACAATCTTGATAGGTTCTTGGAACTTGAATGAAGGAAAAATTAAAGGAACCTGAATACTAAGGATCTCAAGCTCTAATACCAAACTAATGCAGGGAAATATGATGGGTTATAACATGAATTAAAACTAGATGGATTGAGAGTTGCTTAGAAGAAATTGATAAATGGCTAGGCACCTCTACAAGGACACTAGGTTCTCAAGTAAAAGCTCTCTAGTCTTATTTCATTCACATTTACAAATTGATTTACAAAGAACTTATATTAAACTACTTATTCTAGTTGTTTGACATTGGCAGTTTCTAGATTGTTGACAAGTGTCTAAACCCTATTAGCTAACGCTTAAAAAATCATATAACTAACAAATTAGTTACAAGAGAATTAGGATATTACTACTTGAAATACCCTGCTTCAGTTAGGCACCTATTCCACCCAATTCACATATCAATCTTTGAAAAATTAATGGCATTACGCACTTGATTGATCCAACATATGATAATGCATTATATACTTAAATGCTAATCATGGAATTTATAGAAATTAAAATTATCCCTAATCTAATACACACACACACACACACACACACACACACACACATATATATATATATATATATCACCCCATATCATTATCAATCAACATGCTTTAGTATATATATTACTATTATATATATTTAATAATTGTGAATAATTTGCTTGATGTGAGATTCGATGAAGAAATCGATGCATTAGAGTGCATATAGTTGAATGTGTTTAAGCAGGATCTTCCCCTTCCCTTTTAGTAACTCCCAAGTCCCAACAATCTCCTAGTCACTCAATGACGCTTTCAGAGTGGAAGTTGGATGGCAATTGGAGGAAAAGATCTTGAAGGCTTGGGCCCAAAAAGGCCATCAAAGGCTATAAGGTCAAGCCCAAGCTAGTCCAGCCCGAGACCACATTCATGTGTTGACCCCAACGCTTGGGAGACTGGAAGTTTGGGGAGGCAATTGGAAGGAGAAAGAAAAGGTCCTAAAGGCAAAGGGGGCTCAAGGTAAAGACCATCTTTATGTGGTGACCCCATTTCATCCTACCCACTGATGATGATGATGATGATGATGATGATGATGATGGATATTCTCACGAGTCTCACCTCTAAGTCAAGTGTGTTAGGTTCTAAAACCGTAGGGACTAATGTATTAGAACTTCAATGTGTATTATGTTAGCAAACCATGATCAAAACTTAGAGTCTAGGTTTAGGCTTGTTTAAAGTATGTTTTGTTGTAAAATTAGAATTGAGTGATTGCAGGAATTATTGGTCAAATTCTGCAAGGCTCGATCAATCGAAAATTAGATTTGGTCGATAAAGAATCAGGCAGATTGTTTTTTTTTTTTTTTTTTTGCAGATTTTCAACTAAGCCCAAACCTGTTTGACATGTAAGGTTTTATGTTTTATGTCTCATATAAATAGAAAAACCCTAACTATGTTTTAAAAGCTTTTAATATGTTGTGTGTTTGAATCTCTTGTGAAATCTAGAGATATTTACTTTCATACATACTTAAGGTTATTAAGATCAAGATTGATGTCAAGAGCTTGGTGATCGTTTCAGTTGCTGCACAAAGAACATTCAAGAAGATCAAGATTCACAAGTAGAAGAACTTGTGGTTGTAGTGGATTAAAGAAAGTAGTTCGTGGACTCGGAGCTGTCATGTGGTCGTGGTAGTAAGTTTTCTACTCGAGGCAACAATAGGATGTTAGTGGTCTAAATCTTATTGTATAAACTTCAATTCTTTCATAGTGGATTTGTTTTACCTTGAGGATAACTATGTTAAATCTTCTTTGGGTTTTTTACCAGTTTTCCTGGGTCATTAGATCTTTGTGTTCTTTATATTTTCCCATTATATTTTTTTTTTTTTTACACATTGTCGTTTAATCTATTGTTAATTAACAAACTTTTTAATCAACTTGGCTTAATATTAGGTTAATCATATTGTGTTAAGGGGTCTAAATCTTTACAAAGTGATCAATAAATTAATGAAGTTTTTTTTTTTTTTAATACAAGATAGAAATTCTATTCTAACCTAATCTAAATGCATATTAGTTAAAAGCAAATTGAAGCTTAAAACATAAATATCATAATTTTTTTAAAAAAATTTTGTTGAATACATAAATATCATATTTTGTTAGATTCTCCTGCGACCTCATAAATAAAAGAAGGCCAAGATGAGTTTTACAAAAATGATAAATATAAATATATAGAATTTTATTATAATGTGATCCATTCGAAGCCATCAATGAAGGTAAGTGAAAGAAAAGGCTTGGCTTCCTCATCAGTAAGTTCCCTTGACCATGATACCCTCCCTGCAAAGCTTGCTCCTGGTCCTGTACACTTGTATTGCCCATAAAACACAGTCCTGCATCCACATATAAATTCAAAGCCTTCTCAATCAGAGTCAGTCAGGCGCATGCTATTAATATTATGGCTAAGTTGAAAACTACCAACAAAAATCAACCAAGCTAGAATTAAGGTGGCTTTTGTAGAAACCATGCCTATGCTAGCGTGGCATGAATTAAAAATATGATGGCTAAAGTAAAACGGCGAGACTCAATTTTTTAAGTGGTTTATAATATACTTTTTTTTTTTTTTAATGCACAGTGGTACATGTAGAATTTGCGGTAGAAAAAGAGCAAAAAGACACACAGTTAATGCCGGATATGCCCTCCTTGTATAATAAAACAAATGGCTCATTCGAGTAATTTTGGATTGGGCTTTTACGCCATTTTCTTACATAGCTGTTTAAAGAAGAAAATATGTTGGCATGTTGCTTTAAGTTAAGGCTTCTGTGGAAGACAAAAGACAAATAGCTGAACCAATATAAATAAGGATATGGAGAGGAGACCACAGGATATCAATGCAATGTCCCTACTCCCCACGGCAACAAATTGGCGCCGAAGAAATTATGGTATTTGTCTTTTTCTTTTTCCAAAAAATCCACTCGGGAAAAATGGGTAGGTAAATGGCATGAAATTCCAGATTATTTTCACAAATGGCGTGCTTTTCAAGGTCACTAGTGTGCATCAAAAACTTCAAAGAGTGGGAAATTTTTAAGAAATTTAATTGGGAAAAAAGTGTAAGTTAAAAGTCGCATCATACAACATCAACATGTAAGGGTTTGCACTTAGCAAACTCTGCTTTTTAAGTAAAATAGTAAACATATAAGGGTTTGCACTTAGCTCTGCTTTTTAAGTAAAATGGTAAAGGCTAAGAGCATCCCATCCTAGCTTGCAAATGCCATATGTAAGGCTAGGATACAATTAAGGCATTAAAAGTGACCAACATCCGGACTTGTAAAATTGTAAAAAAATTTGGCATTGTGCTAAAGTGCCATCATTAATGTATGATGGCATTGTAGCACTATTGTATAATTTTTAATATATTTTATTTCCTCTATAGTATAGATATATTATTTTAATGTGTAGAAATATTATTTTAATGTATTGTATTATGAAATAAAAATTGGGATATTAGGAATATCGTAAAATAATATAGTATAATTGATAAAGTAACTTTTTGAGAAAGTAAAATTGGATAGCATGCAGCTCTTATTAAGTGCATGTCTATGCTAAAATTAAGTCATCTTCAATTGATATATTTTATGATTCAAATTCTATATTACAAACTTTAAAAAATATTTGTATTACAATTATTTTAAATTTTGAATGATATGATACCATATTATATATAAGAAATAAAATATTAACAGGGGAAATAGATTTTCTCCTTGTACCCTAGTGCTCTGCCAATTAATGCACCGTACTTCAACCAGATCATAGTTATTCATTGGTATTTTCAAAGAGTTACTACTCCTTTGTGATATGGCTATAAAGGAAGGGAAAAAGAGGGAGGAAATGTAAATACTATTTTTTGCAAGTGATAAAAGTGGGGTGCAATTAGCTAGTGAAGTTATGAGTGAGAGAGAGACAGAGACAGAGACAGAGAGATGTACATTTCACGATTAGGGTCACCCCAATTATACCAGCCTTTGGGAATGATAATGTTGTCCATATACGTATAAGCAAAGACGACCCGAGAGAAAGGACCCCATGCCCTCCCAAGGTAGAGTGCTCCTGAGCCCGTGACCTTACAGTTCACAAAAGAGAACCCCGTGTCATCTAAAAGACTGCTCCTCCCTTGTGCTGTTAGGGCCCCCATATTCTGTGCTACTGCATGCACGTGACATCCCTGCAATTATCATAAATTAACCATCATATTTATTTAGCTTTAAATCAATAATTAAACACGCCCCCACCAATCAATTTTTTTCCCCTCATTTAACCTAGGAATTTAATATATAGCAACTTTTACTTAAGTGAAAAACACAAAGAGCAAAATACATGTGTTTCTACTTTCTAAAAGATAACCTTTGAATCCACAAGTAGTGTTCCTAGAATCCACAAAAATATAGATAAACAAAAGTCTGACATTTTATTAATCTGAAATAACAATTTAATATTAACCTTTATTTAGGTGACCATCTATAAATGAATATGATCTCTCATCAAAAAAAAATATACATGAATATGATCTAACCTCAAAAAGAGAGAGAGCATTGCCAAAGATGAAGTCCACAGAACCTTCAATGTAACAATCCTTGTAATAGTGCCTACCCAAGTGGTCATAAAGTGTGTCCTGTGCTCCCAAAAATCTACACCCCAAGAATGTTGCTGTATCCGCTGATATTCTAAATGCCACTGCCTGTTTTCCAATTGCCCCTGGTTTTGGTACTGGGGTAGTGTTCTGCATCAAATTCTCTAGCAGTCAGACAGGCAGAGAGAGAGAAAGAGAGAGATGGCTTTACTTTAGTACCTTAAATGTGATGTTCTTGGCAATAAAATAAGGGGAATTCACAGCAAAAGTTGCAGAAGCGTAGGTCCCCATGGGCTTCCCTCTCGGCCCAGGTTTTTGGGCTGTGTCTCCCCATTGAACTATTGTTTTATCTGCCCCTGCTCCCTCAATGGTTATGAATGATTTCAAAGGAGGAATATTAACTTTCTCCCTGAAAATTCAAGATTTTCCAATGTGACCCATTTCACCCTTTCACATTTATCTCAATCCTAAGAGAAACTTTGCTCCAACAATAAAAGTGATGAAACAAAAGACAATTCATATACTGCAAAGTCTAGCTTGGTTAGAACACCTACTCCTAAAGCATTTGGGTCACAAGAGAAAGACACAACAAAAAACAAAAATGAGAATCACTTTTTGGATCACTTCTATATACACCAAATTGAAGACAAACTAACTTCAAACTGAGAATAGAAACTCTTTATATATATAATTCATGGTTCAGAAGAGTCAAAGCTATTTGGCAGAACCCAAAGCAAAAATAAAGGCAAATAGCTAATTAAATAAAGGATAGATGATAAAAAGAGAATCCAACTAGAATCACAGAACATAAACCCAAGTACTCACGTGTAAACTCCTGCATGGACCTTAATGACCACTCTCACAAGGTTAATGAATGGTAGAGAATCAATGGCATCCTGAATTGAAGTGAAATCTCCAGCAGCCGGCTTTTTAGTCACAGTAAGAGTGTAAGAAGGGAATAGCTTATTCTTTGCAGTCTTGAAAACCGAGTGCTTGAGGCCGCCAACAAACTTCACCCACTTCATAAATTGCTGTTCTGAGTTTTGTGTTTGTGTCACATTCTTCGACAATTGCTTCCCTGCAGATTTCCTTGGTCGAATTCCTTTGGTGTGACATAATGTTTGGCTTAAATTTAACAAAAGAAGAAGAAGTATAAAATAAAAAATGTGTCTTATTTTTGACATATTGAAAGAGAATGAAAATAGGAGTGACGAGGGAATAGCATATATAGAGGGAATGTAATTTAGAACTTAAAAAAGCGCTATAGAATGCGGCCTGTGGCATTTGTTGTTTATACATGTGTAAGTTAAGTGCTGAACTAAGGGAATCAATCACAGAAAGTGCAATAGAGGTCACGGGTGCTTCCACTGACATCTATGTAGAAAGAGAAAGAAGCAAACAATCCAAGCAACGAGACAGGTTGCACTTTATTGATTACAAAAATATTGTTTCTAAAAATTTTCCACCTTTTGTTGTTGTTTTTATTTGGTGGTGCCCATTAGTGTTTCTCCCACTGTTTCTGTGTGTAGGTTAATATATTCGTGAGGGGATAGTGGCCTGTTGCTGCTGTGCTACCATTTATATGAATAATATTTTGTCACCAGCTTTCTGCCTTGTGGACTGCTTACCTACCCTTAAATCACGACCGTCAATGCACCCAAAAAATAATCGTGGCCGTCAAATCATTGGACCTGAAATTAGATTCGATTACATTATTATTCAATTTCACTGTAGAGTGGCTTAGAATAGCTGGGTTTTTTATTAGGATATGAAGTGAGCTAGTCTTGACTCACTTGCAGGCCTATTCAAATGCAAAATACTGTTAGAATAGCTTTACAAACATTTTAGTTTTTATACTCTCCAAAATCTATTTTATCTATTTTAACACATTAGTTTACAACACACCCCATATTAAAGGTTTTATTTTTTTACCAATTCATTTAAATATTCTTTCTTTATTTTTTTTTTGGTAAATTGCAAATTACACCTATTTGCTCACTCCCAAGTGTAGGAGATCATAGCAATATAATTCTCGAAGTCCCAAGGTCGAACCACAAGAAGCAGGATAAATTCAAAGACAATATAATTAAATAACAATTTGAGTAAAGAAGGAAAGTACTTTTGCTTAAGAATTGTTAACAAGAATAATAATAATAACTAATTTAAATCAATAATGTAAATGCCAAGGTATTGGGGCGTTTCCCTATATCAATATGAAATTTTTTGTAATCTAAGAAAATATATATTTCATAATTGATTGTTCTTATACAGTTAAAAACTTATGATTCGGTTGAATTGAGGCAATTCAAAAACGCATGATAACCTAGATTAATAAGAAATTAAAATATTTTTTAGAAAAACTCATTCACTTTAAAACATGATTTCTATTTGAAACTATTAGAAATTCATCTAAACAAAAAAAAATAAAAATAAAAATAAAAACATGATTGAACTTATTGAAAACATGGAAGAACAAATATATCAAAAGAAATCTAATTAAACAATCAAATATGTTATTGTTTAAAATCTTAGAAAGAATCACATTGAATATTCATACCATATAGAAGAAACATAACCCCTAGCCCTAGTAAGGAAAATACAAGGTTTTTTCTCCAAAATTCGTTCTCCTCAGCCTACATTCAAAACCCTAACGTCAAAGTTTCCAAAGAAAATAAAACTTTTACCATTTTAATTTTCGTCTAAATTTACAATAGTAACTTGTGAATTAATTTCAACCATTAAAAATTGTGAATTTTGAAAAATTAAAAATTGGAAAGTTGTAGATATTTAAGTCACAATTCCAACACATCTGGCTTTGTGTCAATTAGATTTTTGAGGAGAGAGATATGCCCAAAACACTGATTAGTGCTCAAATTTGATTTTTCCTTTTCAGATTCTACCTCTTTGATTTCTTTCCTTATTTGAAGCTTCCAAACATGGTAGACAACCCAAGCACTCCAGCTGCACCTCCTTAGACATTTAAGCATGGTTCTTTAACTCTACCCTAATTCTAGTTTGGCCTCCATTATCTCACAAACTCCTTTAAACTCATTTTTTTAACATGATTTCCTGAAAGTAGAAAATTACACGCAATAAATGACATCTTATTCAAGAAATTATGTAAAGATAAATAATAAGGACTAATGCAAATCATGGCTTAATTATACAAATAAAATATAGTAATAAGGAGATACTACTCATATAAATATATAACAAGTATACATTTTAAGGCGTTATCAACACTCCTAAAGTTTAGGGGTGTTTGGATTTTATATTCTAAAGTTTCAGAATTTGGATTTTACCCCCCCTAAAATTTGGGAATGTTTGGATTTTCCACCCTAACGTTTCAGAATTTGGATTTTACTCCCTAAAGTTTCAAAATTTGGAGGTGTAAAATCCAACAATTCCAAGTTTTAGGGAGAAAAATCCAAATAAATCCAACAATTCCAAGCTTTAGGGAGTAAAATCCAAATTCTAAAATGCCAGGATGTAAAATCCAAACACCCCCAATTTCAAAGGGTAAAATCCAAATTCTAAAACTTCAAGGTGTAAAATCCAAACACCCCCAAACTTTAGGGGTGTTATTTGCAATTTACCTTTCTTTTTTTTTCTTAGTCTCTCATCTTTCTCTATCTTCTATTCTTCTTCCCCATCTCTTTCTCTTCTCTACCGCCCATACCCATCACCACCAACCACCACCACCACCAATAAAAAAAATACATAAAACAAGAACCCACAACCCACTACCAACCACCACCACCACCACCACTGGACCAAAAAAAAACCTTAAAACTTCAACCACAAACAAAAAAAAGCAACCCACAGGAGGAAAGAAAAAAAAAAACCCACAAACTTCAACCGCAGTGAATCCACCATAACCCATTCCAAAATCAACCCAACCACAAACCCATGAACCCACAGTCGCCCACAACCAAGGTTGAACCACCAAGACCCACAACCAAGGTTGAACCACCGAGACCTACAGCCACAACTGGAACCACCATAACCCATAACAGAACCAAGAGAGATGGGAGGAAATCTAGAGATGTTGGGGTCTACAAAGGAGGAGAATAAAGAGAGAAATAGGGTCAGAGCGGTAGGAGAATATAGAGAAAAAAACATTATGGAGAGTGAGAAAGAAATGATGTTTTAAATATTGGGTAGAATAAAAATTTTGAGTTTTATGTTTAACTTGATGCTACAATGAGCTATTATGGATAACAAATTACTGTAGCCGAAAGCTAAAAATTTTAGATGTAACAACTTTAATGTAGCTTGATTTTTGTGATTTGAGTTGTTATAATAGTTTTTTTTAGCTATTTTCACATCTTTGCTTTGAATCCTCTAAGAGGAAGAGCAAGAGGAAGTAGACTATTTACAAAGTTTTTCAATTGCTTTTGGAATCATCCAACTTCTCACTCTCTTTCTATGTTGTTCTGTGGAGGTACATTTTTTTTTTTCACCTCACTACACTTGATAAAATTGGGCTTAGACCCATTAATTTTGAGGGTAAAGACAAATATAACTAAGAATTTTTGGACCTAAAGAATGGATCAACCCAAACCCGACTAGTTGAATGATGGGTGAGTCAAGTCAACTTGTGGGTGAAGCAAGTTACCCCTTTTGTGGAAAAAAAAAATCTTATCTCTAGGACTAGTTTTGTCCATATATCACATTTTAAACTCAAATCTTTCCTTCTTTGATTTTCACTTTCTCAGTTTTTCTCCTTACTCTTCTCAATCTTTCTTTCTCTAAGACCAATGAAGGTCTACACCACATTCTAGTCTCAATCTATCATTATATTCAATCATCAGCCTTGACAGTGAATTTTTCATTCAAAACACACCTAATTTTTTTTGTTTTTGCTCAATATAATGTTTTAAGTATATATACACACACAAAATGAAATAAAATTTATGTATATAAGTAAAAGAGATAGCAGTAGGAAGTTTCAATTACTCATGTCACATTCATGACATAATATCACAAAGCAGCAATGTAAAATCACATCACTACAATATACATCCACAAATACCTCAACATATACCTAGGCATGGCAGCCACTTACATCCTAACATTCATATAATCATGGAATATTCTACCATTCATTTAGCATTCCATGTTTTATATAACCAAGGGTAGCAAATATCATATGGTTGTAGCATCAAGCAAGATAGTAAGATCATTTTCATCCAAAGGCAACTCACATCAACCAAGCATGTCCACTATATTCATCAAACATATCAAGTTCATTATCCAAATTAAATGTATATTCATGTAATTATGATGACTTACCTCACTTACCTTACTGTAGCATCATCTCAGCACCTATATCGTCAATGTATGTTCATGTTATTTATGCATGTTTATATTGTTCATCAAAGCATACAAACCATAATTATTAATCTAACAAATTAAACAAGTAAAACATGTTATTCTACTGACCCTAGAACAAAGCAAGACTAAACAGACTCTAAACATGTGATTAAAATGAAGAAAAATAACAAAAACCCTAAATCTGGGTTTCTAGGCACAGGTGTGCTTCTGCATACATGAAATATGCATACACATGCCTCAAGAATGTGTATGCATGCATGCATGAAGCATGTGCACGCGTACTTGCCCAAAAACTTAGTTTTTAAACAGCAATCAAAACAACAGTTAAACATAACCTAGCATGCTCCTAATATGAAAACTATAAAACCTAACCTAAAACAGAGATCTCAAAGCTAGATACAAAGTAATAAGCAAAAACAAAAATGAGAGAGACAAAATTAGATCATTGTCTCAAACATAAGAACTCCTCTAAGCTTTAATTTAACCGTTCCCCTTAGGGGTGACAAAATTTGACACGACTCACGAACTAGACATGACACGATACAAATTCGTAGGTTATGGGTTAAGGCTTAACAGACTTGTATCATATTCAGGTTGACACTAACCCATTTAATGAACGTGTAGGGTTCATGTCCAACCATAGAACCCGTTTGACATTTCTAACCCATTTAATTAAATTACATTTTACCAAATATACCCTTCAAATCTTAGATATATAAACTTATTAGTAGTTGTGGTTTTTTTTTTTTTTTTTTGACATATTGTGAATTATTATATGTGATACGGTTACTCATTAATTCTAAATTTTATTTTATATTAAAAAAAAATTATTTGTTTGGTTTTTTAGTTCAAATCAATTTGGTTAATTCTAAAATTCGTATTTTTTTTTCTTTTAGATATAATATGATAAACAGGAAGATATAACCAACCCGTTTAATAAACCAATCATGTTAAGGTTAAGAAATCTTGACTTGTTTAATAAACTTGTTGGGTTAGTTGAATAGTCATAATTCGACATGTCACGAACCCGACACGCGAACACAAATTGACACCCCTAGTTCCCCTCAGTCAATCTAATCAAAACAAAACTAGAAGGTTAATAACCTTAAAATTCAAAGGTCAAGACTAGAATAGGTATAAAGTAAGTAAAATTTAATTTGAGTATGTTTTAGAATAAAACTCCTTTTTTTAGAGAGATTCAACCTATATCATCCGCTCCTCATGATAGTTTTTTATCATCAGACTAAGACACCAATTGGTTTTAAGTGCAGACGGAGGTTAAACTCCAAATCTCTTATTCAACCATTATAGAGTTTACCAGTTGAGCTAACTAGAACCTACAAAAAAAAAACTCTCTTTTTGATTCACTATTTTTTAATGAAATCGGCATGCATTGGGAAAAGAGCCTTTAAGGCCTTTTATAGCAATCATATAGGGGTGCAGGGCGGCTCCTAGCCAATGTGGAATCATCTTTGCATGAATTTTGCATTAAAAACTTTCCATACGAGTATTCTGAAGTCTTACATGCGCGCGTATACTAAGGATTCCTATAGGTTTTTCTTTCACTAAAACATCCTTTAAGCTAAAGATTTACAAGATTGGGCCTTAAACCAACCCTGGACCTTCGAGTAATGTCGTCATTGGAAACAAGGGCTCGAGTCATAAACTGTACAAAATGTGGTGTCCATAGGTATGTATTAGAAGCTAAACATAATATGTCACCAATAGCACAACATCAAACACAATGGAGATGGCAATATGGTGACACAAGGAAACTAATGGAAAAAAATGCTCTAAAGGTAAAACCACTATAGGAGAAACCTTCCCAATGAAGCCCACTATATAGCAAGAGAAGTTGTTACAATTTTAGAAAAACCATTTCCTAAACTCTACTACTCATAGACAACTTACAAAGAATACCTTTCACTATACCAAAATGTCTAGAGTCTTCAATTATAGGGATCGCCTCCATGGATGATACAGTTGTAATGAACCCTTGACTAACTCCAAGAACCTCCTCAAAATTTCCTTCACAACAACAATGAATGTGTATTTGCCGAATTAGCTTCAAGTTGATCACCAAGAACACACCATGTAAATCCTCAATCAATTCTCATATATGGGGTCAATGATTTGAGAGTACAATTACAAAAACCCTAAAGGAGACGCATACACTTTTTCTCTCTTGATTTCACTCTTTTTCCAATGTCTTGAGTTGACCCATAAGTTGTATATTTATACTCTTTTGATTAGGCCATCATATGAGTCATTTTCCAATAAAAAAAGCTTTTTTGTGAAATCTAATTGCAAGAATCAAGGTGGAATTGAAGTAGACATAAGTTTCATTCCTAACTTGGTTGCTTTGTCAGGAATTAGAAGACTTAATCTATAACAAGACTTATGTTGTTCACAATATACATGTGATGTATATTGATCTAACTACATAACTAATCTAAGTGTTAGGACATATGTGTTTCATTTGCTAGGAACATATGTCAACATTTTATGTAAATTGGCTAATCCTTTGACAAAAAACACTTTAATTGTATTTGGGTAGATCTAGTATATGTTTAACACTTTAAAGAACAAGAGTTCAAGTCTAGTATTGAAGACATGCAAATCTGTCCAAGAAACAAGTGAAGAAGTGCTAATTTTTTAAAGCTCGATAACTGCTCGACACCTCTCAACAGCTAGGTTATCTATCGAGCTCTTCAGTTGCTTTTTATTGCAATCCCGACACCTCTCGATAGCTAGGTCGATCGATCGAACAACTTTTTGTCCCCTCGATAGCTCGCAACAGATAGGCTCGACACCTCCTCGACACCTCTCGATCGATCAAGCTTTACAAAATTCAAATTTTCAGATCTGATTTTCAGCTCATGCTAACATGTATGTGTAGGGTTTCTTTTCTCACAACCCTAGACATATATAAGGCTTATTTTAGAGGCCGTCACATAAGAGAATACAAAGAGAACATATGCAAAAGGTAAGCGAAGCCTTATTCTCTCTGAAAGAAGTTACTGCGTCTTTGTGCCTTAGAGTTTTGTAACCAAGTGCTTCTTGATCTTTATTGTTAATGACGTGAAAGACTTTGCAGCCAACATTCTTCTTTCTCAATTTGGTGAGTGAGTCACATATTGGGATTTGCGCAAAGGAGTTAGTCACGTACTGGGATCCATGCATCAAAGGATGGCATTCATATATTGAAGAGTTCAGAGGTTCTGAAGCAGTAGAAGGTTTCTGCTCTGATTTCATCTACGGGGATTGTAGAGTCTAGGGACAAAAGTTTTGTATTAGATCTAAAACTTCTCTTTATTATAGTGAATTGCTTTTCAGGAAGGTTTCCCCTCAGGTTTTTTACTATGAAACTGGTTGATTTCATTGGTTTTTCTAGGCCATCATATCTTATCTTATTTACTTTTTTCGCTGCACTTAGTTTTGACATGATATTGATGTTTGTTTGTTTTTAACAAGTTTTATGCATAATAAATCTAATTAACAACTTGGGTTTAAAACTTGTTAATTCTATCAACCGAGACCTAAATTTCCCAACACTAAGAATAAGAATAATCACATTGATCAACCTAAAATAGGGTAATAGGCCAATTTAGGGAGAAAAACACAAAAACACTCCGCATTTGCTTCCTTTATTGTATCCTTAAATAAGTTTTTGCTTTTATTGTGGAGTGATTTTGTTTATTTGTATTAAAAGGAAGACAAAAGGATGTACTCAAGACTTTTTTCATTTATTTTAAATTTTTTTCCTATGTATGAAAAAAAAAGAGGTCACGTTGGGTTGAACCAACCTATGAAAGATCGGGTGAGATCATTAGTCTTACAACTTGTCTCTAACCTACACCTTATTGGATCATACCCAAACCTACCCAACCCAATCTATTTACCTTGTCTATCTACCACCACCATTTACGTGTGAATTCTCTACTTGCAAAATTTTCTTATTTTCCATTTGTTTCACTATAAAATATTTTCAATAAAACATTTTCATTTTATAGTGTTTGGTTGCATACATGAAAATGCTATGGAAATCATTTTTCAAAGTTTGTTTAGTGGTAAAATGAAAAAAAAAAAATTCTAGTTCATAAAACCCACCAAATGCAAGCACGGTTACACAAACCACCACCAACCCATCACCAAATACCCAAAATTCTTAAGCCCATTCCACAAAGGCCTTTAAGACCCCAAAGAATCCCAAAATTCCACACTTAAATCCAAAACAATAGAAGGGTTGTAAGTCTTTAATGATGTTGTCATCTTCTCAATCTAAAATTTCAAAGTCTTACTCTCAATTTGAAAAATTTGAGATGATATCGTTGTCTACTCCCAAACCCCAACACGAACAAGTAAAAGAGAAAACACACCAAAAAAAATTCTTCACCTCTGTTTTGCTTGAAACATTTCACATAATTGAATTTGATAATACTCGAAAATCAGTAGGCTGAGTGCTATGGGCTTCAATGGCAATTGGATGACCTGAAAGGGAAGAAAGAAACTATTGAAGGTGACCAGGGTGAACCAACCCAGGACCATTCGACGATTAAGTCAATTTTTTCTCTATATCTCAGGTATTCTAAGTGGAATCAATAATCAATAACATACCTTGGGTTGATAGGGCTAGGCTCCTTTTATAGAACGTTTTAATAAGTCTACTTGTTTGAAGCCACTGCCATCGTGGGAGATGTATGGGGTTAGTGGAGAAAATGAAACGGATTCTAAAGAGTCCTCCCCACGTATCTAAATGGTAAAATGTAGTCTGATTATTTGGTGTTTGTAGAAAATCTTCTGAAATTTACTAAGTGTCATTTGGTCGTCCATGCCCTCTTGTGGTATGGATGACAAAATTACTTTGGACAAACATAAAGTTTCTGGACAAAGTCTATTCATTATATGTGATATCTTTTATTGGACCCCCTTTCTCATGAATTGATTTGGACAGGATTTGGTCATGGATGATCACCATGGACGAATGGAGTTTGATTCAGCTCATCATCATAATTGAAATCCAAAGATTGATATCTCAAATTTGAAAGAAATCGAAGAATGGAGGTATATCTCTCTCTTGACCCATCACAGCCTGTTGGTATAACTGCTTCATCTTCATCTCTCTAACCAATTCCCCTTATGCTCCATTTTGTAGGTTGCCTTTTGGTTACTGGATTCGGTTTTTGGATTGCCGGCAATATGAGTTTCAGGTGAGGGTACGAGTACTGGTGGTTTTGGGTCTTTGACGGTGTTACAATGATGATGGTGGAGCCGATGATGGCTAGATATGGCGTTGTTGGTGGCTAGTCTCAAGATACCTTATAAAAAAATATTGTTCTAGGTTTGAATCTTACCTAGCGCATTAGGCATAGTCTTCATAGCATCCAAACAACTTAGCGAAAAAAGATGGTTTAAAAAAATTAAAAAGTTAGCACCAATAAATATCTTAGTGATACATCTTTTCCTTTTGTTGTAGCATTTTAGTATTTTCTAATTAAAATGAATAAATATGACAACATAAATACATAAAGATATGATTTTTTTTTTTTTTTAGAATAAATGGCAAATGTTTAATCCCACATTAAAAATGAGAGAGACTTTTTTATTATTTTTAAGCATGGTGATTAATGGGCGAAATTTATTGGAGCAAATATTGGGTTAAATACGAGCGCAAGAGGGAGGTGAAGGGAGGAGGTGTCAAAATTGGAAATGAATCAACCTCTTAAATCCTCATACCTGTCAACCCATTCAAAATATTTATTATACCCATTGGTGAGTTAATGGCTCGAATTTTTTGTTTGGAAAAAGAAGGTCATTCACCAACTTAAAGGACTTGTCGTTGGGCCTATTTATTTCTTCAGGAACTCCTTATCTGATCCATTAATTGTGTAACTCTAGTCTATCATATTAAATTAGTAATTAATCTTATAACACCCACTACATCAAAAATATGGACCTAATTAATCAAATTGATTTAGGTGATTAATTTAGGTAGTAAGGCTAATTTGGGTAATTAAAGCCCATTGAGAGTATGAATAGACTCACTCAAGCCAAATCCAAGTGATAACAAAAAATACAGCACACACAAGCACTCTTATAAACTAAAAAATAGAGAGATCTCTGGCAAGGAATGGTGCTTTTTTTGGTAAAGTTTTGGACATGACAACTTTGTGCAGAGGTTGTTCTAGTTATGCAACATTTGTTAGGCTATTATATCCTGAGAAAAACAATAGGTTACAAAGATTAGTCAACAAAAGGTTTAAATCTCGTTTAAAAGAGTAAGTGTCGCGTTTCAGTCTAAATAATGCTTTGTATTTTTATTTCAAATAAATAATATTGAGAAGTATTTATTCCTTTTTTTTTTTGTGTTATTTCTTTTAGTATTATGTTTGCACCAACACCTTTGAAAGATGACATGTTCCGCATTTAGTGATTGATTAAGACCTTTTAGATTGATACAAAACTATATTTGCATGTAAATATAATCTTATTATATCCTTCTTATGAAATAGACCCCATGAATAACAACACGAATGTGACACCCCCTATACTTTGTCAACCTGACAAGACGGGCCCACAAAAAAAAAAAAAATTAGTCACGAGCAGCCAGTCACGAGCCTCACGACTGACAGCGAAATACTTCCCAGTTATATATACGTGTGTGTGTATATATATATATATATATATAGTCAGGTTGTATATTCTAGAGTATATATTAATAATTATATTTTTAGAAAAATTTTATTAAAAATTAAAAAAAAACTGTCAAAATTTTTTTAATTCCCGATAAAATTTTTTTAAAAAATAATATGCTATTGTGTACCCTTAGGATACGTATTAGTAAAATCCATATATATATATATATATATATTTTATTCTTTAAAGTTTCAAACCAAAATCATTACAAAATTAAGCATTTTTTTTACATTTAACTACTTAAAATTTATTATGAAAATATTGTAGACATACTACTGTCCTGTATATTATATCATTCAGCAACTTGCATTGCATGATTTAAGAGAATAGCACTTTCTACTTTCTAGATATTAAACTTTTCTGGGTTTAACCATCTAGCTCCTACTTTCATGAGAAATATTCTATTTTCTAATTTTCTTGTGTTTATTTTTTCCCTGGATAAGCTTTTTTTTTTTTTTTCCCTATTCGTTTTACTAATTCTTGGTATTTACCATTACTATCAATCTCTCTCTCTCTCTCTCCCTCTCTCTCTGTGTAAAGTATAGATTTATCTAATCTCATTTGACTCAAACCTCATCTTCCCTTAAAGAAAGAACACCACCAGTACAAGAGGACCAGAGGTGGGCCTCCTTTGGGTGCAGCTAGAGCAAACTGGTGGTCACCGGGGTCTGGGGCGGTGAGGATGCGTGAGAGTCTGTTCCAGATTTTTTTTTTTTTTTTTTTAAGACTTTGATATGGAATTTATTTTCTTTTAAACTGACATGTATTTTAGGTTTATTAAAATCTGACATGAACCATTTTACATCTACGCATTGAAAAAAAATTGTTAAAATAATCTATATATTTAGCATTACTCTATAATATAAGTAGCGTCCCAACATTAAAAGTTTTCTTTTTCTCCGAACAATGAATTTTTTAGGAATTTTTTAGAAAATTATGAAAAATTACACTTTATCACCCTAAACTATATTCTAGAATATACTTTGCACCCTATCTATATTATTATTTAAGGGGATTTCTCTGTTTGGATTCTTCATTTTTTTAGTTAAAAAATGCCTCTACACTCCTATATTTAAGTAGAGACAAAATTAAAGGATAATTTGGTAAAAATGCAACTCTAACTTCCACTAAAACATTACCTAAAAAATAGGACCACTCTTCTGTTAATTTTTCAAATTACTTTATCCATTTATAAATTAGATTCACAAAATAAAAATTATATATAAAAAATAAAAACAGAGTTTTTTTTTTCCTAAAAAAAAGCACTCTCCCGTTAATTTTAAATTATTTTATCCACTTATAAATTAGATTCACAAAATAAAAATTATATATATAATAAAAACACAGAGTTTTTCTTTAAAAAAAAAAAAAAACCCCCCTCATCGCATATACAAAGCGCATGTGATGAGGTTAGTAAATTATGACATTTGTTACATTTTGCATCGCAAAGTTAAATTATATTGGACGGAAAACTCAATCACGTGGCTAACACATGACTATTGCTTAAATAACACCAAGTCAAAAGACCTAAATGCCCTCTTCCAAGTCAAAACTCAAAAGACCCTCCTCACGTCTTTTACACAGTCCGGTCTCAAGCATTCCCTCTCACCCATGACTTGGTGTTTTGGGCCTCTTGCATGCACAGATTGACGGAAATGGAAAGGGGTACGGTGGCTAGGTCGCAGATGGTAGTGGGTGATGGTGGCTGGGTCCAATTTAGGTTTTGTTTTGGTCACAATTCAAATCTGATTTGGGTTTTGCTTAGGTCCCGATTCAAATCCAATTTGGGTTTTGGCTGTGTATGATTTAGGTTCTCTCTCTCTCTCTCTCACGGCAAATCTTGGTAATGGATTGGTTGAGATTTGTGTTTGTGGATGTTGTATCGATTGGTCCGAATTTGTGTTTGTGATCTAGTTTTTGGTTGTAAGACGGCCGACAGTTTGTGGGTTTTGATTGTGAATCTCGTGCCTAAAAATCGGTGGCTGTGCAACGGTGTGTGTGGCCAAAAACAATGATAGAGTTTGGAGTGAGAAAGTGGCATGATGTTGGGTTGGAAGAGGGGCAGGTCTTTGGACTATGTTCCACTTAAGCAAGAGCCACATGCAACTCATATGACTGAGTTTTCCATCCAATATAACAGAAAATTTAAATTGGGGTGTAAAATATAACAAAAGTCATAGAGTGCAAAGTGTAATATGGGGTATAGTTTTAGGTGATAAAGTGTAATTTTCTCAAAAAGTTAACAGTCATTTGTATTCCATTTGGTTTTTAATATTCAATTTAGCCAAAAAGTTTTGAAAAACAAAAACTCCAACTATAAGAATTAAAATGACTAGCTTCCCTATCAAAAAAAAAAAAAAAAATGACTAGCTTCTCAAAATAGCACAGGCATATTTCCAAGACATAAAATAATGACCTCAATATTATGGTCCCGTGACCGGTTGGTTGAGAGTTGAGACACGAAACATTACCTAATGCCAAATTGTCAATTCAACAAAACTGGACCAGCGATTCACAAGAATTGTTGAGTATTGGCAATTGTTTACCTTGCACCCATTTTTATTTTAAATACATTTTATTTGAGCAATATTATGGATATAAAAAAATTATCTTTTTTTTCAATTATTAACATAACAAGATATGATTGGATGTGTCTAGTTATACCTTTTTTTTAATTGAGTTTTGCTAACCTATGACTTTAGGGTATACATTAGTAAATCATTTTTAAAAATTTTATATAGAAAAATGAAAAGTAGCTAACATTTTGACAACATTTTCAATTTTTAATAAAAACTTTCTTTAAATGAATAATTAATGTATGTCATTAACTAAACCCTTTTTAATTTGTATCTCTGGAATATACAATATCTCACTCATATATGTGAGTAGAGTGTTGTATACTTCTAGTAAGAACAAAGTTTTAGTCCCAAAATTTTAGATTTGGCTATTCCATCTAAACTCATACTTTATGTTACTTTTTAATTGACATGTCCTTATTTTATTACTTCTACTAATGTGATTTTTGGTCTTCCTCTACATTTTTTTCTTCCATTTTCTTAACTTAGATAAACTCACTCTTTGTTACCAGTGCACGAGTCACTCTCCTCTAAACATAACCAAATTATATCAAGCGACTCTCCCTCAACAATAAGTATTACACCTATTTTTAAATCAATTGTCTCATTTTGAATATTATCTTTATATTTATTTCCACTTATTCTCATCTTAACATTCTCTTTTCAACTACACTCATTTTATTAATGTGATGCTTCTTAACAACCCAGCATTCAGTACCATAGAGTATAGCTAGGCATACAACGATCTTATAAAATTTTCCATTTTAACTTAGTAGGCATTCAATGAACGCATTATATTCTTAATGCGCTTATCAACTTTATCCACCCTACTTTTATCCTATAATTCACATTCTAGGGTGTTATATATTTTCATTATACAAAATTCCACCTCCGTATAGAAACTCCAAAAATATAAATGATAACTATTATTGGATGGAAATAATAAGGATGATATGTTGTGAAAGAAACAATTTGAAAATAATATTGGTGTAGAGAGAATATATAATCTATATATCTATTAAATTTTTTTTTTTTTTTTTTTTTGCTAAAATGCAAAACACACCCTCTAAGTTTTACTATTTTTCATTTTAGTCCTATAAGTTTGGGTTTTGTCATTTCAGTCCTCTAAATTTTATTCCATTCTAATTAAGTCTTTCATTAATGTTCCATTAATGTACTGCCATTAACTATTTTTTATTTAATCTTTACTTTTCTTAACTTTAGAAAAGACGTTAATTTTAAATTAAAAAAAAAAAGATAGAAAGGAAATTTTTTTGAGCAAAATAGAAAGGCAATTAGACTAATGTTCCCTCCCACACCTGAATAATAAAAAATGAAACCCCACCCCGATCTGAGAAACTAAGAAGGAGAAAAAGGAGGAAGAGAGAGAGTGAGAGAGTCGAGGGGGAAAGAAAAGAAAAACAAAAGTGATATTTGTTCGTTTAGACCCCTTAAACCAGATTGTTTAATTAACCTAATTAATTAACCAAGTTGATTATTAGGTTTATTATTCAGAGCTTAGTTAGACAAGCATATATCATATTATGCTTAAAAGCGGAAAAGTAAATAACACTATGATATGATAACCTAGGAAAACTGATGAAACGAACTGTTTCAAGGTAAAATCCTAGGGAGAATTTGACCTAACTATCCTCAGGGTAAAGTGAATCCACTATAAGAGAATTAAAGTTTTTACAATCAGATTTAACCCTAAATCTGTTACTACCTTATGTAGTAACTTATTGATACAACCATGTGCGAGCTCCGAATTCACGGACTCCTCTTCTTGGATTTACACCAACACAAGTGCCCCTGCTTGTGACTTTGAGATCTCATTCAAAGGTTTCAAATCACCTTCTGTAATGATATTGATGCAACAACTATGTTCTACCAACGCTTACTTCTAGCTCTGGTAGATTCTTGTGTAGTTACAAGATACAAAACCTCCCAAATCTCACAAGGAGTAACACACAAGTCTTCCAAAAGTTTGAAAAACGTAGCAAGGGTTTCCCTTTATATGTGGAGAAGTTGGAATGAAACCCTAAACGTTTTTGTGGGCTTGGACCTGGTTTAAAAATACTGCAGAATTCTATTCCTACAATTTTTGGTCAACCGAGCCTAATTTCTCAATCGGTCGAGCAAAACAGAAACACATTTCCTTTTTCTACAGTCAGCTAGACTTGAACCATGAAACAAACACTTTTAAGCATTGACTAACACCTAGATTAGACCAGTTTTGTTCTCGGTCAGCCAGCACAATAAAAACATGATTCTGAACATTTAAACCTAAATCTTTAGAACCTAATAGGTGACAAAGGTGAAATTGTTCTCATGGATGCTCATGGAAAGTGCCTTCTCACTGTTCACCGAAAGGTGTGGACTTGCTCTAGCTTTTCATAGTTATTTTCTTCTTTTTTTTCTTCTTGGGATGAGTTGACTCACCAAATCTAGTTTGGGCTTCAGTTTTTAACAAATATTTGTGGAATTTGAGGGAGAGATTAAGGGTCTGTTTGGTTTAGGCCTATTTTGAGTGATATCACTAGAAACTCATAACTCAGTGATGAAAAAATGTAGGACCCACACAATTTTTTTTGTTTAGCTTGATTTTCCTAATCTTGTTTTCATCACTCGAACTCAAAAATTTTGAGTGAGAGTGATGAAAACTGAAAACACCAAATTAGTGTTTTCAGTTTCTGAGTTATGTAACTCAGTGGCAGTTGTGTAAATTTTTTACCTTTGTAGGGCCCATTTTGTTACCTCTCTCTTACTTTATCCTCTCTCTTTCTTCTCTCACTATTTTCTTTTTCTCTCTCCACCCCTTCTCTGACACTTCTCCTTCTTCATTTTTTTTTCTTTTACCCAGAGCTCTCTCTTCTCACTGACCTTTCGTTGCTCCTTCACAAGCTGCCACCACCACACCAGTCATCACTGTCATGAGCAACCACCAGATCGGTTCAAGCTCAGCCCAAATCGAAAAACTGAAGATCGGTTCAAGCAAAACTGAAAACATAACGCCGACCCATAACACTAACCCATCTCCAAACGCCGACCCATAACCCGATCTCCACTGTAACACCACCGAAACACCGATTCAAGCCACGCCATGACCCATAGCCCAATCTCCACCGTAACCTAGCCCCAAAAACCCGATCTCCACCATAACCTAGCCCCAAAAACCCGATCAACCCACCATCACCAATCTGAACCCACCACTGAAACAACCCACCACTTTAAACCCAACTACCACCGGTTCAAACCAACCAAAAACAGTTGAGAAAGAAATAGAGAAGAGAGAGAAAAACAGAGAAGAATGGGAAAAAAAAATCAAATATAGAGTGAAGAGGGGAGAGACAGAGAAAGAGAAATAGCCAAAAAAATTTGATAGGAAAAAAGGAGAGTCAAAGAAATAAAAGGTGAAAGGATGGGAAAAGTAAGGGAAGAAAATAATTTTTTGTTAAAGACGCGAGAAATAACAGTCAGTGTGTGGGTTCTACGGTTTTGAAGTTGAAAACTAGTATGAGTTAAGGTGCCAAACAGTGGGTTTGAAAAATTGAGGTATTTTCAGTGATGAGTGATGAGAATCGAGAATTGAGTAATGCAAATTGAGTGATGGTAAATTTTAAAACAAACGGGCCCTAAATTTCCTAAAAAGGGGGTTTGTTCAGTTTTCATTTGTATGGGTACAGATTTGAATCTCGTTTTTCTTGTGCAACTATGCTACATTAGTAAATCATTAACCTTCAAAATTACGAGTCAACTCGGCGAGTCATTGATCCAATCCACTACTTTGTTGAATTCTGTTTAGAAATGTATAAACATGAAATGAACCTAAATGGGTTGTCTCTATTTTATTTTCATATCTTTTATTGGGTACTGATTTGATCTGAGTTTACTCAAAGTATTTATTACTCATGTTGGGGAAACGTTCAGGTGTGGGAGGGAACATTCCTCTAAATGGATTTCTAGTTTTTTTTTTTTTAATTAATGTTTTTTCTAAAATTAAAAAAAATAAATAAAAGTTAACAATAAAAACTAACAGCACATTAACAAAAAAAATCATTAGGAAAGAATGAAACTTAGAAGACTAAAATGACAAAACTTAAACTTATAGGACTGAAATGAAAAATAATTAAACTTAGAGGGTGAGTTTTACTTTTTGGCCTTTATTTTTGAAGAGAAAAAATGAAGCCTGACACATTGAAAAAACCAGTGTATTTTTCTTGGGAAATATATGAGAGTAGTAATTTGGAGGGCATAAAAAGAAATTTTGGTAACCCCCTTTGGTCTCCATGAATAGTCTTGCATATATGTTTGGAATACTTGCAACTTGCAAGCCTATGAGAGCACATGATAGGCACACAACGAAATAAATTGACTTACACAAAAGATCTCATTGACTTATTGAATAAAAGCTCATACCATCTACAATTCTTTTATTTTTTTGGATAATTAGATAGTTACAATGGAAGAATTTAAACTCTAAACATCTTTGTTGGAAATACCTGATTAATCTATGAGCTCTTTCTTTATCACAATTGATACATATTTTTGTTTTGAACTATCTAATTAGCATACCCAAAAGCTATCTTTCCTCTCTTATAATAGTATCAAACTAAACTAAGCTAGCTTTATCATACCTTATTCAGTGTAAGATCATATCTATTCAATCTCCCATGAAACCCGCTTCTCCATACAATAAGCTTCAAAAAAGCCATTGGCCAAGAATCAATTATGTTGTGACAAGCTAATAAAAGGTGGGTTATTGTGAAACTCACTCTTCCAGCATTCACATATGGGGATCTAAAAAAACATTTACTTAATACTCTCAAAACCTACTTTATCTATATTACCATCTCATTATATAACTCACCCATCATCTTAGTTTCTATTTTTATATACAACTCATTAAAATAATATAAATTAAACCATCAAATAATCTAAAAAAAAACTCACATCTCTCTCTTCCCTCTCTTCCTCCATCAAACCCACACAACTAGCAATCACCACCAAATCCAACAATCCCACTACCTCTAGCAACCACTTGCCACCAAAAACTCAGCCCAACCGCCAAAAGGCATCCATCACCACCACCATTGAAACACCACTCAACTAGGAAAACAAATACCACCACCGAACAACCCAACTAAACCAACCACCGAACCACAATCAACCATCACCATCACCACCACCACCAAACCCACCACCCATAGCCACTGCACAAGACACAAAATCACACCCACCACAACCCACGCCAAACCCAAAACCCACCACCCAAACCCACACATCCCACAACCCACACCCACCATAACCCATGCCACCATGACCCACACCACCACCCCATGACCCACAGGCAACCCATAACCCGTAAAACCCAAAATATGATCTCAAAACCCAAAACCCACAAAACCCGAAACCCATTAATGCCTCCACCACTGAAAATGCTGATTTGAAGCCACCCACCCAAGGCGGATCTACAACCAACCAAAGTCTTGAGCGAGAGAAAGAAGCAAGAGTCAACGTGAGAGGAAGAGAGGAGAGAGAGTGAAAGAAAGAGAGAAGAGAAAAGGAAGAAGAGAGAGAGTTTGATTGGTTTTTATGAGAAGAGAGAGATTGCTGTTCATGGTTGCTAAAAAAATTTAGCAACACACACCTGGGTAAAGCTCAATTTTTTGAGCAAGTGGGCTGCAAAAATAGCAAGTTGAGGGGTTTACACCCCCAATGCTAATGCTTTTACATTCCAACCTTTGATTACTTTAATGTCAAATTATTTGCCAAAAAAGGAGTCACAATGTACAAAAGATAAAAAAGGGAAAATGAGAAGAGGAGAAGAGGGAGCAATAGAAAAATTTTAAGGTTTTCACACAACAAAAAAATCCTATGTTCGTTTTACTTCCGAAATCCCTATACCTATTTTCCTAATTCAGCTATTCCGACTCCTGGAGTGATTTTCCTATATTTAGCAACACAATACAAGTGTCCTTTCTCTTTCTCCGTCTCCCACCAACCTCTACCATCTTCTTTATCTTACTTTATATCTCACATGAAGCAATTTCACTTTATTTTTTTCGGTCTTAAAGAAATTTCACATGAAGCAATTTCACATTTATTATCATTCTTGTATTATTTGGTTTATGCATCACTAATCTAGCATAATGAAAAATCAAATACAATCACTCACCATCAAGAGTCTTTTAGTCCAATTGATTGGCACTTCTTAGTATGCCCATGATATTCACGATTAAAATCTTTTGTTTCACCGGTATAAATGGTTGTGGGGTGTGAGAGACAAGAGCCGAGGTTCAAGTCTCCAAAAGGGAGCTTCACACACATATACACTTAGATTAGGCTATAATAAAAATTCTATCTTATATCAACAAAAAAATTCTTTCATTTCAATTGTAATTATCAAATTATAAATTAAATATAAATATATAAATAAATGTATGTATATATATATAAATTTAAAAAAAAAAAAAAAGCTTTCCAACCTGAATTTCAACTCTAAAAATCATTACAAATTTACAATTATGTTCAACGTTTACTTGGGCATTGCCGAATATATCAATTTGATCTCACTAAATATATTTATATGTTTCATAGCCTACATACACATGAGAATTTCTCACTATTTATTTTATTCCAAGACGACACACAATGGGAGCAACTAACATACCATTAATCAGCATGAGGATTGGACTCGACTGCGCCAAAGAACCCAAATCTAACCGCTAACTTATCAAAAATGCAATGCATATTACAATAACAAAAAACACGCTAATAAGCAATTACCAATCCCAAACCCATGAAATAGTAGGTAATAAAAAGGGAAAAAAAAAAGAAGGGGGGGGGGGGGGGGTGGGGGAGCTTAAAATAAAATATTTATGAAGTTATTGTGACAATTTGAAAATTATTTCAGCAGTATGATTACCTCTTTAAATGGAAATTTCACCAATAACAGCTATAATTTACAATATTATTCAGTCATGCGACTCAAACAACCAAATCTAACTGTTCATATTGGATCTGAACAAACGGATTTAATGCACAAGAATCGCCAACACACAGCAATTTATGGTAACAACTGATACAAGATTACACATAATTATAATCCTAACCAAAAGTAGACATCCTTAATGAAGGAAAACACTCAACAAATTTATAATTGATGGTTGCAGTGATAAAACATATATTTGAGGAATAAAAACAGAGGGCATGCTTAGAAAGGACTTGTATTGTTTGTATCCTCTAGTTGCTCCAGATATATAAAGGATTGTAAAACTAAAGATTGTAAGAAGCAGGGACAAAGTAACTAACTTCATAACTATTTTGTTTCTTTTGGTACCCACATCCTTTCGATGATGATCTGTGCGCAGTTTCATGTCTAAATTGTCTTTTACTAGTAATTTTAAATGTAACTCGGCCACGCAATACTATGCATACTTATTAAAATTAAATATTCTCAATCAAATATAAGATATAGATAAAGCCAGAAAATAACGGGCAGAATTTAGGTATAATACTTATATGCCCTTAGGTTTCCTTTTTAATATTTTGTCATGTGAATTTTTTCTGATATGATGGAAATGTATTTTTTTAGCTAAGTAAGCACATGGCTGAATTTTAAAAGAGAAACCTAAAGATCAACACCTAAGATATTGTACCTAAGTTTTGTTAAGACTAATTATAACATCATTGATAATCTTTCTTTATATTTTACAATACCTTCATTGTTAGGGGTGGCAATTCGTGTTCGCGTGTCGGGTTCGTGTCGTGTCAACTCATACGTATTCGACTATATAGGTCAACACTAACCCGACATGTTTATTAAACGGGTCAAGATTCCTCAACCCTAACACGACCCATTTATTAAACGGGTCAGTCGTGTCGACCTGTTTATCTGATTTTATCAAAATGAAGAAAAACACTTATGGAAAAACAAGCAAATTAATATTTTAAATGTAAAATTCAGAACTAATGAGTAATTATATCACAAATAATCATTCAAAACTAAAGCATATCTCAATATCATAAATAATCAATCACAATATGTCCAAAAAAAAAATAAACTACAACAACTAATAAGTTTATATACCTCTAGTTTGAATGATATATTGGTAAAATTTCATTTAATTAAACGGGTCAGACTAATTTCATAACATCATTGATAATTAAGCTTTCTTTTCATCATGTCGTGTACAATTTTGCCACCCCTATTCATTGTGGCCTCATCATCCGAAAGGAGGATAGGATAAATAAATAATAATAAGTCCAACTTGGCCAAATGACATAATGTGGTTGGTGCATAATAAAAATGGTAGCAATGATTAAATCATGTGAAAGTGACCTACCACTAATTATTTCAACTAATTATATAAAAAATTATGGTTTGCTCAAAACGATAAAATATTAAAGGTTGGAACTCGTCTCAATCAGAAATCAATTATGAGGAAGACAAAAACAGAGGACATCATATACTATCTTTAATGATCATGATAATGGAAACATCAGTTATAATACAGTTTAAGATTTGATGTTTGATCGTAACGTGATAATAATTATATATATATATATATATATATTCAAGTAAATTACTCCACACACATTCGAAATCCCACCTCCGCAACAACAAAATTTGCACTCACCAAAAGACAATTTCTCTCTCAAAATACAGGGGAAAACTAAGCCCCATGTTGAAAACAGCCACCACCATCTTCCTAGGCTTAGCCACCTCTTTCACCTTCCTCCTCATTTCTCCTCCTCCTCCAAAATCTTTCTACCACTCCCTCTACATATCCACCTCTCTATCCGACAACACCTCAATATCACATCATTTACACACCCTCACTCGCCGACCCCACGTTGCTGGTTCTGAGGCAAACGCAGAGGCTGCAGCCTATGTTTTATCCATCTTCACCTCCAGCAATATCAAATCTCACATAGCATCCTATGAGGTCTCTCTAACCTACCCTTCTTTCCGTTCCTTAACACTAATACCACCACCTCCAGAGACACCCACAGCCTTCAATCTTCGTCAAGAAATTTATGATGGTGATCCATATGCAGATGTAGCAGATGAAGTTCAGCCTACTTTCCATGCATATGCAAAGTCAGGCACTGTCTCGGGACTTGTGGTTTATGTGAACTATGGACGCATTGTAGACTACTTGACACTGAAAGAAATGGGTGTGAATGTATCAGGTACAATTGTTTTGGCAAGGTATGGAGAAATATACAGAGGAAACATAGTCAAGAATGCGTACGAAGAAGGTGCCATTGGGGCATTGTTGTATACAGATAGGAAAGACTATGGTGGTGGAGGAGGGGATACAAGGTGGTTCCCAGATGAGAAGTGGATGCCACCAAGTGGGGTTCAGGTGGGAACAGTTTATAATGGGATCGGTGACCCTACTACACCTGGATGGGCAAGCACTGAAGACTGTGAAAGGTTATCCGAAGAGGAAGTAGAGAAAGGAGGGGATGTTCCACTTATACCTTCCCTGCCAATATCTGGGGCAGATGGTGAAACAATCTTGAGATCGATCGGTGGAGATGTTGCCCATGAGGATTGGCAAGGAAGCATAGATGCACCTACTTACAGGGTTGGACCAGGGCCAGGGATTATCAATCTCAGTTACACCGTAAGTTCAAACTAAGATTTGGGTTTTTTAAGTACCATTCTGTATTCTTGTGCACATTCTACTAACGTCCAATCCAGCCCTATTACTAAAACCAGACCAGTTACTGAGGGGTGTTTTTTCCAGGGGAATCAAATCATAGGGACTATTCAGAATGTCATTGGTATAATTGAAGGAGCAGAAGAGCCTGATCGGTATGTCCAAAATTTTTCATAAACAGCAGATATTAGCTCATTCTTGCACTTCAATTTCAATATGCATCACTCTAAAGAAAACGTGCATAGTGCTCATGGTTAGTAACTCATCAAAACAGAACAGGAAAAATTGACAACTACCTTCTTATTAGGTATACTTTTCTTTTGTGGTACAGTTTCCACCCCTTGCCTGTTTTGGTCCAAAAGAAGAAAATCTTCATGAATGGGTTGTGTTCACCAATGTTTGCAATATAGCTTGTTCCACAAAAGGATTAACTGCATCTCAAACGTTTCAGATCTATTTACTATTTCACTTAACTTCGAATGACATTTGAAAGTTAATTGCAAAATTAGAGCGGTAAAACATATTAACTTGTTTTAATCAATATCTCAATGGGGGTAATGAAGCCTAACTTGCAACGGTTAAAAGTCACAAATGGTACGATTATCTGTAGATTTGTCATTCTGGGTAATCATCGGGATGCATGGACATTTGGAGCTGTAGATCCCAATAGTGGCACCGCAGCATTGCTAGAGGTACAAAATGTCCTTATCCAGTATCTACTAATGAGGAATAATCACCAAAACAGCACCACCTGATTTTGATACAACCGTAGGTTGCAGAAAGACTCGGGAAGCTGCAAAAAAAAGGATGGAAACCTCGAAGAACAATTGTCTTATGCAATTGGGATGCTGAAGAATATGGCCTGGTCATTCTCTCTCTCTCTCTCTCTCTCTCTCTCTCTCTCAGACACACACACACACACACGCACACACAACAGAAATTTAACCTAAGCACCCTATCCAGGTAGGATCCACTGAATGGGTAGAAGAGAACAGAGAAATGCTAGCTTCAAGGGCTGTTGCTTATTTGAATGTTGACTGTGGAGTAGCTGGACCAGTATTCCATGCCTCTGCAACTCCCCAGCTTGATGAACTGCTCAAACGAGCAACTCAACAGGTATCTCAAAAGTAGTAATACTAGGAAAACCAGCTACAGTAAGCACAAGCCAATTTTGAATGCAGCAATTACAGAATCCATACCAAGAGTTGATACTTATGATATCACAACTCCTGGCCATACAGATGGGCATTAGCAGCTGCAGAAACATATAAGATGCCGGTCAAATCTATAGAGTTAATCTAAATTTAAATCTTTTCTCCTGCTTCAGCTCAAAAGAAATCTTCTCTCTGTTGCTACTATTATCTCACTCATCTCTATTGAACTTGTAATTTGATTTGAAGGTTCAAGACCCAGAGAACTCATCACAAACTATTTACGATTCATGGGTTGATTCCAGCAATTCTCCCCCGGTAAGCAAAATACAAATGCCCCTTACACCACCACCTTGACTTCAAGATTTCATATTAATTTTTTTTGAAACGAACTGAATTGCATTGCAGTTGCCCTTAAAAACTGCAACTTATTTTGTTTCCAGCCATCCAATTTTGATAAATAATTCCCAAGTCAAGCATCATATTACCGCACAGATAGATCACGCATAGGAGACAACTTTCATCAAACCTTGAAACATATCTAGTTAAATAATTGGTGCTCATTAAACTGTACTTTCTATACAAAGATTGGAAGGTTAGGAGATGGAGGATCAGACTTTGCAGCCTTTGTGCAACATGTAGGAATTCCAGCAGCTGCAATGTTTTTTGGAGGAGGTAACAAGCACAATTTTTTTTTTTTTTTTCAAATAAGTAAAGAAAAATGTTTATGAAAAAAGACTACTTCATATACAATGAAAACAAAAGTCTAAAGAATTACAATGAAAAAGTATTATGTACAAGCACAATATTTTTAATCTTTGGACATCATCCTTTAGTTTGTAAGGTGATGCATGCACACATGCACATATAGGCCATTTTTATTCTAAAGGAAGCAACTATGAATATACTTCTTAGAAAACACAACAACATAAAGAAATCGATAATTGAAATGTTCAAATTTAAAAGTTCTTTCACCAAGTAAGGCAAAACAAACAAAACAAAGCATTAATTTCAAAATCAAGTATGATATGATGAAAATCCAGCAACGGTATCCAACCAATTCGTAACAACCACCAGCTCAAACAAGCAAAGAGATGCTAAATACAGTGTGAAGGCAAATATAACACTTTGTAACATTCATCACAATGTAACCAAAACCTCCCACAAATACCGTTAGCAGAATGACTTAACCTAACCAAAGATATGACAGAGCCATCAAATGTTTTTAATCTCTCATAGTCAATAAAAATATTACTTTCGCTATAGTCATTTTTTTTTTTTTTTTTGGATAATTACAATGGGGGAAGGAGGATTTGAACCCTGGATATCTTAGTTGAAAGTTTTTTTTTTTTTAAATATAATTTATGGTTCATCCCTTAACTACCACCATCCCATTAAATTTGTCACACATTTTAGTCTGAGAATGGAATTTTGGTTACTAATCCAATTAGCTCATACTACTTGAAGTTCTTGTCGCTTTGAATAGAGGGAAATGAAAGCATGCTTGGCAGCATGTGGGTGGAAGGAATGGAAAACTATCTTATGACATGAATGAACTAATGATTCTCCTTGTAAAAGGATACAACTTATAAATCACAAGTCAAAACTAACATTGAACTAACGCGCAACCATAATCTTATCACATTAACTTACCAATGATGTTCACTACTGTAGTAAGAGACTAAAAACAGTTATTTAGCAACCAAAAAAAAGAGAGACTAAAGACTTAATGTAGTAAGCTTTAAAATGGCAGAACATTTTATCCTTAAGAAATATGTAAGTTAATATAACATGGCAGTGTGCCTTTTGGAACTTTCATGGCTTACCAATGAATTGTTTTTACTTGTTCCCAAATGCAGGATACCCTGTATACCACTCAATGTACGATGACTTTGTCTGGATGGAAAAATTTGGGGATCCAATGTTTCATAGACATGTTGCAGGTGAGCCATAAAGTTGTTATTTACCAGCAACCAAACCAATTTGGATTTCTTTCACAAGCCAAAAAATTGCATTTGAAGCACTCTTTAATGATTGCATATTGAGTCTGGAAAATTCCATTATACACCAAGAGGAGTGAAAACAAACTAAAAAGCACTCAAGAGTGTTAGCAAAACACGATAATAGTCAGTTTTTCCAATTCATATTTTAGTTTTTACTACTTCAGCCATTTCATGTTCAAGAATTGAAAAGAAACGTTTTTTTGAATGAGAATTTGCATTGAATTCTGGATCAACTAACAACATCTATATCTTAATCCAAGAGCCTAAAGCTTTATTTTCTATCAAATTTATGAAAAACAGTGGGAAGTGTTTGGGGTTTAGTAGCTCTTTGGTTAGCAGATGAGGAGTTTTTGCCTTTCAACTATCTCTCCTATGCAAAGGAGCTCCAGGTATCACAATGTTAAATGGGAAGAAAATCATTACATGCAGTGTTATGGAATACAATTGATTATCATAGAGATTTAGGGGCAGACATAAACACAATGACTTTAATCCTGAACTAACAGAAAAGCACAAAGGACTTGAAAGATGAGATCTCAGAAACAGACATAAGCCTAAATCCTCTTTTCAAGTCCATAGACGAGCTCCATAAAGCAGCCACCACGATGAACAACCAGAGAAAGGTATAAACTTGCATTTCTGCATATTGCATTTAATAATAACATTCCACATTTACCAGAAACATGAACTATGATTCTCTAGGAAATAATAGAAAGAAAAGGTTGGGCATCAATGTGGAATAAAGATCATTTGAAGGTGAGAGAGTCGAATGATAGACTAATGATGGCAGAGCGCGCATTTACAGACCAAGATGGACTCTTTGGAAGGTCCTGGTATAAGCATTTGGTATGTTTCTCTTAATCAATATATGAATCCTAAACCAAACTTACTTCCGTAATTCTTTAGTTGGCTTTATTACTACGTCTTTCACAATAACTATTTTTTCAAAAACTCAACATAAAAGCAATTTCCCCAGATATAAAATTGAAAAGATTCGACCCAAGTGAATATCTTGCATTAATGTTATAATTACAGAACGTGACCAAATTTATTATTTTGCATTTTACAGATTTATGGGCCCTCAAAGCACGATGACTATGGATCTAAAACCTTCCCTGGGATAGATGATGCAATAGAGAAGGCCAAGAACCTGAATACTGCAGATTCATGGCGTGCAGTACAACATGAAGTTTGGCGAGTCTCTCGAGCTGTTAAACATGCTTCACTAGTCCTCAATGGTGAACTAACATGAACATGTACTGATATATTCAGTCCTAAGGGTCGTGCACGTCATGTATAGTAATAAAACTCAAAGGAGGCAAATATCCTTGTCATTTATTAATTTTATTGTTGGAATAATGGTTAAATGATTAAATTAATCATTTCTGAACAGCCTAAAATTCTGTGACAACTGATAACTTATCATGGTATCAAAACGGGTGGTCTTGAGTTCAAACCCTATTCTCCACTCTACTTCCAATTATTTAAATTTAAAATAAAAAGGCTAAAAATCCCACATGTTGGGTCCCTTTATTAAGGGGAAATATGGGCCCTACATGAGGGAGAATGTTAGAATAATAGTTAAATGATTAAATTCCCCATTTGCTAATGCTTTCAGGACAACTAGCAATTTATCACTGATCATATTATTGTTTCTCCAAATCTTGCTACAGATAATCCATCACTACTGCAAGTCCTAATTCAAATAATATTTTGTTAGAATCAAAAAAATGAAGTTTCATGTAAATTCTCTAGCATGGCCTAGTTTTATTTCAACACTTGATCAGTCCCAATCCCAAATTTCATCAAAATTTATCTAGGACTACACACTTGGTCATATGCTATCAGATCTCATCTTACTGCCTCAACCCCCTTTATTTTTGGCCGTCATGCTTCTTCCAAGCATATAAGCATATGTATTATGTTGCACCACAAGCAAATCATCTTAAATGAATCTCACTTCATGTTCTCATTTAATGGTACCTTAATGCACTATATTGAATTGAAGCCAACTTATAAATCTCTGCTGACTATTGTAGTTTTCTGAAGCTCCTAATGAACAATGAAACCGGCATTGAAATTCAACCTTATATCCCAAGCTCCAAATGAATTCTCTCAACTGCATGAATCAAAACATGATACATAACCATATAGGGATAATTTTGTTTTTAAATCAGCCTTCCTCTTGTCCGTGTAGCTCCTTGCACTTTCATGATATAATTTTCTGGTACAACAGGGGAAAATCAAAATAATTCCTTTTATCAGATGCATTCCTCAGTCTAATGTTGCACGTGACCAGAGCGTCTAAGATGATTGCACCATACTCTCACTTAGTGGTACCTCTAGTTTCTTATTATTGCATTATTTCTAACTCATCTTCTGTACCAATCACAATCTCAACACCCTCATCTTAGCCACAACAGTATTAGATCAGGGTGGATGTGGGGCCGTGTGGGGAATAACCCAAAGAACACAACACAGCCTGAAGAACATCACATGGCTCACTTGAACTCAACCTTAAATCCCAAGTTCCTAACGTATTGCCTCAACTGCACGAATCAAAATGTGCCACTCCATATGGGGCTAATTTATTTTTATCATAGATTACCATGGTTTTTCTTACCACCTTTCACTGAGATTCTCATCAGCCTTCCTCTTTTCCATGTAGCTCCTTCCACTTTCATGATATACTTTTCTTCTACAACTGGGGGAAATCAAAATAATTCCTTTTAGATGCATCCCTTGTTGTCTTTGCTTTCCTCGGTCTTATTCTTATGTTGCACATGACCAGAGCATCTAAGATGATTCCATCATACTCTCAGTTAGGTGGTTCCTCTAGGGAGAGACAGAGAGAAGAAACAAAAAATCCAAAGAACACAACACAGCTAGAAGAACTTAACATGGCTCACTTAGCATCTAGGTTAATTCCACATCAAGGGGTTAGCACAATCAACTGGGGATCAAATCTTCCCTTTCCCCTCCCCTTGGAACCAAAATTACTTATATTTAAAAGAAAAAGAAAAAGATTTTAGGCTACTTTCACTTGAAACCTTAAGAAAATTTAACCAGGACAAAACGGTTTTACCCCTTTCAAAAAGACTTTCCAGCATTTTGCCCAATTTCTCAAACTATTTAAGGAAATGCCTCTGTTTTGAAACTCAATTTTTATAAAATCGAATTTCAAATGTAAAACTCGATTCTTGGACAATCGAGTTATAGCAGAATTGGACTTAGGAAAAAAAAAAAAAATCTGGAACTCGAGTTTCTTGAATGGAACTCAAGTTCCAAAAAAAAATTTTTTTTTTTTTTTTTTTCAATTCGCTATAACTTGATTGTCCAAAATTCGAGTTCTAAGTTGGACCTCAATTTTTAGAAAATCGAATTTCAAAACAGGGGCATTTCCCTAAATAGTTTCACACAATGGGCATTTTGCCAGATATTTAACAAAAAGGGGGCAAAAGCCCATTTTCTCCAACTTAACCAGCTTTATGGAGATTATTTGACCATTCACATATTATTAATCCCACAGATGACACGGCCAAAGCAAAAGGCCAACAGGAGTGGCTCAAAATTCTCAAGGTTCCCATTCTTACAACAGGCACACACTTCCAAAAAGATGCATCTCCTACATTGGGAACAAAACACCTTGCTCAACTTTGGGCACAATATATATTCCCATTCTAATGTCTTCTTTTGAAGGAGTTGCATAGAAAACCACCTATTAAATAAGAGACAGACAGAAACTGGCAAGAAATAGCAAAACAAAAACCATAATAGGAGTTTCTTAAGTTCTAAAAATGAAAATATATAAATATAGGAGCTCAAAATTTCAAACATTCTCTTAATGGTTTCTAAAACCACAAACCTTTTCTTCTTCTTTTTTTCTTTTTCTTCTTTTTTTAGGGGTTAGGAAACTGACCACCTTCAATAAAGCCTTACAAGGAAAATGGCTTCGGCATTTCGGGGTCGAGGAGACTCAGCTTTGGAGGAGGGTTGTAGCTGCTAAATTTGGGGAAGAAGGGGGGGGGGAGGGTTGTGGTGGACTTCCAAGTTGGGAAGAGGTGTCCACAAGTGTGGCTTGTGGAGAAGTATTCGCATGGGTTGGGATGCTTTTAGCAAAAACATCCAGTTTAGGGTTGGGGTGGAGAATGGAGTGAAATTTTGGTGTTGGGATCCTCCTCTCCATTTGGCTATTCCGGTCTTATACAATTTTGCTACTAATAGAGCAGCCTCTGTTGACTCTTCTTTGATAAGGCAAGGAACAAGGGATAGGAGAAGTTGGGATGCTAATTTCATTCAGGGTCCTAATGATTGGGAGGTGGTATTGGTGGATGATTTCTTTCGTTTCTTAGCAGAAAGTTTACCTTCAACGGATGATGGTGATCGTATGAGATGGAAGTTGACAAAAAATGGGAATTTCAATATCCATTCATTTTATCATAAGTTGTGTGGTTCTTCTTTCATTGTTTTTCCTTAAAAAGGTATTTAGAAAGTTAAGGCACTCCAGTGTGTCTCTTTCTTTGTTTGGACAGTAGTTTGAGATAGAATTCTCACAGGTGATAATTTTCAAAGAAGGAGTTTTGATTTTTCATTAACTGGTGCATCATGTGTTGCTGATGTGGGGAGATAGTGGATCATTTGTTGCTACATTGTGAGAAGGCTCATCATTTGTGAAGTTTTGTCTTTAAAACTTTTGGGATTTCGTGGGTTCTCTCAAGATCAGTTGCAAATTTCATTTTTCGTTGGTGGAATTGGTTGGGGATGCATTCATTTAACATTTGGAATTTAGTTCCGTTGTGTTTCATGTGGTGTACTTGGAGGGAACACAACCGGCGAACTTTTGAGGACTTTAGATCCGATGACCAGTTGCTTGCCTTCTTTAGTGGTTCCCTTTTTGATTGGTTTAGAGCTTGGGGACTCACATCTAGTGAATCTCTCACTTTGTTTCTTAGTTCTCTTTTTCTTTGTAATTGGTTTCTTTTCTTTGTTTTTGCTTCTCTCTTTTCTGTAATCTTTATGTTTTGTGCTTCTTTGCATAAAGTAGTTTTTTGAATATCTTTCTTACTAATTACAAAAAAAAGTAATTGTCTTAGGCAGACAAGTAACTACGTCAAACCCTCAAAGCTTTTTTTTGATAAGTTTGGTCGGCATAGAAATAGAGAGTTGTGGAGAATTGTGCCTCATTGCTTGATGTGGTGTATCTGGCGCGAAAGGAATTCTAGAAGCTTTGAGGGTTGTGAGCGCTCTGTGTTAGAGTTTAAGTCTTTTTTTTTACACACTCTCCTCGTTTGGAGTGCGGTCTTTTGTCATTTTTCTTGTTCTTCCCTCCCTGTTCTTCTTGATCGTTGTAATCTTGGTTCTCGTTTTATGCCCCCTTAGTACATCCCCAATGTACTCGAGTTGGCTTTTTTTCTTTGTCTAATAAAATTTCGTTACTTATCAAAAAAAAAAACTACGTCAAACCCTAAGGTTAAAGCACACCTCCAAAATGGCAATTCAATGTATAATTTTTTCCAGGTCAAAACTGTGGTCCTGCATACTTATATGCCAATAAAGCATATCATGCAAACCCCATCTTTCCAAATGCTATAATTTTTTTTTTTGATGAAAAAAGCACAGCATTGTAATTTAGACAATCCATAATTTCTCAGATTACTAAGATAAACAAAGCTCAAGTCAACAGACCAGGAGATATCATGGCAATTGAACTTTCCATATAAAAGCAAAAGGTACAATTGAATCAGGATAAATATCTTACAGAAGCTGATAATGACACCATTTTAACTTGAAGCATTTAAATTAATATATCATAACAACAAAAGAAAGCCATCGTCAAACAACAAAAACTGCTAACTAATTCTACATGCTATACAAATCAGACAGGTATAATTTGAATTATATGCAAGAGAATCCATGCTTTTAGTCTTAGAATACAATGTACAATTTCAACTAGTATTGGCTCTAAATATGTACAAAAACTCACTATGTGTGCTTAAGTCATTTACTTCCAAACCTTGACAGCCCCATCTCTACAGCTCGATATTAAAAATCTCTGATTCAACTTGACAGAAGCTATAGAGAGAACGGAGTCACGATGGCAACCAGCAGAGTCGGTGGCAGCAGCTGCAAGAACTGCTTTTGCTGTCAACTTACTAGTTAGTGGTCGTCTCCTTGTCTCCTATATACCCAAAGAAAAGCACTAAGTTTAGCATCACAAGCTATAATTGCATGAGTTGCATAAAATTAAGAAAACTTTCAATTTCCTGATAAACAAGTTAAGGAATTGAAAGCAACAAACACTTCACAAGAAATGAGCATAGTTTGATTCACAATTGTCATAAAACAGGCAACTAGAAGGTAGGACGATAAGAGAATCATAGGGTGGAGATGCAAATAAAAAAGTTTGACTAGATTCTGGCCCAAAAAAAAAAAAAGGCAAAGCACAAGCTATTTCCTAAATCCCAAAAAGAAAACATACCATATTAGTCAAATAATTTCAGTACACAATTGAACAGAAACATAAAACTTACCTGCACAACTTGCACACCAAAACTCGATCTTGCTTCATAGAAATCATCATTCCCAACTCCATTCAAGTTCGGCCCACAGATACAGTAACTTCGGTCAGGACTGTAACATCAACAATTAAAGTCAATTCCATCACAGAAATCTCACGAAAACAAGAAGATCAGAAGTTATTTACAAACCTGTGATGATCCCATCGACGTATCTTCAAGTCAGTACCCCCAGTTAACAAATCACCCCCAGGTAAGGGAAGCAAAGAACGGATACCAGGAAGACGAGGGGGAGGTTCATTCAGCTCATCAACTCGGTACCTCGGATTAACATTTCGTCTGAGATCTGGTCTAGAATTTGACTTACTAGATGGTCTAGCCAAAGCCCAAGGCCCATCATACATTTCCGCATCACTATCATAGTTTGCCACCCGCAGTACCTAAAACAAAAGTTGAATATTGTGAAAAACAAATTTAACTAGGTAAAGATTGATCAAATCAATAAGTCAATAATACAAGAGATAGTAATCCAGAGTGTTTTATGCCACTACAAGCAGTGAAAACCAAGAGCCCCTATAATGAAACATGAATATGCACCTTCATCATTCTTAAAGCAAGAGGCACTTCATAGTTCCATCAATATATAGTCAACTTTGTCATTCGTACATTATTTTTAAGTAAAACTTCACACAATTATTAAGTCAAGGAGGTGGCACATGCTATGCTCGTCTTCTTTATCTTGCCAAAATTACTGCCTTTTAGCATATCCATTTGTAACTTAACAAGGTCACTGAAGTAAAATCAATGAGTACAGGGCTCTAGTCCCAGACTTGTGAAGAGTTAGCAAATTTTAGTTTATATGGAATTACCAACTACTCAAAATAGTTGAAGAAAAGATGGACTATGTATTGATGATTCACTTTTTGGGGGGGAATCCATGCTCCATCCTAGAGAAAGCATACAGGATATTATCTATCAATTTTGGTTGAACTTTAGATCTCCAACAATTCAACTTAGCTTTTCCACCAAAACTAGACTATTGCTTTTATCTTTACTTGAATCTTTCATTCTCTTTTTCTTTTTTGGTTGGGGGAGAAAAAGATTTGTTCTATAGTTACCATGTGAGCCCCTATAGGAGATTATGGGAACTCCTGACTCATGCAATGCAATCACACTTTTTTTTAATAAACAATTATTAGAAATAAACCCCATGTACCTGGTGGCAGCTCCCATTTTCTGCATTCCAAAGAGAAACTTCATTGCAACCAGCAGCAACATAAATAAGGGGTCTTGCAGTAGTAGATGCAGAGGAATTTGGAGGAGGTACAAAAAGACACATCTTCTCAATGGGGCATGGAAGAGAATACTGCCATGAATTCACAGGTATAAGGAACCTCAGATCCCAAAGTGTAAGCACACCTCTTGAAGATCCTGAAACAAACCAATTCCCACAAGGATCTGTTACCAAAGAAGACACATAGCCCTCCTCCGGAGTTGCTTTTAATGTCCATGAGCTGGAGTTTTTTCTTGTATCCCACAGATGGATCCCACAATTTTGTGTGCTAAACATAACCATCTGACTGAAACTACTATCAGCAGAGTAGTTCAGAAGGCTGAGTATAGCACCTTCCTTGATATCCTTCTTTTTTATGTCAGCAATACCTGAGTACTTCTCAACAACATTACCAAGGCCTCTAGAAATGTAATCAACAGAAAACATATGTATCGTGCCATCACATGCTCCAACAACAACTTGAGCAGAGCCCCGAAGCATTGCACTGCACAGGGCTCGGCTTCCCTCCAAGTGATAAGTTAACCTTGACCTAAATGAGATGTCCTTTTCCAATTTTCTTGAATCCCAAACCTTGACAGTGGAATCATCAGATGCACTCACAAAAAAACTATGATCAGTTGATATGGCTATATTATTAACCGCAGAACGATGCTCCTGGAGGTGCGCAACTAGCACCCCTCTTGGCCTCCAACCTGAATCTGGAATTGATGATGTACGTGCAAGAGTTGGCAATCCTGTTAGATCAGTTGAAGTGGAGGCATCTTCCACAGTAATAGAACTGCCTTTTATTATGCTAGATGATCCAATCTCTTGAAATTTGCTATTGACATAAGCCACTTGATCATTTTCTCTGCCTTCTGGTTCATGTACCACTCTGTGGAACTGTTTTGAGCCGCTGCTGATGCTGTATGAGCCTGAAACAAGCTTAGGTGCTGGAACTGAACTAGCCAAGCTAAATGATTTATTTACAGGATCCATCCAAGGCATTGATGATGAACCAATTCCTGGGGAATTTACTTGTAACGGAGAATCAGACCCAGCAGGAGGAATTCCAACCGGCCGCCTGTCCAAGCTAAAGGAGTACAGCGGTATGCCTTCAGATGACTTATCACATATAAAACTACTCACACCACTAACCTGTGGTGACATAAAGCCTGAAAATTTCAACTTTTCTGAGGATAGGGGATCTCGAACATCAACTGTGCTAGAAGCATTACTCATAAAATTTCCCATGCCTCTAGAATTAGCCTCACCATCATCAGATTCAGTCAGTTCTGGCTGTTGCAATGCATTGCCAACAGGTTTTTGACCATCAGGACTTTGTTGATTATTGGGCCAGCTCTTCCCTGACTCTCCCTTGAGTATATCCATGCTTTCCCATTGTTTTGAATGAGGTGATGAGTTATACCAAATTTTTCTTTGTCTCTCCAACATATCTGAACTCCTGGCATTTTCTAAAACTTGATAACACACTTGTCTTGCAACTGGAGGGTTTAAACATAAAAGGAGAGCCTTGTCAGAAGCCAAAGATGCTGGTTGTCTACGGAGGAAAGGCCGAATAAGTGGAGCAAGGAAAACATAGGAATCTACTGCACCTAAGGTCTCACTGCTAGCAGCAATGAAAGTGACGGCTGACCTTCGTACCCATTGACAGGGATAACATAACAACGGAAAGGCACGCTCTATCATCTCAAGTAGTATCCTCTTCCGCAAGAAACCACTTCTACATAGAATGGCCAAGCAATCCAAAGCATTAACAATTACAGCTTCTGATGCATCACTTAAAGCCTGCTCAATGTAAGGTAAAAGATATTCCTCCACACTTCTTTGGCCTACAAAGAAGCATACGTACACAATTTGCCCAAAGAAAACTGCCCGTAGCTGCTCATCTCGATCATTTAGAAAGGCAGGTAGGATGGGTAACAGAAAGTCATTACTTTGCCTCTGGCCAAAGAAGCAGCATAGATTGCCAATGTCCCGAAGGAGCGCTCTCCTGATATTTGGTGTCTGCTTTGGACCCATAACTAGTTCTTGAACGACCTCTGCAATGGACTTCCTCAGCTGTGCTAATTGTGCATCGCTATTTATCCTTTGTAGTCGTCCAGATGCCTCATTAGACGATGCCAATGGCTTCTCTGTTAACGTCAATTCATCAAGAACCCCTGCCTCACTCATGCTTATTGAGTGAATCAAGAAACCATAAGCAGTTAGTGCCAGCTTAGCAATATTGCTAGCATAACATATCCTCACACTTTCCTCTGGATCATCAGGAAGCATGGAAAGCATTGGAAGAATGTACTCTGGAAAAATTTTTGCATCACTTGGGGGGAAATCTCGAACTAAAGGCAGAATATCGCACAAAGTCTCCAAGGAAGCACAACGAACAATTGCTGCTGTATCCGAAAGCATTGCAATAACATATGGAAGCACTCGCTGCAACCGATCTTCATCATCAATATATAGTGCAGAAGACTTGAGTAAGAGTACAGCTGCCCTCCTCAAATGAGGTAACTTGACGTTTCGTATGCAGGAGCAAAGAAGAGAGGCAATCAAAACCATACCCTCACATCTCATACTATCTTCAGGCAATGGTAAGAAGGGCATTCCAAAGGTATCTGATTGGCTGTCATACTCAGACATCAACGTATTCAAATCATTCATCGTAATCTTTTTCAGAAAGGGATGATCATTTCTCCTAAATGCATTGGACATAGTCTGAAGCAGGTCACCGGAAGATTGCATCCCACAAGTTTTAAGATTTTGGGACAACAAAGAATTGGGTGCATCCTCAAGCATCAGCTTGGCACCAGGATAATGGTTATTCTGTTTAACATCCCTAAGCAGCGTATTGAGATCACCAAGAAGTTCAAATTGATCACGAGTTAAACCTTTCTCTGTCTCCACTCTCTTTCTAAATGAGTCCTTTGTCAAATTGACATTTTGTTTGGCAACCATCTCTTGTGACAGCTTACCACTAGTACTGTTAGAAGGTGTACAGAGTCCACTACCAGTCTCCTCAGATGACCTGGTGTCCATCATTTGCTTAAGTATCTCTGGGAAAACTCTCTGGCACAATGCAACCTACATATAATAATTACATGAAAGCAAGGGCACCATATGTGATTTGCAATAAGTAGCAAAAGGTTGAGTTATTAAAATTCATTTTACATGTTATACATAATAGTTGTTTACCCTCATATCAGAATGAAGAGGATTCCAGTAGCAGTAGAAATTATGCAGGAATGGCGAGAAGTAGCTTGGAAACACAACATCTGCATATTCCTGCAGGTAGCTTTCAGCAGAAAGTCGTGACTCTGGTTCCAGCTGAATCATATGTAGTATCATCTTGCGGATTCCAGAATCAGGAATCTGCACAGAAAATAAATGGCTAATCATTGAGCATGAAGGGCAGACAACATAAAGAAGGTAAGAGAAACATGACCATAGATATACAGACACCAGTAAGGAGTGACACCGATCAACTCTAATGCAATATTAGAATGAAGGCAAGGCTAAAAAATTAAGGTTGAGGCTCGAGGTACAACATGATAACATAAAATATAAAATTATGGCTCCAAAATAAAGTATAAATTAGACAAGGGGGAGAGAGAGAGAGAGAGAGTGAGAGACTACCTTCTCAAGATGTTGGCTAGGATCATATTGACCTCTGCGATAAGCAAGAAGTTGGGAGAGTTCAAATGGTGGTTGACCCTCAAGGAAAAGCTCTGCAATGACACACCTGAAATAGTAATTCGATAAGTGCAGCTCAGAAAAGAGAGAGAGAAGAGTGGAAGACCTCATGTTATTCACACCAAGAAAAAGATCTGAAAAAACAGGATATATCATTTTCGCATTCATGTGGCCAAAACAAAAATAAACTTCATTCATTAGTGTGTAAATTCTAAAAACAGCCATCTAAATCTCCGATTTTGTAATGTTGAAGAAATAGAGACACAAAGGAAAACTCCCATCCCCCCAATAAAGCAGAAGTGAATGAAACTTGTGGAACCAAAAAAAATAGTTGTGTTTTAGTTTATCCTAATTAGTGGTAAGAAAATTTTCAAACAAGAAATCTAGTGCAACTCTCTAACAGTCATTATAAGCTTTCACTATCAAATACATATAAATGCTTGCTCATCAAGCTCAACCTCTGAATGCAAAAAGGTAAGAAGGTGATTACTATACCATTATTATTAAGCTGCAAGTTCATCATTGTAGACTTTCACACACACTTCGCGTGAGTTCAAAGGCTCTTCTTTTTCAATTCTAAGTCGTAACTGCAAGCAGTTATAGTTTAAGTGTAAAACGCGTGCCCTAATTTATGAAATTCGAATTTGTTTTTACTATTATTTTTACCTTTTTCTCCCAAAAAAAAAAAACCTTTTCTATTCAATATTTTATTTTGAGAATATTGCTTATTTATGCAGGCATCCATGTGAGGTTGTTAGTGGGAGGAGAATTTGGTGAATAATTTTAAATTTCTCAATTTAACTTTGTTTCCTTAGTCTGACTTATTGTTAAAACACTTTCAATTCGGTAATAGGGTTATTTTTGGAAGTATAAAAATGTGGACATTAAAAATGTTTTATTCCAATTATATATACAGATATTACTACAACTGCTTGTAATCACTATTGACATTTAATTCACATACTATAAATAAATAACCTTATGCTACAAGCAAATCCATGGATGCATATAAATTTCCCAATAAATTTTACATTGATATATCTAATAATAAAAGTTTACATTTGTGATCTCAGCATTTCTTCTGCTGTCAAAGTTGAAATTTTCAAAAATTGTAGAGATGCTAAAGAAAGAGAATTCTCACCCTACAGCAAAAATATCCATAGATGGCCTTAAAGGTGCATCTTGTGCAACCTGCATCTCGCCTCCATGTTCATAAAATCTCTGAAAATTGAGCAAGATTGGAACCATCAATTATCCGATCATCTTATTCAGAATTGAAGACTGGATAAAACTTCATTGGCAAACTTCTATTACAGGAAATTAGCAAAATGACTGCCAGCAAACAGCAATTAATTGCACTACCGCAAACAAGTTTCTATAAAATGCCAACATCAGAAATACAGCCTGATCTTGCAATTGGATCCAACCTAGCACACAATCAAATGGGACCTACAGAAGTAAATTGAGTTATAATATAATCTTTTTTTCTTTTCTTTTATGGTTATTATTTTTTAAAGTCTTCATCATATGGCTGTAGTGCCTTATTCAAGTTTCTATAATTTTCCCCTTTTTAGAATTTCTAGGTATTTCAACAAATATTATAATGATCCAAATAACCTTTTTTTACTAAAAAAAACACTATCCTATTAACTTGATATATCAGTTAGCCAATAAATAACACTTTATTGTGACCCAAAAAAAAAGGATAAATGGATGACAATTGATAGAAATTTGAAGAAGAGTTTTTTCTTTTTTTCTCAACCTTGTCTTATACATTTAGATCCCCCAGCCATTAATTGTTTTATTGTATAATGCTCCATTTGTTTTGGCAGAAAATGTTTTTTTGAAAAACAACTAGTTTTCTTGAAACATAAGTTTGGAAAACTAACTTGTTTTCCTATTTGATTGCAACCTTGAAAATGAGTTAGAAAACATTTTTCAATATTTGGCACACAGAGCAAATCAATAATATTTTCTTGCTATTCTAAATACTAATAACACAATCAAATTGGTTCTTTAGTAAATTTACACTCACCGAACCAACACAAAAAAACAGTCCTGCATAAAATTTACACTCAAAGAAAAGCCCCAAAATTATATTCAACAACTCAACACCCAGATCCAAAAACCAACATGCCCAAAACAAACTACACAAATTATTAGGAACATGCAGAGTGATATTTCCTTTGGCAAAAAAATAAACAAATTGATTTTCAAATTCCACAGATCAGCGTGGGGCCTCTGTGATGAGAGATATTAGAGAGAGAGAGTTGGGATAGAATGGGCCTCTCTATCTCTCTCTTCCCCCTCCCCCCCTTATTTTAACCCTTGACAAAGGAGGATCAAGGGACATGGGGGAGGCAGAGAGACAAAGGACTTCAAATTAAGGGGGGAGGGGAAAGAGAGAGAGAGAGAGAGAGAGAGAGAGAAGGGTTATTTTAACCGTTGTGATTCTGCTCTTATTTTGATACAAAAAAGCATAGTTTTTTGTTGACCATGTTTTCCTAAACTGTAAACATCAGA